>OY829486.1:3757500-5007500 GCA_963691745.1 Ditula angustiorana | reverse complement strand
CGACAGCGGCGGGAGCGGCAGCGCGTCGCCCGACTTCTCATAGCTGCTGTACGATAAGTACAGCTGTGACACGTGCTTTATCTCATCCTCCGTCATCGACACCCGGCGCAGCAGACTCTTGAAGTCGACCCTCGAGTCGTCGCACTTCGAACAGTCGTCAAACAGCATCTTCTTCTCATACGTCGGCTTAGTTATGGGCTCTACGAACTCGTATTTCTTTTGTTTTGCCGGTTTTTGGTGAGAGTGGGGGCGGTCCTCGCCGCTGTCGGAAAGCACGACCAGCAGGCTGCCGCGGTGCGCCTGCGCGCCGGTCCGGCCGATCACTTCCCCTCCACCCCGCATCAGAGACAGTCGCAGCTGCTCCGAAGGGTTCTCGAAGTCGTAATAAATGCACCGCGACTCTGAACTGCTCTGCGCGCTGTTCTCTATCAGCAGGCTGTACTTCAGTCGTATCCGCTTCGGCTTCGTACTATACTTCAGGTACACGTTTATCGGTATCTCTATCGACGCCGACCCGGACTCTTGGATCTCGTATGGCGGCTCTTGGAGAACTGTAAAGAATTTAAAGCGATCATGTGAAAAACAATGTTTATCTCCCATTAAAAATAAAACAAAGTCACTAGGCATTGGGATGTAATGATTATAATAAAGTAAGTAAGTAACATAATGCATGTTGTGATAAAAAAAGATAGTGAAGCTCGTTAAACTCTCGTTTATGGTTCATCACTCACGTAAATTATTGTGAAGATAACACCGTCTGGTGGGTGGATTTATTTATGCGAATCTTAATAGTGATTTAACGCTGTCTTAGCTGTCACTCGCTCTAGGAAAAGTTCGGATTGATCTGTTCTTTTGATGGGCTTGCCCTTGGCCTGATCCTTAAGAATGGCATTCTTCGTCTACCTAATTTCAGAAGACGGGGCCTGCATTACAATTATTGGCAGACCCTTTTACTTTTACTCTTTATGTATATGTAAGGTAATGGAAAGCGTGCTACCAAAAAAAATCTGTGCAAATCGTGCAAAAAAAAAAAATCCTTCATTTAGGCTTCGTCACAGCGAGTAGATCAACTCCTCTCCCTCCCACAAATATTGATAGAGCCGATGAGGCAAGCTACGCCACTGACTCCAAGTCAGCGCAACTCTAATGTGTGCACGTTGGGCATCTAGACAGAAACTCTGAAGTTCGTGCCATTCAAATTTTGTGCACTTCGTAATTCATAATACACATCCACAGAAGTTATATGTGCGCGAACAAACTATACACAAATTCATTGTGCAGACGAACATTTGTGTTGGATGCACTATACATATGTTGTTAAGTGTGCTATATTTAATGAATGATTACGGCCTGGTATTTAGATTTAAATACTTATGTATAGAAGATCTATGATGATTGATCGATTCTAAATGCAGTCTCTTATTAGTCATAGGTGCGGCTCACCTCTCTTGGGGTAAACGAACTGCGTGGCAGGGTGCAGATGGAACACGACCTTGTGCACGAACGCGCTGATGTCTGCGCCGGCGACGCCGCGCACCCACACGCGCCAGTCCAGCGCGAGCGCACGGCCCGCCGCCGAATGCCGCGGCTCGCACGCGTGCCCCACCTCCAGCCAAACGCGTACGCACATCTGTAATATACCATTAAAAGATATTTAATATACGGTACTAGCGACCCGCCTCGGCTTCGTATGGGTACAATTAATACGTATTGTACATAATAATCTTCAGTAAAATATTGTCCAAAAGACAGTGAAAACCATAACAAAATCCGTTGAAAGGTTTAAGTAAGCGAAAATCTGGTCAAAAATATGGACAGGACTGGATAACGACTTTACTTTATACAATGATTAGACATGTATTATGTAATGCTAAAAACTTTATACCTGACCAAGAATAAAAATCTACTGATAATAATCATCTCGACACTTGGAAGCATGTTTTGCTGATCAACATTCCTCGCGTCACTTTAGAACGTGAAATCAATTTGTTAAACTTGATTACAATCACCAGGATTATCCAGGAGTATTTTAACAGTTACTTATATTAATTTGCTCAATTAATTATTGATGAAATACCCAACGACAGGTTTTAAATTCATATTTGAAAATGCTTATCAGGTACTAGATATTTTGATAAGAACTAGGTAAGTAGGTACTCCTTTTAGCTCAATAGGACCAATGTCTTAAAAATGACCGAGATTGGAAATATATTGAATAGTATACTATTTTTTACATTCATACAAGTAGATTTGACCTAATGTCATAAAAACAGTTAAATTAAAACTCTACAAGTTGACTAAACATTGTACTGATCACAAGCAATTCATATAAAATAGGTAATACAGAACAACAAGGCTATAATAATACGTGAGCATTAAATGTCATCGATATGTGCCTCTGTTTCCATTCAAGTATGATACATAAGTGCTTCAGATATTTTAAAGAAAGCTAGTTGATTACAACAGTGTCTATATAATATAATGATAATTAAGAATTTATCTTCAAATTACTGGCTCAAGTTGAGGAAGTAACTGGCCTGTCCGTGTTAACAGAGGCACCTTCCCAAAAAATTCAGCCTTGGCCGTGGCCGTTCTAACTTCTTAATTTTTAAACAAGACCGTGCAGAGTACTGACATGTATATGTATAAATTGTATAAGGTGCTAACAGTATACAGTTCTACAGTGTCAGTTGTACGGGATTCAAAACTCAAAGGTAATTTTTTTTTTATAAAATAGAAAGGTAAACATGCAAGTGGGTCATCTGATGGTAAGTGATTAGTATTAGACAAGAGATGAAATGTGAAAAATTCATTTTATTATGGCTGTAACAGTGCTGGATTTGTCAATAGACCCTCCCTATAGGCCGCGGCCTAGGGGCGGCATATTTCAGAGGGCACTCGCTCGCTTTACATATAGATAAAAGATACAAGGAAGAATAGGGGTAGCACAAACTGTCACCTATACTTATCATGTTATCTTAGCCTATACTTTAAAGTATACTACTTAAAATAAAATAAGGCCCACTCAACTTTTCCCAGTAAAAGAAAATTGTAAAAATATGTATGTGCCAATAGTATTTTATGCAACTGTTGCATAATGAGGGGTCTTAAAACACAAGTGTGGTTTTATGAAACGAGCGTAAGCGAGTTTCATAATAGGATCACACGAGTGTTTTAAGACCTAATTATGTACAGTTGCATACATTACTTTATCTACACACATATAATAAGTACTTTATGATGGGTTCAGAAGCCATAGGGCAATGACCTGCATTGCTACTAGCTACTAGTGCTATGTACCTATTAAATATCTATAGACTGTACACTTTAAAATAATGTAATAAAAAATGAATTTGAACAAATATAGAAACAAATTAGAAAAATTCTCATAATCATATTGGTTGTTATAATGATGGTCATTGCCTACAGTTTCTGAACGCATTATAGAGCATTTATGATATATGTGTAGATAAAGCATATGTATAAAGCTAGTAGGGATTTATTAATTGTTTACACATCAAATAAACGAAATAACAGCCTACTTTCAAATCGTGCATTGTTAGAAAAACAAACTGTTTCCACATTTTAATTTTATAGAGAAAAGCCAAGTGGGCTCTGTTTTGTTTTGAGTACTTTATAAATCCTTCACTGGACTGAGAGTCTAGTGTAAGTTTTTGTTACAATAAACGCCTCAAACGCGTTAGAGTTAACTTCTCATTACTATGGAAGCAAAGACAGCGCCTCTTGCGGCGCGTATTTGCAACAATATGTTTCCATACAATTTAGAGGTTAACGCTAACGCATTCGTGACTTTTTTGACAGAAAACTTACACTAACGGCTCTGGATAAATAGTTTTTATTCTGTAATTTTTCATTACCATTTCAGACTGAATTTTTCAACCCTAGTACTTAGATAATATGTGGAGTGGCATGGGACCACGGAAATCAGATAACACGGAAAGTGCAATGTACGCGTGAGGCGCGTGCCAACATTACGCACTGTTGTACGTAACCTCCGCTAAACAGCTCCCAGTCGTGTTCTGTCATCCCGTGGAGGTGTTAGTCTCGCGAAATACCTTATTATTCCCTAGCCATGCCGTATTGTTCAGTTTTAGAGTGCAAGAACCATAGTAAGAGTATAAATCTTCAAAATGGGGTTGTTTCGTACCGCCGTTAAGTACGATTTTAATGATATTCCATAAAAATCTTAGTTATTTTCATTGTACTAATAATTTAACAGAACATTTAGTCAAAATTCAACCGTACTTGATTACAATAAAGTTCATTATTGATTGACTGCAATGACTATTTCGCTCTGGAAGGTTCTGCGCTACGGTTGTGACATCTAGTGTTGAGTAGCGGAACTACGGAGCCAAATTTTTCTTTTGACGTTTACAGATTAAAATGTCGTATAATCAGTTTGACGTTAATAAAAAGTACACCTTAGTATCACTATTATAAGATATATTTTCTTACAAAAACTTGTGTACCATATGTCTTATATCGTTTGACAATTTTAACCAATCAAGATTTTGTTATTTAAGTAGTGTAGTATAAGATGATAACCACAAGTGTGTGCGTGTGGCGACACCGGTACGGGTACAAATAATGCTTTAAAGCACTTCCCGTGTTTTCTGATTTCCGTGCATGGGACCCTCTGAGCGCGAATGTTACTCGCATTCGGAGTTAAAGTTCCGATAAAAAAAGAAGTACATTATAAATAAGTGTAAAAAATCGCGAAAGTTTGACCCTTAAGGGCCATTTACACGGTAAGAGGTCTCGCATCGCATACGACTTGCAGTACATTGCGGGCTACCGACATGTGATGTGATCGATCGATCGATAGAGTCGCGCAATGTGATGCAACTCGCATACAAGAACGCGTATCATGTAAATGGCCCCTAATCCGTTATAGGCGATATATCAACCACATACACGTATGTAGAATTTGAACCTTAGTAAATAGGTTGAATAATACAAATTTCATCGTGTTTACGTGAATAATGTCTAGCAATTAAATGATTCTACAGCGCGTTAGAACCATGAAACAGTATTCGAATTCCTTGTACGTCGCATAGGTACAGGGTTGCCACCTTTTTTTAGGGCGAATAAAGTATTTTTTCATTTTGGTAGAACAAAAATAAAGTACACATCATAAAAAAAAGAGTATTTTTTCCATTATTTGTCCGTAACGAGCCATTAACAATTAGTTTTACGTGCATAGAGTATTTTAGCGTACTTTATTGGTGTCGTAGATTACTAATAAACTACGCCTACACGAAAAAGAGAACAATACTCTATTTTAGAGTACGGGTGGCAACCCTATATATGTATGAGTAAGGTGACCATACGTCCCGGTTTGGGCGGGACAGTCTCGGTTTCAGGCAGTCTGTCCCGGTGTCCCCAGCGAAGCCAGTCCCGGGTTTGCAAGCAGACCCAACGATAGTTTAAAATTTATTTTTCCGTTTGAAATGTGTGGCCCGACACGCCACTACTGGGGGCTTAGTTAGTAAGTCATGCTATGCCAACTTAAATATTTTGTGTTTAGAGCGTTCATTATTTTGTTATTCCATTTTCTATAATAAAATACTTGTAAAACACTAAAACCTTTTTTTTATTATATATTTCCGCAGGTGTCCCGGTCTGACAAAATAAATAAATGATCACGTTATGTATGAGACCTGTTTAAGGGTTTAAAGTTTAACCATAGATGGATAAAGCATTATTTTAAGGTTAACACCATTTTTCAATTGACGGGTTTCAAAAGTGAACGCGCCTATGTTTAGTACTTCACAGCCACAGCTGTGGTCCATTATCATTATAAATGATGACTTTCATTAGTTTAATTAATATTTAATTTATTACTAAACTCACCTTGATCAGATCACTACACAAATTTAAACATTAGGATAATGTCAAATCAATACGAGACGCGTACGAGTTCAACGCCATTTTTATTTTTATTTTTTAAATGAATTCTGGCCAGTATCAATTAAGTTTTAAAAATTATAACCATGCAGTTCACTTATTCCATTGTTATTTACAAATCGCAAACAATACCTTGGGTGTCATAGCCGGTCCGAATGTAATTAAATTATCAAATGGATTTTAGTTTCAGCGATAATATGAGATTACTGGGTCAGCATCGGTCAACACTCATATTTCAGAATACCTATAGGTAAGCAATAACATACGACACGAGTTGACAGTAGAGTTGATTGCGCCTTATCTAAGTAATGTAATTTTAATTATGCTTCGTAGGTAAATTTGTGATTAGTGCTGGAAACCGGATGATGGCCGGTACTTCATTTTAATGCTCTTAAAATGACGTTAACTATCATTAGCCTTAGTTTACTGGTTGCTATTAATGGAGATAATTAGGGTTACGTAAGTGCCAAACATAAATAATGACTTTGCTATGTCTTGTGTCCGTTGTATTTTTTTTGTACAAATTTTTCACCGAATTTTAAATTAAAAATTCAAATATTTATTTTTTCAAATGGAATACATAAAAAGCTGTATTTTTCTTGTCCTAGCATGTGGGGCGTCATTGTTTAGATCTAATTCTGCGGAGTTAATAAACTTTTTCTACCAGTGGAAATAAAAAATGGAGACCTAGTTCTAGACCAATTTTGTTACTGGGCTTATTGCAAAAACTAAACAAGTAAGAAAATTAGAGTTTCTGCAATTTTTTATGTATTTTATAAGCTTTGACTTAACCACAATCATTTTTTTACACGGGTCGTTGTGGGGAATAAAAAAGTACAATTTGTGTGAAGGTATTTGGTAAAATACAAGCACTGGTACTTTGGTACTGTGGCTCCGAAGCACGGAACCTTCGGTGAACAATCCGACTTGGACTTGGCCAGTTGTTTTTTTATTAAATAGCCGCCATCTTGGATTGAATATTCACGTGTTTGCCAATGTCTGAAATAAATGAGATACTTTTAAAATATTCATCGTTGCGGTCAGTTTTCATTTATCCCCAAATATAACCTAATGTTTGACCTTTTTAGCTACATCCGGTTATTTCTACCTATTTATTAACAAACATGATCATAGTCACGTCAACCTCGAATAATAACCATATTTTTTTGAGTATTTATTCATATATAGTATAGGGAAGTATGAGTGTTATATTTAGTATAATTATGTATTGTATTTACTAAGTAGCACAGTAGTTTAGTAGTAGTATGGTGTACATTTTCCATTGTTTTTGATATAAGTACTTCTGCTCTTTGCCTGTCTGGTAATGTGTTACTCCTTTCATCCATTCAAAGGTCTAGTTGAAGAGATCCTTTGAAAGGATAAGTTCACCTTAGTACGTCACTGTGACATCTCTGTTTTGTAATTTTTAAGGTTCCGTAGTATCGTGAAGGAACCCTTATATTTTCGCCATGTACGTCCATCCGTCCGTCCGTCCGCAGTTTAGCATAGAGACCGTTTGAAACTGTCATACGAGTCCGACAAAATGGTAAAATAAAATAAGATAAAAAAAAATCTGGGTCGTTTACGTTAAGTGGGGATAAAAAAATCTCGCCTACCCCATAGTGAGGTTGGGGGGTATCGTTTGATAGGTATTTCAAAAATATTGCAGGTTTGCTTCAAAGAGTTTTCGATTAAGGGATCAGCTAACAATAAGTAGGCTTTACAAGTTTACGAGTAATCAGGCAACTACGGAACCCTACAAAGCGCGCCGCTTGACACGCACTTGGGCGGTTTTTCAAAATGTCACGACTTGAAAATGGCAGCGAGACTATAGTGAGATAATGTATGGAGTCAACACAGAATAACGTTTATTTTAAATACTGTGAGGTTTTAACGAATTACTCTTACAGACAAAAATATATATTTTTATTTGGATTTAATTGAGCATACCTACTTCGAAACAAAAAAATAATCATAAGACATTTTTATCACAACAACTACTGAAATATCGTTTTTTTATTCTTTTTTCGACGTAAACATACTTTTTTAATGGTTATATTCAACAATTTGACACTTTTATGCCATTTATATGTATTGTGTTTGTGAGAGAAAATACCGTATTATAACCCTGATTGAACCTACGATCCTACGGTAATACGATATGATGACTTCAGAAATCACTTTAAAAGTCTTACCAAATCGCAGGCAGCCACTCTTCAGAAGCCAGCAATTAATTGATCTTTGTACGCTTTTCCTGATTGGGATCAATGACCAATAAACGTCTTACTAAACTTGTTGGCAAGTATCAGCGATGAATTAAGACTGTTCGAATGATATACGAAGAGCGACTGTATTTTTATACAATACTGGCCCTAACATGACTGGCCAAGTTTAGGTTATCTCTATCTGCGTCTCTTTCTTATGACACTAGTTAGAGAGACACAGGGAGGGATTAAACTAAACCTGTGGCCCGTTTCACTAAGCTACAAGTTACTATTCTACAAGTCTAAACCGGCAACATTGGTCAATTATGACCAATGGAAATGGGCAAATTGACCAATGTTGCCGGTTTAGACTTGTAACATTGTAACTTGTAGCTTCGTGAAACGGGCCACTGGGCTGTCATGCTAGGGCCGCTGAAAAGGATAGACTGTAACCATTACGATATTACACTGCTGTCATCTTTCTGTCCATTTTAATGTATTAGTTAATAATAACGCTACCTGTTTCAAACAGAGTACATTAACTTGATTAAGTTAACACCTTTCCGTAAGTCGTAACCGTGACTAATGGTTGATCGATTATAAAATTATTGATTCAATTCTATTATAAATATTACAATTAAGTTGTTGCTAACCGGTTACACGTGCTGTTCACTTATGCAGCTCCGGCTTTTACACATCGCACGCTTAGAATTAAAGTGACCCATTTTTGAATAATACACGTCCCAAAATATCACCTTAATTAAAAGACATAGGGTTTAATTTTGGGAAATATCATATTCAGAATTGAGTCGCTTTAATTCTAAGGGTGCGACATGTTTTTTAACATGCCTGTTGAGCCGCTTACTTATTAAAGACTATACAATATTAAATAAATAAATATCTTAGGACAGTTAACACCAATTGACTTAGTCCCAAAGCAACTAAAGCTGCTTGTGTTATGGGTACTAGACAACGGATATACATACTCATATAGATAAATACATACTTAAATACATATAACATCCACGACTCGGGCATAAACATTCGTATTCATCATACAAACATTTGCCCCTCCCGGGAATCGAACCCGGTACCTTAAGCTTCATAGTCAGGGTCACTAACTACTAGGCTATCCGGCCATCAAATTTTGGTGTGCCATGCGCATGCGCTCTTCATACTAAACGGCGATAACGTTTACTACCCTCTAAACCTTAACCTATAGGTAGCCATGATTTTTTAGTATTAACGTTTGTATTTTTTGATACTCATCATAGTTTTAAAAATATTTGCATTTTAGAGGTTTTACACAAAACAACATAGCATCAAATTATATAAAAACATAAGAAATCTTTATTATTGAAATAAAACAATTTAAACGGTTTATATCGCGTGTATTGTAACGAATCTATAATTCCCTAAATCCTTATTAAATCAAAACATACAAACCTAATTCTAAGGCATAACAATAGCATCACAACATATTTAAAAAACCGGTCAAGTGCGAGTCGGACTCGCGCACAAAGGGTTCCGTACCATTATCTATAAAAACGGCCAAAAAAACATGTCTGTTGTATGGGAGCCCCCTTAAATTTTTATTCTAATCTGGTTTTTTAGTATTTGTTGTTATAGCGGCAACAGAAATACATCATCTGTAAAAATGTCTACTGTCTGTTCATAAGATACAGCCTGGTGACAGACTGACGGACGGACGGTCAGCGGAGTCTTAGTAATAGGGTCCCGTTTTACCCTTAGTTACGGAACTCTAAATACACGGCAAATCATAAGGTTTAGTTAGAAGGGGGAAAACGTTTTCGCCGTTTGTATGGCCAGTGCTGGGCATACAGTAGTAGTAGCAGTGTTTTGTTTTAAATACTACTGTGGCCCTAACATGATTGGCCAAGTTAAGTTTATCTCTATCTGCGTCCCTTTCTTATGACACTAGTCAGACAGGGAGGGGTTAAACTAAACCTGGGCTGTCATGTTAGGGCCGCTGGCGTATTTAAAGTAAAAGCTGGCAAATATATCCTTTAGTCAATCATAGCGTTAATCGAATTCAAAACTACATATTTCTTATATTATAGGTACATTGATTAGACGCATGCGTGACGAGTGATCTTGTATTTCCTTATCTTTAGGTCAAGGGTCGATTCAAGTCGATTCTCATAGCGGTTAGTGTTACTGTTAACCATGCGTTAATCGATGATTTTCCAGTGATTATAATATACACGTTACAGTCCATATTTCAAAAACTACTGATCCGATTTTGATAAATGCTTCACACCTTAGTTAAGAGATACTTAATCTAATAAAAAAAACTATTCCTAACCAATGTCTAGTTTATAAGAAATATATCGAGAAACATATGTAGCTACACACAATTATGAAATAAACGCCAAGTGTGTGTCACCTATATGTACATATATATATGATATTAATTTTTCACTGTTTTTGATATACACTTGGTCTTTGTCTGTCCCTGCTAGGTCCTTTCATTCACTCAAAGGTTAACTGGAAGAGGTCCCTTAAAGGTATAAGTTCTGCTTTGTACATCACTGTATTTCTTGTCATTTATGTTTTTGTACAAATAAGACTTTACATACATACACACATACATGATCCAGTGCAAGCACGTGTTTACTACGCTTGTGTGGGGCTATAATCATTAAATAACTAATGAGTAAGTTCGGATGTTTGTTGAGATAAAACCAGTTATACGTTATACATATTTGGCGCGGGCCGAGCGCCCATATACTGACGAGTTTTCTCAACAATATTTATTTGTTGAAATAAAACAATTTTAACGGTTTACATCGCGTATTTATTTTAAATTAATTTATTCCTGAGTATTCTAGACGTTTCGAGCCCCTTTCAGGTTTCGTGTTCACGGCCAAACTAACAAAATATGAAAAATTTCAATTTGAGTAGTTTGTACTACTTCATTTTGAAAAGGATATCAGAAAAAAAACAGGACCAACCTGAATTGAATATAATATGTAAAACTAATTCTATTAAAAAAAATCTGTTCACAATGGAGGAAGATATCGCGTAACATGCACACACAAAAAACAGTCTAATTGAGAAACTCCTCTTTTTGAAGTCTGTTAAAATTTGGATCGCTTTAATTCACGCAATAGTTAACTTGTTTCTACTAGGGTTTCGTAAAACGGCATCAATTGAGAAGAATGACTGATGAGATGACTGTTGATGTTTTATTTCAATGTCTACAAATCGCGACAACATAAGACATTATCACGTTTTATTTGCCAGAAAAATGTAATTCCGTCCTTGTATGCAGAACGAATTAGGTAAATCGTAATTGATACGTTTCAATTCCACATTGGTTTAGCTGTTGTTATCAATGGCAGAGAAATACAAAATGATTTTCGCGTACAATATAACAAAGTCTAACAATAGAAAATCAGGTTAGTTGAGATGAAAGTGGTATATCCAATTACAATTTGGGTCAAATTATGGGAAAATTCGATACGTGAGTAAACATTATGGAAATGAAACTGGCTACTGTGCCTACATATGATTAAACTTACTTATACGTATAAAATATAGATATCTAAGGTTTTATTTATGATAAAAAAAAACAAACGGTTTATATCGCGTGTATTGTAACAAATCTCATTCCCGACTTGTCAAGCCCTTTTAAGGTCATGTCTGCCCGTAAACATGAGACCTGCGGGGCAATTCTCGCGTCAGTAGAGATGAAATCACACTCGATATATGTCAAAATCAAAATCAAAGTCAGATCCCTTCAAAATCTGTAATTTTTGGCATACTTCGAATGCGAGATGAATCTCGATGTGCGCCAGAATTGGGGGCCTGAAAAGGGCTCGAAACGTCGGAAATTAGATTCGTTACAATACACGCGATAAACTGTTTTAATTATTTTGTTTCAATATGTCATTATTTAATCTTATTTTTGGTTTGAATGCTACGTGTAGCATTTAAAGTGTTTTATTACAGGATGTACCGTACCGTTTCCATGTAAGTACCTACTCCACGAGAATTGCAAAAGTTCCCAAATGGTCGGACTTTGTCGTGATTATTATGTCGACCCACTTACCATGAGGAAAAAGTGCTGATTAAACTGATCTTGTCGGTTTCAAGTATTGTATAGCAGCAGCCGCTGACTCAGTTGAATGACCACCATTGGTATTTGATTATGTAGTACCTGATATGTTCCTAAGTGATAGCAGACACACCCGCTTTTTAAATTATTTATTGAAGGTAGGTACCTAAGTATTTGTCTTTTGACGGAGCTCAGCATTAGCGTCAAAGCATGCATACTCGTTTCACAATAAACATAAACAATTTAAAGTACTCGTAAATCCATAATTTTATGATAAGACTGATAAGGAAAATGTGCGGCAATGCGTTCACGTGCGCTCCGGGCACGAGCAAAACACCGGCGATGACGAACGAGTACAATTGTAATAAACTGAAGCAATATTATGGCGATGAAAAGTTAATCGTGTCTACTTAAGCACAACATAGCGCAGCTAACATTTTTAGTCACGGTCATTAGACAGCCGAGAATTCGTACGATCTGTTGGCGCCAACGTAACACCTGCGTATCGAACTATTTGCTCTGGCATGAATACTCGACTCACCGACTTGTCATGTTGGACCGCGTGACCTTCAGTCATTTTCTAAAATATGATAAAACCGCCGTTGTTCGTGCGGCGACTGACATCTGCAAGGGAAGGCCGCGGTCATGCTCGCAGTTCACTGGGTCACTATCACTGGTGGCGAGACGACCATCCGCCTTCCGGGAGTCATGTGGGAGCTGGAGGCGTACTCTGCGAGCTGCGGCGGCGACGAGGGAGCGCCCGCGAGTTGTGTTTATCACTGAATCATTGAATGACCGCGGCGCGTGCGCGGGGCGTGGGCGACGTGTGTGACGTCACGTGCGCCCGCGCAGACAAGTGACACTCGCAAGTGATCGCGAGTCGCGCTCTCCCTCCAAAACTTGACGTTTAGAACGTTCCGTTTTGCAAAGTTTCGCTCGACGTTTGCTTTTATTCAGACATTTTGGATATAATTTTTCATCTGCTGGTTCTGGTATAAACTTTTGAAATGGTTTGTTTAACCTAAATTACCCCAACTTAATTATTGAGGTAATAATTTACTTGATTAGTTGACTAATATTTTGATCGTTAAAGAATTTTTATTGCTTCATTATCTTAGTCCAAGTGTTAATTAATCACTGGTACTCAAACATGGTTTACAGTCGTGATAATAATACGAGCAAACGAGCATACATCGTGAATTATTTATCGATTTTATATACATGTTACTGATATGTACATTTGTTTGAAGAAATTTTTGTTTAAATCATTTTAAAAATGAATAAAACATATCTCATTAGTCACTCTCGCCTACAAACATAAATGTTACTGTAAGTACATACATCATTCAATGATATCTGCAAAAAAAAAGATGTCGATGTCTGCATCTGGGTAACGCTGCGTTTGACTTCTGATTTTGATATTGCTGAAGTGTAAATAATAATTTTATTATATGTCCATACGTACAGTCACGAGCACCAACATGTATACAGCCAATCCTTCCCAACCTGTCAAAATTATGTAAACATCAACCTTATTGTTAGAGGCATAAGGTCTGTGTATACATATTTATGGAAGATTGACTGTATAGATGTTGGCGCTTGTGACTGTACACAAGGAAATAGAATGGAAGATTGGGAATCTTGAACAATTTCTGGATCATGATTTACTACTTGAAATTTTGTTCCGCTGTGCAATTGCTACGAATTTTCAAATAGGCGCTTTGTGGTGCTGAGTTATGTACATTTATTGGTAGAAAGGATTAAATTATAATAAAAACTTTAGTTTTTCATGATAGATACCTTTTAATCGTCAATTAATGATAAAATAAACAAATTAAATAAATATCTAGATATATCTTGGAATAATTTGCACGAATTGACCCGTGGTAGTAGGTAGAACTAAGTAGCAGAGAGACCTCTTACCAAGGGGCCTAGCACGCAAACTTTTGTCGCTGACATAAAGCGTTTATCCCTTTCTAACCAGTATGCGTGTGCGAGAGGGACGAAGGCGTTTATGTGCACGATAAACGCAAGCGCGCTAAAAGAGCTAGTTGTATTATGTCTGGGGACTGAAGTCCGAAGGAAAGAAGTTGAAAGTTGTATTAGTGCGTCCGTGTTCACGTATCAATATTCTCTTGGGGTCGCCGGTTCCTATGGGCGGCGGTGGTCACTTCCCATGAGGTGACCCGCATGCTCGTTTATACAAATAACATCCATGCACGACTCAGGTGATTACAAACGGTCGTCGTGCGAACATTTGCTCGTCACGGGAATTCAACCCAGAACCTTCTAGCTTTGTAGTAGATTTCTTTGATATTTTTCTTCAAACGCTTCTTTTATTAAACCTAAATTTCGAGTAGCAATTTTTCTACTCTAACTTCATTTTATTACGAATTTCGCGAAAAGATCTTTGGATCCTTCTGTCCTTGGGTCGACGGAGCTCGTTTTGTGGGTAGTTTTGGCTTCGGGTCTGATCTTTATTTTTAGGGTTCCGTACTTCAAAAGGAAAAAACAGAACCCTTAAAGGGTCGCTTCGTTGTCCGTCTGTCTGCCTGTCTGTTCTTTATCTTTATCTTTACATAGTATAAACCGATGTCGCTATTCACCTCTGTTTCTCTTCATTTTCGGCCGCTTATTCGTTCTAATCCACGCAAGGGATTTTGATTACGGTGTTCATTGTCATTTAGAGATTTTTATATAAGGTTTTTTGCACTACATCCAATTGTACCCGTGGGAAGCCAAACATTATAAAAGCAAACTTAACGTAACCTTTACCTCAGATACACCGAATTACCAGCATAAATAAATTACGAATGGAGAACCAGTGCTACTGGGACATTTACAACGACAAAAAAAACTTATGTTGGAAAACGATTTGAGGAAAAATGCTATTGAAAAAAAATGTTGCAAGGGTTAACGATTCCGTGAAATTGATTTAACATGAAATACATAAAATCAACAAAATGGGAAACCCACCATGATGGGAGTGTCCCAGAAAAGAATTTTCCAAATAGGTTCAGCCGGGAACATAATATTCATAAAAAAATAATAAAGGTAAAGTTTCTAACGAATTAAGCACCTCCTCCTTTTTCAAATCGGTTAATAATGAAGTTATAAATCAATCGTAAGAAATACCTATGTTATTAAATTTACTGTTATTTTTTATGTAACTTGTGTATGCCATGTACTATTGTGATAATCATGTATATTCACTGTAATCTGTTTTGAAAAGAGAAAAAAAAAAGAGTTTCTTGCGGCGTTTCTGCTCAGTAGTATCGGTTAGGTCGGAAGCGCTAGTAGATTCAGACATGTAAAAGAGCCTATATGGCCTACTTGCAAAATAAATTTTTCATTTTCATTTTAATTTTTCATTTTACTTGTAACTTGTTGTACCTATTTGAAATTGACACGGTTCTATGTTGGGTCTATTATACGTAGTTTGTATTATGTCGATAGTAAGTATAAATATTTTCTTTCTTATATGAATACACTAAATTATTTCACTGTTCCGTATGAAAACATGGCGGTAGTTTGATTGTTATCTAATCTTAATTAAAATGTAAAGTCTAAAAATAAGATTTTAAACATTTTGTAATGAAATATGACGTCTCGTCACATTCTTGAAGGACTTCATTGCATACTAAGTAAATATCTACTTTGGTAGGCAGTTTTTTTTTATCAAATAGGAAGTAAAACAAGCAAGTGGGTCACCTGATGGTAAGTGATCAGTACAGCCTATAGCCACCCGCAATATCGAGGAGATTGTAGATACGTTGCCAACCCAGAGGCCTAAGATAGAATACTTCTTGTGCCAGTAATTGCATCGGATGCCTTGCTCTTCACGCCGGAACACAACAGTGCAATCACTGCTGCTTAGCGGCAGGTTTAGCGAGCAAGATGGTGTTAACGATCTAGACGGACCTTGCACAAGGTTCTACCACCCGCAAAAGTTGGTAGTTGATTAACTATTACGTGTTTCTTTTTTAGGAAAGCGTACTTGACAGAGTTACCTTAACATGACCGGGCCAAGTTTAATTTATCTCTCACTGCGTCTCCGTCAAACTAGTGTCTTATGACACTCTCTCTTATGAGAAAGACGCACATAGAAATTTACTAGATAAACGGAACTTAGCCGGACATGTATTGTCACAGTCACAGGGTGACAATGAATAAAATGGGTGCAATTTAATTATCAATTGTTTAAATCAATCTAAAGATAATACAGAAACATAATTGCCAGTTTTTCTTCGAATTTTAAATGATCGTTACATTCCTGATATACCACTTGGCATTATAAATATCATTGTTACTAGGCATTATAAATATTGCACTGATGATGCCTAAATACAGTCGCCGTTTGTAGTAAGAGACACTCTGGAACCTTTTCACAGTACATGACTTCTTCCTTCCAGTAAATGGTCTACAGGACCTCATGATTCAAATAGTGACATAATCCGTCATTATTTATTTATTTATGATATTTATTTTATGTCCCCATAAATGCTTTTGGCTTAAAGCATTGTGGCCTAGTGGTTAGAAGGCTGGACTCCTGATCGTGAGATTCTGACTTCGATCCCATCAGTCGCCATTTTCCAGTAAGTTGTTCTGACCGTACATAACACTACAGAAACCTATTTTGTACCTAATAGTTCCTTAGTAGTACTTGTAGGTTTCAACGCTTAACGCAATGCACCGTCATAGTATTTTATCTACACATATATCATAAATGCTCTATAATGCGTTCAGAAACCGTAGGTAATGACCATCATTATAACAACCAATATTATTATGAGAAATTTTCTAATTTGTTTCTATATTTGTTCAAATTATTTTTTTAATACATTATTTTAATGTGTACAGTCTATATATATTTAATAGGTACCTAGCACTAGTAGATTAATAGCAATGCAGGTCATTGCCCTATGGCTTCTGAACCCATCATAGAGTACTTATGATATGTGTGTAGATAAAGTAATGTATGCAACTGTACATAATTAGGTCTTAAAACACTCGTGTGATCCTATTATGAAACTCGCTGACGCTCGTTTCATAAAACCACACTCGTGTTTTAAGACCCCTCATTATGCAACAGTTGCATAAAATACTATTATGGCTCACACCGTGTCCTTTGAGTTAATTTCCTTTTACTCCTTTCCCCTCTGTGTATTTATTTATACATACGTAAGTATATGTATTATATTTAGTATGTAGATATGGATATCATCATCATCATCATCATCATCTCAGCCACAAGAAGTCCACTGTTGAACACAGGCCTCCTCCATGGATTTCCAAAGTGGCCGGTTGGAAGCAGCATGCAACCAGCGCCTTCCCGCCACCTGTATGAGGTCATTGGACCATCTTGTATATATTGAGATATGGATATATTGTATTTTATTTTATTTTATTTTATTATTTGTTACTAGTTTATGTATTGTATTTATTAGCTAACGTGTTGTATGGTAATTTATCATTGTTGTTGCTATCTTGCTTTTTGTCTGTCCCTAATGTGATACTCCTTTCACCCACTTAAAGGTTAACTGGAAGAGATCCCTTAAAGGGATAAGTTCGCCCTTGTAAATCACTGTATTTCTTCTTGTTATTTTTGTACAATAAAGAATTTACACACATACATTTTTTTTATACAACAGGAAGGCAAACAAGCAAGTGGGTCACCTGATGGTAAGTGATCACCACCGCCTATAGACACCTGCAACAACAAAGAGAGTGCAGATGCGTTGCCAACCCAGAGGGCTAATATGGAATACCTCCTGTGCCAGTAATTACACCGGCTGTCTTGCTCTCCACGCCGGAACACAACAGTGCAAGCACTGCTGCTTAGCGGCAGGATTAGCGAGCGAGATGGTGGTAGCGATCCGGACGGACCTTGCACAAGGCCCTACCACCCGCAAAACATTACATACATACATACATTATATACATACATTACACACATACATACATTACATTGCAAAAAAAGGGACAACCGAACTACGTAGATTGATTACTAGTGATTTTGGTTAATGGTAATCAAAGTTCATTTAAATTAGCATAACATTTGCTACTAATAAACATTTAATGATTTATTTACACATCAGAGTTAGGTAAGGTGTCCTTTCGGCTTTGCCGTAGTCGGGTAATAAAATACTAATCGCATTATGATAATGACATGCAACGGTATGCGGTTGCGCTTCGATAGCCGATAAATATTTTTAAACTCCTCCCGCAAACAAGTTTATTTCGCGGAATACTCCTTTATCATTAAGTAAATTTTTAAGTGAACGATTATATCTTTTCAATTAATCTGTTATCTGTATCCGAGTACCTATCGATGTCATACTTATTAGGTACGATTCAGAAAGATGTAGATGACCGATGATTTATTAAATAGTAACAAAATAACGCTAATCTAGGGGCAACTGATCCTTGCTGCTTCCTTGCTTGGGAATGTTGAAGTTGCAGGTTCGAGTCCTGCCATTACCCTAATTTTTATTTGTGTTGTCATTATAAAGCGTTTTAAATTTAATTTGATCCTTCTCGTTGACCTCCAGAGGGCAGGTAATAGAGAAACATGGGAATTGATTTTACGATGAGAGACTACAGCTCTAAGAAACAGGTACAGCTGTCCATACGTAGAGCAGTGCCTCTATCAGCTATCGGACAGCTCTTAAAAATGCTACAGCTTCACGACATATCGAAAAGGATGGTACGGCCGTGCCGTTTCTTTGCTCGACTTGGCGGGGGCACTGCCGTGCCCCCAGATTCGTTTCTTACAATCATCGTAGTAGTAATAGAATCAAGAATGCTTATCCCTTTAAGGGATCTCTTCCAGTTAACCTTTGAGCGAAAAAGTGTAATGCAATGGGGTAAAGATAATTACGTAGTTCATCAGCATAGATATTCTTATTAACTACGTAGTTTTTTAAGTCTTTCCTCCAGGTCAAAATGTCCTGTTCACACGGCACGGGGCACGTCAAAAAGGACTGTGCGCACCTAGCACGAACCCTCTCGATATGCGTTAACTCGCTGCGTAAGTCAGTGTGTCTCTTTCTAACTACTCCAGTAAGAGGGAGACGCACTGAGTTACGTAGCGATTTAAAAACTGTAGGGCACTGGTGGATCAGGGGGGGGGGGTCCATGCATGCCACCCCTGGGCTGGGTCTACATAGGCCAATGATACTTTTTCTTCTCCGTTGACGAGCCTGTATGATCCTCTCCCCTTGACTCGAAGGCTGGATCCGTTTTTGAGCACAGGTCTCCCCCAGGGATCTTCAAGACGGTTTATTTTCGTGCTACTTGCATCGAGTGGCCTTCCACCCTGATTGTTAACCCCCGACAAACAGAGGGATACTATGAGTTTCACACTGAAAAAAGGAACAGCCGAACTAGTTTGGTTACTCGTCATTTTGGTTAATGGGTAATTTTGATTAAGGTTTTGTTACACATAACCTAAGTTTTGTTACACCCATTACGTAAAAATTTACTACCGAACTTTGGTTCGTTTAAATTAACAAAACTATTTGCTATTATAAACATGTGATGAGTTATTTACAGATCAACAGTTAGGTAAGGTGTAACAAATAGTTCGGTAGTCACTTTTTAAATGTACCCATTACATATAAAAAGTGATAGTGTCACAAAACTTTGGTTATGTGTAACAAAACAATTTTTTTCAGTGCACGTGTCCGTCTCTGGCATCATAACTCACAAGTTGCTAGACGAATCTGGATAGGGTTTTTTTTATTTGAAAGCTGACTTAATCGAGATGGTTCTTAGCTATGATTTTTTTAAATTGTGCAGCCGTTTGAGAATCATCAGCTCTTTTCCTAGTTGAGAAAGGAAGCTCAGTCATTTTCACTTCATTGGTTTGAAATTTTCACACTGTTACCTCGATGTTATTGTAATAACATGGTAATCCTGGCCAGATGTCGCAGCATCACCTAAAGCCTACGGAATACCCAACTCCTCACCAACTCACAGGAGACGTTTCGTGTTTGGGTTCACTGAAAAAGCCTTTATGATTATGTTAGAGATAGAGATACTAGACATTTGTTAGATAGAGATGGTGATCAGGGTCTGATGATGGAACAGGAAAAATGGAATAAGGAATGGAAAAAGAATAAATAAACCTTTAAAAATTAAACAATAAAACTTAAATTAAAATAAACCTGACACAAGAAACCCTTTAAAAGGTAAAAAAAATGTGTTAGCCCTTTAAGTTTAAGTAGTACCTTGATGCAAGTGTCGTCGCTTCGGGGGAACGCTAAGTAGGTGCTAAGTAGGTAGACTTTGCGAGTGGTAGGAGCTTGTGCAAGGTCCGTCGGGATCGCTACTATCATCTTGCTTGGTAATCCAGTCGCTAAGCAGAAGTGCTTGCACTGTTGTGTTCCGGCGTGTAGAGCAACATAGCCGGTGCAATTACGGTACCAGAGGTATTCCATCTTTGCCCTCTGGGTTGGAAACGCATCTGAAATCTCCTTGGTGTTGCGGGTGTCAATGGATAGTGGTAATCACTTACTATAAGATGACCCACTTGCTCGTTTTCCTTCCTATGTTGTATTAAAAAAAACTAGAACGCCATCGGATTCTCTTCTGCGCTTATTTCGTGCGAGCTCTCTTCGCTGCTTTCTGGAGCTACGAGGTATCCTGTTTTTATGTAAGAGGGAGGCAAACGAGCTGGCGGGTCACCTGATGTGGCGCGATCACCGAAGCCCCTAGACACCAGCAACCCCATTGCAGTCGCTTGTCCGTTGCCGGCCTTTGAGGAAAATGTGGACCCTTCTCTTGAGGGCCTCGTTGTCAAAACTATTAGGGAACTTCGCTGAAGGAAGATGATTCCACAACTTTACTGTACGGGGCTGTATCCTATTTTCGCTGTCAACATTGTCAGGCCAGTACTCCTGCATATTGACAGGAACAATAAAATAATATCGTCTCTGCACTGTTATTGTGTCATCTTAAATTTCTAATGAAGGAAGGAAAGAAGGAACTGGAACATAGGATAAAAACACCAGTTTGCATTTCCCTCCATATTGAACCGGAGAGGAGAACTGGTAAAGGGTACCGGCGGAGGCAGATTTGTAGAAAATGTAGATACCTACATTTGTTGAGGATTTTTCATTGAGGATCTTTGTTTAGTAATGAAGTAAAGGGCCATATACATGATGCAAGTTCTCGCATGCAACTTGCTTTACATTGCGGCTGACCGAGGTATGATGTGATCGGTCGATCGATCGAGCCGCGCAATGTAAGGGGCCATTTACATGGAGCAACTACTCGTATGCGAGTTGCATTACATTGCGCGGCTCGAACAATCGATTGGTCACATCGTACCTCTGTAGCCCGCAATGTAGTCAAACTCACATACGAGAACTCGTACCGTGCACTTACGTGGCCCTTATTGGGCACTGGCCGTTCCCGAGTTAGAATGAGGATAATTCTATCCTCGCAAATAAAAAGTTCTTGGATGGAGCTGATGTGTTCTTTAAATTTTTTTTTTAAATAGTATGACTGTTAGGTTAATAATATTATAGTTTAGATGACTAAAGACTGCTTAAAGTTCGTAGGTTAATATACTGCGTATATTAGGTACTTACTTCTTTTTTTTTTGGCAGGTAATTATTAAATTCTTATGTTAGTGTATTTTTAAAACGGCACCTCTACTCATAATAATGAACAACCAAAGTGATTTCATTTATTTTTCCTGCACATAGGTACCCAGTATTAACAAGTCCTATGTGCTTTGACTGATAAAAATACTGCGCCATAGACTTTAGATAAATCAACGAGATAAATACAACCTTAGTGACAATTCTTTAGAAAATTGTGAAATCGTCGGCTTACTTGGTTTCGCAACTTAATTGTTTATCACCCCTAGGCACACACAATGAGGAAAATAGCTAAAACAAAGACTTTTACGGCAGGCGGTACCTCCCCGTCAACAATACGTGACTAACAACTAACAACGAAGTGAGTAAGACCACCGCGGCACATCAATAGAACCCTTTAGATACAATCAACCGATGCTTTTGCATCAACAGGTACATAATCGATTTCGATTAATATCTATCAAAATCAGTATTTGCCATTTATCACGGATAGATTATCTCTTTGTGACAAAAGTATAAATAGCTAATGTGCATTCGATTCACTTATAGTATCATTTCATTTAAGTGAAGGACGTATAGCATTCATATTATAGAAAGTATATTATGAAAGGTAAGATTCTTCATCTGTGGTTACCATTTAACTACTTAATAATTTTACAGTAGGCGCTTTGTTATCTTTTAGATTATTACTCCATGGGGGTTAATTATTATTAGACATCTAATTGGATATAGCTAATTTGTGCACCCACACGTATTGCGTCAGACTATCTACCGATGAAACTGATAATGGCATACTTATTTTTTTGCAATAAAAGATCAAGGGTGATTTTTTTTAAATATCGGAAATAAGCAACCAAATTGTAAACCTAAAAATGTACACTTGAAAATTTGGAAACGCGCAAAAAGTGCAAATTATATTGTTTCATTGCACACTTGTTAATGTAGTGACATAGTGGTAAGATGGAAGAAGTATATAACTCGAAAGAATACTAAGAAATCAAACAGCCACTTTGTTCCTTCCAGGCGCAGTCCTCGCACTAGTTTGTGCGGTAGCACTAGTTCATGCGGAAATAAACGAAAATGGGTGTCCCATAAACCCAGCCATCGATGTGCTCAAGCCGCATCCTAACTGCAACAAATATTACCAATGCCTGCAAGGAGACCTCTTCGAACGCAGGTGCGCTTCAACCCTCGTGTTCAATGTCGACACGCAGGAGTGCGATTGGCCTGAGAATGTTGACTGCGAGAACAGGATACCAGTAGCACCAGAAAGCAGCGAAGAAGAGCCCCAGCCTGACAACGGTGGTGGTAATGACGACCCTAGTCAAGCGCCCGAAATATGCGCGGAAGAAGGGTCCGATGGCGTTCTGGTTGCTCATGAAAACTGCAATCAGTTCTACGAATGCAGTAATGGTGTACCAGTTGCCCATAGATGCGCATCGACTCTCCTGTTTAACCCTAGTACGGGAGTATGTGACTGGCCCGAAAATGTAAACTGCGGTGACAGAAATCCTGATGGTGGAGACAACGGTAATGGTGATGGTGGTGACGGAGATGTTGGTGATGGAGACGGTGGTGACGGAGATGGCGGTAATGGCGACGGTGATAATGGCGACAATGGAGGTGGCGGAAACGGTAACCCGGAAGAAGCTCCCGAAATCTGTGCAGCTGACGGATCCGACGGCGTTTTAGTTGCCCACGAAAACTGCAATCAATTCTACAAGTGCAGTGGAGGTGTACCAGTAGCATTTACCTGTTGGGGTAATCTTCTTTTCAATCCCGCCAACGATCAATGCGACTGGCCCGAAAATGTCAACTGTGGAGACAGGAACCCTGATGGCGGCAATGGTGGAGGTGACGGTGGAAATGGAGATGGCGGCGACGGAGACGGCGGTAACGGAGACGGCGGTGACGGAGGCAACGGAGGAGGTGGAAACGGCAACCCTGGTGAAGCTCCAGCAATTTGTGCTGCTGAGGGATCTGATGGAATTTTAGTCGCCCATGAAAACTGCAATCAATTCTACAAGTGTAATGCAGGTGTACCAGTTGCGTTCACCTGTTGGGGCAATCTTCTTTTCAATCCCGCTAATGATCAGTGTGACTGGCCAGAGAACGTGAACTGCGGTGACAGGAACCCTGATGGTGGCAACGGAGATGGTGGTAACGGAGATGGTGACAACGGAGACGGAGACAACGGAGACGGTGGTAACGAAGACGGTGACAATGGAGACGGAGACAACGGAGACGGAGGCGACGGAGATAGCGGAAGTGGTGGTAACAACAACCCCGAAGATGCTCCTGAAATTTGCGCTGCTGAAGATTCCGATGGCGTCTTAGTCGCTCACGAAAACTGCCACCAATTTTATGTGTGCAACGCTGGTAAACCTGTAGCCCTGAGCTGCGGCGGAGGTCTCCTGTTCAACCCCGCAAACAACCAGTGCGATTGGCCTGAAAATGTCAATTGTATCGACAGGAACCCTGACGGTGGAAATGGTGACAATGGAGATGGCGACAACGGAGACAGTGGAAACGGAGGCAATAACGATCCGAGCCTGGCCCCTAAAATCTGTGCTGCTGATGACTCAGATGGCATTCTCGTAGCCCATGAGGACTGCAACAGGTTCTACATATGCAATGCGGGTGTACCGGTAGCGCGCAACTGTTACGGAGATCTTCGTTACAACCCTAGCACCGAGACTTGCGACTGGCCCGAAAACGTCGACTGCGGAGGTCGCAGGGACTTCAGGTCGTTCAACAAACACATGCCTCAAGTGCGTAGGATGTAATTATTTTGGTCGTATTATAAAATAGCGTCACCGTAATTTTGCAATACTCATTGCAATATATTTTTTCCAATTATTGTGTTATTTAATATAAAAAAAATAACTTTTTAATATATTTTATGAATAAAATATATATTTTACCATCATTTCCATTTTTTCTTGTTATTCCTATAATTGGCGTCTATAGCCTACAACAAAAAGCGAGTAATAAAAAAAAATTGGGTTACTTAATCGTTTTAAAAATCGTCATTAAATCAACATTTAATTAGGCGAGATTTTGTTATATCTAGACACTGATTGCATACATCATCAACTGGGCTCAAAAGCGACAATAAAAAAATCGACCAAATGCGACTCCAACCATTTTCGCAAAAAAAATCTAAAAAACCACGTTTCTCTTAATGGAATTGGGATACTTTGGGCGCGAGGCCCTATGCAGCGCTACGCTTTACGCCGCTTCTGACACCAGGGGGCCTAGCAGGCTAGCTTTTATCGATGACATAAAGGAAGCCATTCTTTGCCCAGCAACGGGTTTTTATTAACTATCTTAAGTTAACAGTCCTTTTCGACGACCTGTATGATACAGTGGCACATGTGTCTGCTTACTGTGCAAGAGGTTCTGGGTTCAAATCCTGGTATGGGCAAATGTTTGTGTGACTAATACAAATGTTTGTACCTGAGTCATGGATGTTATTTGTATTATGTATGTATTTATCTATGTAAGTATGTATATCCGTTGTCGTTGTTGTAGCAAGGTAATTTGTTCCAGTTTGTTGATATGGATCACCGCAGGTAACGCCTGAATCTATTTTTATGTTTGTTTTCAGGTATGTGACTGGCCCGCCAACGCTGGTTGTGTCTCCTCCTTCAACAAACACTCTGAAGCCAGATTCGCCCAAGGATTCTAAACTGCCTGATCTACATCATCCGAAAAAATACTTACATCTAAAGACTGTAAATTAAGTAGGTCCTAAAACCAAAACTACATATCATGAATAATGATAACCTCCTCCTCTTTGTAAAATCAGTTCATAAAACAATATTAAAAGGTAGCTGTAATTCTTGTGTTTCCTATCGATAACTTTAGAGTTTATCCTTGTATTCTAGAAATCTAGTATTGGTATAGAATTGACAATATTACCATCATCGTGCAGTGGGGATAAATGATACGTTTTATTATAAGTACCTACTTGCGTGGTGTTGTTTCCTGTTTGGTGTTTTTAAGTTTCTTGATGATCATCGTGAGGTTCTTTTCATAATCATTATATTAGCCGAAAGACATCCACTGCAGGACATAGGGTACATGCCTTCCTCAAGGATTCGAGGATTCGTCGATCTTGCGCGACTCACATCCATCGATTTCTCGGGTTTCTCACCCGATCGTTGGTCCAGAGGGGGTCATGACCCCCATGACCCCTACCACCCTCTGGGCTGGGTCTAAGTTAACCAGAGGTCCTGACTAAACCTCGACTATGTGACCCCCTGACTCGAAGGTTGGATCTGCCCTTGACACATGGAGTGGCGTTTCGCCGTCACTTGAACCAAAACCGCGATCGCTAGTCGCCAGTGCATTGCTTACACGTGATTAACCCTCGATGACAGCCAAACAAAAAAAAACTATGTTTATTTTAAATATGAAATAGGAAGGCAAACAAGCAAGTTGGTCACCTAATGGTAAGTGATCACCACCGCCTGTAGACACTCAGCACCAAGCAGATTGCAGATGCGTTGCCAACCCGGAGGGCTAAGATGGAATACCTCTTGTGCCAGTAATTGCACCGGCTGTCTTGCTCTTCACGCCGGAATACAACAGTGCAAGCACCTCTGCTTAGCGGCAGGATTAGCGAGCAAGATGGTGGTAGCGATCCGGCCGCACGTTGCACCCGCAAAAAGTTAAAGTAAATTAAAAAAAAAACTTGGCACATTTCACAAAATTGACCTAGTCCCAAACTAAGCAAAGCTTGTACTATTAATGACATACCACTACTGCTTGTATTATTATTATTATTATTTGTAATTTTCCCAATTTCTTCCTAAGGTGTTATCACAGAATGCAGTTAATAGTTTTATAAGCAAACAAAATGTCTACATTTAAGATTTTCCGCTGTCATGGTTTTTTATTTTCGTTGCCATCTTATAGCATCGACAATACCTTTGACATAACCAGCCATAGAACTCTCCGACTTATCTTCTTCTATCCAGCAATAAGAAAAAATCCTGTCTAATCATTTCTACTTTCTATATTTACATTTCTTTTACCGATATAATAAGTTTAAAGGCACAGTAGTATCATCTGGACCCTCGGGGTCTGCCATCCTTTGTCACGAAAGCGTGGGTAATCGGGCGAGGAGAAAAACGTACGGAATAGTTGTACTTATCACAATTTTAATTTAAACAGCAATCAACGAAATACGCCCGACTTTAAAATATTTGGACACTATATTCACGATCCTAACCGACGTTCTGCAAAACACGTGATGCCTCGTTGCGATCCAAAACGATAATGATGTAATGGAGGCCGATTGCCGCCCTGTCAAACCCTATGACAGTTCCCACCGATCCGAATTGCACCAGTGTTCTGCATTACGTCAGAGCGTGCGGGATGTACCCTCAAACCCGACCAAATCGGTCACCTCATCCAGCACGCTCTCAGGCATTACGATTTTGTCAGACCCGATGTCAATCAACTTGGTTGCATCGTCTAGCATGCGCTTAATCGCCGCCATTTTATTGGACGCGCGGTCAAGTTTATATAATATAAATAATATACAAATCCGAGACACTAGTTTATTACTAAAAAAGTAGTGGTATGTCATTAATAGTACAAGCTTTGCTTAGTTTGGGACTAGGTCAATTATGTGAAATGTCCCAAGTTTTTTTTTTATTTACTTTAACTTTTTGCGGGTGCAAGGTGCGGCCGAATCGCTACCACCATCTTGCTCGCTAATCCTGCCGCTAAGCAGAAGTGCTTGCACTGTTGTGTTCCGGCGTGGAGAGCAAGACAGCCGGTGCAATTACTGGCACAAGAGGATAATACTTGATGTAGGGTTTGTTAGGCACTCGAACATCAAATCAAAAAGCCATATTTCTGTCACAATTTACGCTACGCCTGCCTGTCTGTCAGAGTCATAGAACTTTTAATCTACTTAGTATGCAATCTTTCAACCCAATAAGCACATCTTTATGAGTAAATAATTTGTGAAGTAGGGTGCAGCTACCATATCGGTAAAAAAACCTAAAAGTAGATTTAGTTTCACTGTAGTAAAACGCAAATAAAAAGAACCCAAATTATAAATAGATAAAGACTGACAGGAGTTTGTAAGATGTTCTGTGGAACTTTGTCACAAAAATGTTATCATTATTTTCTTGGCAGGTAGATATTAGTATGTCATTATACATTTACTGTGAAAAAGTTTCGTAGAGACTTAATCAAGACATCTGGTCGGGCTATTTCGTGACAATGTTGGTACCTTCATAAAACGACTAAAAGTGCCTCCTAAGTATCACTAGTTCACGAATTATGTAAGTATTCTTTTGGAACATTCATGTTAAGTTTCTTATGCATCCAAATAATCATTTAATTTTTCGGTGGTCTACACACGTGGTGGTTTTATACACACCGTCTTTGAAAAGCTTGATTGCTGATCTCCTGCAGGGGCGCAGTTTATTTATGATTTGCCGACCTAGACCCAGGCCAGAGGGGAGGGGGTCGTGGGGGCATGACCCCCCCTGTGGATCTGCTCTGGCAATGTAATCCATGAGGCGGACCAACAATGGGGTGAGGCACCCAAGAGTCGCAATTTCGACCGTCGCGGGGATCCTTGCGAAAGGCTTGTCCAGTAGTGGAGGTCTTTAGACTACTATAATGATTATGATAAGAAGCTCACGATGATCATCAAGAAACTTAAAAACACCAAACACGCAAGTATCATCAAAACGTGTCATCTATCCCCACTGCATGATGATAGTAATATTGTCTATACTAATACTAGATTTCTAGAATACAAGGATAAAATCTCAAGTTGTCGATAGGAAACACAAGAAATACAGCTATATTTTAATATTGATTTATTAACCGATTTTATACAGATGAGGAGGTTATCATTATTAATGATATATAGTTTTGGTTTTGTACTTAATTTACAGTTTTTAGATGTAAATATTTTTCCGATGACCTAGACCAGGCTGTTTAGAATCCTTGGGCGAATCTGGCTTCAGAGTGTTTGTTGAAGGAGGAGACGCAACCGGCGTTGGCCGGCCAGTCACATACCTGAAATCAAATACAAAAATAATTTAATAGATCCAGGCGTTACTTTGCGGAGGTAATGAAACCAAGCAAGCAGATTGGTTTCGTGGAGTAGCAAGGTAGTTTGTTCTAAATTTTTGTAACCGAAATTTCTTTCGTTTTTTTTTTAATGTCTTAATGTTTTGAAACTGGCAAACGCAAGGCACGGAATGCTGATGTTGCAGGTTCAAGTCCTGCCATTGCCCTAATTTTTCTTCGTGTTGTCATTACGTAGCATTTTAGTTTGTTAAATATAAAAGTTAGAATCATAGAATCACTAACCTGGATTTCTCTGTTAAAGTGGAGGGTAGGGGGGCAGGCCCTGCGGACCCTTTCACCCCAAACGCAGTAGTAGAAGCCGTTGCAGTCATCTTCGGCGGGCAGCAGCCAGTGGATGCTGTGGTCCACTGGGCAACCGTTGTCTTGGAACTCACTGTCTGGCTCAGGTGCTTCAGTTTCTGGTTCAGGTGCCTCAGTTTCGGGTTCCGGAGCTTCGGTTTCTAGTTCAGGTGCTTCGGTTTCTGGCTCAGGTGCTTCGGTCTCTGGTTCAGGTGCTTCGGTTTCTGGTTCAGGTGCTTCTGTTTCTGGCTCTGGTGCTTCGGTTTCTGGCTCAGGTGCTTCGGTTTCGGGCTCAGGTGCTTCGGTTTCGGGCTCAGGTGCTTCGGTTTCTGGCTCGGGTGCTTCGGTTTCGGGTTCAGGGGCCTCGGTTTCTGGCTCAGGTGCTTCGGTTTCTGGCTCAGGTGCTTCGGTTTCTGGTTCAGGTGCTTCGGTCTCTGGTTCAGGGTCAGGCTCCTGTCCAGGTACGTTCCTGTCTCCACAATCTACATTGGCGGGCCAATCGCATTCCCAGGTGTCAATGTTAAAGTAGAGCCCGGACCAGCAGTCCAGCTCTACAGGCTGCCCGTATGTGCATTTGTAGAACTTGTTGCAGTCAGGGTGCTCAAGGAGCAGTTCTTGTGTCCAGTCGGACGGGCACTCGTTAGCGGCCGCGGCTACCGCGGCTAATAATAAAGCTACTGCTACGCCTGCGAAAGTAGAAAACAAGATTTAACCCCGTAAGGACAATGTAGAATAAATTGTACTTACATAATGTTGTTAATTTGAATTTAGGCTGTAAAAAAAGATGTAATTCCTTTGTGAAACCACAAAATAGAGCTAAAGATTGAAAAGTCAACTAGGAAGTTTTGTAAATTTCTTTCTATTGTGGGCGTTACGAGGAATGGTTTAAAAAATGATAAAAAGTCTGTACTTCAAAATGTGGATGTGACTTTAGCGACAATGAAAACAATATTAATCTTATTGGATTACACAAATACAACTCGTAGTTAGATATTTACCCTTCATGTTGTGTAGTTTGAAACAAACTTGAAGTCTTGTTTGAAAGATTGTTTTACTTATACCTTTCCTCACAAGTACGTACTTGAGGATTAAAAGAATAAGTAGATAATAGGGTGCGTAATAAGTAATAATGAGGTAGCTAATCGGGCATTGTTGCGCGTCTCAAAAATTAATGAATCTTAAGGTTTAATTTAAAAAAGTGAAAATGATGCAAAATAAATCGTTTAAAATAGTACTACAGATCAGATAGTTAAATCGAATGTTATTAGTAGCACTACGCTAGTGCTCATGGCGGATATGGAATTGATATATTTATGGCCATGGCAAAATTTAGCGTACCGGGGCCTCTAAGGGATACAATTATGTTTTATATCCGAAACAAAAGCTGGTGTTGTAGGGCCTCTGAAATTTTATGACTTTAAGTATGGCCTTTTATCGTACAAAGGTTATGAACAAGACATGAGGACAGCGACATAAACAACTTCAAATGCGCGCATTGCTATGGTTTGTGGGTATAAAATAAGGCAACTGCTGACTATGGAGGTTGAGTGAGGTTAAGTGAAACACCAAGATGACCCTTCAAGCCAACTGTATACACGCAGTGTGCTTAACTCAATTAATTTTCAAAACATGTGTTCATAAAATACGTCTGCAATGTTTGCAATAATTAATATTTATAGCTGAATAAGATCTGAACATTGTAATTTACCATCTTTTTACCCGACTACGGAAAGCCAAAGAAAGCGTTATGTTTTTGGCAGTCTATGTATGTTTTTACCCGACCGCCGCTAGAAGAGAGGGTTATTGACTCTATTGTTCAATGCTAATAAAAAACTTTGAAGTTGGGTTCTTATGTAGCCCAGTTTTTATTGCAACTTTTTTAGAGTTCCGTACCTAGAAAGGAACTCTTATAGGAACACTTTGTTGTCCGTCTGTTTGTCTGTTCATACCCTTTTTCTCGTTGAGAGGTATCGAGTTGAAATTTATATCAAATAAGTCTGAAGTTCCTTAGAGCTGAAAAAATCAAACTTCTAAGTCAACGCAATCAAAAGATACGGTCAGGTGGTATCCAGCATGCTGTTTCCGCTGCCCTGGACTCTGCGCATCAAGGACAGCACCCCTTTGCGCAGAATGGCCGAACCCGTCCGTACGCGGCAGGCCGACGCCGTCAACGAGCATCCCTGATAAAGTTGTTTTGCCTAAAGGACTAGGATTCCACGCCGTAAAATATTAAACAAAAAATATCCCTGATGCGACAAAACATGGAAAGAACCGAGACAGAATTATTTGACATTTGGAATCAAGTTCCTAATTTTGCGAACCCCGTAGCAGTATTTATTCCGCGAAATTGTACGTTAGAATTAAACTGATAAGTCGTTGATAATCAAATAACAGTTCCTACTCGTTTTTGTGATAGTGAATTGTAATCACAGTCTTTGTTTATGATAATTTATATCAAAAACACATTTATTTGTTAGATAAATATGCTCGAACAATCTAATACGTAAGTTAGAAATTAAAAGCATATACTGAAAAATATTGTTTAAGGGGAAACTCATACTGTCAATGTAACTATAACTAAAAAATATTTTTAAGTCATAGTTATATTGACAATATGAGTTTCCTACAGAGAATAATTTCTAATTAATTTATTCCTGCCTATTGCACGACGATAATATTATATAATATCGTAGGATGATAACTAAAACTATACAACATCATATTTTGTTGTTCAACCATAAAGCCCAGATTAGCCTGGCGGTTAAATGGCTCTGACTACGAAACTAGAGGTTGAAGGTTCGATTCCCATAAGGGGCAAATGGTTCAATGATGAAAATGAATGTCGAATGCTGCGTGTGAAAGGTTGTCTAGAAAAGATCGCTCTCAAGCGATAAGACCGCCTTTTAGATACCTACCTATATTTAAGAGATATCTGTAATTCTGTGAAGTTGTTGATGTTGTTTTCAATAAAGCCAGGTCCAGGTTTAACTTATCCATCCCTATGTCTCTGTCAAAATAGTGTCATAAGAAAGGGACGCATAGAGAGAGATAAACTCAGAAAACCTATGCTTGGCCAGTCATATTAGAGTCACAGAGGGATAGTAAACGTGCTGCCAGCCTTGAAAAACTCTTCAAGCTGTCCCATACATCTTACTTACTTCAAAATTAATAAAATCATAAACATTGTTTATTTAAAAGTAAATTTGTATCCACTTCCAGTGGTTGGGTTGGCTTTAGATTTGGGATAGTCGACCTAGTAATTGTTTGACCACTTTTGAACCTTATCCCTTTGTAATACGGTCGAAAAGTGGTCAAGCAATTTCTTGGTCGACTATAGCATTAGTAAAGCACATTGCTGTCAACAAAAAAGCTTGTCAAAGCATTATTTCTACTCAAAAACTTATCTCATATTTCTCACTGTTTCAAAATTACTAAAAAAAATTAGCAATTTTAAATAAAAAATAGCGAAGGAAGTTTTATCGTTTTTTATTCCTTTGGGAAAAATCTCATTAGTGGCCGGAGAATAATAAGGAATTAATTAACGATGAGGTCAACTTTTGTTATTTATTCAGTCATTCAAACACAGAAAATCACTATAATTTTTACCAATTATTCAACTAATATTTCGTCGGCCACTAATAACATTTTTTTCGTACATACCGATCAAACGCAGACTGTCTGAAATTTAATTATATCGCATCTCACGCAAGCCATAGTACGCGATAAACAACGTCAGCTGTTCGCTTTCCCGTAAAAAGCACGTGATATCCGAGATATATGTAAAAGTGCCTACGTATAAGTGGGTCGTATTTTCATTGAAGATTTTCGGGGTCGATGACGAGGCGCCAGACTGGCGGGCGCCGAATGCCGCGTCCGGACCGGCGTCTCTAGTTTGGGAAGCGGCGCAACGACTGCTCAATCCAGAACACCCTGTGTTGCAAATGAGTGAACAATTACTCCGGTAGCGTAGGACGTTTATAAACTTCGATAAAATTAACTTTTAGGAGTAGGTTTTTGATTAACTATTTGGTTGCTTTGCTGCATTTAAAATGGCATAGATTTGTCTTGTTTCGACAAAAAGTGGTTTCAAAACGTTAACTGTAGGGCACAGGCGAGTTTCTCCGAGTTGAATTGTGCGTGAAATTAACCGATATACTTAATAAAAACCATGTGAATCGTGAAGTTTTTATTAAAAATAGCCTTAACGAGTGCAAGTTAAAGTCTGAAATATATTCTAATAAGAATGCTTCTCTAAACCATGAAGATAACACTACTTATCGCAGTCACAATAATACACAATGCAAATTGTGTTAAACCTAAGAACCCAACCAACAAAACGGTGTCCGTGGAACAGATAAAGAAGGAATTGGAAAAGTACCAGGAGCACTTATTAAGTATAAGTAAGAACAAATCAAATGCAACCGCGTTCGTGGTGACGAGTATGGGGCAGGTGACCAATATTCGACCACCGGTTGAGCCCAAGGAAAACAAGAAAATGATAACTCCTGATCTGTAAGTATTGAACTTTTAGGGTAACTCCGTCAAATTATCGAGGGTGTCAAAGCGTAATGGATTTGGTACCCCCAACGCTTCGCTAGCAGACTGTCCTGGGTGCGAGGTCAGGCACACACCTTTGTTTGGGAATTTTAACTAAATTAAGCTACTCGATGAAGGGATAATTGTGGGTCGTGGGGAAATCTTGAGACATCTGCATGCATCTTTTCCAAATCCTTACTGGGCACGCGTGGGAAGTCTTGTTTGAATTTTCTTTAGTTATTACGCAATTTGAAATTATTTTTAATGTTTTGTGTATAAATTTGAAAAGTTACCTTATATACTAATATAATAACTGGGTAATTCATCATAATAACAGTAAAATTATAACAGGCAAGGCGAATTTCATTCTCGTATTCTTATAGACCAGCCATACTCAAAGTGTGCTCTGCGGAGCCCTAGGGTTCCACAATGCCTCTGTGGGGGCTCCGAAAAACTGAAATACACCTCTCCTATTTGGACGATAGTTCAACACTGTTTCATATTTATGGGTTCCGTCAAATATTTCGCTTTCCAAAAGGGTTTCATCGGAAGAAAAGTTTGAGAACCACTGTTATAGATTAAGTGCAAAACATTTTCATGATGAGCATAGCAAAAGCTGTAGTAGCTGACTAATTTCGGTGAATCACTTATACTTATAGGCAGTAAGTAAGAGAATTAAATGGCTACAAACATTCGTAGTCATTCCTCGTAACCGTAATATGGCGTGTACCTTGCCAGCGCTGCAGCGGCAGCAATGGGATACCATTAGTTCACTTTATATTTTCTTAAAAAAATTCAAGTTCCAAGTTTAATTAATTTTGTTAGTTAAGGCTCTGGCCGGTGGTGACCCAGACACAATAGGTAGAGTTATCTTATTGTAACAAATTCAAAATCATTTATTTTCAGGCAACAAGGGCCCATAGATAAATACCTTACAAACTAAAATACATAAAAATATTTAGACTAAAATACAATTAAAAATTAGCACGTTACTTCGGCGACGTGTAACCTATTTACGGCCATATCCATCCATTAACCGTCAATAAAAGTATAATTAAGAATCTAAATACAGTGAAAGTAATTACTCTCTATTTATTTACTTAGAGCTAGATCAGAGTTGAGCTTACATAAATCGCTTGCATAATTTTTAGAATACAAGAATGGGCGAACAGTATTGCAAGCAAGCTTCACGATACCGAAGATTTCGTGGTTCGTCGGAAGGAACTCTTAAACGGATTCGTCAAAGTCAGGACTGGAATACGGGATGGAGCGGCCATAGCGGACAAGGCTGCTGCAGCTTTCACTGACCTGCTGGAGACAAGAGCGAAGGCGGCAGAGGATATCATGAGGAAAGCGGAACAGCTGCAGAGCAAAGAGTGGGCACCGAAAGATTACAAGTTCCATCACAGTTATGTAAGCTATTTTTATGAAAGCTCATAGCCGTAACCTAGTAACGATTGCAACTTACAACGTTGCTAATGCTTAACTTACTGTACAATAAGCTAAAGCTAATAAGCTTATGCTTATTGTACAGTAGTAGATACAAGTACAACAACCAGGGCATACTTAGTTAGGGTGGACGCTCGAAGTGGGCTTGTATTTAAGTGACATTAAGTGATATCAGTGATAAATCGATAAATTTAATGATAATCTCATCATTCAGGTTTCTAACTCTCACACTATGCTTCCGAGATTAACCAGTTTTTTTCGATCACATAGAGGTAATGTCAGTAATATGAAACTTTGAGAAAAAAGGAGCACAATCAAAGACCAACCATTATAATTTAGAGTTTTTCATCAGTCAGTGGCTAACCCTAACCCATTAGGCACGTAGTCATAATTTCCGCAAGTATCGTGCATTAAGCACTCTTGACGGAGATACATAAAAATAAAAATTAGGGCACCTAGTCACTTGTTTCTTGCACAGATTCCCTATCTAAAGAGTGTCCTATGAATGAAAAGCAATTGCTAATTTTGCCTGTTTCCAGTGGCCCTAACATGAATGGCCAAGTTTAGTTTATCTCTATCTGCATCCCTTTCTTATGACACTAGTTAGACAGAGACTCAAGGAGGGGTTAAACTAAACCTGGGCTGTCATGTAAGGGCCACTGACGTACGAGTAAATAACAGTTTTTTATTTCGATAGTAATGATTAAGTTTGTTTAAGCCGGTTACAAACTAATTACTTACAAACATATGAATCTAAGGACAAATCGATTACTCGCATATTTTTTGTCTATTACTGCTTGACATATTCCGAACTAGTTCGTGGTCCTTAATCATGAGCGCCCGCGAAGTCAGTTATCGTCAGATCCCGCGGGCGCTGATGATACGCGATGATGATGATGAAATACGCAAGTATTTCGTACTATTAATTTACAGAAACTGCACCTACCAAAGCAAGTTCCGAAGCGGCCGCAGGGCATCGACTGGTACAAAGTGATACTCCTGAAGTGCCGATCGCAGGACTATGTTCGGTTACAAAACAGCTCGCACTTTGATGCTGATGTTTCGTTGGAGCTAAGTAGTGTGCATGTTGCTGCCGAGGTGTTTGACTGCGGTAAGTTTTCTTATATTGAAAGAGGAAAAAACAAGTGGTTTTCATGATGGCAATACTTAATTTACTCACTGCTGAGTTTACCTTTGGCCACTCACAATACCAGACGAATCGTAGACGCGACACTTTAGTAAAATAATAGCTTAGGTTTGTCGCTTGATGGTTACATTCGCATATCAGACTCCTTACTAAAAATACCAAACCAACATTACCTCTATCAAAAAGAACATTGCATTTGAAGTCCACATCAGCTGAGTTGAAAGGGTGAAAACTTAAAATGGCCTTTTCAAAATGTTCTCTAGACACGTGTGTCTGATCCACTTGGTTAAAATATTTGTGGGGTGTTCTGCAACATTGTCCTTTGGATTTGGAAAGAGTATGGATGAAGAACTAAGTTGCGCTAACATGAACTGACGCAATCATATTGCAATGCATTCATCTTTTATTTATGTTACTAATTAGATAGAGCCGTAATGAGGGGTAAATTATGATTATGTCATTCGCAAGACACAAATGCTATTGAGTTCAGACAGAAGAAAATTATGAGGTCCGGTTTGTTACAGACAAGCGAGTGCTTCAAGAAATGTACTGGTCAGAAGCTCTCGATACTGTGTTCCGTGAAAACTACCGAAAAGATGCCTCGCTGGGCTTCCAATATTTTTGCAGTGCCAAAGGTTTCCTAAGACATTTTCCAGGTAAATCGCAAATTATGCACGTTATACCATTTCAATCAGGAACGTCAGTCAGTGGAACTTTTTGAGTTAGATATACCAATGCTTGTTGCGGATTACATAGTGAGACTTTATATGAAAATATTTCACATTAACTCCTGATTCAAAGGTGTGAGTGCATGTTTTACTACTATGAGAGTTTTAATGCATTTGGAGTTTTCGAAGACATTTTTTTCCCTAGATATCATTTTAATAAACTATGCTATTAAATTATGATGAGTAAGGCTGTTAAAAACTGTTTTCGTTAAACTAAAGCCACATGAGGAGCAAGCTTGGAGGCAAAATTACGCTTATGCTTGGGAATTCCAAAACCATGAAAGCAATAAGTAACAGGTGTAGTACAAGTAGTTTCATGGCCCGCGTCGGGCAAACGTAATAGCCCCGTTCGTTCACTAGGATATGTGATGACATTTTTAAACGAAAATAGCCATTAAAGTACTTGCCGCTAATCGTGTCACTTACTTTATACCCGTAACCAAACTTCGTTGCAAAGATGGAAAATTTTCAGCCGCATCCTGGGAGAGCATGTTCAAGCTGTCGCTAGATTCAGACGACGAGCCTGCCACGGACTTGTATGATTGCCGGCTGCGGCCGTGGTACGTCAGCGCAGGCGGCGCACCGCGTGACATCCTCATCATGCTCGATGCTTCAGGGTCTATGTACAACTCCTCCAACAAGGTTCTCTAATCCTATTTCAGGCAGATGTTCAACTTTTCAATACAGGAAAGTGCGCCAGGCGTGTACGACTGCTGCCTTAGGCTGTGATATGTCAATCCTGCTTGACGCCTTAGGCTCTGTGAACAACTCTTGCAAGGAGGTCTTCTCCCTATATATTAGTATCACTATCGTACAATAGTACAGTGAGGACTTACAACTGTTCGACTTCACTTTTACGCTAAACAAGTTGCTAGATATAAACACTGTTTAGCTAGTCTTTCGACATCGGTAAGAGACGGTCGTTTAATTGAAGGAAAAAGTGGTAGTCTACTTTATGCAAAAACTTACAAACGCTTTTACTGTGCTAGTTACTTGGCAAGATGAACAATAATGGTGAAATAACTTTATGTTGATATTTTTGTCTAATAATAGGTGATAGCAGAGCAGTTCACGCTGGCTCTTCTCAACGCGCTGACTGATGACGATCATGTCAACGTGTTACGTTTCAACATCAGCATCAAAGCGGTGATCCCTTGCTTTAAGGACACACTCATACCGGTCAGTATTATATTCCCTAGGCCATTGATTCCATTTTCAGAAAACCAGAGCCGATTTATCTACCAAATTAAGTTAACAGCACCAGTACTTGGCATTATTCGTTTCGACGGAACTCAGCTGAATTTTGTTCCAAATCTATCCTTTTGGTTGAGATACATCCCATATTATCCCATCCTATTGTAGCGTAATGCTAAAAATCAAGTAAGTTTAACGTCAATCTATCTCGCTAATTTTTAGTTAAAAAGTTATGAACGGGTTTAAGACCTTTAAAAACTTTTAGATCCAAATTGTGAGTTAATAAAACATCAATTCATTCAAATCTGTCTCTCCCAAAAATGATGGAGGGAGGAAGTCTATCAAGATCAAACCCAATTTTACAGGCCAACCACATAAACACAGCTGCTATCATAAACTCAATGAAGTACCAGTCGTACCGTAACGAGAGCAACATGACGCTAGTGTTGGGGCACAGCGTCAGTATGCTGCAGGCGCAGAGGGAACGCACTGACCGCCGCCCGCCGTGCCAGCAAGCAATCGTCTTGATCACCGATACCCTCAACGAAGATCTTACTGAGGACATGAGGATGTTGGATCCAGAAGGCTCTATCAGGTAGGAGAAAATAGATACTTTAAACCTGTGGCCCAAACATGACCGGCCCAGGTTTAATATATCACTACCTGCGTCTCTTTCAAACTAGTGTCATACTCATAAGAAAGAGCGTATAGACATAAACTCAGATAAATTTTTAGCCGGGCATTTTGGGGTCACTGTATTTTTAACGTCATCGTTAGCAACTTCAGACACGAATTGAGCACCATCCAAAGTGGCAACAAGAAATTGTATTGAACACCAAACGAGAATCTCATGGAGGAAATGAGGAAAGAAACCAAAATCCTTGAATGAACTGGAACAAATTACCTTGCTACTCCTCGAAACCTGTGCCAGGCTCGTGCAAATTAGCTGCGTCTGCATCCTTGAATGGTATTACGTGGAGGTCTATGTGGAAGAAGGGTGGTTAAATTAACGTTACCTAAATAAGTAGACTCACTCGAACACGATTTAACGAACACTGAATTCGCGGAATAGCAACTTAATTTGTTCCAATTATATTGCTGAAAAGACAACGGCTAAAAAGAACGCATTACTCGTCGTCGAAGACGGTTTTTAATTTTTTTTGTAATAGAATGTCATGCTTAGCCTAACTCGTCCAGGCTGTTCGTGATCTGGTTGCACGACCCGTTCGGTCTGCGTGACGGCACCCGGCGGTACAGCGACCTGCTGACTTGCACCACCGACGGATACTTCGCGGAACTGGTCACGCATGCTGACGTCACTGAGCAGGTCTGTTCAATCACATGTCCAACGGAGAGCCTGATTTACCAACAGGTTAAATAGGCTAGAGCCTAGGGCGCAAGGACTGAGGCGGCGCTGGACGTTTGCAAGCAGTAGCGGCGTTAGGGTGGGGCGCGGTTGGGCGACCGCCCAGGGCGCCGGATATGAAGGGGCACCGCAGGCGCCTTTTTTCCATATGGGTTTGAATTGCAGTTAGGGGCGCCGTATAAATCTCGCCCAGGGCGCTGGTAGTGCTAAAACCGGCACTGTTTGCAAGCATCATGCAGGGCTGGGCGGGAACAGGCGGGACAGGCCGGCCGGCTAGTATGTTCATAGTCAGTCTAGGGCTGTCAGAACTTTAAATCATGCCCTGGTCCAATGCTATGGAAAATGTTTCATTTCACCTAATGTTTTTCCTGCCTGGCGTTTAACGAGTCGTGTCATTGCGATAGGGTTCTAAGTGGGTTCTAAAAGACGTTGAAAGTAGTATCAAAATCCGTTTTGTGGTTTAGAAGGAGTAGGCGGCTGAAGATATGGTATAAGACAGACAGGAACGGATAGAGACTTTGTTTTATACTAAGTATAAAAAAAAAACACAAATTCAAACCGCACGTCCGTCCATCCAGTCATCTTTTATGACAATTCATCAGTATATGTAAAGAAGATAATATCTGGTTCTAATGTATCAGGTGCTCCGCTTGCTGCGTGTGCTGGAGCGACCTCTAGTTCTTCAGCGCAGCGAACGACTCCGAGTTTTCAGTGACGTTTATGCTCATGTCGAGGTACTATTTAATTTATGTTTTTTCTTAGTAGTTAGCCATAGTCCACAGCGTTGATAGTCTTTACAATATACACTATTTGTTTTTGATCACTGTTTTTCTGGTATATGCTTCTTATAATGGTTTAATACTTATATTATTTTTACAACAAAGGAAGACAAACAAGCAAGTGGGCCACCTGATAGTAAGTGATCACCACCGTCCATAGACAATCGTAACACCTATATAATGAGCCTTAATCTTACGAAGTCTAAAAAGGACTGTAAGAGTAGGTAAGGTATTGATATGGATGTAGATGGAACGTCCTATTTTAGATCTTTTCATTCAATAGATTGAAATCAATCCATTTAGTTTAATCTCATATCATAGGCGATCGATCGCATATGCTTGTAAACAAAGTCAAGCCCTACAATTGATATGTTTATTTAAGTTGTCAGAGACACAACAATTTTTTTTATGAAATAGGAAGGCAAACAAGCAAGTGGGTCACCACCGCCTATAGACACCCACAACATCGAAGAAATTGCAGATGCGTTGCCAACCCAGAGGGCTAAGATGGAATTTGCCAGTAATAAGTGATAAGAAAATGAGGATTTTGATTTTTTGCAATCCGACTACATATTTAGGTAGTTAGATTAGATAGTTTTTGTTGAAATTAAAGTACAGGAATCTACTACCAAACTTATTACTAAGTCTAGTTAAGTTTCCCTTGACCAAATGTTTTTAATGACAATGCGACGGAGGGTCGTCCTCACTTTTCCATAACTTGTTGAGATGTCATTATCTATAAAACTGTTGTTATTTTTTCTGTTTTTTAGGATCCCAGAAGAATGGAATTTTATTGGACTCTAAAAGAGAACGAGGAGCAGAAATATCGTTACGGAGAGCTGAGACGCGATAAAGCCAAACTTTTGAACAGCTCCCAGCTTTATAAAGATTACATGCATCAAGTCAACCTCGTGAGTAGAGTTTTTTTTCTGACCCTCTCATTTGGTTATCCTAAGATCTCATTATTTTTTAAAGAGGTACTTTAAAATCTAACCCCATTATTCATAAACGCTTCGTAAACGTTTATTAGTTAACGTTTTTTATGTCTCTATTTGTCATTGTGACGTTTGCCCCCAAATGAAAGGGACAAAAGCTTAAAAAAATTGTTATGTTTTTATGAATAAATGTAGAGTCACAATGTAGCTAGATGCTGGTTGCAGTACGAACGGGCCGGCTCTATCGGGGTAGCACTACACTCTCACAGAATATCAGCGTGAAGCGCTACGGCCAAGCCCCATTCGATTTAATATAACGTGGAACCATAGACTTGTACAGTATGGGTCTACTACTACCACTATAGATACATAAGTATTTAAGAATAGTGTTTCCACTTCAGGCATCAACGGTGTTTACATAATTTCAGGACCAATACGGGCAATATTATGAAGGCGTAGATGTTAACTACCGGCTTCAAATCAGTGTCTCGGTACCGGTGTTCGAAAGCACAACCCAGGAAGTATGATTCACTCATCGATAACAACAATGATTAATAATGCCTTGTTTACTACATTTATAACTTGTCAATATTTTTTTCAGAACGTCACCAAGATCCTGCAAGAAGTAAGTATTTTCCATTATCGATTGCAAATCAGGTTGCAATTGATTCATAATCGTAATTCTTAAAAAGCGCCTTGGTTATCTTATGACAAATTTTACTAAGAAAGGATGCTTAAACCTTTATGGTGAGTAATAATCACTACATCTACAGTGGCTCTAACATGACGTTTGATTTAGAGATTGCAACCCGGTATGTTTCTGAACCCGGCCGGGCCCGCGGGCCCGGGCGGGTTGTGTGTTAGCGATGAAACCTTTTAAGTATTTTATGAAAATTTTCTATGCAGGGTGTAATCGTTAAGTGTAGTCGGGTGATTATTCTGTAAATGTAACAGATATCAGAAAACTTTAAACTGGTATCGAGAGTACGCTACCCAATGAGTAAAATTACATTAATAACTTTTTTTTATTTAAGACTAGAAATATCCCAAGTATTAACTTCAAACTCTCCTTTGCGGTCGTAAGTCTCATAATAATGTCGAAAGAGAAAAGTGCCTAAAATTCATTATTTTCGCAAATAAACTGTATTAAAACAATTCATGAATCATTTTATAATGGTGAAATGACTAGGCCTTGTCTTTCAACGAACGGCGTACTAAATGTATGGGAGGGTTTGAAGTCAATAATATATTTGGGATATTTCTGGTTTTATTAAAAAAAAGTTATTAATGTCATTTTACTCATTGGGTAATGTCCTTTCAACTAAAGTTTAAAGTTTTCTGATATCTGTTATATTTACTGAATAATCGCCTGGCTACACTTAAAGATTACACCCTGTATACATATGAATGGAAAAATAATGATTCAAGGTTGATGTTTATTTCAAACTGGCTTATGAACAACTATCACAATAATCAGTCTCACTCAAGTCTCAAAATCACACTTATTACAGAACTGATTACTTTTACTTATGGGCGGTAAAGTAACATTCGTATTAGTAATTTATTCATTTTTATAAGTTTAAACAAGCAAGTCTTTATTTTTACTCGTTATAGTGTCTATTTGAAAACATAGTAAAAAAAAAAACTAATAACGTACATTCTACGAGTTGGCGCTCCCGCGCAGCGCGCCGCGGTTTACTTACCGGGTCCGGTGACCGGGCCCGGTAAGAATGGCCGGGCACGGTGGGTGCCTAAAAGGGCCCGGTTTGCAATCTCTAGTTTGATTACAGATTTTTTTTCTGTTTGCATTTAAATATTTTTTTTTAGTGTTGTTGTTCTATTTTTTAATTTCTTGATTATTTTTCTCCTTCAATACGAATAATTTCTTTTTACCTTTAGATCAGAATAAGGTTTTATTGTTGTTTTTTGATTCAGAATTTGTGAATCAAAATATAGTTTTATGAATATTTAACTAAATATGATGAAATTAGGTAGCTGAGTTAAGGATCGCTTCTCATTTTTGACCCTTCTGATCGGTATTTTTTTATCTCGTTTAGTAAATAAATCTACCTATTCTGTTTTTAAAAAAATTACTGAGTTTGATTTTTGTAGAGTTAAGAAACATTACTAATTATTAAAAACATTGTTTTTTCTATTTAAGGAAAAGGCAAGAACATCTACACGAACGGTGAGTTATCTATACATCTACACTAGTTTACACTAATCTACACTATCTACATCTATATCTACACTAATATAATAAAGAGGTAAACTTTGTTTATTTGTTTGTACGTAGAGACAATCTCTGAACTAGTGAACAAATTTCAAAAATTCTATCACTAAAAGAAAGCTACACTATCCCTGACGGACATAGGCTACTCATTCCACGCGAACGAAGTCGCGGGCGTCCGCTAGTTAATATATTTATAAAGTGTTTATTCGGTTTTCTTATTTTTGGATAATTGGCACCAAAAATAAGGTTATAAAATAAAAATATGTGAACACGGCGCCATTACGGTATCCAATATTTTTTCTGGCAAAAGGGATGCAACCGGCGTGCATTACCTTAAATTAGTTGCTACATTCGTACTCGTAGTATACTTTATTATGTCTGTATTGGTTAATGTTAAGAACATCTCTGTATATACCAATGTTGCAAGGAGTAAATGAATATAAGTATGACTCGTAATAGATAGTCTCGAGACGCTTGACCAGACTTGAAAACCCTGCAGTGTGGACGCTACTTTTTCAACGTACAGTCAACCAATTTTATTCATAGGCCACTGTGGAAAGTTGTTGCAATGTAACATCGCTGGGATATTAGTTATGAGTAAATTCAGAAGCCATTTATTGGGAAAAGATTCTACATTGGCCTATGAATCAAATTGGTTGACTACGTGACAATAAAGGCCCTAACACGCTGTCACGGATACAAAGCATTAACTATATCCTTTATGAATCAGTCAGCGTGTGCGAAATTGACCGATGATTTCCGTCCGATAAACGCTTGTGAGCTACTAGCATGCAGATAGCATACATGTCTTTTTTTTTATACAACATGGGAAGGAATACGAGCAAGTGGGTCACCTGATGGTAAGTGATCACCATTGCCCATAGACATCCGCAACACCGAGGACATTGCAGACGCGTTGCCAACCCACAAGGCTAAGATGGAATAGGTACCTCTTGTCAAAGAAGATTAAACAGCTGTTTATTTTCTTTGCTCTTGTGCCAGTAATTGCACCGGCTGTCTTGCTCTCCACGTCGGAACACAACATTGTCTCACGTTTTTGAATGCTTTATTTGCTCCTATATATTTTAAGCTGACTGTACACCAAAAACAACTATGTTATTGTGTCAAAATAGTTTTAATCCTTCCGATTTCTTCAGTCTAAAATAATTAGCGATATTGTAAACAATAGTTTTTCCATGTTTACGTAGGTAATTCGGCGGCATTTTATCAAATTAATCCTTATTATTTCCGCCTTTCGGATACCTATATCTAGGATGTATTTGTAGTTCTGTGAAGTTAATAATGTTGTATTTAATAAAGCATATTTGTATTTGACGGTATTGTATTTCCACTAAATAATGACACCGATTACCCTGCTACTTCCATACCGTCACAATTACGTGATATTGACAAGACGAAACTGTACCCAGTAAAATAGATTAGTTTCTAAAAGAATCCGTAATTTGGATGTGGTTTTAAAAACTATACTCAGGTTTTAATAATAGCTTTGAACTACTTGTATTCTATTATAATCAATTATATTTCTAACTACCGCATTTTTTTAAAATTCTCAAATTATCAAACCGTGATTAATTAGAATGAAATTGGAGCACACTATCATTTCATAGACTTGCGTCAAGTTTCATTCCTATATCTATGAAATGACAGTGTGCTCCAATTGTATTCTAATCACGGTTTGATAATAACCCAATGTTGTTATTTGCAGTATCCAGTCAATCGCCTTTTAGGAGTGGCCGGTGTTGATATACCCATTGACCATTTGAAGCTCGTTCTACCTTTCTATCAGGTGCGTTCTTAACTCATTAAATTAATCAATATCAGTCACTTCAACTCTAGTGCTCTCTGACTTTGTGCTGCACAATTTTCATGTTCATTTTTCTAATTAGTCACAGAATAGAGAAGTACCGACAAAAGATGGAGTACCGGCAGTACTTGTGTATCCACGTGAAAATTATGTCGTGTTTTCTAGATATTGCTTCATATTTCCGAATAGAAAAGTCTGATAAATTCGCGATTGTTGTGGAATATTTTACATTTATAATAAACTGATCCGAAAATAAAGAAGAGAAGATACCTTTTGATCATAAGTAGGCTGTCAAAATTAATATGTATTTATTACTTGACGATAATGAGCGCGGGCAACGCGGTAAATTCTAAAATTTTGTCTTTTACATATTTACATTCTGGAATCTTGGAACACTCTACCGCCTGTACACTGCTGCTGTAGCTCGATGCCTGCAGTTCTGTTTTTTTTTTATGAAATAGGAAGGCAAACAAGCAAGTGGGTCACCTGAGGGTAAGTGATCACTACCGCCAACAGCAAAAAGATTGCCAACCCAGAGGGCTAAGATGGAATACCTCTTTTGCCAGTAATTACACCGGCTATCTTGCTCTCCACGCCGGAACACAACAGTGCAAGCACTGCTGCTTAGCAGCAGGATTAGCGAGCAACATGGTGAACGGACCTTGCACAAAGTCCTACCATCTGCAAATTTGCTCTAACTTCCATAAGTTAGAATAGCTACATGCGCCCACAACAAAGTCGTTTTAAAATTCATTGCGTCCCTCTTTGGCATTCCCAGTAAGAAGGAGACACAGAGTGGCAAACGATGACGTTCCAATTTTGCTAGCCTTTCAAATTTATCCTAACAGAATCGACGGCTTTCAAATCTGTGCATCGCTACATTTAAAATGTTTTGAACTTTGAGACGTAACCTTGTTCTGTTCATGTTTCAAATTCGCTATTATAACATTTTTACGTAGATAACGGCAGTGATTTATTGGTGATAAATGTTATCATTTAATTATCGTTAGTAGTTTCCCCATTATCAGTTGAACAGATATCGAAAATATCACGTTTACTGCCATGAATTTACATAAGTAGACATATTACCCTTATAAGCGGTGGGACTATTAAGTGCGGTAAACAACTGCTATCTCTGGGCAAACATGTAGTTCCTTATCATAAAATTGCATTACACAGGTTTCCTGACACATAATGATTAATAACATTCCAATTTAACACCCCATGTAGGTCAGCATAAGTCGCAGAGTGGTTCAGAAGATCCCTTGTTACACGAGAAGAGTCGTTTGAGCCGCGGAGAGGTTATGAATGTTAGAAACGTTTTTTTTTGGAAACCACGAGTAACCACTAGGCATTATTTTAAATATAGATACGTTTTACGGTGTTACATAAAATACTAACGATATCAGAGACGTTAGTCAGTACATCTCTATCAAGTTTTTCAATTGTTTTCTTAATTATTCGCTTAATTATTAAAAGGGGTGTTCAGACTTATTACCTACTTCAAGTGTTTATTTATTTTAGCGACCCCTAAAGGGATATACGAAAGAAGCTCGTGATAGATACAACTTGCTTGGCTAAGGAACTTATTATTGCTAAGAACGACATGACAAAACTCACTGCAAAGCGTTTGAAGTGTTAGCAATTAGTAAATTTAAGTTAAAGTTAAGTTGCTCTTGCGCATTTTTATTTATCTAAATATTGGAATTTCCTCTTTAATTTCAGGTGGGCGCAGGCGGGTTATTGTTTATCGTGGACCACAGGGGAAACATAGTGCTGCATGAAAACTTGAAACCCACTGTACGTACGATGAGCTAATGGTACCAAAATTAAATAAGTATATTGTTCCAATATCCAATCCAATGACCACCTAAGTTGAATTTATCTTTTTGTGTGTCATTTTCTAATGACGCTATTTGTAAGAACCGGAGTGTCGCTAAAATTCCAGGCCAAATTTAAATGGTTCCTCTCCGCCTTGCACCTCTATCTAACTCGTGTTATTAGAAAGGGACACATAGGTATATAAAATTAAACTGAACTTGGGCTTTTTGATTGACAGTTCAACGGCAATATTTTGAAGCCAGGATACCGTACGGTAGACTTCCTTGAGCTGGAGCAAGCCGCTGAAAACCACGAGCCGAGGGACTATCCACCAAAATGGTCCAGTGTGAGTTACATTCTTATAGTAATGTTAGGGCCTCTGCTAAGTCGCGAAGGCGCACGGAGCGGGTGCACGGAGCGGGTGCACACCTATAGAAAAATGGTATGAGAGCATCCGCTAACTCACGTGGGTGCAGGTGCGGGCCCATACTATTTGTTCTGTAGGTTTAAATTTTTACCTTAACAAAGGGTGGATTTACTTTTCAACCGCAGTCAACACTATTCCGGTAATACTGACCAAAGGAATGACTAAGTAATTAACCAAAACGATTCCTGGTTCGAGCACTGCTATATTGGTGACAATTCTACATTATATATTCAGTTCTCTAGTCAAGATATAGGTACGCAAAAAGGTGATGACAGCAGTTAAAACGCTCCTACATCAAACGTAACCCGATTACCAATGACACAATCACATAATCAGCTTAAATCAGTTCCGCCACAGGGTCATAATTGATCAACCAAAAGGCACGGAGACTATCATGGGCAAGCACATCTTCGAAGGTGGAATGCGGGCAATCATCGAGGAGCGCGAGTATACCTGGCGACGTGTGATGGACCATTATACTGTGGTGGTGGTGCTGCCCAGGAGGCGCCGCGCACAAGCCGTGCCATTGGCTACCAAGTTCACTCAGAAGTTAGCTGAGGAAGCCGTGGAAGCGCTGTCAGACCCGGATTTCGTCGTCCACCCAGATTGGTATGGGGTACAACGTGTAGTTATGAATGTTTTTTTGCTTCAGGAATAATACTTAGCTGTTTTTTATTTTTAGAAAAGTGAAACAAATTGATTGTAGGACAAATGGTGAATACTCTATTAACTCTTTTTAGAGTTTTCTGCTATTCATAATCAGTACGACTATACGATATACCTGGGTATGGATATACCTCGCTCAATGTATTGGCATTGCCATTCAGAGAGGTAACGCCGCCAGCCTTTTGGGCACCCTACCCAGAAACAGCAGCTGGGTCGATAATTTTCACTTTAATTTTAATTAAAAATTCTATTGTATTTTTTTTTGTAATATTTTTTTATTATTTAATTTAGCACAGTTCTCATTTATTTCCAGGTTGTATTGCCGTTACCTACATAAAGCATTTGGCACTCCTGAGGAGCGGTTATTAGAGTTCCTCCGTCGTAGGCGAAATGAGTCCAACTTCACCATGAAAATGCTGGAACACTATTTTTCTCCGATTCGACAAAAAACTGCCGATATGGGAAAAACTTATCAATGTTAGTATTTTTTCTCTAAGTACTTATGTGTCAGCAGTTTTGTTTTATAAAATAAAATCCGTCTTTGAAAGTTTTAGGTTTTTACTTGTTGCATCAAATATTTAGCAAAACAGTTTTTAGGGCACATGATGAGTTTGAAATATAGCATTTTAAGTATTACCTATATTTATTATACGTCGTAGATCTTTACGAGTCCGCGTTCGTGTTATAGATAATCACTTGCATTATAATATCATTGTAGATAGTATATATATATATATATATATATATATATATATATATATATATATATATATATATATATATATATATATATACTGCTAATTGCACTTTGAATAATCTAGAGTGAAAATAACCGTTGATTAATTTAGCTTAGTATGCCTCGCCCAAATATCGCTATGCGGCCCTGCGCTGCTCCTACTATCTTTAAGGTGAGCTCCCAGGTCCAGCTGTCGATGCTCTTCAACTGAAATGATGATAAAGAATTTACCTAAGCGTTTGTGTTGTGCAAGGCAACGAGGAGCTAATGGCGCGACTGTGTGCGGACGCGACAGCCACGGCGGAGTGGGCGCGGCGCCAGGAGGCTCCCGGCACCAACCGCAGCTGCTCCGGCTGTTTCCTCGGCTCCGTTACCGCTTTTATCGCCACTGGTCAGTGCCCACTGTAGCATAAACCGTAGGAAATATATAGAACAATATTGCAACTAGGCCTGTACCTACATCAAGGTGTGTACTCGTATGTGTAAACGCTTCTCTTCCCCCCTGTCGCCTCCGCGTCAATTACGAGATCCGCGACTGATTGGATTGCAAAATTCACTCATTCTGTGTGAGCTCTACATATGTAGATTTAAAGGAGAATGGGCAAATTGTCCCAAGTGCTGTATACAGTTGTGCTATATCTTATTAGAAAGCTCTCAATAAGAGCTTAATTTTTTTATATGACAGCAAAACCGAGATGTTTGCAGGGAAAAAGCTACAGCCCATTTTATACCTCACTTTGTACTAGCAGTTGTATGAAAAGTATCTGTAAAATCATTTTCGAGATATAGCCGAAAAATTTTAACCATGCATTACTGAGGCCACTAGAAGTAAAAAACGTAATGGGAGCATAGGTCTAATTTGGTGTTTTTTTTTTTTTTTTCATACAAAACAATGATTAATGCTGCAGACACCTGGTCTTCGAAACATAGCCTATGATGATCCTTACACCGAGTACTACACGTCCATACTACTCACTATTGTATACAAGGGTTGGGACAGCGCCCATACAAAAATGCCCATTCACCTTTTAGTACTTAAACAATTTTTTTTTCTAATTTTTAATCCTTTAAGCGTCGAGATGTTCTCATTGGACACGTCTATGTCGCCACCTATACGAAAACTATATGACATTTTTGTCTTAATTCTGAGACCGCGGCGAAATGAGCTGGACATAGTGTGTCTTAAATATGAGACAACGGCAGCTAAAAGGTTAATATATGACGACGACCAGACAGCCTAGTGGTCAGTGAACCGGACTACAAAGCTCGAGGTTACGGGTCGTTCGTTCCCCAGTCCTGGATGTTATATGTATTTAAGTATGTATTTATCCATATGACGATTTATATCCGTCGTCTAGTACTCATAACACGAGCAGCTTTAGTTGCTTAATTTGGGGTTGCTCAATTGGTTCCAAAAAACATGTATATAAGTATGCACCAGAGAGCGGTCTGATGCGCTGGCAGCAGTACCACGTGACGAGCAGCGTGCAGCCGCCGGACGGCGCGGCGTGGGCGCGCGGCGCGGGCGAGGCGTGGTTCGCGCGCGCCGCCGCCGCGCCCGCCGCGCTGCTCGTGCACGCGCCCGTCGCGCCCGCGCGCCTCCTGCGCAACAGCGACGCCGCGCCGCCGCCGGTACGAGCATAGATAGAGTATACTATAAATATACATAAAAATAAACATGAATTTGTCCTATACATGTCTTGAAAGGGTTTTATGTTACTAAGTTCATGTATCAATAATAAAACCCGACAAAAAAAAATGTTCTGGAACATGCTAATTATCAGATTTTTGTTTTACTGAGAAAAGTCGAGTGGCCCTATTTTATTTCGAGTAGTAATATTAAGTAAAGTCGCATTTTTTTCCTATCTGTCCGATATTCTTATAGCGTAGGTATCTTCGGCCGCCTTCTCCTTCTATACCACTCAACGGATTTTAATGCGGTTTTCACTGTCATATAGAGATTTTTCTAGGAAAGGTTTTTATGTGCATTTCATGCCGAATGTATCCTTGCGAAGCCGGGGCGAGTCGCTAGTACTCTATAACAGAGCGGACGCTTTATTGATGTGACGCCAGACAGCAGGAAGGGATAGGGGCCGCGTCATCTGAGGTGATATGAATCATGAAAAGGTTAACGAAATTTGGAGATCGTAACGGCAAGGTCGCATTATGACACTTTGATAATTTCATCTTCACCAATCGTTTTCATACGTTTCAAAGTACGGCTTCCAAAGATTGAGTATAGTCAACCAATTTGATTTATACATAGATCACTGTCGAACTTTATCGCAATGTGACATCGCCGAGATATTATGACTTTCCTTGAGAAGTCATTCTGACATTCATTGTGAAAAGGTTCTACAGTGGCCTATATGAATCAAATTGGTTGACTGTACATGGTACTGAACGGTCTATTACAGTTTTTGAAATAAAATATGGCGGCAATTATAAGGAATATGATGCGCTTGCTGTCGCCAGTGAATGACCAGAATTTGCATCCTCCCGCTACCCCGCGGGTATTCCATCAGTTAAACGTTTGCTCAAGTTGAGAGTAGACTGAGGCAGGACAAAGTATAAAGAATTGAAAACATATATTCGACGATTAGGCTATTCGATTGTATTGTATTGTACCTCTTACAATATGCTATCACAGTATAGATATAACCAGTAAGGAATCTACGTACAAACGCTCGGAACCGACGCACGCACACAGACGCACGCTCAACACGGCCGCTAAGGCTGCTAAGGCGGCCGTCAGTCGCGGCAGTGTTGCCACTTTAGCCACTTGTTGGCTAGATCTAGCAACAATTCCATACTTGTTAGCTACAAAAAATATATTCGGTAGCTAAATATTTCAGCTACTTTTTCTAGCTACTTTCTTGTTCATTAATAAATTACGATTAACAATTTACTACAATAGGTCATAAGCATAAAAAGTACTCAAAAGGCATAGTTTATAGTATAGTGTAGTGTTTAAGTTTCTAAACATATGTAATCTAATCACCTTGTTGGATTAGGGGATTTCCCTCAAAGTAGTGTGCGTAATGCGTAACGTAATGTAGAAAGATGCCTAGTTCTATTCTATGAGTTAAGCGACTCCGCTTTGTCGGCTTTCCAAATGTAACTTGTACTACTTCTCTCGTGTCCGTTGTGATAATTGAGTGAATAATGTAAAAATGGAGCTACCTCTCAAAAATAAAAAGTATTCTTAAAATATCGTACGCAATGGGAATGTGATGAAAAATACAAAGGATGGTTTAAGCAGTCAGTTCATGCGAATCAAGGGTGATGTGTATTCTTATAAAATTTAAGATACTTAAAATCTCCGATTTTACTGGAACAAAATGACATGTACCGAATATTCTATTCGAAATAAAATTCTGCATGAAATTGGATAAACCAAAAAAAAGTAAACCTGAAAATCCTGAACCAGGAATTCCAGGCCCCTTATTCTAGCGTTCATCGAGATTCATCTGCCATTCGAGATATGTCAAAATATTACAGATTTTAAAAAGATCTGACAGCTCTTTTGACATATCTCGCGTGTGACTCCATCTATACTGACGCGAGAATTGCCCCGCTGAACCAGAACCTTCGATTTCGACATCAACAACATCAGCTGTTTTTATTGGTTTAGAATCAGATTTTTTTTTTCTTGTTTAGCCAATTTTAGCTACTTTAAGCGAGCTTGAAATTCCCGAATCTGGCTACTTTTTGAGTATGGTCTAGCTACTTGTCCCGAACGTAAGGTGGCGACACTGAGTCGCGGCTGCCGCGTCGAGACGGGTAGACGCGGTATGTGTCTGTTTATCGCGTCGCGTGCGCCTGCGCCCCAGACAGTCCGCGAGCTTATTAAAGATACCAGGAAGGTATTGCGTTGTACATGGCTGCTTAAACTCGACTTTTTCAAAGCCAGAGCTTTCATTTTTTAGACTCCCTGGTGATGTTAAAAGGTAGGAATGATTTATAATTATTAAATAATAGGTAGTTATTTTCTTAACACGTTTTTATTAGATCGAGATGTAATATTTATAAAAATCTAAGAAGCCGCATTTCCCCTTTGGCTCTTTTGGTGAGGTACCTAGTACCGTTAAGAAAATAAGAGAAAGCAGCCGCCATTTTGAACTTTTTAGCTATTTGACCGATTGCTTTCAAAATCGATTTCTAAGGAACTTTGTGGTTTCCAACAAAAAATCCGTTTACAGAATGAGAAAATATGGCCGCCATCTTGAAATTTTTAGTTATTCGACCGGTTGCTTTGAAAATCGATATCTAAGGAACTTTGTCGTTTCTGACATCAAATCCGTTAAGAAAATAAGTAAAAGTAGCCGCCATCTTGAAATATTTGGTTATTCGACCGATTGCTTTCAAAATCGATATCTAAGGAACTTTGTGGTCTCCGACAACAAATCCGCTAACAGAATGAGAGAATATAGCCGCCATCTTGGAATTTTTAGTTACTCGACCGATTGCGTTCAAAATCGATATCTAAGAAACTTTGTCGTCTTTGACACCAAATCCGTTAAGAAAATAAATAAAAGTAGCCGCCATCTTGAAATTTTTAGTTATTTGACCGATTGCTTTCAAAATCGATTTCTAAGGAAATTTGTGGTCTCCGACAACAAATCCACTAACAGAATGAGAAAATATAGCCACCATCTTAAAATTTTTAGTTACTCGACCGATTGCGTTCAAAATCGATATCTAAGGAACTTGGTCGTCTCTGACAACAAATCCGTTAAGAAAATAAATAAAAGTAGCCGCCATCTTGAAATTTTTAGTTTCTCGACCGATTGCTTTCAAAATCGATATCTAAGGAACTTTGTGGTCTCCGACAGCAAATCCACTAACAGAATGAGAAAATATAGCCGCCATCTTGAAATTTTTAGTTACTCGACCGATTGCTTTCAAAATCGATATCTAAGGAACTTTGTCGTCTTTGACAACAAATCCGTTAAGAAAATAAATAAAAGTAGCCGCCATCTTGAAATTTTTAGTTATTCGACCGATTGCTTTCAAAATCGATATCTAAGGAACTTTGTGGTCTCCAACAACAAATCCAATAACAGAATGAGAAAATATAGCCGCCATCTTGAAATTTTTAGTTACTCGACCGATTGCTTTCAAAATCGATATCTAAGGAACTTTGTGGTCTCCGACAACAAATCCGTTAGCAGAATGAGAAAATATAGCCGCCATGTTGAAATCTTCTAATTTTGTTTTTTTTATCATTTTGATTTTTTTTTAATTACCCAATTCTATTTGTAATCTAGTTAATCATTATACCTAGGTAAAACCAAATAAACGTTTTAATTAAAAAAAACTTTTCAATTTTACAAAAGTTAAGAGCGACACCCCTAATGTACCTACTTATGAAGAGTATCTAGTTTTCGCATAAAAGGCCTTACTAGTTGAGATACAGTGCTAAACAAAAAAAAACATTTTACAAAAAATAAGGGGACAGCCCTAACGCTCTATTGGAGCGTAGGTATCTAACTCCACAAACAGGCCTAGTTTCGGTACTGTTTATTTATATACTGTGATGCTATGGTAACTTAAGTTACCTGCGTTAGGTTATACTTAATTTTTTTGACCACTAAGTTTGCTGTGATCCTTACTGATTATGGATGTAAAGTCTATAATTTGATTATTATCGAAATATTGAACTAAAACATATTAAAATGTTATGTCCTTTGGAAAAAACGAAAGATTCAAGACGATATTTGTGCAGATCGGGGAGCGAGCTAGATGGCTGACGGCGGCACGGGTACTGGAACAGCCGGGGAAAGGCATGGTGGGCGTGGCCGGGTACCACTTCCACCCGCGCCATCTAGAGGCTGTGCTTGAAGAGTTCACTAACTTTCATGTAAGTTTCGGGCAGCGCCTTATTTCGTAAGATATTGAGGATATTGACTAGGGTGTTCTATTTCTGCTACTGCAATGGCCACTAGATAGCCCTGTAATGAATATTGGTAATTTTAATTACTTTAACTGCCTTCACTTCAAAGAAGGAAGTTCTCAGTTCGTTGGATTCTTTTTTTAGTATCCAGAAGACGAGGCGGATTCCCACGTCCGCTGCGACGGTGTGGACTGGTCGTGTCTGCTGATTGATGATGGCGGCTGGGTGGTGGCCGGTGGTGGCGCGGTTGAAGACCCCGACAGCCCCGAGGAGCCAGTGCGGCAGGTGAGCGCCAGGAGAGTTCATAAAACTGGAACAAATTATCTTGCTACTCCATGAAACCTGAACGGTTTCGTTGAGTACATAGATAATTTGTTCCGGTTTATATTAATGGACCTGTGCAAAGTAGGTTGAAATCTTATTTAGTAAACAGAAAGCAATGTACAGAATTAAGCCGTTTTTGTGATATTATTAATTGCAGAGGAGTACCACAAGGTAGAATAATAGGACCGCTTCTTTTTCTGTTTTATATAAAATGATCTTCCTAAACATAATGAAGAGAAAATGGTCTTTTTTGCCGATGACAGCACTGCAATAGTAAAATGTAAAACACCAGATCAGTTTGAAAATAACATAAACAGCACACTTAGCAATATTATAGACTGGCTTGATAACAACGATCTAAACATTAATTTGTCAAAGACGAATGTCATGCAATTTCACACTTATCAGAGATCTCCTTTGCACTTCAACATATGCCATAAATTTACAAATGTAGAAGAAGTTAAGCAGGTAAAGTTTCTAGGGCTTATTCTTGATAGCAACTGTAGCTGGAAACCACACATAGAGGATCTCTGTTGTAAGTTATCATGTTACGTGTTTCCTTTGAGACGTATCATAAAGAATTCCTCACTGGCAGCAGGATTGATGACTTATTATGGGTTTGTGCAATCTAGGTTAAGCTATGGTGTTATTTTCTGGGGAAATTCTACCGACTTCATGAAAGCATTTAGAATGCAGAAGCGTTGTATTAGAGCACTGGGTGGAATTTCTCAAAGAGATTCTTGCCGACAGCTGTTTAAAGATTTTATATTAAAGAAATTCCTTGCTTGTATATTAAAGAAATTTCCGTATTTGTAAAAAAACATCCACATTTGTTCGAAACTGCTAAACATAAATTTAACCTGAGGAATAGACATAAGCTGCTAGTCACTTCTCATCGTAAGTACAACTGCGTTTTCAAAAAGTATGTTCTGGATGGCTGTTCAAATTTATAATAAAATCCCAGACTCATTTAAAATACATAACTGTGATAAATTTTAAAAAGCATTATTAATGACTGGTTATTAGATAAACTTTTTTATACTGTTCAGGACTTTCTTGAAAATGCTGGCAGAGTTTAATAATATAAAATATTTATATATAGATTAGTAGTAAGTAATTAGGTTTTGTCGGTCATGGTTACCTATTTTAATCTTAGATACATAGAGATAGAGTACATGTGAATAAGATACTTTATGTGATACTAATACATATAAGACAAATATTGTACACCATGTTATGGTAGGCTGTAGCGAATACTATTCTGTTTTACCATCTATTTCTACCTGCAGTTATACAATAAAATATTTTGATTTTGATTTTGATTTTGAATGCCTAAATCTAGAGATTTCATGGCAACTTCCTGGAACTGGTGTTCTTTTTAGGGTAAGACTATACGTTGATATTTACAGCACCTGGCGACTCTGTACCCCGCGGCCATGGCAGCTTTGCTTAAAGTCCACGTGTTTGAGCTTAACTGGATTCACGATTACCAAGCCGTGTGCTTCCCACCGTTGGAGGAAGACGTCGACAGCGCTGGTCCAGTAAGTAAAATAAAAGTTAAGCCAAGTCTCTCTTGAGCGAAACTAGAGCAAAGTATAGTAGTAGGCATTTAATCGATCCAAACACATCCAGTATATAGCTTTGAAAACGTGTAGGTTCGGATTTTTTTAGCTAAAGTTTACTGAAAAAGACATAGTTGCGGCTTCAGGTCAGTGAAAGGTTGTGGGTTTAGTTTTCTATTAGCTCTTCGTGTTTTAAAGTTTTTTTAGGTGATTAAATTTTCCGAAGAATATTATTTTTAAGATAACCTTACCACACTTTTTTCTCCGTGTACCCTTAATTATAACTATAAGCCAATTGTAAAATGCAATGACATTCTTCCACTCTTTCTTCTTTCTTTTTTTTCTTCTTTGATTCTAATTAAATTACGACATTCGTATACTAAGACACTGAAAAACTACAGAAAACAGTATTCGTCTACGCATATCAAACCTGGCTATACTGATAAAATATTTTATTATTATATGTATATTTTTTGAGTACTGAAATAAAAAAGGAATTAATAAACTTAAAATAGTTATACTCGAACTTACGAAGGGCTTAGGTAAGTTTAATATGGGTCGACAAATTTAAGTAGTTAAGCGACAGCATCCTCAATCAAGGCTTGATATTTTCAGGTGATGCCTTCAATACTGCGGTCGATGTGGCTTGGGATCAAGGCCACGGTCCACGCGACAAGTAACGCATTAACACTGATGATGTTGACGGGCTACGGTAAATTTTTAATGTTGAGTTTATAACTACTTTAACAATCAAAGAGTAGCAGAAGGATAATAATAGTTAATTGTTTAGAGGTGCAGAAAAATGCCTGAGCATAAGTTTAGTATTTAATTCTGAATATTCCATCTTTAACTTCGATTTTTGGTCTCTGATGAGTGATGACTGCGTTTAGCTTTCTTTCGCTCAAACATGCTACTATTAAATCATCTACGTAGATCCCGATGACGGTTGTCTTGCCCCCATTCGTGCGAATGTAAGCGCAGTGGAATCGTGCCGGGCCCATAACCTGTTGTGTTTTGACTGGATATGCTAATTAAACACGTATTATATAAATATATTTTAAACAAAAAATAGTAATAATCAATAACATCCAACATGACACAATTTAGTTATAAAAGTATATATGGCATCCGAGTAGCCGCTAACCAAAAAGGTAGCTTTCCAACAGATAGCAACCGAGACTTCGGTCATAGTTACGTATGACCTATACATAACCAAAGGCTGCGCACGCTCTTTTAATGCCTTTACCTACTAGATATAGTATTAATGTTTCAGGGCACCTGGTGTACAGTGAAACGGTAGCGGAGAAGGAAAAACGGCGCAAGAGCATAAAGAAAAACTTCGAGCGCGAGAAATTTGACCGTCTGTACGACGAGCGCGTGCTCGTCAACCGGTCGCACGTCGCTGCTTGCGACCGCTCGCGCCCGTTATACGTGTTTCATGTACGTTACTTTGTTTCATGTACGTGGGTCCACCCTTATAACATCGGTTCTTAGCTTTGTTAGGAGACACACAATGTTTTCTTTAAATATACCTATGGACCGCCACTCCTAAAAGAATTATTGCTTGCAACTTTATGTTATTTTATTAATTATTTATAGGTATTTATACTTCGTTTTAAAATTTAATCATAAAGTAGCTTTTAATTGAAGGAGGAATTTGTTTATTTTAAAAGCAGTACCTGATACTGAAGCTTTCACGACCTACCGAAAGTCGCGACCATCTGAAAGTATCTATATTCTATACCCACACCTCTTACTGTATTTCCTAAAGACAGTATACACTCGACACGCTGTACGTACGGAACAGAAACATTGACACACTGAGCTACATGGACGCAACTCATGTGCGCAAACGTAAGAAGCAGACGCTTTCATGTATCACATTAACCAAATATGTGAAAATACTTCAAGCATCAACAACAACCAACAAAGGACAGCCTGTCCTTTGAACCCGCAAATGCTGTGTTGATTGGCAGCCATGTGACGTATCTCAGTGTGACAATGTTACTGTAGCATACACATATACATATAAGTCTTTGGTATTTCCAGCGGGCCCGAGCCGAAGTGGAGTTCAAGAGGGCAGTGTCTGAGAGTGACTGCAGCTGGCCACTGGTGGGTGCGCTGCTTCCGCGGACCAACCTCGCACTGCTGGCCGTGTACCGGCCGTGTATGGACAACAAAATCACCTTGTCGGATCCTATGATCAATCAGAAGGTCAGAATCAGTCCCCACTTGTCCATGTAGGCAATATATAGCACGAATCTTCTCGATACGCGTTAACTCGCCACGTAACCCCAATACGTAACTAAGTGCTCTTACTGGGCTAGTTAAAACGAGACGCAGCGAGTTAACGCGTAAAGAGAAGATTCGTGCTAGGTGCTCTGGAGATCTACTCATACCCAGGGAACTATATAAAAGCCTATAACGAATGACAGGAGTCTCAAGTCCCAAAACTTAAGACTCGTCAAGGTGGTGTGGCAAATAGTGATTAGGTACGTAGATTACAAATCGCAATGGAAATTGAAATGACGCGATGGCGATTGATATCCATTAGGATTTGGTTTTCCCAATGCGTCATTTGGATTGATCTAACACGTAACGCATCATACTTAAACCAAATTTGGTAGTACGGTGTCAGAAAAAACTTTGCCAGCAGTTGTTCTTACCTTTAAAAACGACAACGTGGTTCTGTATTAGATGAATTCCTATCTCTTATTAGTGTCAGACTTTTCCATACCTAATACTAATAACATTTGGATTATTCCTTACACAGTATAAAGACGCTATTTTTTCCTGTCTGATCGAAATTCTTATAGTGTAGCTTCAGCCGCCTTCTCCTCTAAACCAAGCAACGGATTTTGGTACGGTTTTCACTGTTATTTAGAGATTTTTTATGGGGAAGATTTTTATGAGCATTTCAGCCCGATTGTAGCCGTGCAAAGCCAGGGCTCGGTTACTATCGAACTATTGCATGGCACTTGCAGAAAAGAACCCACGCGTCATTGGTCCCACCTACTACGAGTATCTACCCGCTGAATTAAGAAACTTAAATTGTGACGAAGCATTTGGTCGCCGACTGAAGAACCTTTTGTTGGATCATCCATTGTATTCAGTGAAAGAGTATTTGGACATTTTTGTTTAGTTTTTAAAGTGTAATTTGACATTTTCATATTTTATTTCTTTCTTTCTTTTTTATTTATTTTTGATCCCTATTAGAGACGAATTTTTCATGTTGACATTCCAATTTTAATTTTAATTTTGACTTAGTTTTAGTGTATAATGCTTATTATTTTTATTATGTTGACATACCAATATTAATTTGATTAGTTTTAGTATTTAATAGTTTTAATATTTGTTTAATTATGCTGACATTATAAATGATTTTGTTTTAGTTTTATTGATTAATGCTTTTTATGAAATTTGACGATCTCGATATAAAAACGTGTAATTTGACATTTTGTGCAATTTATGATGTAATTATATTGACTGAATAAATAAACTAAACTAAACTAAACTATAAAGTTAAATGTATTTGTAGGTGACAATCGAAAAGGAACCTCCGACGGGCAAGAAGAAGCCTCAGTGTCTGGCGGCCACTCTGGCGTGCTGGCGGAGCGCCAAACCGCTGTCGGCGCGCGCGCCGCACACGGCTTGCTTCAAACACCGCTACGAGCAGGTAACATGATAAATGGATAAAAAATAGTCTTGAAAGTAATTAATTAATGCTAGCATTGCTGCTTAGCAGTTGGATTAGCGAACAAGGTGGTGGTAGCCTGCAAATATTTAAGAAAAAACGGCTTAAATAACGAAGTTTTGTTTTAGGAGGAAGGCTATCGACAATGTGGACCCTGGGTGCCAGACGGCAAACAGCCAGACGACGACGATGACAATAAATATATGGAACAAGACGAGGCTTTGCTAGACGAGGTGTATCCTACTTGCAAAGCCAGATACTCCACGCTTTCCAGCCTCTTGCTTAACTTTACACTCCTTATGCGGATGTTAATTTAAGGAACTGAATGATGTAGAGAATAGTGCCATATGAGTATAAGCAAATAGAAGCGACACTTCTCCTTTCGAAGTGGTTTTCTTTTGACATCGTGGAGGATGAGGAAGTGACTCTTCTAATAATTAATTCATATGGCGTTAGTGTTATAGTTAGGGCAACAGGTGTACCTGTGGAAACTCTCTTAATCATAAAGCATATCCTCTCTCAGGAGGAGAAGGCAAAGCATAGAGAAGCATATCGATTGCTCCAACAAAGAGAGAGCATAGCTTTACGACTAAGAGAGTTTCCACAGATATAGCTGTCCAAGGATAGAGCTGTTGCCCCTACTCCCGGATTATCAATCCGACGAAAGATGCAATACAAAACGTTAAATGGGGAACTTGCGCAGATTACACGTAGTATTCCAGTGAAACAGGTTTCAAAAACTTAAATTTCTGTGTTTCCATATTTATGGAGACATCACGGTTTGAAAATGGCCTTGAAGCAGCTTGGCCTAAAAGACTCCATAGATTTAGCGTCTATGTAGAGACATAATGGCATCGACAGTTGTACTTATGTATGGAAGTGTCACAATTTTTATAAAGATTTTTGATTGGGTGCAATTTTTAATTCTTGTTTTTAAATCGTGATCTCGAATATTTTCTCTAGTCGAAGTTGATTTATGAGTATTTAACATCAAACAAATGCACATTAAAGGCAGATTCCTTTTCTACGCAAGTTCCTCAATTTAATACAAATAAGTACCTATAACGTCCTGTTTTTCAATTAATACGCTAGACTTATGTTGCATTAAATCTAGAATTAGTGAATTCAATTAAAAATGTGTACATTTCTAAAGCTTATAGCTTTTGCATGAGCTCGTTTTTGTTATCAAATAAAACAGCTGGTCTCCATCAACTCTTTTATTTCAAGTATTTAACGTTTTTTTGGTTCGGAAATATCTATTTAATACTGATTTCTACAATCACAAGTTGGCAGCTTCACCATAATCTTTATAAAGAAAGTATTATTGGTTAGAGTAATGGAATGGTTCAGTCTGCGAATACATTTGATTTCAACCTCTTAAACTTAACGAAATTAACAAGTAAAAATATATCTTTTACTTAACTATTAACATTATAAGGTAATAAAAGTAAATGGAATTACAGTAGAACTTAAAAATGGAAATGCACAATATTATTGCATTGATGTGGCAACACGTTATTTAAATAAACATCCTAACGCGTTCACAGTCCAGTGAATAAAAATATGGTGTGTCACCAGTCCAGTCCAGTGTACTGTACCATATATGGTACTAGGCATATGTAAAACAAAGGTATAGATTTTAGACTAGAGTGAAATACAGAAATAAAATTTCGCGTCTTAGAAAAACAGCAACAAAAACTTAACCCTTCCTTTTGGCTTTGCCGTAGTCGGGTAAAAAGGGTTTAAAGCGGCAATTACACTACTACTTTGTTCATCTAATAAAGGCGCCGAACTTATTTCAAACTACTCCAACGAACGTCGTGGTAACATAAATCTGTCCGTTTACTGCGGTGGCAATTTTAGGCTGCAACTGTCGCTCGCGGAATGCGGCTGACAACCGTGTTCTTTCTTCTTCAATACAAAGTTCAGCGTGCAATCTCCAGACATTTAAACTTCTAGGGCAAATGTCATAGTTTTTTTTTATATGTGTTGGACTAAGGGTAGTCAGTATTTACACCATCCCAGCTTTCAGAAAATGTTTTTATTTTTTACAATTAAATGAGGCAACCAAAAAATGTGATTTTATTTGGGGTTACTAAGGAAGCTTATTGCTTTGTAATGAAAAAATATCCAAGCACTTTGCTGGATTTCATCCATAGCCAATTGTCACTTAACAGTCAACAATAACCGTCATACCACAAAAAATTAAACATGTGTTCGACACTTGATAAACCAGCGATTTGTATGGGATGACAGTCATTTAAAGGATGTCTAAAGCTTAAACATGGTTTTGTGGTAAGACCGTTTATGTTTATGAACGAAGTGTGGAAACGGAGACCGCTGGCTAAAATTCGAAAACCAACAGACTGTGAACGTGTTAGTAAGAGCTCCTCGTAATACACAAAAGTATCTTAAATATCTCATAATAATAATAACCAACTTTTGGTATTTAAAACATGATCCAATGAAAAAACTAACGTTTTCTATTTGTTACAAATACCTGTTTATAAAGTTATTAAGTAATTAAATAACATGACAAGTTTTATTATTTCATTAGACACTATTAAATAATAAACTATAAAACATTAATGTCGCAAAATAAAACAATATGTTGTCATGTTAAAATTGCAAATAATTTCATTCAAAACGAATCCTTTTATCTTATTTTTTTTACGGATTTCTTTTCAATGTTCGTATAGTCGCCATTGATAGGCTAGTTCTCGTCTCAGTTTAATCCAGAATCTGGTTCTGATGATATCGAGAATTGGCCTACAGATAGAAAAAGAGCTGACAAACATGCTCAAAACACGCTCGACAAACTCTAAATTGTCGTATTTTTGAGCATCTATCCAACATATTTAATAGCGATTGTACCTACACATTTCGGAGACAAATTTCGTAAAATTATTCAAAAATTAAATAACAATAAAATACCAAAAAACGCCTTTGTTACTAAGACAGGTACCTGACGGTAGGTAAACATTTGTCAAATTTTGCTATTCAGATAAAAATAGATTTAGATATATGTTAGAATTTTCGCATTACATACAGACCTATCTACAACTACGATGTCTAAATACTATTGTTGGATGAACTTACTGTTGCGTTAATTTCAACTACCGCAAGTGATCGTAGTATTTTCTCAAAATTATACTTTATATTTTGTCACAGAACACATAACAGTACAAGTACAGAAGGCACGCTTCCAAACAAAAATGATATTTAGTTGATAAACGTGCCTACTTTATGCCTCTCTGTCTACCGTATAGCACGTATTCACTTGTACTCAGTACGTGCAGTGCTAGGGTTGTCTCGTCAAGGAAATAATAACAATTTATTTGGCTTATTGGATTACATAGGTATTTAGTTTGGCAGTGCTTTATTTCTTTACTTTCCATATACTTTTAACTGCTATATTCGATCGTCGAGGTAAAAATCAGGGAGCAAACTTTAGAAGGCGATCTAAATTAGGAAATAGGTATGTCATTAGTAGCTATACTAATAGTTAACTTACACATTTCTAGTAACGCGTGACATATATTTTTATGGAAGAGGTTTTGTTTTCTACTTCTATGTAGGTACGATGCCTGGATAAAAAAAAAATGTGTAAGTACTTTATTCCTTACAGTTCATTTGAATTAGCTAACAATTTAACGCAATAATTTATGAAGTGTAAATAAAGGGATTATACGCCAACCGTCCATCGATTATATCGATGGCATGTCGTGCGAGAAGTAAAATGAAGACTAGCGGTAATCAAAATTAGCGCAACATTACACATTATATTATTCTAATAAAATATCTTCTTTGAGCCCAGTTTATTGAGGTTTTAAACATTCAGTTATAACGGCCTTACTTAACTTACACCTCCCTAACACTCGATGCCTGATATCTCACATTAACTTCTTTTTTCAAAAAATACACGAGAAAAATAGATTTACATGTCCTTTTCCTGCGTACAATATTCGAGTTCATAGAACGGAAAGTATTACTTTAAACAAATGCAATTCAAAATTTTGAATATCTGGTTATATCAATTAAAAGTAAATACTGATTTCTAAAGGTCAGTCGTATAATGTTTGTTTCAAGTTAAACATTATAATCGCACAATTTGTGACCATCAAAAAACTTAAAAGTCATTCACAACTGATTCTTAAAATGATACGTGTACTTAATAAAAATCTTGGAAAAAATACCAATAAGGAAAATAATATTTTAATACATTCGCACTGGTTTTCATACATTTCTTACACAGCGTCTTCCTTTTGGCACCATTTGTATCTAATTCGAGAATTTTTAATATTTTACAGTGAGTAAGAAGTTAGAAAATGCTTTTGCGAAGTAATTTTCAGCAAAAAATGCACTGTAAAGGATCTCCCTCCTCGGAACTCAAAATGCGATGACGCTGCATTAATTGAGCTGCAACGATTTATCATTAATCAATTACATTGCGTCTTATTATTGTCTACTATTAGTTTTAGTTGAGTATTTGGAACCCCAAGGGTCCCACTGAAAATCAGCGACTTGGTTGTGTGTGCAGTGTAAATTTGTGTGTATTGTTTTGAATAATTATTATTTTTCTTTCGTTCTTTATGGACGTGATCACCGTCCGGAGTAATCGCGGCTATTGCGATGTGACGCCATGTAAGTTATGTTTTGACGCAATTAATATAACGTAGCGTCAACTTATTTTGAACTCCAATGAAGGGGATTCTAAGGGTGTTTTAACCAGCGACTCTAAACAAGCACGAACCGCATCGATAAATTCTGCGATTGTTTGATCAAAGACTGAATCGAGGCTGTATTGGGCTCGCATTAGTGAATGCAAATCCGGTTAGTTTCACTAAGAAAAACCGGTTTTAACCAGTTATTTCTTAGAAAAAATAATGCGTTTGTAATCCTTAATTCGAATCGCTTTATATCTTAACAGGCTTGCTCATGACAGTTAGTCACAAACAACTCGACCAGAGTTTTAAAAGCCCTGCAAATCCTGAAAGGAGCATACTTAAGATTGAAATGTTAACATTGCATCGTAATCAACAACGTTATTATGTCGAAATGGATTGAGTCCTTTTGTATTGTCAGCTTTAAATAATTTCCGATATTACACAATACTTTATCATGTTCATGTAATTTCCTTGGATTGAATATTTCCCGAAGTAATCGTGAATATTACTATTAAAAAATAACACCGCTGCATATTGTTTACAACCGTCATAAAGACAGGGAGCGTAGTAGTGACCAGTAAAAAAAACTGGAAAAACCGCGACACGGCGAGGGTTTTTAGAACTCTGGTTTACTTAAAGACACATCTATTTCGAGAACGTCGCGGCAGTGCAAAAATAAATCCCTTAGTTTAGGTTCACAGTGTATCTCTTGGTAAAAATGATCCAAAGTGAGACTTTTATACGTAGCATTATAGTATGTAATATTAATACAAACGGATCACTCATCTGTTCGAAGTAGAGTAATTGCTCGACATGTTTCGGACCAATGCGTGGTCCTATAGTATTAGATTTCTAGATTCAAATCACAAACATCCTAAATTCCCACGTACTGTATAATTTGTCTTACTCATTAACCAATCTAGAGATCACTGACTTTTGTTACCTGAGCAGGGTAATTAACACCAATTAATTAACTTTTTGATTAAACTTTTCAACACTGAGAATGAAATCAGTTTGTAGTCACTAGTAACATTAATTTACACTTTATCTATATTTGTAATTTCTTATATCTAACCTTATATTTACATTGTCATCAAATTGAGATAATTAAAACGTCAAAAATATAACATTAGTAAAGGAATAAATGATCTTTGGTACAGCAGAAACTCTTTAAAGAGACAACGTGAAAAGACAAAAAGAAATAGAAAATATTATAAAAAGTAATTTTTTTTCTTATGAGCGCTATTAGATAGCTTCTATAAATAAAGTTAAACCTAATTAAAAGCATGTTTTTAACACTAGGATAGTGTGCGACGATTAGAAATTAAAGTTTTTGATTGGAATGCGTTATTTAACAAAACACTTATAAACTAATACCGATCTTTTGATGTAAAGTAAAAATTCTGGATTTCATAACAAAAGTTCTAGTTTGCCTTGATAAAGGGTGGAAAGTTGAGATAGAAGATCGGTAAGTTAAGGTACTGGCATCTATGCCACCATGCGAAAATAACCTTAGAAGACCAAGCCTGAATGACATTCATAGACGACCGTATACGTCCACCACAATACGGTCGAAACGTCGAGGTAAATAAATCATGTATTTTGAATACTGATTAATGATCATTCTATCCACCTGGTCCGAACGACCATTCCGATTAATCGGACTGCGGATACTCTTATTTCTGTGTGGTCCGATAGTTGTCATCAATAATACTGTAAAATACCACAAATCGGACTACTTGGACGTTGGCCTATCTGTGGTCCGAGTAATCGCACTACGCGTTCGGACCACGTGGATTGAGCGTATATTATAAGTGAAGGATTCATGACATTCGTATAGAGTAGAGCTTCCGTTTAGCGCCTTATCGATTGGTGCGCTCGCTTTCGTACTAAATAGATATCTGATGACACTTTATTGGCAGTAACAAGAAAGGCGAGACGAGGCGCATAGTTATTTATAAAAGTTTACAAACCTCTATTAACTAAAATATGATTTGTTACTTCCTTTCGAAGGCAAACGTCACAAATGTTAACTTAAGGTTTAGTGAATGTTTATGAATAAAGGGATTAGTATCTGATGAACACGCTCCGATTATTCTTATTCCAATCAAAGTCACTCTAAGATGTCCGCCCAAGTTTAATTTATCTAAATGTGCGTCCCTTTCCTATGAGACTAGTTAGACAGAGACGCAGGGTGGAATAAATTAAACTTAGGTCGGATAACATTCATAGATCGTTACTCTCCACTCTTTGGTCTATCCAGACAAGCAGTTAAAATAAGTAGAAGAAAGAGTTTTTAATTGAACGCCCTTCGGTACCCATAAAGCGTTCATTCGCTGCCGTCAGCTTCTCAATTCGTACTAGACACATCTAGCGGTATTTTTACTATATTATTTATTCGTTGACGCCATCTTGAATTGGGCCAATATAAAATGAATAAATGGAAGAATTGTCATAATTTTTTTCGCTGAGCTGCGAGGTATTACCGGCGCAAGATCATTGGATACCTGACAAGTACCTATGGATACTTAACTAAGGTTAGAAAAGGCGACTCGAGTAGTGTCGGCGGCTTTACTCCTCCTCAGATTCCGTGTCGGAGTCAGGAATGGTGTTGAACCAGTTCTCCCAGTTTGATGGCGGGCCCAACGGGGGTCTGGAGAGAACAAGTTTATATTATTAGCATAAAGTAAAGCAAAATATTCAGAACAATAAATTATGACTTATAAAAGTATAATTAAATTCAAGAGGCATTAAGTTTCTTGCAGGGTCGGTCATGTGGGCGTGATTCCTTTGAAATGCGAGCCGCACGTTTGTTTTTCACCGACGTGGAATAAAAAAAAATCTTAAATAGAACTGTCCAATATTTTGGTTTAATAGGGACCGCCGCGCCTAACCTAACCTTAAAAGGACACGGATGGAATGTTTAATGGGCGGCTGACAAGCCCTCGTCCAGCACCCATCTGGCCCACGCGACCCAACAGAGCACAACATACAATACGGACCGCTGCTTGGTGACGGGCTGCGGCAGCGTGGCGGTGGCGGGCGGCGGCGGCGCGGGCGGCGGCGCGCGGCGCTGCAGCGTCTGCGTGCCCTCGTCCAGCACCCATCTGACCCACGCGACCCAACAGAGCACAACATACAATACGGACCGCTGCTTGGTGACGGGCTGCGGCAGCGTGGCGGTGGCGGGCGGCGGCGGCGCGGGCGGCGGCGCGCGGCGCTGCAGCGTCTGCGTGCCCTCGTCCAGCACCCATCTGACCCACGCGACCCAACAGAGCACAACATACAATACGGACCGCTGCTTGGTGACGGGCTGCGGCAGCGTGGCGGTGGCGGGCGGCGGCGGCGCGGGCGGCGGCGCGCGGCGCTGCAGCGTCTGCGTGCCCTCGTCCAGCACCCATCTGACCCACGCGACCCAACAGAGCACAACATACAATACGGACCGCTGCTTGGTGACGGGCTGCGGCAGCGTGGCGGTGGCGGGCGGCGGCGGCGCGGGCGGCGGCGCGCGGCGCTGCAGCGTCTGCGTGCCCTCGTCCAGCACCCATCTGACCCACGCGACCCAACAGAGCACAACATACAATACGGACCGCTGCTTGGTGACGGGCTGCGGCAGCGTGGCGGTGGCGGGCGGCGGCGGCGCGGGCGGCGGCGCGCGGCGCTGCAGCGTCTGCGTGCCCTCGTCCAGCACCCATCTGACCCACGCGACCCAACAGAGCACAACATACAATACGGACCGCTGCTTGGTGACGGGCTGCGGCAGCGTGGCGGTGGCGGGCGGCGGCGGCGCGGGCGGCGGCGCGCGGCGCTGCAGCGTCTGCGTGCCCTCGTCCAGCACCCATCTGACCCACGCGACCCAACAGAGCACAACATACAATACGGACCGCTGCTTGGTGACGGGCTGCGGCAGCGTGGCGGTGGCGGGCGGCGGCGGCGCGGGCGGCGGCGCGCGGCGCTGCAGCGTCTGCGTGCCCTCGTCCAGCACCCATCTGACCCACGCGACCCAACAGAGCACAACATACAATACGGACCGCTGCTTGGTGACGGGCTGCGGCAGCGTGGCGGTGGCGGGCGGCGGCGGCGCGGGCGGCGGCGCGCGGCGCTGCAGCGTCTGCGTGCCCTCGTCCAGCACCCATCTGACCCACGCGACCCAACAGAGCACAACATACAATACGGACCGCTGCTTGGTGACGGGCTGCGGCAGCGTGGCGGTGGCGGGCGGCGGCGGCGCGGGCGGCGGCGCGCGGCGCTGCAGCGTCTGCGTGCCCTCGTCCAGCACCCATCTGACCCACGCGACCCAACAGAGCACAACATACAATACGGACCGCTGCTTGGTGACGGGCTGCGGCAGCGTGGCGGTGGCGGGCGGCGGCGGCGCGGGCGGCGGCGCGCGGCGCTGCAGCGTCTGCGTGCCCTCGTCCAGCACCCATCTGACCCACGCGACCCAACAGAGCACAACATACAATACGGACCGCTGCTTGGTGACGGGCTGCGGCAGCGTGGCGGTGGCGGGCGGCGGCGGCGCGGGCGGCGGCGCGCGGCGCTGCAGCGTCTGCGTGCCCTCGTCCAGCACCCATCTGACCCACGCGACCCAACAGAGCACAACATACAATACGGACCGCTGCTTGGTGACGGGCTGCGGCAGCGTGGCGGTGGCGGGCGGCGGCGGCGCGGGCGGCGGCGCGCGGCGCTGCAGCGTCTGCGTGCCCTCGTCCAGCACCCATCTGACCCACGCGACCCAACAGAGCACAACATACAATACGGACCGCTGCTTGGTGACGGGCTGCGGCAGCGTGGCGGTGGCGGGCGGCGGCGGCGCGGGCGGCGGCGCGCGGCGCTGCAGCGTCTGCGTGCCCTCGTCCAGCACCCATCTGACCCACGCGACCCAACAGAGCACAACATACAATACGGACCGCTGCTTGGTGACGGGCTGCGGCAGCGTGGCGGTGGCGGGCGGCGGCGGCGCGGGCGGCGGCGCGCGGCGCTGCAGCGTCTGCGTGCCCTCGTCCAGCACCCATCTGACCCACGCGACCCAACAGAGCACAACATACAATACGGACCGCTGCTTGGTGACGGGCTGCGGCAGCGTGGCGGTGGCGGGCGGCGGCGGCGCGGGCGGCGGCGCGCGGCGCTGCAGCGTCTGCGTGCCCTCGTCCAGCACCCATCTGACCCACGCGACCCAACAGAGCACAACATACAATACGGACCGCTGCTTGGTGACGGGCTGCGGCAGCGTGGCGGTGGCGGGCGGCGGCGGCGCGGGCGGCGGCGCGCGGCGCTGCAGCGTCTGCGTGCCCTCGTCCAGCACCCATCTGACCCACGCGACCCAACAGAGCACAACATACAATACGGACCGCTGCTTGGTGACGGGCTGCGGCAGCGTGGCGGTGGCGGGCGGCGGCGGCGCGGGCGGCGGCGCGCGGCGCTGCAGCGTCTGCGTGCCCTCGTCCAGCACCCATCTGACCCACGCGACCCAACAGAGCACAACATACAATACGGACCGCTGCTTGGTGACGGGCTGCGGCAGCGTGGCGGTGGCGGGCGGCGGCGGCGCGGGCGGCGGCGCGCGGCGCTGCAGCGTCTGCGTGCCCTCGTCCAGCACCCATCTGACCCACGCGACCCAACAGAGCACAACATACAATACGGACCGCTGCTTGGTGACGGGCTGCGGCAGCGTGGCGGTGGCGGGCGGCGGCGGCGCGGGCGGCGGCGCGCGGCGCTGCAGCGTCTGCGTGCCCTCGTCCAGCACCCATCTGACCCACGCGACCCAACAGAGCACAACATACAATACGGACCGCTGCTTGGTGACGGGCTGCGGCAGCGTGGCGGTGGCGGGCGGCGGCGGCGCGGGCGGCGGCGCGCGGCGCTGCAGCGTCTGCGTGCCCTCGTCCAGCACCCATCTGACCCACGCGACCCAACAGAGCACAACATACAATACGGACCGCTGCTTGGTGACGGGCTGCGGCAGCGTGGCGGTGGCGGGCGGCGGCGGCGCGGGCGGCGGCGCGCGGCGCTGCAGCGTCTGCGTGCCCTCGTCCAGCACCCATCTGACCCACGCGACCCAACAGAGCACAACATACAATACGGACCGCTGCTTGGTGACGGGCTGCGGCAGCGTGGCGGTGGCGGGCGGCGGCGGCGCGGGCGGCGGCGCGCGGCGCTGCAGCGTCTGCGTGCCCTCGTCCAGCACCCATCTGACCCACGCGACCCAACAGAGCACAACATACAATACGGACCGCTGCTTGGTGACGGGCTGCGGCAGCGTGGCGGTGGCGGGCGGCGGCGGCGCGGGCGGCGGCGCGCGGCGCTGCAGCGTCTGCGTGCCCTCGTCCAGCACCCATCTGACCCACGCGACCCAACAGAGCACAACATACAATACGGACCGCTGCTTGGTGACGGGCTGCGGCAGCGTGGCGGTGGCGGGCGGCGGCGGCGCGGGCGGCGGCGCGCGGCGCTGCAGCGTCTGCGTGCCCTCGTCCAGCACCCATCTGACCCACGCGACCCAACAGAGCACAACATACAATACGGACCGCTGCTTGGTGACGGGCTGCGGCAGCGTGGCGGTGGCGGGCGGCGGCGGCGCGGGCGGCGGCGCGCGGCGCTGCAGCGTCTGCGTGCCCTCGTCCAGCACCCATCTGACCCACGCGACCCAACAGAGCACAACATACAATACGGACCGCTGCTTGGTGACGGGCTGCGGCAGCGTGGCGGTGGCGGGCGGCGGCGGCGCGGGCGGCGGCGCGCGGCGCTGCAGCGTCTGCGTGCCCTCGTCCAGCACCCATCTGACCCACGCGACCCAACAGAGCACAACATACAATACGGACCGCTGCTTGGTGACGGGCTGCGGCAGCGTGGCGGTGGCGGGCGGCGGCGGCGCGGGCGGCGGCGCGCGGCGCTGCAGCGTCTGCGTGCCCTCGTCCAGCACCCATCTGACCCACGCGACCCAACAGAGCACAACATACAATACGGACCGCTGCTTGGTGACGGGCTGCGGCAGCGTGGCGGTGGCGGGCGGCGGCGGCGCGGGCGGCGGCGCGCGGCGCTGCAGCGTCTGCGTGCCCTCGTCCAGCACCCATCTGACCCACGCGACCCAACAGAGCACAACATACAATACGGACCGCTGCTTGGTGACGGGCTGCGGCAGCGTGGCGGTGGCGGGCGGCGGCGGCGCGGGCGGCGGCGCGCGGCGCTGCAGCGTCTGCGTGCCCTCGTCCGCCTCGTCGCGCCAACCCTCTTCTAGCACCCATCTGACCCACGCGACCCGACAGAAGACAATATTTAAAAAAATATTAAAACGAATTCCAACTTTATTGACCCGCCCAAAAAATTCGTATTCCTTCATACACATTCGCCAGGCTGCTCGCGTCAAAAGGAACGTGGCGCCCACGTGCCTTCCCCCCGCAACTCTCGGCGATACGTTACTGATGCAGCGCATTCTTTTTAAATTACACTGACACAGCGAGGGCGGGCAAGCGAGCGCGCGCCGAGCCGACAACCTACTGCGATTAGCCCACGCTGCACGCAAGGCGGCGTAGCGTACCTACAGTGCGTAGTGGAACCCCCCTAATTACACTCGAGGCGGCATTATTCCCGCGAGCGGCACGTGAGCGCGATAAGGGAGCCGAGTGTGTAATGATCAATGCGCACGCGTTTCGTACGGTTTTCAACACACGTTTACCAACAGCAATGGAGTCATTGTGCTTAGAGATAGATATCTGTTTATAGGTTGACGCCTGTATGCGCATCCAGTACAACAACGCATTCAGGGCGCTATTGCGGCTGCCTCGGTTTTGCAGTGCCTCCTCAATGTTCGCCGAAGCGCGTACGGACAGTTTTGACGCTGTCTGGCGCAAGAAAACTGCTTCAATAGTACATAGAGTGAGAGAGTGCAGCAACAGCATCTTGAAGGTTATGGCTAACAAACATGACTGTCCGCTGTTGTGGACGCTCAGTCAGAGAATTAAATCTGCGCTTATAATTAATTACTAACATAGGAATAAGATTTACTAACAATGTGGACCTCTTTGTTGTCTGAATAAAGATATTTATTACTATTATTTCCTTTACCTGGAGCTGGTGGCCGACTTGCAATTCTCGCACTCGCTGCGGTAGTCGTCGTGCTCCTCACTGCCGCCCACGGCGCCGCCCGCGTAGCTGCAGACACACGATGGCTGCGCACACGCAACAGGGAAAATGTATCACAAAGCAAATGGGATAATTACAATAAATTTAAAAACTCAAAACCCAACTGCGTAAGAAGCAAATCAAAACTGAAAAGACTAAAACAAGACCAGTAGTCTGAAGTTCTGTTAAGTAGTGTTGAATACCTACACCATTGCAATCGTTTCATGAACTTCAACAGTCGGGACCCATTAAAAATGTAGACCGGCTCAAATCTTTCCAGTAATAAGACGTGTAAGAATCATCGGCCCACGCATTTGGTCTCTAGATTGCCACAAAGGAACAAACATACATACATATAGGCTGCTAGACACATTACCCTCCTTTGCGTCGCGCAGTCGGGTAATAAAAACATTTATTCTCGGGCTACAAATGGCCATAGAAAATACATCACTGACTAGCATACATCAAAATGTATAAATAATTAAGCCTGACGAATTGCTGTAGATTAGTAAGATTATCAAAATGTATTAAAAGTTGACATTGGCCAATTATACCGAGACTTATGTAGGGGGTGTGGTGTGGACAAATCAGAGATTTCCTCCTCAAGTAGAGTAAGTAGCAGTGTGCAGGACACAAGGTGCTCAAGGGAAATATAGGCCTAATCCGGGGGGCATCTGTCCTGCACACTAAAATAGTGATATTTCTAACGCTATAAATTCGAATTTACACGACACGAGTAGTGTTCAGTCTACTCGTGACCACGACCGTTGAAACATGGCCGAAATGTCAAGGTAAATGAACCATATATTTTTATCGATTTAAAGCCCCGATAACGTTATAAATTATGTGTGAAAATCGCGAAAGTTATTTTTTTAAAATAGTTATAGTTACGTTCTTTTGTTTTTTTCTAACACTACTCATATAACTGATCTGTTCTCTGAAATAAACGATTTATTTATTTGTTGTTGCACCATCGTTTACCTTATCGACGGTGAGCGGTAGGGTCGGCGCGGCCACCTCGGCGGCAGTCTTACCAGCCGCCTTGAGCGGTTTGGGCTCCACGCTGCCTACATTCTGTTCTTCACTGTGAGCTCTGTAATAAACGAACGACATTGACTCTACACGGACGTCGGAAGCGACAAAGAAATAAATTAACACGGTTGTATAGAGAAAACTTGTCTATTAGGTTAAATATTCAGTAAAGCTTTTCGTCCACTAGACCGGACCATACCAAAAAAAAAAAAACAAATTCATTCCTAGAGAGCCAACGCTCCAGGAAGTGGCATACGAATTTCATTACTGGATTGAAATTAACTTTTTAAATACTGACAGAGACTATGGAAAAATGAAGTGCTAGTGTCATACAGCCAAACCCAGTCACCGGGATTCAGTATTTTTGTTCGAAATTTTACATTCTTAAACATGCCTCAAGTTAAAGTTACAGTCGCGAAAATCTAAGAATAACACTATATACACTTGACTAACTACATTATATAATTGAAGACATAAGAGAAGTTGGGAACTGTATAAAGGGGGATAGAGCGATCGCCGTCGGCTCGGGTATTTAAACTACCTCGGCCAGCAATCGCTTACTTCCCAAGCCTAGTCATCAATAGCAGCTTCAAGCCTTCTGACCATCGTCGCCGAGAGATGGGATAGCGGGCTGACTCGGCACTGGTTCTCCCTTCATTTAAGTCTAGGTACTAACATAGTTATATAAGTTCCATTTTTAATACTAACACTGTATGGATTATTTTGTCCGCAAAAAATGCATTTTATATTTATCTATTTACTAATCTAGTATCGCTGACCTGGAGCGGCCGCCGACGCAGTCGAGGCGCGCGGAGTCCGCGGCGCCGCGCTCGGCGGCGGCCAGGTTGAGGTTGCGCGGCATGCTGCGGCCCGTGTCGGCGGCGCGCCCGTCGCCGGGCCGGTGGAACGAGCGCCGGATCTCGCCGCCCAGCGAGCGGTCCGCGCGGCTGAAGCCCGCCGCGTCCAGCAGCGCCGCGTCCAGCGCCGGCGGCATGCGCGGGATGGTGCGGTGGCTGGCGGGGACGGGACCGCTTAGTTCCCGGGGGAAGAGACACCCGCCTTCCGCCGCGAGCGGAACGGGCTCCGTACGGGGTCCGTTTAACTCGCAATGGCGAACTCGCTCACTCACTCTTATTCAGTGGAAGCGCTTCTATGTAGTTCACCACTCGATGCGTTCTCTTTCTACCTAGCCCAGTAGGAGAGAGACGCTCCGAGTGACGACTCGATCGCTTTGTCAGTCAATGCGTTCTCTTTCTACCTAGCCCAGTAGGAGAGAGACGCTCCGAGTGACGACTCGATCGCTTTGTCATTCAATGCGTTCTCTTTCTACCTAGCCCAGTAGGAGAGAGACGCTCCGAGTGACGACTCGATCGCTTTGTCATTCAATGCGTTCTCTTTCTACCTAGCCCAGTAGGAGAGAGACGCTCCGAGTGACGACTCGATCGCTTTGACATTCAATGCGTTCTCTGTCTACCTAGCCCAGTAGGAGAGAGACGCTCCGAGTGACGACTCGATCGACTCGAGAGTTGAACCAATGGCTAAATATTGAAAGCCCCTCTTCACCTGCTTCACCCCGTCGCAAAGTGGTGACGCTAGGCTTGTAACAATCCGAACGAGTAAGCAGATCTATCGTCTTCTTATATCGATGGACCTAGCCCAGCAGGAGAGAGACGCACCGAGCGACAAGTAAGAAAATGAGCACGCGTGCCAGCCGTACAGCGGCTCTCACACTTTTTTGGAGATGGTTTTTTTTTTTACTTTATTTTGCGATGCCGACGTGCGTCAGTCTGTGTACTCACAGCGAGGTGTGCAGCGCGGGGCTGGCGTAGAAGCCGGGCACGTTGTGCGGGCGCTCGGGCTCGGGCTCGCGCGCCGCCACGCTGAGCAGCGCGCGGCTGCTGATGGCGCCCAGGGAGCCCGTCAGCCGGATCGCGCTCGGGAACCCGACCACTGCGGCACGACACAAGACCTCTCACACCAATGCCGTTGGCGTCGCTAGGGACTTTGTGTAGGGGGCAGGCAGCTGAACTACCCACAGTCATTTTATTGGAGACTAGCGGACGCGCGCGACTTTGTTCACGTAGAATTAGTAGCCTATGTCCGTCAGGAATAGTGTAGCCGTATATTTGTAAACAAAAAATTGAAATCGGTTCAGTGGTTCCAGAGATTACCCCTACATACAAACAAACTAACAAGCAAACAAAGTTTACCTCTATAGTTGTGTAGAAAAATCTTACTATGATGGACATTGCGCCCCCTTTCCCTAGCTACACCCACACCAATGCAATGCAGCATACGATAAAGACACCGTACAATCAAGTAAGGCAGTAATATATATTAATACCTGCAGAAAAGACTGAATTATAAAAATAACTTTTTATTCAAGAGGAGTGTGAACCCAGCGCTCTCCATACAAACGGCGATAACGTTTTTCACCCTCTAAACCTTTACCTATAGTCTTGATTTTTTTGTATGTAATCATTATGCCCTAGAACTGGGTTCGTATGTTTTGATTTTTTTAAATATTACTAAAAGTTTCAAAAATATTGACGCTGTTGTGTTTTGTATGAAACTCCTAAAATGCAGATATTGTCAAATCTATGAATAATAATAAAAAAATCAAAACATAGAAACCTAGTTCTAAGGCATGACGAGAACATACCAAAAAATCATAGCCATAGGTTTAGGTTAGAGGGTGGAAAACGTTATTGCCGTTTGTATGGGGAGCGCTTTTTGGGACTGGGTTCAATCTCCTCTTAAATATGTTTAAAAATTGTTGGATAAACAGTTATTTATTATTCTTTGTTAGAGAGCAGTGGGTACAGACTATTGGGCGCGAGCGGGTGCTGTGGCTGCTCGCGAGGCTCGGGCGCATGCGCCGGTTGCAGCAGCGGCGCCGCGTAGCAGTTCGCCGTACTCGCCATCTGCCGGTAACAGCAGCGTTAGAACTTTGTTACATTATCCGATATAGCATCGGACGTCAATAAGCGATACCCGACATCCGATACCATTTGGTATAAGTAAAGCAACGAGAGTTAAGGTGACGATAACACACAACAAAACAATCCATGTATAACGAAACAATAATTTTGATGCAGTGTGCGTGACCTCAACTCTGACAAGTGACAAAAAAGACTATCAATAGAAGAGATTATTTATAATTGCTTTAGAATGTTTTATGGCAAAAACTGAAATTTGAGGTTAGAATGTTGTTTACTACCTAAGAGGTAGAACCGAGCTGTCAGGGCTTCGGTACGCAGTCGTCGTCGCGCCACCGCCGCGGGGGCTCATGATTAAGGACCACGGACTGGTCCAAAACATGTCGGGCATTTCTCGACGTAAAAATACGAGTGATCCGTTTTATTAATATGATTTTATTATTATTATTTAAGAATAACAAGCTCTCGTATCTAATAACGCTACTCTATATTACGTAGTAAGTAGGTATAAAGTTGTATTACATAATATACCTGTGCGAGGGGCCGGGGTATGTTGATGTAGCCGTGACCGGAGCACTGTATGGAGTCGTCGGGGCGGCTCATGTTCTCGAACGTCGCGGGATAAGTCCGGTGGAACGGCGTTTCGGTGTTCATTCTACAACAAAAGTTTATGGTTAAAAAAACATAAAATTTTAGTATTTTCTTATGTTTTGGCGACTTGTAGACATTGAAATAAAACAATTTAAACGGTTGTCTGCCCGTGAACATGAGACCTGTAAAGGGCTCGAAACGTCGGGAATTAGATTCGTTACAATACACGCGATATAAACCGTTTAAATTGTTTTATTTTAATATAAAATTTTAACACAAACTTTTTGTTCATGGTACTTTATTATTGATGGTAGAGTCAGCGTCAAAAATATCGGAGCGGGCAAGGTGGTCAATAAAATCTGAAGACGCCCGAACGTATTACAAAACAGAGTCAATTTAGATTTTTTTGAGCACTTTGCTCGCTCCGATATGTTTACGGTGTACGGCGGGCTGACCTGATGGGTTTAGGTGACCTTAGTGTACGGCGGGGTGACCTGATGAGTTTAGGTGACCTTACAGTGTACGGCAGGGTGACCTGATGAGTTTAGGTGACCTTACAGTGTACGGCGGGCTGACCTGATGAGTTTAGGTGACCTTACAGTGTACGGCGGGGTGACCTGATGAGTTTAGGTGACCTTAGTGTACGGCGGGCTGACCTGATGAGGTCGGGTGACCTTACAGTGTACGGCGGGCTGACTTGATGAGGTCGGGTGACCTTACAGAGTACGGCGGGCTGACCTGATGAGGTCGGAGCGGCACTGCGCCACGGCCTCGTCGTAGGGCGGCGGCGCCTCGCCGCGCGGCAGGTAGTTGCCGGGAGGCTTCCAGGCTGCCAGCGCAGTCTCGCACGTACCCCCCATGTAGCCCATACTACCGCTGATGTACCTGTAACAGTAAAAAGGTCTAACAATAAAACAAGAATTTCTGCGCCTACAGATGTAAAAAAATCAATGTATTGTTGAAGAACAAAAAACCGCGAACGGAGAATGATACCATGTCTAAAACTTTCTAAAAGTCTTAAAGGCTGGCGCCCGATCAGCAACTCTCTTACGGTTGCAGCTTTCTATGGGCGGCGGCGGTCACTTCTCATCAAATGATCCGCATGCTTGTTACCTTCTTTTTCGATATAAAAAAATATATGATTAACTATGTCTACATTGTAAGCTGCAAAACAGTTATTATCACCAGTACTTACTCAATAAAGCACTAGAATGATGTCAATTGAAACCGCTTTGTTAATTAAATGCATAACAAAATTGTTGCGCAGTTTGGCTTCTATAACTGCGCTTGCGTCAGTTGCCTGAGTGATCATAATGGGCGGAAGTCAATGGGGTTACCTTATTTATAGTTGGCGTTACTCGTATTGATATCGAGTCAGTGTTTTAGCTTGTCCTGGACAGGCCCTGTATCAAGATCTGTCGGGTAGAAACGCGATTGTGTCGAAGCCCAAATGGAGGGTAACGATTTTATGGTTTACAGATCGAGGCCCCTCGGGGGTGCATTGAGTATCAAACTAACTTATTCTATAGTCGCGAAATTAATACATTTGTTTTTTTTATGTAAAAGGGAGGTAAACGAGAATGTGGGTCATCTGTCGAGACGTGTTAATTCGCTACGTAACTCAGTGCGCCTCATTCTAACTAGCCTGAGAGACGTACTGAGTTACGTGGTAGGTGGGCTGATGGGAATTTGGCCGGCCTTTAGGGCGCCCGCCCCGCGACGTAGGCCTCCGGATCTATCACTTACTTAACCATTTAACCGCCAAGACATTTTCATCGGATATGCCTATGTCGCCACCTATACAAAATCTATATGACATTCGTCTTAATTATAAGACTGCGGTAAAATGAGCTGGATATAGTGTGTCTTAAATATGAGACAATGGCGGCTAGAAGGTTAAGGGCAAGATTTTCCTAGGCAACCCTGCAGCGTTGTATGTAATGTTTTATATAAATCATTATTTCGATCAAAAAGACGGTGGTAGCGATCTGCACGGACCTTGCACAAGGTCCTACCACCCGCGAAAACCCGCGCGCCTTAGATTGGCAAAGCGAATGCAGTGTCTTTGCTGTTACAGTTGTATATTTATTATCAGGTGACTTGCTCATTTGCCTTCTGATTGTATAAAAAAATCTAGTAAATATATGCTTACCCAATGCTAGTGAGGCTTCTCTGGTCGTCGGCGTGCGGTGGTCGCCTTCGCTTCTGTCTCCTCACCCTGTAAACCACGAGGCCCACGGTGAGCAGCGCCACGGCTACAGCGCCGCCGGCCGCCATGCGCAGGTTACTCTCCGCGCCGTCCGCTGGCTTCACCACATCGTCGAGACAGATGAATTCGCAGCACGTGTTGCCGACTCGGAACGATCGGCAGTCCTAGAAAACAGTATTACTATTAAAACAAACTGGAACAAATTACTTTGCTATTCCGCGAAACTAGTGCCGTGCTCGTGCAAGTTAGCTGTGTCTGTGCGGCATATATATGTTAATGCAAAATATATCGTCACTTGGATGGTAAAACTACTAAAGCGACACTTACTCACATGTCGCTTTAGTAGTTTTACCATCCAAGTGACGATATGTTTAGTTTATCAGTACGCCATTCGTTCAAGTAGCGAATGGTCGTACTGTTAGATCCAGATGATACCTCGTACAGAGGTGAAACGCGCCTCGATCGTGTTGTTTATTGTTTAGTGGTGGTGGTGTGTAGTTAAGTCTGTGTGATATATCATGTCGTTTCGTGTGAAAGCGGAGGAGGGTGGGTTTTTGCATATATATATATATATATATATATATATATATATATATATATATATATATATATATGTCGCACAGACACAGCTAACTTGCATGAGCACGGCACTGGTTTCGCGGAGTAGCAAGGTAATTTGTTCCAGTTTGTTGAAACGGACCTCCGCAAAGTAAGGCCTGAGTCTATTAAGTATTACTATTATTATCGACCCACCGCGGCTTCGCATGAGCACAATTAGGATGTCAAAAACACCTTCTATAAAAAAATCTAAATGACAGTAAAAACCGTATCGTAGCTGCATTTAGATGGAAGGTCAAATAAAAATAAAATAAAAATAAATATCTTGGGACAGTTAACACCAATTCACTTAGTCCCAAAGTAAGCAAATAAAGCCGCTTGCGTTATGGGTACTAGACAACGGATAGACATACTTATATGTACAGATAAATATATATACTCAAATCCATATAACATCCTCGACTCGGGCACAAACATTTGTAGTCATCATACAAACATTTGCCCCTTCCGGGAATCGAACCCGGTACCTCAAGCTTCATAGTCAGGGTCACTAACCACTAGGCTATCCGGCCGTCAAGTATCATGTAATGGTCTCAAGAGGCAATGTAAATAAAAAACAATCCTTGTTGACTCATGTCAAGTTGCAAACTAGATGTCTAGATAGTGTGGACCAGATTTTTTCACATCAAGAATGACATGGAAATGAGATCCATGGAAAAGGCATATGTTCAGCAGTGGCCCTAACATGACTGGCCAAGTTTAGTTTTTCTCTATCTGCATCCCTTTCTTATGACACTAGTTAGACAGAGACACAGGGAGGGGTTAAACAAAACCTGGGCTGTCATGTTAGGCCGCAAGGGCAGATATATGCTGAGAAGAAGAATAATAATATAATAATAAGTAACTTAACTTTCACTTGTTGCATTAAAAAAATGGAATGGGGAGGCTAAATTAAACCAAAATTTGTGTTCTTAACTGATTGTGTATGTTAAGTAACTTAACTTTCACTTGTTGCATTAAAAAAATGGAATGGGGAGGCTAAATTAAACCAAAATTTGTGTTCTTAACTGATTGTGTATGTTAAGTAACTTAACTTTCACTTGTTGCATTAAAAAAATGGAATGGGGAGGCTAAATTAAACCAAAATTTGTGTTCTTAACTGATTGTGTATGTTAAGTAACTTAACTTTCACTTGTTGCATTAAAAAAATGGAATGGGGAGGCTAAATTAAACCAAAATTTGTGTTCTTAACTGATTGTGTATGTTAAGTAACTTAACTTTCACTTGTTGCATTAAAAAAATGGAATGGGGAGGCTAAATTAAACCAAAATTTGTGTTCTTAACTGATTGTGTATGTTAAGTAACTTAACTTTCACTTGTTGCATTAAAAAAATGGAATGGGGAGGCTAAATTAAACCAAAATTTGTGTTCTTAACTGATTGTGTATGTTAAGTAACTTAACTTTCACTTGTTGCATTAAAAAAATGGAATGGGGAGGCTAAATTAAACCAAAATTTGTGTTCTTAACTGATTGTGTATGTTGTTCTCTACATAATAATCATTTATACAAATATCATGCATTTCAATATTGTTTATTGAATACCTTAAATTATCATGATCTAATTATATCTTATTGAGATTTCTTCTTATAGAGAAAAAGTAAAACCATATTTCTTATAACAAGCCTATTCCTAATTTTTATCGCGCTCAAGTCCCGATAATGTTATAAATATGTGTGAAAGTCGCGAAAGTTTAAAACAATTTAAGCCTATTCCTTTTCCAAGGCCGGCAGCATGCTTGCAATTCCACTGATATGGTAGGTGTCTACCGATGGCAGTGATTGTTTTGCTTACTATCACATTTCTGCCTTGCTTGTTTTCCCCCTCAAATATAAATAGTAAAAACAAAAGTACAGAAATTTCAAATACATTGCTTTTTGCAATCTTTTATTTAACTTGCAGTGTCAGTTTGTTTGTAAAATTGTGAAAGTCAATTTTGACTCACTTCCAGTAATCAGATTTACTTGAAATTTGGTATGTGTTCTAGTAACAATAAAACAATATAGTAATGTCAGTTGACATTACTTTATTGTTTTCACACGAAGCTTTTACTAGAAATGTCTGTTTGATGAAAACCATATTGAAATACATTTGCTTTTAAATACACTATGATGGCTAACGCAGTACACAGCAACTTGCTTGGTGGCTCGCTGTAACTCATTCTAACCAGCCCAGTAATAGACAGATGGACTGAGCGACAAGCAATAAAAGGAGCACACGAGCTGGCTGTTCAGGAATGAATACATAAAACATGGTAGTATGGCCTTGCTGCCTTTACCTTTCACTGAGGGGATACACTCAAATAACAAAGGAAATATTAGAACAGTCTGCCCCTCTAGCACACTAGCGTTTATCGCTGACATAAAGCATTTGTCCCTTTCGCATATGCCCACTGGTTAGTACAGGATAAATGCTTTGTCATCGATAAAAGCGAGCGTGCTAGGCCCCCTGCTGGTTAGATAGTCTCACCTGTGGCGGCGAGCATAGCACGGCCTTGCAGGCTTTGGGCAGCCCATTGTCGCACACGCACAGGGTACAGGTGTCGGGTCCAGGGACATAATGCAGCCCGTGCGCTATCAGCCGCCCGCGAAGGTCCGAGCAGTCTCCTTGCGCCGCGACGCCTGCACAACACCCAACATCACACACAATCCTAACACTAAAATTACTAAGACACCAACTAGCCTATACTTACTATAAAAATGTAAAGTCAAACATAACACGGCCTTGCCCAACATCTTACTCGGCTGAATCAAATATCAAACGGAACTCATTTTGACTGATAACAGACCCGTGCCCTATTTTATAATCGATATTTGCTATATGGCCGAGTAAATCTCTACAAAGGATAAGGACAGAGAAAATTGATCATGCGTCTTTGAGTTTTTGCGCCTGTCAGTACTCAACACGCAAATTACAGTGCTAGTTCGAAAAAGTTGTCACTCGATACAGAATTTCGTTCCATTTTTAACTTTTCTCTTACGAGATAAGTAGGTTTACTGAAAAAAGCAAAACGTTCTGTTACAACATTTTCGATTTGGAGGTATGAAATGTCAATGTCAGTCAGCTGTCAACACAAAGCTGTTATTTTTGACGTTGTTGATACGTTCGGAATCTTTAATAAAACTTATATATTACATTAAACCTCTTCAATATGTATTTTATCGCATTTTTAACAATAATGATAGGTAATGTATTCCATCCTAGCGCTAAATTATGATTAAGCTTATTTTTTGGTCCGAAATTAGCTAAAAATATTTACATCAAATGTTTGTCTCACTCTAACAAGTGTCTCCGTGCACATCAAATGATACCTACCAAACAATAACTTTAATTTGGACCAAACCCTGTGCGCGCGACAGGCCGATCAGTGACGGACGAAAGGCGTGCGTACTAAGTTAGTTTTTTTTAATCGACTGTGGATGGTGACTGACGAATCAATCTTGCACTTTGCTGCACTGTTTTTCATATTTTATTCAGAAGTGTTTTCATGCAAGTTTTGATGGTGTAAGTTAAATGCGAGTGACGTAGGCCATCGGACTATTAAATGACGTGAATAAATAGTTGTTCAAGATGAGCAAAATGTCGAAAAATAAGTTGAATCTGACCCTCCCACCGGGGTCTATCGATACAGCTCCTGCGGCTACTCCGTCGAACATGACCCCTCAGCTAAAGTCTGCTACAGCAACCGAGTAAGTTACATCAAAATAACTAATCACAAGGAATTATCAGCATGCATTTTAATGGCGTATTTGGAAATGAGGATTAAAAGCTCGTTTTGCAGTTATTGATCTCTTATCAACCAATTGATCTGTTATCAAGTTCATGGTCAACAAGGTTATTGACCTGTAACTTTTTTAGTCTAGTTGGAATTATCATATAAACAGTCTTTTAAAAATAACATTGTTATTAGTCAGATGTGCATGGAATTAAACAAATAATGTAAACTATAATACTTAGTAAGTTGTCATAATTTCCTTTCCTTCTACAACATTGATTACAATAATATTTTGATCATACATTCTTTGTTGAAACTTGTGTCATATTTCTGTTTGAAATTAAGTGATTCATTAAGGAAGTATTAGTCAATGTAAGGATACTAGTTCCTAACACTTCAATTTAAGTCACCTGACAAAGACTATCTGAGCCCGAGATATTGAGGTAAAATCTGTCTTTTTTCCATAGACAACAATGAAAAATATATTTCTGTAAAAACTCCTGACTGCTTATAATTTTAAATGTGCTGTTAACTAGTAGAGGGATTACTTTGTTGACATAAGATCTACTTAATCCTCCCACCACTAAGATGAGAATGAAATATCACTTGGATATTTTGTACATACACTATACCTAACTATACATTTGTACATTTTGTAGCAGCACTGTACCTACTGAATTCCATACATGAATTTTATTTGTATTAACCATACATTCAGTAGAGACATTGTTTTTATACCATTTTGCATTAATTAATTAAGTAATTAAGAAGTGAGCTGATAACTTTGAGACCCCAAGCAATTATTTCATTTTGGAGTAGTACTATTTTTCTACTCCTGATTGCAGATTTCTAAGTCATTGTCATGTCACTGGCAAAATTTTTTCACACAGCATAAATCAAACATTAAAATAAGTAACAAATGTCCAACCTATCACTGGAATGAAATGGATTTTGCCAATTATAAACCTAACAGCCCTGGGCGGTGATTAAAACAACTTAGGGGTCATCCATAAATGACGTCACGCTCATGCAGGGGGGGGGGGGGGTCAGTGCCAGATTAAGCCAGCGCGGGGCCTGTAGCAAATTCTGTCAAGGGGCCCTTGGTTTGCTTTACGTTCTTAAGTTTTTTTATTACAGTCAGAAAGAGATAGGAAAAAGCGTGATGAAGAGGGGGGTCTTCAAATCTTAAAATTTGTGTGATGTAATTTATGGACGACCCCTGACATCTTTATGAACAAACGTTTTTTGTTTAACTTATGATGACAAATATTTTCTACTATCAATTAATGGGTCACATCATCATCATCATTTTTCTCTTACCCCTCAGCAGGGGCATAGGGTTTTTTTGGGTTAACAGTAAGAAATTATGTACAGGCGGCTGACAGGGCTTGCTGGCAAATCCAAGAGCAGCATCGAGGTGTTGACGGAGCGCCTGGAGCAAATAGAGATGGACGATACGCAGCGCCGTCGGATAGAGGTCTTCCTTTGCCAGAAGGAGAAGATTGGAGAGCTCAGTGATGATGACTTTGAGAAGCTCGGGGAGTTAGGTAAAATATATATTTAATTAAAGGCCTCTAGAGACACCAATGACCTTGGGCGTACATGCCGTCAGTCCCCTGCTGGATACGCCGCGCCGTTTACATCGTTTACATCGTAGAACCAACGTTACGAAAAAGAAGAGCGATCCTACACCAGTCTACCCATTCTATTTTATTCTATTTAATTTCATCCATGCCAGTCGTGCGACATACGATGCTCAGAATATTTGGCGATATAAATTGAAGTGTTGAAATAAATAAACAATGTTATTAACGCGTCAAAAGTCCCGATAGTCACAGTTTTTTTTGTCTTCTTTTTTTGATATATACTGCATAAATAATGCATTAAGTCTGCCAATTGTATTTGTTTCGTTAACTACAATGAACCTGAAATAAATAAATATATTATACGGTGATACGGAAGTCCGACTCCATTTTTGATAGTTTTTTTCGTAAACATATTAATTACTAAATAAACATGTTATAGTGGTGACATTAGCCAGCTGTTAAAATAATGAAATTTTATAAACAGTTTAGGTCCGCCATATTTTTGTTATTCTGTAATAATTCCTTTTTTCCATGTCGCAATTATTCTATTTCCAGGCCAGGGTAACGGCGGCGTGGTCATGAAGGTGCGGCACAAGTCAACAGGCTTGATAATGGCTCGTAAGCTCATTCACCTTGAAGTCAAGCCAGCTATTAAGAAGCAAATCATCAGGGAGCTTAAAGTCCTGCACGAGTGCAACTTCACCCATATAGTGGGGTTCTACGGGGCATTCTACAGCGATGGTGAAATATCAATCTGTATGGAGTATATGGATGGTGGATCCCTGGATCTAATACTGAAAAAGGCTGGCAGGATTCCTGAGTCGATTTTAGGTGAGTTACTGAATTTATAATTTAATAAAAAAAAGTTATTATTATTGCACTTAAATTTTACATTGATTCTGATAAAAATTAAGACAGTTGGCAATCTGAATTAAAATAGGTGATCATCACAAGTATGTCTGTGTAATCTACAGTCAACAAATTTGATTCATAGGCCCCTGTAGAACACAATAAATGTCATGATAACATCTGAATAAATGTCAAAATATCTCAGAAATGTGAATCAACCGTGAATGTATCTGAGAGTGGTGAAACAGGGCCAAAAAACAGAGGATAAAGCAGATTGGTCATTCTCTTCCAGGGACCATAACATCAGCGGTGCTGAAGGGGCTCAGTTACTTGCGCGACAAGCACGCCATCATGCACCGCGACGTCAAGCCTTCCAACATCCTCGTGAACAGCAACGGCGAGATCAAGATCTGCGACTTTGGCGTCTCCGGGCAACTCATCGACTCCATGGCGAACTCCTTCGTTGGCACTAGGAGTTACATGTCGGTGAGTTGTTACAATCCGTTTTTTTATATGGAAACGTGTGTGTGGGTCTTCTGGTGAAAAGCGGTCATCGTCGCCCAAGAGAATCGATCCCTAAAGAATCAATGGATTCTGACATTACTTTGCGGATTTCCATATCAACAAACTGAAGCAATACTTGCTACTCCGCGAAATCAGTGCTTTGGTTTCGCAAAATAGTTGACGTCAATATCCTGTAATTGTGGTAATAGTTGAGCCTACTCTAGTTGAGCTAGCCCATTTCAGCTAACAAGCGACTGGCTGCATTATGTACCTGTATAATTCTAAAAAAAAGTATGTACACAGTATGACTCTGCCACTATTGAACTTCTGTTAAGGCTCATCGTACAATGGTGCGTGAGTGGCGTGACACGATTACAACTATAATCTTTCAGTGTGATTGGTTGACCCTTCGGATCGGTTTATTCCGTTCTGGGAGCTACGGATGTTGTATATTATTCCTGAATCTTGGTGTCTTTCAGGATTCCTGGGAGAGTTGCGGCCTACCTCTAATATACCATTAAGACGCGCAAAAAACAACTATTTTGTAAATGGCATGTCCACTTGCACAATACAAAAAATTAGAAAGGTTTATATCGCGTGTATTGTAAGGAATCTAATTTGACCTGACATTCCGAGCCCTTTTCAGGTCTCATGTTCACGGGCAGACTCCGGGACTTGTTGAAACGTCGGGAATTAGATTCGTTACACGAAAACGCGAAATAAACCGATTTAATTGTTTTATTTCAACATCTATGTCTCAAAAAGATAAGAACTTATGAACAAATAACTCTTTTTTACAAAACGAATGAACTTCTTATTTTGCAGCCAGAGAGGCTCCAAGGCACACACTACTCGGTGCAATCCGATATCTGGTCCCTAGGGCTCTCTCTAGTGGAGATGGCGATCGGAATGTACCCCATCCCGCCGCCTGATGCCAAGACATTGGCGGCCATCTTTGGAGGACAGAATGAGGACCATTCCCCGGGCCAGGTCAGTTTATCAATTTGTTAGAACAAGTTTTAAATAAAAGTTTTTTGCGATGTGTGCACTTTTTGATAGGCATTATTTTGTCTGGCCGGGCATAGTTTTGGCATAGTTCTGTGTATGATTTAAAGTTTGCGCTAGTAATAGGTAGGTGTAAAAAACTGTTATTATTTTGTTTGGGTCCAATCATGCGTGTATACATAATCAATTCAGTACGACAATTCAATAATAAAGTGTTAAATAGATCCGAAAATAAACAAGAAAGATTATACGTCTACATTACTGACATAGGTAGTGTAGTTTGTTTATTGCACGTGATCTGGACAGTTACAGCTTGGGTAGGTGTTCCAGCCTAAGAAAAAAAATCCATATATGTATTTTGTCTATGTTATTTTAATAAACTGCCATAAACAAATGACCTTACATATATTAAAAATGAAAAGACTTGTTTCCCCCTTGCTGAGCGCCCTTTTCTTCGGTAAGCTGTCAATGCCGTCTGAGGCTACTAGTGCAAGTCCAAAAAAAAACTTTTTTCTAACTTAAAATTCGCAGGCGCCAAATTCGCCGCGCCCTATGGCCATATTCGAACTGCTCGACTACATTGTTAACGAGCCGCCGCCGAAGCTGCCGTCTGGGATATTCTCTGACCAGTTCAAGGACTTCGTCGACCGCTGCCTCAAAAAGAACCCCGACGAGAGAGCTGATCTGAAGACTTTGATGGTGAGATTTCAGAACGTCAAACGGAACTTTAATTGTGAAAATCGCGAAATTTTCAAACTAAAAAGTAACAACAACAAACAATTTCTGGTTACCCCTGACCGTGAAGCTTCACGTGATTAATGGAAAGAAGGGGAGGGAGTTCGGCAAAAATCAGGAAATATCACATGTCATATCAAACGCCCCACCATACCATGACGCTGGCCGGGTGATGGGCACGTTGGACGTTTCGCACGTTAGCCGGGATATCCTTCGAGCTTTTGGCACAGATTTTGTTTTGTCTGTTAAATTTTTCTTCTACTGTAAATATTTTTTCATTGGTAAATAACTTTTTTTTCGGATCGTGTGTCCTTAGCAGCATCCTACATCGATCAAGCCGCATTTTGCGAAGGCGATCATTTAAATAATGCACTTTTCTCCGACTGTAGGCCTTAACTTTAAGATCATATTTAAGAATTCAATTTACCGATATAAGTGATATGTTAGTTTGAAGAGCCATTTTCTTCTGCGTGCGGCACGGATTTCGACGCAATCTTTCCCTGATCAATTTAATGTTCGCTGGAGTCCTTACCGATCGCGGACGGCCGGTTCTTGGTCGATCATACATTGACTGGTTCTCCCTGTAACTATTCAAAGTATAATATACAAAATTGCGACTAACTCCAATACTTTTAATCTGATTGAAAATCTCCATAGGTTTTGCTCCAGCTTCGTACAACGAAATCACCGTTGACCGTAATAGTTTCTTTCCCGCCATTTCGATAACTAAAGACAAATAATCGAATAACATTTCTTTTTTCAAATAACAAGGTTCCAAATTCAAAATTTGAAACACTCGAAGCAAGCTGTGGGCATGTTCTTATTTCAAATTCACCTTTTTAAATGCGTCTCAAAACTTATGAAAACACGAGGTATAATATCATTGTAAACATCACATGATTAATGGACGACCCCTATAAGTTCTTCTTACTACGTCATGTCCATGAGAGCGCTGGGTACGCAATAGTCTCAACTAACGCGCGTTGTCCTTAGAACCACGAGTGGATCCGCGCGGCCGACGCGGATGCCGCGGACATTGCGGGCTGGGTATGCAAGACGATGGACCTGTTGCCCTCCACGCCCAATTCTAACGTGTCTCCTTTTTCTTCATAAGCTGCAAGAAGTGCATAATTTCAACAGCGAAAAAGGGTAAGTATTGGAATTGCAAGTTTTATAAAGTAACCTCTTGTCTATTCCGCAAGTTTGAAAATAAACAAAACACCAAGTAATGCTATGAGGTCTCAAACAGACAAATGCGAGCACTTGGCTTGGTTTGATTGGTATGGTGTCGTATGAAAGTAAACAAATGACTCACGTATTTAACCGAGTAGCTGGAGAGCTCTAGAATAAGGAATTAGTCCAAAACATCTTAGGCAATAACTCTGGCTGAAATATGTGATCGGTTTACTTTAATATGTACAATTATCTTGTTTTAGGTCAAAACATTTCCCAAGAAAGAGCGGGCGACACGATCAGTGAAGACTCGGACTCCGAGGAGCCCTGAAGTCGGACGGAGCAGTATGTCAACTCTAGATACCATTGTTCACTTCACATCAATATCACTGCGTTCGATCAATCGACGTGTGGTCCCAACATTGTCCTTATTGACACCTTCACATAGGGTACACCTATTAAGGTGTCGGTGTTGTGACAATGAGACAGCACGTCTCGAACGTAGTTTTGCTACAGGAATCATAAAGCCAAAGTGGCCATAAACGTAAGTTACTAAGGATCGCATTTGTTTTGATGTTGCTCTACTGTCTACCTATTACCAGAGAAGACCAACCCACAGAAAGAATCTTGTAGAACTTTGCATAGCATTGCTAAAGTTGCCACGACAGTCAGTATTGTAATAATAACAAAGGTACAAAAATACGACAAGTATGCAATGCAGATGTACACCTAGTGACTTATTTTCTTGGTCATAGCAAATTTTTTGAGTCCTTGCTCAGTGAAGGCGCGCAGATGTGAACGTACTCGACATGTAATGATGAACCGCTGAATTAATTTCGCTTGCAGCTTCTTATGGCTACAAGAGGGCTTATTTTGGTGGCAAGTGGGAGGCAGGTGTCAGAAGTGGTAATGGCGAATAAGAGCGTGCCGACGCTTCGTTTTTGCTTACAATCGAGCCACTACAAAGCTACAGAGCAATGTCACGTCACGATAATAATTCGGAACTTAACATATCATGGTAAAACAGTATTAGTACGCATCAGGAGAACTGGCATCAAATACAAAAGTCAAAATTGAACATTTAATTTCTAGAATTGGCTAATTAAGGTAAATTTTGTAGGAATTATTGAAAATACGTGTTACGCTGCACTTGGAAACTAAATAGTCGAAGGTGCTTGAAGTGTTTGGAGCTTTCCCACTGATATACGGGCTATATGAGTGAGAGAAGGCCGCGGCGAGTTCCGCAGTGTAACGTACCGCGACGGCGACCGATAGCTAGGGGTGATAATACTAAAACATAGTGCATTCGTGGACGAACTAATCGAGGTTTTACAACAAAGCGTAAAACAACTAATTGATAAATGGTCAAGTAGAGTTGATTTCACTAGTCGCAAGTCGAAAAAAATGTTAGTAGTGTTTTGACATATTTTTCTTTGCTGAAAGTGCGTAATTCATGTCAGCTGATACTTGTTATTCTAATAATTTAATGGAGCGCCGCAATACTCAAACGGGCGCGGCGCGCGCGCGTGGGAGTGTTGCAGACCTCCCCCTTTTGTAATCTGTAAAATAGACTGTCATTTGTAGACATTACACGAAAAAATATAAAAGTAAAAAAAAATATACCGTAGTTATGTTTTTCCTATTTTTGACGTGATGCACTTTTCACGTTTGGTTTGTGTATTGATCGCTTTGTTTTAGTAATCCCGCTGTTTGTTTATCCCGTTTCCGAGCACCTGGGGTTATTGTGGGGTATGTCATGTACCGTGTATAGTGGTAGAGTAGTCATGTATAGCGCGACAGGTTGTGTGTGCTTGATGCCATCGCCTTTTTTTCCCACTCGCGCTTGTTTTAATTCCTGCACGCCAATTGTTAAATTCTATTTCCTTGTTATTTTGCTTGTCAGTCTTGTTTGCCAGGTAAACCTGAACCTTGAATTTATTATATTGTGATATAACGTTAAACAATTATATGTGTCGTTGTGATTTATGATGTGTTTTGCTGTTATTGATAAATAATAAAGTGTTTCGCTTGAACGCTTTCGAGGATTTTCGCCGACGTTGGCAGTTTAGTTGCTGTTCACATCTTGTGATTATTGTTTGACTCCCCGATGATTGTTATATTTTTGTATATAAATGGTAAAACATTCAAAGTATACATTAGTTATTATGTAGATAGGACTTTACACTCGGCTCTTTCGTTATTGAGTTAATCTTAGATAGTTTTCAAATTTACTCGTGGTTATCTTTATTAATTTATGACATGAAATTGTCTAACTACACTTCGTAAAATCCTAAAAGTCAGACTTGACATGTCAATTCCAATTGTATTAATTTAAATATGCATTATTAATGGAAAGCATATTATAAATGTCACTATTTTTAAGTCGATGGCATTTCGATTTTAACATTGTCTCGTCTTGTCTTTGGAGAAGGGTATTGTGTTTAAAATTTTGTTATTGTTAATTACTTAGGCTAATGTTCCATTGTTCTTGCATGTGTCAAATCAGACTTTACAAGTTTTGTGATTGTTAAGAGCCAAAACTAAACATACCTAATAATGAAATTAATGACCATTTTGACAAAGCTTTTCAATCTCGACTTTAATGCTGTTTATTTTAGATACTACTTGAATTCTTAGAGTTAATGTGCAAGTGAGGGTTACCAATGAGTCAAGTTACTAAGAGTTAAGTGTATTGTCTGTGCTGTCTTTGTATAATAGTGCATTTTGATGCAAGTGCGGAAACTTTGTCATTTCTTACGAGCTCACATTGCTGTTGACCCTTGTCTTCGGGTCAACAGATTGGGACAAATAGGAAATGGCTATATTGAGCATATCTAAAGATATTTTTAATACATTTGCGAAATAATTCTGCTCGTCATGGATGTATATGTAAGTGTGTTTCATTCAACATTTAATTTCAAGAAATACAGCATTGACACAAGCCAATGAAGTTACGAAAATAAAGATGGCGCGTGTTAGTTAATAAATTATGTCAAGAGAACGGCAACGCGTCATACAGACAAAACTATTTGTTATTTTAGCTAATTACTTTCATTCTAAAAAATATATATAAAAAAGTGTTTAACAGAAGTTTAGTAAAAGTGAAGGTTTTTGAAATAAAACCCTTTTTGCTAAGGTCTGCGGCCAACATTCTTGACGCTTCGAATAGACTTACTTTTTGAGCAAATGTGTTAAACATATTTCAGCTAGTACAGGAGATCCCAAACTGCGCCGTAATGCCCCGGGCGCCGTGGAGAGTCAACAAGGGCAACCCGAGACAGCCTGTTTTCTCTTCGCTTACTATCAGTTATATACACATTACTGACCAAGGGGCTAAACCTGTAAATGCGTTCGAAACTGATTAAGTTTGGGAACCCCTGACCTAGTAGGTATCTCAGTAACGATATTAAAATAGATATCATGAACGAATAGATGGAACCAGTCGATTCTTGTTAGATACGTGTTCATTGTAAAGGGATTAGATTTCAAACTTAGTTTCTAAGAAAATCGTGACACCAATTATTTCTAATAGAGGGGTTATTTATTTTTGGATAAGTCATTTTTAATTGCATTTTTAATTATATTTATTGATGAATTTTAGCTATCCAGATATTTTACATACCTTGCATGTCTACAGTGAATCCAATCGCGCTTATGTGGGTAGATTACCTAAAGAAAGAGTTTTGTTAGCGTTGTTTAATAATTCAATATTTTTTGTTATCTTTTTGACTATCTTGTATGAAATCACGTCCAACTTCGACTGCTAAATTTATATCGCTACGTAAATGTGTGTGCTAAGTAGGTATACTTTTTATTGTTTTGTATTATACTTACTAAGATTTTTAAGCTTCTATGTTAGGACGTAGTTACAGTTATGTACAAAATATATGTTAAAACTATAACTTGTTTCATTTCGAACCTATTTATTCTAAAAATATTAATTTCGGCGATTCGCAGCATGTGGGTAGGCATTTTGGAATTTCAATTGGCTTGTTGACTAATATTGTTCTGTTACCAATTGTGAGAATTTATAAAAAAACTGTTTTTAGTTTTTGTCTACAATCACTATTCCTTGAAATGTCGCGAATAGATAATCGATTCAACGCAAGCCCCGCGAAAACGCTCCATATAAAACTGCTCTATATTATGACGTCACACCTTGGCATTTGCTAGTAAATGTATGGAGCGTGGAACTGAGTCCCGTTTATTATAATAATAAGAGCGTTTAATATAGTTACTCCCATTATAAAATTAGTTTTATGTTTTATCAGGGTTCCAATGAGTATTATTAGAACTAACTTTGACTTTCTAATAAATATGTACACTTCGCGCCATTTGATTCATGTTGTCAAGTCAAGTACCCAGTTACTTAAGTGTTTTTGAAACTTTGGACACCATACAATGATTTCCATTGCCAACTTTATAAATAGAGCTGTCATTGAAATGTCAAATTACATTTTGTATATTAACATGGTTACTTTTGTACGAATGGAAATGTATGAAAGTTTAATTTAGTCGACTCGGGAAAGTAATTAAGTGAAGTAAATGAGTTAAGAAGGGAAGCAGAAATTGCAATTACTGCCTGAATGGGCGAACGCAATCAAACGCTTCGCTTGTTCGCGATCACGGCGCGGCGCGCCCTCGGTTAGGTTATCGAATAAAATAACATTGCTTCCATATTGTTTTTGTAATAGGGCCCAATGGGGCAGTTGGTCACTTACTTACAAGGACTGGCTCTAGAGGATTCATAGATTCAAGCGTTATATTGCGGAGGTCCATATCAACAAACTGCACATTTATGCTGCTTATATGTCCCACAGACGCACAGACGCGTATTTAAAGATTTGGCGCCCCGGGCCATTTAGCTTTGGCGCCCCATTAAATGACGATAAAGTATTTCATTTTAGGGGCGGCTGCCGCCCCCCGCAGCCTGGCGCCCCGGACTATGTCCTGGATGGCCCTAGGGTAAATACGCCCCAGCAGTCGCAGCTGTTTTGGATATATTCCCAGTACTGGTTTCGCGTAGTAGCAAGGTGTTTTGTTTCAGTTTGTTGGGTCTAAAGGAACACTATCCAGGGCCTTAAAACAAATTTAAAAAACATGCAAACGCCCCTTTACATGTAGTATTGTATGGCCTAGCTAGCATGCTAGCTTCTATTGTATGTAGATATAAAGTAACCCTTTCTAACCAGTTAGCGTGTGTGAAAGGGATGACTGCTTAAGATCATTGTATATTTAGCGTTATCATACAAACGGCGATAAGATTTTCCACCCTCTAAACCTTAACCTATAGCCATGGTTTTTTGTATGTTGTCATTATGCCTTAGAACTAGGTTTGTATGGTTTTTTAAATATTCTTTATAGATTTAAAATAATCGACGCTTTTTGTGTTCAAAAGGTACAGAAAAATCATGCCTATAGGTTAAAATTTAGAGGGTGGAAAACGTTATCGCCGTTTGTATGGAGAGCGTTTTTTTTGAGGCCAAGGAAGGCGTTGGCTAAAAATTATAATTACTTTAACACTTAATTCAATCATACGTAACAAGTGCCTATAACAGGTACCTAACTTAATTTCTTATGTTTTCGCGACTTGTAGCATTGAAATAAAGAAAACAATTTGAAACAAAACAATTCTTATTTCGCGTATATTGATTCAAGTGAGTGATAGTTATGAATAGTTATATTTAGTTTATTGAATTCTTACCACATAAACATTTTGACAACAATTTTACATGAATTACAGATACGTAAATGTATATTAAATACATGTACGTACCTATCTGTAATTCAAAAGGCGGTCTTACTGCTAAGAATCTAAATGTATGAACGGTGTTACATTAAAGTATCTATATTAATTCAACATATCCGTCCATATTTACTTGAGAGCGATCTCTTCAAGATAACCTTGGGATAGAGAAAATGGAAACATCGAACTAGAAAATATATAGGTACCTAAATAAGTAAAGTAGGAAGGAGTTACCTACAAACCTACAGACACGTGACTATTTCACCCTGTAATTTATGAGATCAAATTCAGAGTGATTGTTTACCAGGAACTGAGAGCTGCGGAAGCGATCCCGGTTTTAATGGGAATGGATTGTAGATTGAGAGATCATCTCCCAGATTATCCGCGAAAGCTAAAGCACGAACAAAATCGACGTAAAGTCAGCGTCAAATATACCAGACCGGGCAAGGTGTCAAAAATATCTGAACTCGACTCTATTGTCAAATACGCTCGGGCGTGTTCAGATATTTTTGACCACCTTGCCCGCTCTGGTATATTTGACGCTGACTGTACCTACGTATGTATTATAAGCCGAATATTTTGTTAAACATGACGTAACTTATAGTGAGCTGTAAATAATTTGATAAAATCAAATTCAGAGTAATTGTTTACCAGGAGCTGAGAGCTGCGGAAGCGATCCCGGTTTTAATGTGAATGGAAGGTAGCTTGAGAGATCATCTCTCAGATTAAGAGTTAGACTCGGCCGAGCAGCAACGCCCGCGGAGCAGCATTAAAATGAAATATGCGCGGTTGAATCGCAAAAAGGTTGCGGGGGTGAGAATTCTCCTTGTGCCTCATTATAAATGGGCGTAAATATTGTTTCTGCGGCGAACCTCCTGTCGGGGCTCATTAAGAAACCATTACGAGCTGAAGTTTAATCCTCACCAGGTCTCAGATCACGAGACGGCGAAAAAAGATGTTTGCCCGCCGTTTTATGGAGACTTAACTGCCGCGGGGTAAAACCTTGAGCGGGCTTCATAATACAATACTATCCCCCCTTATTCATAAAGATAAAAGCCTTAAATCTTTTTGGGCGCGTTTTATGTCGTTTTTAAAGTGATTCGAGTTAATTGAAAACGATCGTAACCCGCGTTTGGAGTTTGCGACTTGCGACGTCCCACTGGGAACAGGCAGGCGTTTTTATTAACGAATCGACATAAAAGTGTCTTCAGACGACTAGAACACAAACGATTTGTAACGAGGATGCTGCAGGTAGTGCAGTTAACCGGTTTTACAGTTTCATAAACTGAGGAACTAACGGCCACAAGCACCGTTCTCTTCGGCCCAGGGGTGTGATTCTGCCTGCGCGGCCAATGAAAGTTTTTATTTATTATCTTATAACAAAAGAGAAACATTATTTTTTATAAAATTCGCTAAACTGCTTGACGGTTTGTTGGCGCAATTGATACTTACATTCGATGATAGGCCGCATCCTGCCGCGCCTTCAATCCGGGATTTTATGCTACAAACGTGAGATTTGAGCCGGCCAAGCGAGACCGCACAAGCTATTTTTTTCCGCCGTATGGCTCTTATCTATTTTAAGATAGAAAGGGATGCTCTGACGGATACCTACATTAGGTTAGGGTTGCTGAGGGTCTATCAAATGCAGTTTGCCAACTTAGTAATTTAATTCATCGTTAGATCGGGTAGTTTTTAGGATTCACTCAGCGACTTTTTGCAAGTGTTTCATACAATTACATTTAGCTATATATTCGGCTCTAAGATGGCTGCCTAACATTAATTTATCCCTTCCTGCGGCTCTCTCTTTAACTAGTGTCATAAGAAAGGTACGCATAGAGAGATAAATTAGTCTCGATTAATCTATTCTAACCTATGCCAGTGCACACGATTTTCTCTAAACCAGGTAAGGTTAGGTTAGGTTACTTGTCGACTTTTCATCATGTTTGGCAACTTTTACAAAACTTGACTGGCAACACTGGTCAAGAGTGTTTTCAGCAATACCTAGTTCGCAACGAGTTCAGTAAAGGGCTGGCATCAGTTTCCACGTTAAGTGGCAAAGTTAGCTGAACTTGGCGAGCCGACACTTGGCGCAGGCCATTGACGAACTTTGACATTAGCCCACAGAACAAACTTGAAGGGGGTTCATTAGCCATTATTTGAAACCCCTTTGTTGCTTCATTGCTAACATTTTCAAGCTCGTAATACTTTGAGTTAACTCCGCGTAGTTAATGTAAATACGGCAAGTTGGCGAATTCACTCGATTGTCGGATAGTGACGCTTGAGAACACGGGTTCCAATTCTGATAAAGGTAAACATATATGTATGAAATCGGTAAATATGATGGATAATGGTAAATATGAATACTGAGCGACAAAGCGAGTCGTGGTGTATCGTGTTAGCTATCCTAATATTTAGAATCGGACTTGTAGAAAACCTACTTACTTGCAAAATATTTTTCATTTTTAGTAGGTTTAGTCAACTCTATTATCAATACGTTGGGGCGTGTCTAGATATATATTTAAAGCTGGCTGTACTAATTACATTTTGTATGAGTTGGGATCCCATGACAGTACCTTCGCGCCTTCGTGCGATGGGTTTATTACGGGGATTTTCGTTTTATTTATTACTTCAAATGGATGAAAAGATATCTAAAGATACTTAGCCGTATAACTGATTAATAGGATTGATGTGTTTCCATGTTGGATCTGCATTAGATATTCAAATTCTAAGTTTATGGGGTGCCATAAACATGAGACGGGCCCGCGAGTCTCAGAGCTAAGCGTCTCCTGAGACGGGCATACTTAAGTAGGTCAATCGATAGCTATGCGAACCGATTACTATCGGGTGTCGCCATCGGGAAGTTACCCCTTTCCAAACAAGTTTTAAAAAACTACGATAGTTGATTTTTGAAGTTCAATGTTTTAAACTTTAGAAAATTTTATCACAGCGTACAGCACACACAACCTGGGCCCAATTTCATAAATGCGACAGGGGACGGTGACAATCCACCGTACATTACTGCGTCGACAAGTAACGCTACAGACTTAACGTCATAGTGGGCATGCAATGTATAACGAATTGTCACTACCACCTGTCGCGTGTTGCGTTTATGAAATGGAGCCCAGTGTGTTCTCAATTACTTTCTACTTCAAGTTAAAAAGGGGAAAAATATTTCGAGGAATACCTACTGTTTTGTTAAGACTCTCAATATTTGAACTCAAAAATACTCGTAAGTCAGAAATGTCTTAGTTCTGTAGAAATTATAAAATTACTTTGCTTTGAACGCTAAAGGCCGGGCCTCACCGGTTGCGTACACGTTGCGTATGCAACACGGCTCCAGTTAGCTTACAGCTTGCAGCGAGCTGCTACGCATCGGGTATGGCTCAGCTTTTAATGACGTCATCAAAAGCTGAATTAAATTTTCAATTGCCTGTAGAAAAAAAAAGAGATAATCAATTATCATGTCAGGCAGCAGAATTAATTATTTTACAAAACAAATAAACAAATGGAGCTACTTGACAGAGGCTGCACAACTTATGCAGTGTCAAAAAAATTATATTCTAAAATCAAGGAAATAATACTGACTGACATAAACACACCGCCGCGCCCCGGCGGTCCCCCGCGCCTTCCAAGGCTGTTAGGATAAGGGCTCGACCAATACCGGGCGAGCCCCCTCGCACCAGCGTAGATGAGGAGGGATACACGCTGGTGCAGAAGAAAAGCAGGGCTAGCAGGAAGCCTCGCAAGAGCCAGTGTGGTACTGCGGAGCCGGAAAACTCCGGGCTGCGAGCGGCCACACCGAACACGGCGCTCTACGTGTCGCGCCTGCATCACACCGCCGCAGTCGCAAATGTGGTGGAGCATGTCCGCCGGCAGACTGGTTACACGCTCAGGGTGTTCCAGCTGCAGTCACGACATTACGTGCACTTCACCTCGTTTGTGGTGCGCGTACCGCGGCCGCTGCTGGAAACCGTCGCTTGCGCAGTCTTCTGGCCGAAGGATGTTGCGTTCCGGCGGTTCCGGGGCACCTTGCCGATGACGAGCACGACATCAGAAGTGACGACGCTTCGGAGCCACGCCGTTTTGTCGCCAAAATAGTTTAAATACTTTTATTGCTTTTGTTTTATATGTATGTTAGTCTATAAGGTATTTATTGTATGGGTCTTGTTACCTGAAATAAAGATTTAATAATAATAATATCCGCACCGGTGTTGCCTCTGAGCCATTTTATATGTCACTTTTAAAGGGGGCCCATCTAGCGGAGGGCGAGTCACCGTCTGCCAAGATCACTTTTATTTGAGACATTTTTATTTGGCAGATGTCCGGATGTCTCACGCAATAGCCCAGTCATTAGTCCATCGTTTTCCCCCTGTAGTCTTGTACGGTTTAGGTCCCATTTTTCCACAATAGTCTATACGCCTGGCGGGGGCTGACTCTGCTCGTGTCCCTATGATGCGGGCAGGGACAGCATCCGCCCGGTGTACCCATCACATTTCATTAAATTGTCTAAAGGACCTCTACGTGTTGGCTTCGGCTCCGCGCACGCCTCCCAAAGGTCCGGGGCACTATTGTCCCGTGAATGGGAAAGACATAAATAATAATAATAATAATTGTTTTATTACTTTTTATAGAAATATTGTAAAAACTTAACCTAAGATTTTAAATAAATATACATAAATAATAATAAATAAGTACAGTCAGCCTTAGAAATAGCTCAACACTTTATAACCTTGTCGTAGTAACGTATGAAATGAGAGTTGCTTGAATTTGTCGCGTTACTGACAGCGACAGTACAGTAATATTAAAATAGTTAAGTAAAAGTAATAGAGCAATTTTATAACATTTAGCGTTCTCCTTCTTGGTTTAGGTACGTATTTTGTGTTTTTATGCGGTATAAGACAAACATATCACGCCCAGACGAAACGTTTTATGATAAAATTGATGGCCACTAAATAAATGTTATCTTAAATTACGTCCGAGTAGGTTTTACCGAACCTCATCCAGCCTCAAAGTATAATACAATGACCACTTATAATTAACCCTTTTGCGGATTTTGTTGGATTAATCTTACTTAAATTACAGGAGAAACAATTTATCTGGAATATTTTTTGTGTTCGAGGATCCTTGTAAGAGAAATTGAGAGAATATCCAATTATTGTTTCATGACTACCCATCTCACAAACCCTTTGAAACAAAGGCATTTTTAATCTGCTTTATGGCGTGTACGAATTGAAAATGCCCATAAAATATGTATGTATTAATAATAAGCGTCATACTGCGCAGACCTCAACGTCGAGGGACCGCTTCATCTCGTTCATTCGTGCTTGTTCACTAAAGCAAGACTTGCTTCTTCGGCATCGAGCTCTTCGCTGTTGCATTGAGAGAATGAGTAAAGCTCGCCAAAATGGCCGTTATTCATAGAAATGCGGCCATTTTGGTGAGCTTTAGTCACCTGGTGAGATTCAAAAATTGTATTTGAATCTCACCGGGTAACTAAAGGTCACCAAAATAGCCATTTTTCATAGAGATTCGGCCATTTTGGTGAGCTCAAGTCAGGTTAGGTTACGGTGGGGCCAGTCGCGGGTGACCCAAGGTCGCTTTGTGCCATATTGGTGTCTGTCTGTCAAGTGTTTTGAAATATTTAGGTGATCCAATCAAAGCGCTGATCCAATGATGACAACCTTCCCCTAAACGGTGGCACGCTGTGATCTCTTTTCCATTCTTTTAAGACCCAGGGGAGCGATTTTTGAATCTCACTGGGTGACTAAAACTAACCAAAAAGGCCGTTTTTCATTCGGCCATTTTTGTGAGCTTTACTAAAATTGCACATCTGATTGTAATTTTCTAACGTAACATCGCTGCACTCAACGTAGCTACGTCTCTCCCTGCAAATGAGATTTGGTGAGTAATGTACGTAATGAATGGACGAACCCTGCTCTTTTTGACCTCTTTGACAGTGTGACTTTGAGATTACACGATATACAGCTAGCTGTAGATACTGTCTTCAGTGCATTAGTAAACCTACAAGATAGGAGTACTAGAGTTTATAAACATCGTAAGATATAACTTAGGTACTAAAGGTAGACTACGGGCGAGGTACAAATATCGCATTTAATATTTAATAGGTTCTAAAATTTGCAGAAACTCGAGTAGGTAGTCGAAGTCTTAAAGTTCAGTGTCTGCTTATATCTAAACGACTTTCTAAATAAGTATTCAACTTTCTTAATGGGTTAAATATATTATGCAGTGGATATCGTACGTACCACGTTGGTACAGTTTCCATTAGATAAACGGAGCGGGTGCTCAAAAATTTCGAACTGGCTTTAGCAATAGAGTTGCATTTACATACTTTTGGGTGTTTTGGGTTCTTTCATATAGTGCCGCCAACATTTTAGCAGCGGCACTCCTATTTAAAAGCGGTAATTATGAACGGTGAAAATGCTTGAGAATAACCGACCTTATGAATGAAATCCGAGACTAAACCTTGGAATTTACACATGACACTATCTGATGCCTGAAGTGGTCGGATCTTGATCTGTCTTGTCCGAGAGAATAATCAGATGACCACAACAGTCACCAGATCATCTGGTCTGTACACCATTACTTTTGATCTTGGATTAAATTTGCGAGTTCACGTTTACGGCACCACGCGATAGCTAGAAAAACAATGATGGCAGCGAAAGCATTAAGTTAAGTTTTGATAGCTCGAAATTAAAATCCCTTTACTAATATTATTAGAACTAGATACCCACTCGTATAAGCCTCCATTGAAAATTAACGGTAATATCGTTCTAACGTGGCGATTGGAAAACAATTCGACGTGCTGGTGCTTCCAATTTGCACATAAATTAGCCGTTTTAACACTAGAATTTAGCCCGGATCGAACAAATGTGGCCATACGTTACGGGTTTAACAGAAGCTCGCATTAACAATAGTGCCGGTGGTGCACAAAATTCGTTCTAAATTCAAAACTGACCTTTGATATCAGGATGCTCTAATCTATTTGGTGCACATGAGACTCGTTCAGTGGCCCTTACGTGACCCGCCCACCCTCCATCTCGGGCTCTTTCTAACTACTCGTAGTGTCATAAGGAAGCGACGCAAAAAGAGATAAACTCAGATAAACTAAACTTAGCCGGACTTAGGACCACTGAACGATGAATACAACCCCAGATACAAATACCTCTAAATATAAAATATAATATGTAGGTAGGTACGTGAATTTATCCGGCATCGCCCGAAATCGTATCCAAAGACGTCATCCGCGTTTCGCAGCTTCGAATAATCTGCCGGACGCTTTATTTTTACCCAGTCAAATGAAAAACCTCCTTTACTTTGGAGTTGGCTCGCTTATTCTGGCGTGCTTAATAAGATGATATCAAAGAACGGAATATTCAAAAGGACTTTTAAAGTTTGCAAGTGTTTTTGGATGAACTGTTTTGTCTTTGTCTCAAATTTTGGAGGAAGGTATTTTGTTTAATGACGCAAATTGGGCTCTACTTTACCACGAGTATTACTTTTCGATCTTAAACTTTTAAATACGAATAAAATCCGTAAATGATCTGAATCCACTTTTAATGTAGGTTCAATGTACTCAGACTACAAATGCGCTACTTCTAACTTCATTTCTGTTTTGTTTAAAGCAGATTTTTGGTAACAAGGAAAAATTGTAAAGTTTTAATCGATTTTATCGCATGAAAGCATGAAAGTGTAACTTGTATTATGATCGTATGGAAGATTTACTTATTCCCTTTAATATCAATAACTAATGAAAAAAAACATTTTATCATATCACCCTTGTCAACAAACCTCAACATTTATTGTCATAGGTACTTCACTTCGAAGATTACGTCTGTTAAAAAGTCTTTAACAACTGGTAAAATTAAATTTAAAAACATGTATTCAACTCAAGTGGCTCAATAATATGTAGCAAGAACATTTGGTACCTACATACTTCACATCATATTTTAACACTTTCTGTACCTGTTGAACATTCCCTAACACGATTCTAGAAAAAAAATTTAATAGCCATACTTATAATTTATATTTATTTCGATTTGTTCACGCAAATAACTAGACCTATTCTTGAATATGATGACACGTCTCACGAGGGCACAGCAATACGTGAACGTAAGTAAGCCTGCCACTGTTTACATTTCCAGCGGCCCTAACATGACAGCCCAGGTTTTGTTTAACCCCTCCCTGTGTCTCTGTCTAACTAGTGTCATAAGAAAGGGACGCAGATAGAGATAAACTAAACTTGGCCAGTCATGTTAGGGCCACAGTCGTGATAAAGGCTCGTTACACGAGATTGTTGGCGTGTGCCGCCATAAAGAATTATTACGACATGTGCGGGCGACGAAACTGCTTCATTTTATTGTTATTTCCGTTGATGCCTTTCGTATTTCGAAACCTAAATATCAATATTTCTCTCGTAGGTCGAATATAAATCTTTGCAATCCCGATTTCTTTATTTAGGTGTACTAAGGTCTTGTCAAATGTAACTTTTGGTGGTATATTTTCTGACATTCATGAGTGCTTCCTGTACATTAAGCTTAATCTGAATAAATATGTTTTGATTTTAATTTTTAATAATAATGGATAATGTAGGTATGTGTATAGTTTATTTCGGAACCAAAAATATATTCAATAGTACGTGTTAAATTACTCAAAATTAAAATTGGAATTAGTGACAATGAATTTTTTGTAACCGAAATTTCTTTCGATTTTTATTTAAAATGTTTGTAACATTCAAATTATTAAATTAAAATTGTAATGACAACACAAAGAAAAATTAGGGCAATGGCAGGACTTGAACCTGCAACATCAGCATTCCGTGCCTTGCGTTTTCCAGTTTCGCCACACTGCCGCTGCCCTAACAACAACAAGTTATCATATTCAACTGGGTACCTTTACAGCTACCGTCAGCTGACGAGAGATGGCGCCGTGTTGTTAATTTAGTAACAATGAACTTAAAGAACCCACGTTAGTAGGATATAAATTAAATTAAATAATAATGGTCAAATGAAATTGAATATAATTACTTATAGACAAAATGAAAGAATAAAAATAATTAAATTAAATTAAATTAAGTCAAATACTGAATATCCCAAATAAACATTACAAAACTATCAAACATTCAGCCTTTAAATCTAACAGGGAACCTGTTCCCAGCAGTGCTGCAGAGGGACGTATGTAAGCGCGAAATAATTTTATGAATGTTAATTAAACCTGTGATGAGAAAATACCGGCAAGAAACTCAATGTGTTGTCATTTTTCCAAATACATCAAAATAACAATGTCATTTTTTTACAACTGAAGTAACACAGTAAGTACCGGTAGGAGAATTCAGGCATATGGCTAAAAAATAAGATTATGCTTATATTCAATTCAATCATATTTGAATGCCATAGATCAAAAATTTCCCGAATCAAGTGTTTGTGATTCAAACAATCAAATTATATGATGATTGCGGGTGGTAGGACCTTGTGCAAGGTCCGTCCGGATCGCTACCACCATCTTGCTCGCTAATCCTGCCGCTAAGCAACAGTGCTTGCACTGTTGTGTTCCGGCGTGGAGAGCAAGACAGCCGGTGTAATTACTGGCACAAGAGGTATTCCATCTTAGCCCTCTGGGTTGGCAACGCATCTGCACTCTCTTTGTTGTTGCAGGTGTTTATAGGCGGTGGTGATCACTTACCATCAGGTGACCCACTTGCTTGTTTGCCGTCCTGTGTTGTATTAAAAAAAAATGGCTACATGTAACATAAAGAACCACAGTAGTACTGGTAGCTTGGACCACTAAAATTGGACATTAGGTCCAATTCACGCGTATAAATGCATTATCCATTTGGTTTTATTACTATCGACATATTCAATATTTATCGTTAGACATTTATTGACACGTTCTGAAATCCAAGAGGAAGCTAACACATTTTATATACACATCGACAGTGGAAATCTCCAATGTCGACATAAATATTATGAATAAATCATTACCTATTTAATTTTATATTCGTTCAGCCCAATGGCCGCGATTAGCTTTTACCGCAGTTTTTTTAATAAACAAAAACAAACACAGATAATAGTACAAATCCGAACTTATTTTTTAAAGGGATCTCTTCCGACCAACTTAGTTGAGGAAAAGATGTAGGTGGATGAGTTGTTCTCATTGAAGTTTATTATTAAAGTTAGTTGAAAGGGTTCCTGAAAGACCTGATTTGTGGAATTCACTTTCACAGTAGGGGAAATATATTCACGTACCAGGTGGTACGTGTAGAACCCTATCTCAATGACGCGACGCGTTAAACGCCAGGCTATGGCATACAAATGTCATGCGTATGTCTCTTCGACTAGGTTCTACGGTGGTACGTGTTTCAATTTCCTTGACTGCACGTAATTATACTTTATTTATTTATTTCATCTTATTGCACACAAAAATAGACTCAAATATACAAAAGGCGGACTAAATGCCTTATAACTTATCTACCAGTTGATTTAGGAAAAACAGAAATCTTAGTACGTAGTATAGTATAGTACATCGGATATATGTAGTATAGGTAATTATGCATATAATATTATACATATATTAATACAGAAAATACATACTTATATATCCACATACACGAAATAAATACATACATAAATGCAACGAGTATGTACTACTTTAATGTCTGTTGTAAGTATATCTTAAAAAAAACTAGTCCATTAACCTGATTGGAACGACATTAGACTATCGGCTATGGCAAACACGTTTCTATACACGTGCCTAAGCTTCGTCCGCCCTACAGTGTGCATTAAAATCGATTACCTTTAATACCTATGGCTTGGCAATGGAAAAGATATACAGCAGGTAAACTCTGGAATAAATGACGGAGGAAAACATTACGACAGCTTTGGAATCCTGACAATCAATGGAGCCAAATTGCAAATTGAAAGAAAAACTTTTTAAAATTATGTTCTTTAATCCATTTGAAACATTAAGAAATGCTCTAAAATTCTTTAATAAAATGGTGTGAATAAATAATTAGTACTCTAATAAATATATCCTATAATATTTCTGACAAATCTACACTAATATAATAAAGAGGTAAACTTTGTTTGTTAGTTTGTTTGTATGTAGGGGGTAATCTCTGAAACTACTGAACCGATTTCAAAAATTCTTTCATAGATAGAAAGCTACACTATTCCTGACGGACATAGGCTACTAATTTTACGTGAACGAAGTCGCGCGCGTCCGCTAGTTATCAATATGCCTTTAAATGCTATCGATTTTACTTTATAACTTTTAAAACTTATAATATTAGGCATTATGGATAATTAAAATTCAAATAAGCAATATGGCAAAAATTATAAACATTAAAGAAATAAATATTTTGGGTCAATCAATTTTCGCCAATTGCCCTAATACCAAAATAACCAACTAAAACTTATTTTGTTATGGGAACGATAAATAGTACGGGTCTCAATGTCTGACTTGCATTAATCGGACCAAAAAAATCACAGGGAACAAAGGGACTACTAGCCAAAACAGCCATAATAGAGCTTCTATCTGTTTTTTTTTAATCATTATTTCCGTACGTGACGCACTGTGTTCCTGTGTTCGCTAGTCGACATAGTAGCAGGCTATCGGTCCGTGCTGCTATTGAATGGTTCGGATTTCATTAATGCCCCGACGGCATCCCGGGCACTTCCAGCTAAATTATGGCCCTAAAGGTGAAAGGACACCAACTAGGAATTTTCACCAAGTTGTCCCTCCGCCTAATTTAACCGGCTACCTGCGTATTTCACTGTTCAATTGAAAAGAAGGGTTTAAGAGGTCTTACGAACCTAATTTCCTTCGTAACGTTATATTCAGGCCAATTTAATGGTGGTGATAAACATTTCAGGCTCCCTTCTAATTAGTTTAACTAAAACATGTTATTGTTCCTTCCATCCATCTTGAGTATTCAACACAGTGACGGTTTTCAGTGCGAGAGGTGCAATTTTTGAATCTCACCAGGTGACTAAAACTCACAAAAATGGCCGAATCTCTATGAAAAACGGCAATTTTGGTGTGCTTTAGTCACTTAATTAGTCACAGATTATTTCCAAACATCCTTGTCCAAAATATAATCATTATTGTGCTAGCCATTCCCAATTTTCCGTTGTTATCGCGGAACATCACAACGTATTATGTAACTCATTTATTTTTAAACTTCCGAGACCTTCATTCCCAGCGTCAGTTAAATATCTCGTTATTCAAGTGCTGAAAAAGGGAATGCTTAAATCGGCACGCCTCCTACGCGTTCTATATTTTTCACTCCAGTTTTTCTAATCAAATTAAAATTTCATCGGGATCTCGTTTTAAGGGTGGCGAAAATTCTGTTAGGATTTTTTATTTTTACAGCGGTTCCCTGTGGGCGTTCAGATTACAAATGCCGTCCGGAAAGTTTGAACAATGTGTATAATATTTGAAAAAGTTGCAACGCGCCTGCACAAAAAGGCCTTTGAATAAAAGGATATGGCGGAACCGTCAGTGGGAGTTACGCGGGTAAACCGCTTGAATATTAGATGGATAACCATATATTATTCAAGCATTTATTGAATAGGGGCAATAATTTTATTAAATTAATTTATTACTAGTCCATTTTGTAACAGTAAATACAAAACACCCTAACTTCCAAATTTACGTGTAACGGACACACAGATGGACAGGACGAAATAACAAGTTTCTGGAGTCCTTTTTATTTTTTATACAACATAGGAACGCAAACGAGCAAGTGGGTCACCTGATGGTAAGTGATCACCACCGCCCATAGACACCCGCAACACCAAAGGGATTGCGGATGTTTTGCCAAACCAAGAGGGCTAAGATGGAATAAATACCTCTTGTGCCAGTAATTGCACCTAATCCTAAAAATATATTAACATTTCAGTGTATAGAGACTGCTGCTATCAGTTCGTCTTCACGGTTCATTCGTAAAGAAATCGATGACAATTTTAGCTCCAAATTGTTTTGGGTACAAAAATAGTATTTTACAATTTTTATATAGTTTCTCAGTATAAATTTACGTGAGCTAAGAAAACCATGCCCTACTTTATTCCCGACAGTCCACAAAAATCCACCTTATAACAATAGTATTATTTAAAAATTTTATTGTTTATTTACCTCATTTAAATTTAAATTTTGGAAGTAAATCTGGCACCGTCCGTCCATTGGGAGTGAAATATAATACGACGTAAAGTATTGTATTGTAGATATAATTTATTAACAATTAAGTCGGTATAAGTTCTAAACTTTACTTGAGTTTAGCCTTATCCTAAATCACTTGGTTAATTCAACTGGACTAAGATTAAGCAGACTTTATTCCTTGTTCGTCGTAAATGAGAAATTATGACGAGCTTCAGGGCTTAGGGTGAATTTAGTAAGGGAATTTTATAAGGGTTTGTAATTTGTAATTGTGGCTCGGTCAGAATTACAAATTAATTTATGGTCCTGTACAATATCAGGGGGTTTGCTTGTAGGGTATCTCTAAAGAAAAAAGTAAGAACTTTTTAAAAAGTTTAGTATTTATTCTAGTTTTTGAAAAAAAATTACGTCGCTGCCAGCCAAAACAAAATATATAAATTATAAAAATGCCTTGAATTACACTGGCCCCTAATAAAGTACCAAATCGCAAAGTCAAAGTCAAAATATCTTTATTCAGATTAGGCTTACAGGAAGCACTTATGTATGTCATAAAATTTACCTACTCATCATCATCATCATACGTGAATTCGCCACTGATGTGCAAGGAAAGGCTGTTTTTTTTTATGAATTTGGAAAATGCTAGGGACATAACTTACTTGTTTTCATTAGAAAATTAAACCCGGAATATTTTAGCACCGAATTTGGAAGCACCTTACCATTTAACGAGTTTAAAAGGAAAACTATAACGAGTAAGTAGGCTACATGGTACTTGTAAATCATCGAATCATCAATCAAAAATCATAGCACAAACAACTTTGAAAAAAATATACAAAAAAACCCGTGAATCAATATTTAATTGGCTGTAGTAATCAATCGCCTGCCTGCTTCGAAACCCTACACTGAGATGGCCCGACATGCTCTTGTCTTTTTTATACTTTTCATTGTAACACAAAACAACTAATTGACACGATTTCATCACAAGAAGTTTCTTTTTTGATAGCCGTGATTTAGGAGTTGCCGATGTACTTACTGGTACAAGAGTTATACCATCTTAGCCCTCTAGGTTGGCAACGCATCTGCAATCTCCTTGGTGTTGCGGGTGTCTATAGGCGGTGATGATCACTTCATCACCGCCTGACTGATGGTCACCAGGTGACCCACTTGCTTGTTTGCCTTTCCATTATATAAAAAAAAATTACAGAGCCAATGACAAGCTAACTTAATTTGTATTCCAAAACCTAATGACACACAAACCAACCAAACAGACGAAACCACGAGCAGTAACTTGTAATTTAAAAGATCAGTTGCCATAAATCGTAATCCTTTCCAAAGGCTCACTGCCCCTACTTAATGGCAGCGCTTAAAACAAAATATAGGGCCCATAAAACCATTAATTACTTTCTTAAGTAAATTATAAGACTTAATAAAGCGGTTAGCGACCCAATGACTTTGAGAATGGATCACAGAATCTGCAATCTGATTTATTTTTTGATTGTTATTTAATTTGCAATAACGTAATTAAACAACAGTCAGTCAGTTAGTTCATTAAGAGGATTGTGTACCAAGCGTCAAAAATACTGTAAAACCCACTACCCGGCTCTAATTAAAGTAAAATAATAGAGTCGATGTGCGTTACGTACGAAACTGATATAAATTAATACCTGAGATAGTTGGCCATAATGAAATAAATGTGATCGTCTAGTTTAAATTGAAGGACCCTTTTTTCGTTGTGTAATTTATTTATACCGTAAATATTTATTTTGAATAAACTTCACTTGTGAAACAACTTGTGAAAATTATAATTACCTACTCAATTGATCCTAGTAGTATGAAAGACGCTACACGTACGGTCTAAGAGAAACCCTGAGTTCCCTAACAACTCCCCTACCGGTCGGCCTGGTACAGTCAAAGATCAGTTTGCGTATTCAGCGAGAGTTTAAAATAAACCTTTACAAAGTGTAAAGTTAAACCCAAACTGAAGTTTGCCTTTGGATGGGGTCTGGCCAAGACAACAATAATCCTACAACATGTAGTCCAAACCATCACGCATTCCAAGCACACAAACATCATATCATTCTGTGGAGGTGGGGAATTTAAATGCTCCCCTACCGAGGGGCCCGCTTTCCCGCGTACGTCGTTAGGGTCATCCCTGCATCACCGCCTAAGTATGTGATATACCATAGACAGGACAACAGAAACTGGAGCATGCAACTCTAATGAACCGTCCGTCAATGATAATAAGTCGATGTTCCATTGACCGTCCGTGGCACCGTGCGTGTCGGCGCTTCGTTCGAATTCAATAGACCTGACCGATAACCACGACTGACGATCGGAGCAAAAGATAAGATATAAAAAGGTTGGATTTTGATGAGGGAGAACACACTCTTACTTCATCTATACTAAATAAATCGCCACCCTGGATACAGTCAAAGCGCCCGAAGTATCGAAACCTCTAAACGACAATTAAGAATATAGTGACATATCGAAATTAATAAAACTGCAGAACGTAATAATAAATAGAGCTTGAGAAATATCCCTAATTTAAATCTAAAACTTAGCTGCCGATTTCTGATGATTGCGCAAACAGGTTTCCTCGCGTTGGCCGCCCGACAACTCACTCACACACACACTCTGACTAAATTAGTACAACGTAGACTAGCTGTCCGACACAAAACTGATTGGAAAAATGCTAACACTCCCGCGCAACCTAATGAAGTTACCGCGACCGCGTCCTAAAATCTTCTGCCCTGAGATACTAGCGTAAGCGTCCATCCCCTAAGCATATTCCTTGCTTGGATCACCCCCGCACACCCCTGGGCTTTGTTCCTTCCGCACTACTTAACCTTCAATTGCCCATTGACCATCAGTTCAAATTTCTAACTAATTTCGACATGGCTGTCCACATCTGCGTGCAATCTTTCCTTTGTTTCTGTCGGCGCTTTCTAGCGATAATTTTTAACGTTTCCGACAGTAAAGCAATACAAATTTGGTGCCCTTTGTTTGATTTTAAGGAACTATCGCAATAAATATTGTCTAGTTATTTTAAAGGGTCGTAAAAGTTTCAGTTCATTCACTAAAATTGTTTAATGACTGCACGTGCACGTAGCTACAAAATGTGGGAAAGTACGAAACAATATTTTGTTATGCGCCGAGCATGACCATAGAATACTACGATATTAAATAAACTTAATATAAATATATCTTACATACTAATCTATTATAACGTCCGTTACAGAACGCCCCTAAGATGACGATGTATTTTGCATTCATGGAATGTAAAATAATGAGGAATCTTGCTTAGGACTATGAAAAGTTTCTTAATCTAGACCATCAGTTTCTACATATATGTATACCTTATAACTGAGAACAATACCTACACACGCCCCTAGTTTATGTGTCTATAAGGTCTTCCTCGCGATATACAGTCAGAGGAAGGACTGTTCTTGCAAACAAACATACCAAACATACTTAAATTACCTTCACAACATACATACACACTTCTGTCACATAAAGTCCAATGCGACATACATACCAACTTCGGGATATTCAATTTATTCAAGCTAGTATTTAACCAAGTTGAACATACACATAAACGAACCCTTAATTTATATCCACATGAGCTGCTTCTAACCCTTTGTTAAAGTGCTACCATTCTTGCTTTTCCTATGTCTCCGTTTCCTAGTGCGCATTTTTCGCGAACGCGACTTCTCTTGAGGCATTACTTGCGTAGATACTTGACTCCGAACTTCGGTCGTCGCGATTATTTTAGGTCGTTCGATTAAATCGTCACTAGGATCACTATCTATTCTTTGAAGGAATTTTAAAATCGCAGCTTTGTCATAATCCTCCCGCGATAACCATAGTAAACGTATGCTGCGAGGAAATGTCATTATAATGGAAAAAATTATGTCCTTATCCGTTTGAAAAAACGCTGTTGCCAATTTGGCTTCATTGTAAAAATCACAAAAATACTCTGTCATCGTTCTACCATTCCCATCCGATATCCACATTGCATTCATAATTTTGTCTCTAACTTTTCGCTGCTCGTATGAATTCCAATAAAAATTTATAAAATCCGTTTTGAAGTCATTGTCATCTTTCCATTTTCCTAAGAAAACTCTAGACCAGCTCTTGGCAGACCCAGACAGACAGCCCATAGTTACATATAGGTCACATGATGATGCATTAATTTGTCGCTTGTAATTATCGAGATCCTCTAAAAATATCATGGGATGGATATTGCTTCCATCAAATACCGGTTTTTCCGGAACTATCATCACAGTGACCGACTTATTAATTGTATACTGCGATTCAGAACTCGACATTTCATCATTTTGATATCCTGTCGTTATCAAACGGTTTTCTAAAACTTCAACTCTTTGTACAACCGGTCGTAAGGATGTTGTCGTATTTTCTTTCACTGAAGAATTTGTACTATTTTTGTCCATCCGTTCAGTATTTCTTTTGCTACGCAAAGAATACTTTCTAGTATTTGAATCCATTCTTAAATCAATAGTCTTTAACCGTGCGTAGCCTATTCAAGACTTTAATCATTCAAAAAATTTATTACTGCGTTAACTCGTGTTAAACAGTTTCAACTAAATATCTTAATAATAAAAGCACAACTACTTAAAATACTTAAAAACACACGCCCCTACTTAAATAATTTCTTAGAGGAAATGGCGATTTTCTTTCTCTAATACTACAAGTAATCACGATATGTACCGTGATTATTCAGGTGAACCCCTTCCTCGTTTGCCTCCCAGCTCTGACCAAAAAATACACTGGAATCGAACCAGTGTCCTGAAGTATTTTTCAAAAAATATCCTAATCCTCTAAGTAAACTACTTCACCTTGCGTCAAATTCAAATATGCCTTAAAATAGCTACAATGACGTGGGAATCGAACCCATGTCTTAGATCAGTCTAAAATTTTGATTTGTCACTGACCAAAAAAATTTATAGTTGCGCCCCTAGCATGCTAGACCTTAAAACAAAATTAAAATGTAAATTTGTTGTAAATTTACGCACTTAAAAGTAGTATTTGCAGGATTCGAACCCACATCTAACATAAAATTATTTTATTACACCAAAAATAAAATAATTAAGAACAAAGTGTCCAAATGATTGTAATCATTTTAAAATCACGTCCTAGTAACTTAATTTATAAGATGCAATCTCGGTCAATAAAATCACCGCAGGGATCGAACCTACTGGTATGCAGAAATCTTAAGTAGCAAGTACTTAATATTACAATCAAAATAAGAAATGGGAATCGAACCCACGATTACGCACAAAAACGAACAATTTATTATTTAATTGCAAGTTCAGTCAACAATGTTAACAATGGGAGTCGAACCCATATTACAATATCTTTCTTGTGTTAAATGATCAACGCGCTGATAGATCTAATTCTTATAAGACTAGTTATTCTAATAGTCAGTGCTGTCTTCGTCTGAAATTCTTATAAGACTAATTATTCTAATACGGCTTAAAATTAACATGTAGTAACCCAAATTGTTTTGATAAGTATTTGAACCACAATAATTCAAATTTTAGTGACTTAAATCCTTGGTCACGCAGCACCAACTGTAAAACCCACTACCCGGCTCTAATTAAAGTAAAATAATAGAGTCGATGTGCGTTACGTACGAAACTGATATAAATTAATACCTGAGATAGTTGGCCATAATGAAATAAATGTGATCGTCTAGTTTAAATTGAAGGACCCTTTTTTCGTTGTGTAATTTATTTATACCGTAAATATTTATTTTGAATAAACTTCACTTGTGAAACAACTTGTGAAAATTATAATTACCTACTCAATTGATCCTAGTAGTATGAAAGACGCTACACGTACGGTCTAAGAGAAACCCTGAGTTCCCTAACAACTCCCCTACCGGTCGGCCTGGTACAGTCAAAGATCAGTTTGCGTATTCAGCGAGAGTTTAAAATAAACCTTTACAAAGTGTAAAGTTAAACCCAAACTGAAGTTTGCCTTTGGATGGGGTCTGGCCAAGACAACAATAATCCTACAACATGTAGTCCAAACCATCACGCATTCCAAGCACACAAACATCATATCATTCTGTGGAGGTGGGGAATTTAAATGCTCCCCTACCGAGGGGCCCGCTTTCCCGCGTACGTCGTTAGGGTCATCCCTGCATCACCGCCTAAGTATGTGATATACCATAGACAGGACAACAGAAACTGGAGCATGCAACTCTAATGAACCGTCCGTCAATGATAATAAGTCGATGTTCCATTGACCGTCCGTGGCACCGTGCGTGTCGGCGCTTCGTTCGAATTCAATAGACCTGACCGATAACCACGACTGACGATCGGAGCAAAAGATAAGATATAAAATGGTTGGATTTTGATGAGGGAGAACACACTCTTACTTCATCTATACTAAATAAATCGCCACCCTGGATACAGTCAAAGCGCCCGAAGTATCGAAACCTCTAAACGACAATTAAGAATATAGTGACATATCGAAATTAATAAAACTGCAGAACGTAATAATAAATAGAGCTTGAGAAATATCCCTAATTTAAATCTAAAACTTAGCTGCCGATTTCTGATGATTGCGCAAACAGGTTTCCTCGCGTTGGCCGCCCGACAACTCACTCACACACACACTCTGACTAAATTAGTACAACGTAGACTAGCTGTCCGACACAAAACTGATTGGAAAAATGCTAACACTCCCGCGCAACCTAATGAAGTTACCGCGACCGCGTCCTAAAATCTTCTGCCCTGAGATACTAGCGTAAGCGTCCATCCCCTAAGCATATTCCTTGCTTGGATCACCCCCGCACACCCCTGGGCTTTGTTCCTTCCGCACTACTTAACCTTCAATTGCCCATTGACCATCAGTTCAAATTTCTAACTAATTTCGACATGGCTGTCCACATCTGCGTGCAATCTTTCCTTTGTTTCTGTCGGCGCTTTCTAGCGATAATTTTTAACGTTTCCGACAGTAAAGCAATACAAATTTGGTGCCCTTTGTTTGATTTTAAGGAACTATCGCAATAAATATTGTCTAGTTATTTTAAAGGGTCGTAAAAGTTTCAGTTCATTCACTAAAATTGTTTAATGACTGCACGTGCACGTAGCTACAAAATGTGGGAAAGTACGAAACAATATTTTGTTATGCGCCGAGCATGACCATAGAATACTACGATATTAAATAAACTTAATATAAATATATCTTACATACTAATCTATTATAACGTCCGTTACAATACGTACGGCGTTTCCATACATACGGCGGTTATATTTTCCATTCTGTAGGGCAATGCATTTGTTTAACCTATAGTCACGATTTGTAGGGCTATTTTATGTCCTATAACTACCTAGGATTGTATGTTTTGTTTTTTTGTATTCTTAATAGCTTTGCATTTTAAGAGTTTCATTCGAAACAAGGGAGTTACAAACCTAGTTCTGAGGCCTAACAATAGCATAATAACAAAAAATTATAGCTACTTATGGTTTAGAGGGTGGAAAGCACCGCCGTTTGTATGAGGAGCGTTGGATACAAAATACACGTAGTCCTCATACATAGAATGTCAATTTACTTTTTTTATTGAGTTTGTTTTTTAATAAGCCAGTCATGCTATTCCAGTGTCTTGATCACAATGCATCGCAATCGCGTTTCACAATGACACCACAGCTGTTTATCGCGTTTTTTGAACGTAAACAGAATAAACATGCACATTTATTTTGTTTACGCCATTGACAGGCATTAAGCACATTAGTTACGCTTTATTTCGGCCGACACGCAATCGCTGGGCTCCGGAATTTAGTGGCCATTACAGGGATGAATCACGTTTATCCGGGTTATAAGAAATGATTTAGATACGTTTGTAAACACAATTGTAATTGGACAAACTGGTGGAATGCTGTCCCGTTTTCTAGCAATTGGATAATGCTCATAAAATGTCTGAAATGTCTGGAGACAGCCAATTTGGCCTAGATTGTGAAATAAATAAATATTTTAAGAAGAAGATGATAAATCATTTATTGTTAATATAACACTAAATAGACATGACCAATTAACCTACAAAATAACGGCAAATGGAAATTTTAAATATTGTGTGACCAAAATTCTTTTATTTTTTAATTTCTAATCAGGTTTTTTCTGTTAAGAGTCGTAGTAGGTTAATTTCTTACTTTAACGATCTTTAAATTGCAATTTTATTAATATTATTAAACAATCAAAATTCCTGCCATACGTATTTAAACAAAATAGCTTTGAATTTTACAATAATTTGTATTGTGTACAAAAACAATCACTAAAAATAAAATAAAACATGCTAAAGTTTCATTATCTACTTCAAATACCATTTCTTTTCGATGCAATGTTTACCAAACCACTCAATATTTCAAATAAAAATGAAAAACTATGAAAAGCAATCGGATGAACCGGTAGTCTCTTTTAAACCAATATCCGTTCGTGCAGTCAATTTTGTTGAAACCATGGTGTACTTTTAATTAATTAATCAAGTTCACAGAACTAAGAGTATAATTCAATTTAAATTATTTCTTACAGAATTAATGCTTTCCATAGACATTGGTTAGTAACAGAAATGCTTATATTATAAAACACAAATAACATTAGACATTAAAATAGTCGAATAAAAAATATGAATTATTCAGTAAGAGGAGCTTGGAAACTATTATTAGTTATGGTATATACCAACGAATTATTTTTATAAATTCAAACTCTTCATTTAAATAAAAAATATTGCACATACGAGTATAAACAAAAAATCTTAGTAACAGACCTGCCGTGCATTGTGCATGGACTCCTAATTTTTTTTCGCTGTCATGGACCCCATTGGAAATTGGAATGGACCCCTGTGGGTCGATACTCGTAGGGAATACTTTGGAAATCACTGGTATAGATGCGAAGTCGGTAATTAAACAAGCATATTTCGTTATTAACCGCGGTTAATTAACCGCATTTTCCAGGGTGCCGCCAGAAGGGAGGGTCATCTTTTTCGATATTATATACGACTCCCACTTGGCTGCTCTTTTCTAGAGGTAATGTAAGTTTGTATTATCAATATTTAAGTTATTAACGTGACTTAAATATTGATAGTAATATTTCACGTTTACGTTAAATTACTTACAGAAATAAGAAAAATAGTACCCTTTTTTTAGTTACAGTCGGATAATTAACCGCTATTAACCAAATTTTATAGGTAGCTAACTAGGCATTTGGTAAAATCGCGGTAGCTAATGTGTTTTTACAACAAAAAACACTGAACTAAACACCCATTACGACAGTTAGATGGGAGGCTGGGGGACAATGTATGTTACCTATCAGTTTTTCATAATTTAGCATGGAACCCCAAAAATAACTAAGTTCTAATTATGTTTTACATAAATGGTAATAGATGTTAATTATCTAACCCACATATCGATTTCAATCAGGGCCACCGCAAAACCACATTTGGATGCGATAGGTACGGCGTGGTCCCACCATTAATCCCGTCGTGATAAGGGGTCATGGAATGAAATGAAATAATTATAATTCTCAAATAACGCTCCTCATTCATGATCAAGTAGGATTTTGACATTGGTACAGTTAGCAGCCGATATAGCTATACAATCGAAGAGGTCAAAAATATTAAGCACGACTCATTAACAAACTGGAAGAAACGACACTCACACATACACACACACACACACACACACACACACACACACACACACACACACTCTTAACACACGACTCTATTTTCAAGAAGAAGAAGCTTGTGTGTATGTTTTTGACCTCTTCGAGTGTTTATCAGTACTGATTCTAACAGCGCTTAGGAAAATGGCATGTACAGAAAAAGGCTTGAAACTTTGGGAGTTAGATTGTGGATAATAATAATAATAGTCATTGTAATAAACCGGTTTATTTCAATGACTATTATAAACGGTTAACTTTAGCGTGACTTTACCAGTTTATAATACTTAGAACCATACTCAACAAACATCATATTATCAAACTGGATTTATCCACACACAACCGGATTTTCTTGAAAATCTCAGTTCGTCACTTAAACTCCTCATGCTCACTTCCACATTGATATTACACGGGTGCCCTTTCATTACCAGAGACTCGAGTAAAAGGGATAATCTATCTCTCGTACCTCTTATTCGCTCCCAAATGAGCTACGTCCCAATTACATTTGGGAACAGTATTACGTGTGTACTTAATTCTTCACGTTGACACGGGCGTGGAAGAAATGGGCCAACACGCAACTTTGCCACGTATACCAACTTTGCCACGTCCACTAACTTTACCACTCTAAAGGCACGTAACGTATTAGCTTTGTTAATTCGGACGCGTTCCAACAGTTCAGAAGTGGTGGTCAGCTGATTAAGGACCACTTTCAGTGCATGTTTTCGTACTGTTTTTCATAGTGGTAGAGCACCACTGTAGCCAGTTACTGACTGCAGTACAAATGGACCGAGGTAGTACCACACTCTTATTATACAAAATACCGGCGTAGAGTAGGAGCTTGCTACTGCGATTCGTATAAGGGGAGGGGACCTACAGGGCGCAGTAGATCAGGGATTCTCTTGGGATCGCTGCTTCTTATGGACGGCAATGATCACTTTCCATTAGGTGTCCCGCATGCTTTCCTCCCTTTTTTGAAAGTCTTAAAATTTGCCGTCAACTGTACAGTTAACCAATTTGATTCATAGGCCACTGTAGAACGTTGTCGCAATGTGTCATCGCGGAGATATTATTTAACGAATTCTTTCAAATCTGGAAAAAAATACCGTATAGTCTATCCCAAGTAGCACACAAGCGTTATAAAAGCTGTTTAGTGGCTGTATAGAACCTGTTTGACGACCGGATAGCCTAGTGGTTAGTGACCCTGACTACAAAGCTTGACGTTCCGGGTTCGATTCCCGGGAGGGGCAAATGTTTGTATGATGAATACGAATGTTTGTACCTGAGTCTTGGATGTTATATGTGTATTTAAGAACATATTTATTTATATAAGTATGTATATCCGTTGTCCGGTACCCATAACACAAGCAGCTTAAGTTGCTTACTTTGGGACTAGGTCAATTGGTGTTAATTGTCCCAAAAATATTTAACAAACTGGAACAAATTACCTTGCTACTCCGCGAAACCTAGGTTTCGCGGAGTAGCAAGGTAATTTGTCCCAGTTTGTTGATATGGACCTCCGCAAAGTAACGCCTGAATCTATTAATTATCCAAAAATATTTATTTATTAATTTATTTTATAGAAGCGATCACCGTAATACAGCTAATATACAGCTTCTATGACGCTTGTGTGCTACTTGTGATGTATGTAAACAAAAGTCGACAAAACTCGAATAGTTCAATTTCTATACTAATACCTTCGAGAGCAGGTTCAAAGTTTCTATCCCATTATGAGGTATTCTCGTTTCTACATGATCGGGAACGTTTCAACCGAGATGTAACTTAATTTGTACTTCGAGTGAGGTTTAATACTTGTTACAGATTTTTGTAAATACTTCGTGAGGTTTGTCCAAACTCGATTACCTACGATTATCAGAAAACAGAAAAGCTTTTGTAACTTTAAGAAGTGGTTAGAAGTGGTTTTGTTGTTTTAAATAGTTCGAGAGCTGTTAGGCGTTGAATGGCTTCCAGTGCACGAGTCTTCTCGATACGCGTTAACTCGCTACGTAACTCAGTGCGTCTCTTTCTAACTGGCCCAGTAGGAGAGAGACGCACTGAATAACGTAGCGAGTTAATGCGCATCGAGAAGATTCATGCTAGGGTCCCAGGGCTCACAGGTAATCTCAGATAATAAAAGTGTTAAGTACTTTGGAAATGATTTGCGGTTGGTAAGACCCTGTGTAAGGTCCGTCCGGATTGCTACCACCATCTTGTTCGCTAATTCAGCCGCTAAGCAGCAGGGCTTGCACTGTCGTGGTCTGGCTTGTAGAGCAAGGCAGCCGGTGAAATTACAGGCACAAGAGGTATGCCATCAAGAGGTCGCCTTTGGGTTGGCAACGCATTTGTGTATAGACACCCGCAACACCAAGGGCGGTGGTTATCACTTACCATCCCCACTGCTCGTTTGCCTTCCTATGTTGTATTGTGTGGATTGTATAACATCCACGACTCAGGTACACACTGAAGATATTTGGACCGAAACTTTGACTTTTGAGTTTGGAAAGTAACTTTACTTTGATATTTTGGCGAAAGCGTATCCATCAAAAATGTATTTAAAATAGATTCCGGGTTTGGGACATTGATGTACGACTCGACGGAACTTCAGTCCGCTACGCTCCTGTGGTTTCAAACTTGCGAATATCTTCAAGTTTAGTTTGAATGTCGAGAAGAATACTAATAGACGTTGTTCCGAATAAAGTTGCGAGGTTACTTAGAATTTATTGCAAGAAATAACCGGATGGTACAATGGTCTGAACAAATTTAATACTTCAATTATTACTTGTTTTGGAACATTTACATTGGAACATTTAAACTGTCGAAACACTAGATACTAGCCTCAAAAGTACTATAATATATTATATCAAATCAATTTTTTTATATCCAATATTATTTGATACAAAAAAATTGGCAACCCTAGTTACAATGTAATTTTCTATTATGAAACATAAACGGTAAGATGTTGCGTTTGCTCTCAACGTAGAGTGCTATTTTGTAGAGCTTTTATTTTGATGCCGCAACAGCAACAATTCAGCTACAAAATTGGAGGTCTTAAAAGAAATAAAGAAAATGGATGGCACCCTGTGACTCTAACATGACCGGCCCAGGTTTAATTTATAATGAAAACGAGGGAAACGTGTGAACTAATATCCTAAGTGAAATAATTGCACCTGTTGATGAATTTAAAGGAAGGCTGCGGCTCAGTAAGAAGTTGACAATGCAAATAAAACGAAAACAATAAAAGTCATATTCAAATCGGTAAAAATTTTTAGTAAAGTTGTCAACCTAAAGGTTTTGCTTGCCTTTGGCTAGTTGAGGCAGTTGGTACATTTCTGCACGAGGGGCAGAATGTTGCAGACTCCTCAGTTTCGTAACTTCCTCCCTGCATCTCTGCCAAACTAGTATCATAAAAAAAGGACACACATAAAGTTAATCTTAGATAAACTAAACCTGGCCGGTCATAGGCCCACAGAGGGACTTAGATATAAGAGGGACTTAGGACAATAGCCATGCATTTTGCGGGTTGTAGAACCTTGTGCAAGGTCCATCCGGATTGCTACCTACTACCACCGTCTCTCGCTAATCCTACTGCTAAGCAGCAGTGCTTGCACTGTTGTGTTCCAGCCTAGAGAGCAAGACAGCCGGTGCAATTACTGGCACAAGAGGTATTCCAACTTAGCACTCTGGGTTGGAAAGGCATCTGTAATCTCTTTGGTGTTGCGGATGACTATAGGCGGTGGTGATCACTGGCCATCAGGTGACCCACTTGCTTGTTTGCCTTCCTATTTCATATTAAAAAAATATGCATAAGGTGACCTTAACCTACCCATGGTGCAATTCTGGAAAGCAAAATTTGAAACAAGCTTTGACCCGCGTCTTCGTGCGCTGTGTCATTATTTCCTATGCATTTTACGGGATAAAAAGTATCCTTCGTTGTAATTCAAAACATGATTTGGGTGTCAGCTTAATTTCATCTAAATTTGTTCAGCCGTTAATGCGTGATCAAGGAACAGACATCCAAACATCATTATTATATTTTCATCTATAATATTAGAAGGAAATTAGTAGGATTTAAAGATATTACCTAAAACTAAAACAGGATTTACTCAGTCTCATTACATTGCTCCAACTGTTCTAGCCTTCAATTCTCATATAATGATTCATCTCACACTCGAGATAGTCAAAAAATTACAGATTTCAAGGGGATGACAGTTCTTTGTGACATAATCTCGAACGAGACTTCATCTGGTCTACTGGACTCTGTTAAACTGTTTTCTGTATATTCCTAGATTTTTGCCCTAATTTTGTCTAATGTTCTAGGGAAACTAAACAACCGTCTAATGTTTAGGTAACACGAATTAGTTCCGCTGCGTATCGCGCCGCCGGACGCGCGGGCGGCGGCCGGTTCCGGTCGCCTGATCTACGAGGGCCGTACATTACGTCTCCAGTGACTATGTTTATTTACAACACATATACACTCTACATTGTATTTATACTAAAGTTGTATTTTTAATTAGCTGGAGTAAACTGACGTTTGCGGCCGGACCTCGGACGTGATTACTCCATTATGGTTTTTAATTGATACTTAATTTGACTATTTTAATTATAATTAATTTAATTAATAATTAATCATCTAATTTTGATTGACATTTTGTAATAGAATTTTATTGACTCGCTGTTTAGTCAATGCTATGTACTCCGTAATTGTCGTATATATCAGACTATTGTACCTGTAAATAGTTAATATGTTCATGATTGTAATATGTATGATGTGGATGTACTTAATAAAAAAAAGTACAGTACTTTTCATGTATAAAAGTAACCCTAATATCACTAGTTACAGGATTCTCATGTATACTCTTTTGAAATAATGTTTTAAAAAGGAAATACTCGCATTGACATTTATCAATCTACCTTAGCTTATTTAAAAATACTACTTTATATCCTAGTAGCGTAGCCTATGTCTGTCAGGGATAGTGTAGCTATCTATCTGTAAAAGAATTTTTGAAATCGGTTCAGTAGTTCCAGAGATTACCCCCTACATACAAACAAACTAACAAACAAACAAACACAGTTTACCTCTTTATTATACTAGTGTAGACTAGTGTAGACTAGTGTAGACTAGTGTAGACTAGTGTAGACTAGTGTAGACTAGTGTAGACTAGTGTAGACTAGTGTAGATTAGTGTAGATGTAGATACACGAGCGCGCTTAATGAACAATTTTGTAACAAATGGTATGACACAATGGAATTACTTTTGGGGATTGTTTGCCGATTTGACAATATTGCACTTTACGGAGTTTCGTATAAACTCAAAAAGTGAGTGTGCCGTCATTTGAGGGAGCTGCGGGGGCTGAGGAATCTCGATTCGGTGCGGGGCGGTACGCGGGTATTCTGTATAAAGTACTATTATATGTTCTGTAGTTTAGGCTTGACTTTATATACCTTTGTAGAGGTACCTAATATTATTTTAGAATAATACTCCTCCTAGCTAATTTTCCTGTTTTTTAGTCAGGGTAGGTACAATTTGAACATGATCCCAGATTTGGCAGGTTAGGTTATTACATTGGAGCGATTGCATCTGAACTTCGTAACCCCTGTTAGAGGGAAATCGGAGCGACAGGATTATGGTTACATTATGAATGTGTAGGTTTTCTCACGATGCTTTCCATGTAAGAGCGTTGGTTACTACAGTTGGTACTCATGAAGTAATGTTCACAAGTCAGAAACACTCATTGGTACATATGTACCAATTGATGTCTTTGGATGTCAGTTCGATCCCCAGCGGTTGCCATATGGCAACCGCTGGGGACCGAACTCGGTATCTCACAATCGCGATTCTACCCCTCTAGCCAATAGGTTACCAATGCCTGATCTGAATACTTTCAAAAGGAGAGTAAATAGGATTTTTTCTGGGTAATCACATCCCAACTTCGGCCTCGTCAAGACTTTCCATCAAGTGGTTCAATAACAAAATGCCCTGTTTATTTAGAATATTAATAATACGTAAATACTAATACCATTTATCCTTACTAGTAACATTATTAATCAAATAAATTAACCCATCTCCCCCGACCCTTCCCGGTGCGGTTTGAATTCGACCCATTAACTCACACGTAAGATGTGCGCGACGGGTCGTCCTCGACTCGACTGGCGTCGGTAGCGCTATTTCCTCGTGTCAACTCCTATCGTCGACACTTCCGTTTTCCGGCACACCAGGGTTAACAGCTAGAACTCGCTCTAAACGACACTTAATTGATTCTGAAAAAAATTAAGTAAACTAGATACTCATTCTTATTCCATACTTACTTTAAACGATATTCATTCTTTCTTGTCGTAAGTAGTAAACAAAATTCTAACCTAAAATTTGAGTATTTGGCAATACAATATTGTTAATCTTTCAAATAAAACATTCAAAAGTCAGAAGTTCTAAATCATCTCTTCTATTTACAGCCTTGATTTGTTTTCTTTAGGCAACAACAAACAAAAAAGTTTTATGTGACAAAAACGGATAGCGATTTTTTTTTATAACCACAATACAGGCTTACAGTACAAAGCACCAAGGCACCTATATTGTTAAAACACAAACAGAAAAATACAATTAGAAAAAAAAAACATGACAATAACAAAAGAAACTTAACTAACATACACAAAGAAAAAAAAAAGAAAAAAAATATATATATTTATACTACCTAATGTAAAGATTGAAGATGACAGACCGTTGCACGTTGGCACCATCTAATGCAATTCTTAATTTAAAATTGGCCGATTGTAGTTGAACCTAAGAAATAAAGGCGAGAGAAGAGCCTAGATTTCATAATAAAGCCAGCAGGTTTTACCTTCTGTAAAATATATACAGTATTCACAAAACCGCCCAAGGGGGTAGACTGGTAGACACGTTCGTATCTGGAAAAGCCTTTTAATAAAACGCTACGCTACCTCTCTGTACAGATTTATAAATAGAAAAAAAAGAAAGGCTGAAGAAATTCATGAATATTTGGTTCTATGGAGAGATATTGACACAAAGATAAAATAGCCTGCAGACTTTTGATACATATAAATCTCAGAAATACATTATATTAGGTAAGAACGTTTTCAGTTCGATGAAAACTGGCTATGTTAGTTTGATAATACATCACCTCAATGTATAGACGACCAAGATGTTGTTTAACCACTTTTCGATCGTATTACAAAGGGATAAGGTTCGAAAGTGGTTAAGAAGTCAATGCATTCATTTGGTGCTTCCACTAGTGACGCTAAATTGTCGATATTTTCGCTATCGATAGTTGATCTTAAAATCAGTTAGTTCAGTAGTTTGGCATCACTAATGAAAGCACGCCAAATAGATGTGGCGTCGAGTATCGTAGTATCGTAGTATCCGACCTATCGATAGTATCGTAGTCTTGTTGATATGCTGATTTTCAAGATCAACGGTCCATAGAGGGATTATCTATCGTTAGCCTTAGATCCATATGAAATCCCCATCCATATGAAACCATTCTAACACCGAGCAAATTTGATAATTAATTACTGTTGTAATGAAATTTTAATTCAGGTTTGAGTTGTTTTACAAATAAATAGTCGTATTGTTACATTTGCGACAGAAGCATTTTCTTGAAATATGAATGTGCGAAGTAATGAAATAAATAAATTTGTTGCCAGTTTAGAAAATAATTCACTTCACGGTCCACACCAACCAAGCAGCCGAACCGTGGCTATACAGTACCCGACCTTTTTTACGTCGTCACCGTGGAACAAGCCAAACGAGCATACATTGACCCTGATGGCAAGTGATTGCTGCTGTCCGTTGCACTCAGCAACACCTAGAGACACGCTGATATGTTTCCGGCCTTTATGATCTCTGTTCCGCGGGCCATTGGATCTCGTAGGAAACGCAGTAATAAAAAAATAGACAAGTTACCTATAATCGCTGTCACCAGACCTGTTTTCCTTGAATTATTTCGTGGCTTCCACGCTATGCCGATAAACGGTTGGTGTGGAACCGGTTAATGTCATCGATACTGAGAATCTCTCCCTTCGGTGTACTTAAACAATCGATATGTTCACAACACCCGCTTTTATGCCAGTAAATCCTTATTGAAGCCGAACACACACCGTTTTATTGCGCTTTAATTGTAACAATAAAACAGGAAAAACGTTTAATAAATAAAACTTGTGAACTGTTTATTTTATTTGTCTTAATTTTTTGCTGTCCTTGAATATTTATTTAGGCAGCATTCTACAGTTTGCAAAAAACAAAAACAATTGGCGGTGTTAATGCCAGTAGGCATTTACTTAATATTAAATTTTATTTTAGTGATAGAGTCACACTGTAGATAGTTGCTGGTAGCATTGAGAATTTACCGGCTAGACCGGTGTAGGATAGCACTCTCACATTACCGACGTGAAGCAGCAGCTTGCTACTGTATTTCGTACGGTGAGTGATAGATCAGGGTGTCTAGACAAAGTGACACCCTGTTAGCGTCAACGCTACAACAAACGGCAGAATGTATGGGTTTGGCATTGTCGATCGCCACATTTTGACGTTTGCTTTCGCCACCTTACGTCAACCCAATACATGTTGTCGTTTGTACTAGCGTTGGCGATCACAGAATGTCACCTTGTCTAGACAGGATGCCCACGGGTGGACGAACCTCAAAACCGGCAACAGTGATCTGTGACGCATGTGGGTCACTGGTTCCCATCAGCGGCTATGGTGACCCATTAGGTGACCTGCAAGCTCGTGTATCTCCTTTGAAAGAGACATTTGTAGGAAAGGTATCGTTGGCGCTTATTATGATAAATATTTCAGCAGACCTCTGTATAGGCATTCGTATTTTAGCTAATTGTTGAAGTACATATAAGCCTATTTGAAGTCAAAATGATGTCGCTTGAGAAAAATATGCCGAGTCGCTACGTCGCTACGTCGAAGAGGAAACTGCCTTATCTTATCCGATCGGAAAAAAAAGATAAAAGATGAATTTGGTTCATCGTTCCTATTTCTAGATTCCTTAATGAGAACCTTTTATCTTCTGAGTATATTATTTGGTAAACGTTTTATTGATATTACGTTTATGATATTACGTTTTTTGAGGGTTCCTGAATCCAAATTAATTTGCCTTTGGATATTTTTATTCGTATGTAAAGTTGTACGTGATTAAAGCATCATCATTAGGTATTTCAGAATTATCAGATCCACATAATGTGAGTTACAGGTGTAGTTACCTAATATTACTTTAAATGTTAATAAATAATTTTAAAGTTTGGAATTTAATTTTGAAATGAAGACTGGATTGAATGAAAAGGCATGAAAGAAGAGTAGGTGTACTCCGATCAAACTGGAAATATTCTAGAGGAAGGTCAGGTCATGAATACCGTAAAGCAATGAGTAGGTAGGTAAATGCGTGGAGAATATTACGAGAGTAAATGAAGCAATGGTTGTATGTCAGGATCGTAGCAAGTGAACATTCATGGTCTCTTCCTTACCTATCCCTTTGGAAAATAGGCGAGACTGTATGTATACATCTTTTTAATTGTTTATGTATTGTATGAGGACCATTTTTACTTGGAGTGAAACTTTGATTTCGTTCTCAAAGTCAAACCGCTATGTTCTGGGCTTTTACTTTTTCTTACTAAGCTATATGGGTAAACATCGTTACCCGTTCCATGTCACCTGTCTAGAGGCGCGAGAGGTAACGAACGTGACAACCTCGTCACGTAATAATGTTTGGAAAAACGCAGTGCGGAATTACGGGAGCAAATAACGTTAGTTCCGAGAATATGCGTACAGAAAGCAAAGTTGAGATCAGGAGCAACTAAGATAAATCACGAGCGCCTGCGCATTTATATTAAAACAACCAGGCAAGAACGGGGCCTGATTTCCCCACAAGCTAATTAGAGCACAGCCTAGGACGCATGGACCGAGGGGGCGCTGGGCCTTTATTTATTTAATGAATATAGGGTTGGTCACAGGAAGGACAGGTCAGATTTGTTGAAAGATAGCCTAGGACTGTTAGAACTCTAAGAGCGTCCGCTACGTCACGCGGGTGCACGGTGCGGGTGCACGCCTATCGAACAAATAGTATGAGCCCGCACCCGCGCGAGTTAGCGGACGCTCTCATACTATTTTTCTATTAGCGTGCACCCGCTCCGTGCGCCCGCGCGACTTAGCGGTCGCCCTAAATCAGGCCCTGGGCCTTGTCGGACCATGCTCAGTGTAGGGCTCTGTAGCCATTGCTATAGCTGAACAAAACGATTTTCTCAAAGTTGTTCATGATTTTTATGCAGAAGCTGGAGAAAATCGTTTGATCACAAAGACACAGCTGTTTTGCACGTGCGCTGGTTTCACGGAGTAGCAAGGTAATTTGGTCCTGTTTGTTGTTCATGATTTAGCTACATTTTCTGTCAATGTTATTTCGTAGAACAAAGGAACAAAATCAATTTTACTATGCGGTGTATGAAAGGATTCACGCCTGGCCCAACGCTCGGGGCTAACTTTATAATAATTTCCAGTAGTTGTTTCAGAAATCCAATCTCCATGAAGGCAGGCAAGTATATTAATATCCTACGTGTTTACTTCAACTCGAGATTGCAAAAACCACATCCATTATAAAGAAGGCTGTTCAGGGGTGAATTTGCAGTAGGCAGCCGCGCCGCGACTGACGCGAGAAATTCGTGAAAAGGCGTATTTACATTCATACCCGGCGTCTGTCTCAGATGTGTACCTACATTTGAATAAATTCATGTCTTCTTTTACCTTATAAGAATGTCAGTTTCCTTTTCCTGTCGTAGAAATTAAATGAGAAGCTAAATTATGGTTAATTTTCGGGGTGTGAACTTGCCCTCAGTTGGGGAATAAAGGAAAGGCAGGAGGAAGCCTTTCTAATTCACTGTTTGCTGGACAATAGATATTTTTTTATTGCACTGGTTAGCTTACCACTCGTTTCCCAACTATAATGTATAATGCACTCACAAGAAAAACATGTGACTATTCTTCCCTTTGAAAAAAATTTACCCCTCGTCGAGTTCCTTGCCGGTATCTTCTTAACAGAGGTTTTTTCCGAACCAGTGGTAAATCTGACATTCAGAAGTGCTTCGTGTAAGTCTAATCTGAATAAATATATTTTGACTTTGACTTTGAGTTCGACTTTGATTCTCTTTCCTTTTGTTTAGGGTGATGTATTAAATTTTGAAAACTATAGTATAATAGTATTACTTTCATACAATACCTTGGTTTGCAAGCCCGCTTTTCAGTTGACCAGTTTTTTATTTTGTATTGTCACTGAAATTACAATGTAATAATTGATCTTGACTGCACTGCAATAAGTTTGGACTTATAATATGTTGAAACCAAAAGAAACTGTTTGTCTTATTCAGAAGAAAGTTTTCTACAAAATCTGTAAAACTTAATACAAAGCAAAAATATATTTTCTTTCTTCTACCAGCAAATATTTACGGATATTGTAGGTGTGTATGTGTGAGAGATCGAGCAAAATGCTAATTCTATGATCAAACAAAATAGTACTGAATTAGCTTTTTAGATTGTATCAAGGCAAAACAGTTTCTTGTGTAAGCAAAACTCCACAAGTTGGCAAGGAAATGTAAATAGCATATTTCACCAATAAAGTAAGTAAGCAACGAAATTTGATTTATCCACTTAATCGAAATGTTCCAATTTCGCTCCACAAATAACCGTTCCGCCGTCTGGATTTGAATCGGCTCGAAACCCTTTACGGGTTCGGGGATAGTGAAGTTCAAAGTCAAAATATATAAAGTGCGATTTTTGAATCTCACGGGTATCTCACCAAAATGGCCGTTTTTCATCAGATTCGGCCATTTTGTTGAGCTTTAGTCACCTGGTGAGATAAAAAAATTGCATCCCAGATCTGCACTTGTTGTAAATATGAACAAAATTATCTATTTATTTTATAAACTAGTTTATATTATATATTAGAAGATAAGACGCGAAATTGAAAAGGATGAATTTGAAAACAATAGTCTATTTTCATCGTTTTGATATTAATGCAGCCCTTATTAAGCGAGTTTTGTCAAACCGAAAACTGATAAAGACATCAACTGGATATTACAAAAAATATATTTAAATATAAAATTTGAACTTGAATAAATAAATAAATAAATATAAATATCTTGGAACAATTTACACCAAAATACTTAATAATACTTATACGTCCATTTCTATGCAATTATAATTTTTTTTATGTTAAAGACTCTACGTGCTAGTAATAAAGTTGATAATTAAGTATAATTATATTATTATTTAAGTTACCTATTAATCTATAGGCTTAATATGCCGCCTGAAACAAACTGGTCATATTCTATTCCAAAAATATGGTTAAGAATGATAAAATTGGTTTTAAAACTACTTTTCAAAGTCATTCCTGGGGTGCAATTTTTGAATCTCACCTGGTGACTAGAGCTCACCAAAATGGCCGCATTTCTATGAAAAACGGCAATTTTTGCGAGCTTTAGTCACCGTTGAGGTTCAAAAATCGCACTCCTGCAGTTCAAACTCAAAGTCACCCTATGTGGCCGTGCCTAATTACCGACATGAAACTTAATTGTTTTGTAAATAAAGTCACTAGTACAATGATATTTTTGTATCGCTTTATTCGCCAATGTAAGACAGAATAATTTTATAGTTGATTGTTATTGATGTCCATGTCGTGTAAGTGCGAGTATAGTATACATACTTCTATGTATATGTTTATAATATAGGTGTTTATAGGTAACGCAACTGCAGTTGAGGACACACACACTGCTGCATGTCATGTGTGAACCGTAGTTTCGTTCGAATTTTAAAATTTTTGTTTTGCTTGGTACGGCGCTGTTTTTTTTAATACAACATTCGAAGGAAAACGAACAAGTGGGTGACCTGAGGGTAAGTGATCACCACCGCCCATTAACACCCGCAACACCAAAGGGATTGCAGATGCGTTGCCAACTCAGTGGGCCAAGATGGAATACCTCTTGTGCCAGTAATTGCACCGGCTGTCTTGCTCTTCACGCCGGAACAAAACAGTGCAAGCACTGCTGCTTAGCGGCAGGATTAGCGAGCAAGATGGTGGTAGCGATCCGGACGGACCTTGCACAAGGTTCTACCACCCGCAAATGTAGTAGTGTAATCGTTGTGTAGCAGTGTGTGTAATCCTTCACCTCAATTCTCTTTGTGTTACCTTTATATAGGTACATATGTAATCGACAGTGTAACCTCTTTTCCTATAAATCGAAGTTGTTAGGAGACCGTCACACGAAGCTTAAAGAAATGACAGGCCGACGTGATCCATCGGTCCTCGAAGCGTCCTCCATCACGATCTCATCGATTTACTTGTTTGTCTACAAAACAAAACACAGGAAATTATTGTCCTGGGATTCTTCGGACGCCTTTGGGTACCCCGAATTTGCTTACAGCGGAAATTCTTTTATAGACCGTACGTTCTAAACATGGCAGACTGCTTAAAGTTCCTTCATCCATACTTGTCTTATGAAAACAAAATTCTAACCTAAGATTCCACTTTATGCCAACTAAAAATGGTTTTTCTCCTAAATAAAACGAAAAATAGGCTGTAAAAATAGAAGAGGGGGTTATATTTTGTTGCTTCAGAATGTTTTTTTAACTAAAACTAAAATTTTAGGTTAGAATGTTGTTTACTACAAGGATGAATATGGTTAAAAAAAATGGGATAAAGAGGCACGCGAGCATGCGGGTCACCTGATGGGAAGTGATCCCGCCGCCTAGGGAATAAGAAATCCTTTCATTTCATTCACTGGTCCTTTGGTATATTGCCTTGTTGCACGCGTCGGTGAACGCGAGAGGGCTAGAGGTGCAATTTTTGAATCTCACCAGGCGACTAAAGCTAACCGAAACGGCCGAATCTCTATGAAAAACGGGCATTTTGATGAGCTTTAGTCACCCGGTGAAATTCAAAAGTCGCACTGTACGATCATTATTCTAATGTGCTATTATAATTCTAGTGTAGCTTTATAGTTCATTGAGTTTTCCAAAGCATTTTGGGACACAGTATTTATGACATACTAGGCCCAAGCGTCTCAATATAGACTTAATGCAGACCTTTGCAAACTGCTCTCAACGCGCCCCTTATCATCTTTCTAAGTCAGAGATGTCATTGATCATACTTTACAACTCTGGGAACCACATCCCAAAGGAGGCGCTTTGAGAGACTGCCGCTCGGAGTCGTGTGTAACGACCGATCCGCTAAACTGGAGATCATAGCGACTTCATAAGGCCTTTTTTACGAGTTTTTATTTAACTTGCGATGTTTGTATGTAAGTAAGTTGTCCATTTCATTTGCTAGACAATTTTGACTCATTTCCTGTGGTCGGTTCGTTTTTAAATTTGGTATGCGTATGTATGTAGTTTCTTGCAAGAATAAATAGGACATCGACTGCAAGGTAAGTATGAAAAGAAAGATGGCTGTATTGATGAGTATATACGTACTGTAAGTGCAATAAATTCTATCATTTGTTTTTGAGAAAAAGTAGGTTACTCTGAAAGTAACTGTTTTGAAATGCTTAATTTCATCGCAATACTTAAATTATATTAGTAACTTGATTGTGTTTCAAAGGTCACATATGTTAACTTAAAATAAAACAATGGTAATTTTTTTTGTGGTAATCTTCTTTAGATAGTATAAAACAAAGTCGCTATAAGTTCCTTACTGTCCTCATTTTTTTTTTATACAACATAGGAAGGCAAACAAGCAAGTGGGTCACCTGATGGTAAGTGATCACCACCGCCTATAGACACCTGCAACAACAAAGTGAGTGCAGATGCGTTGCCAACCCAGAGGGCTAAGATGGAATACCTCTTGTGCCAGTAATTACACCGGCTGTCTTGCTCTCCACGCCGGAACACAACAGTGCAAGCACTGCTGCTTAGCGGCAGGATTAGCGAGCAAGATGGTGGTAGCGATCCGGACGGACCTTGCACAAGATCCTACCACCCGCAAATATCTTCGGCCGTCGATTCCTTTTATAAACCACAACGGATTTTGATTCGGTTTTCACTGTCATTTAGAGATTTTTTTACAGAAGTTTATTATATACTAATATATAATAAACTATAATAGTTTATCCTAACTATTCTCGTGCGACGCTGGCGAGGGTTTCTAGAGTTAACATAAAGTAAATTGTTTTAAACTTTCGCGATTTTCACACATATTTATAACGATAACGGGACTTTAACGCGATAAAATCATAGTTCATAATTCATAATTTATCATTATAATAAAAATTAATACTTCGACGTTTCGGCCATGTTTCAAAGGCCGTGGGCACGAGAAGTTAACTAAGTAGTTTAAAAATGAGCAAAAAGCAACAATTAACTTAGGTTGGTTTCCTTTACTTTATCTTTGAATTATTTGTGAGAACGATACAGAAGAGCGACAAACAGAATGAATAATCGATGCAACGTTTTCTATTTTATTTAGGCACATTTGGAGAATGTTTAGTAATACGAAGCATTGGAAGATAAAATTCGCTTGATAAGATTACTAAGCTAAAATAATAATAGCGAGAATACGTATTATGAAAACAACACAAAAAATCTGAAATGCGTCATTAAAACGGGATAAAAAACAAATAAAAGAGAATTAACAACGAAAACAGCCAATAAAGAAATAATACACGCAGCGGTTTTTAACGGTCTTTATTACCATTAAATCCATTAAAATGATAATATAATTGAGTAGATAATATCGAGCGCGCGTGAAAAAGAGAAAACCTTTTCAGAGCCTATTGTTTTTTTCATGTATGCTTGGTATTATGAGTTTAAAATCATATTATTTCGCGAACTAAGAGTACCTAGTAGTTATAGACCGAACACAAGCACGTATAATACGTTAGTATGAAATTGAAATTTGAGTTTAAATGTACGGTTCTTAGATTAACCCGCCCTATTCCGAACAATACTGGTGTTTGATTCGATAATGATAAAATCGTCGAACATAATGACGATTATGTAACATCATTGCGTTCACCGATACGACAGTGATAAAGACTGAATCCATACATAGAGATTCGAGCGCGTGCGACAAAGATCATAGAAATAATAATGTACCTATTTACATGTAATAGCACAAGCGTTTAGGTATAAAAAGCCTCCTACTGTATGCCTCTCTGTTCATCGTATAACTCGTATTCATTCCCACGCACGGCACCTCAATTGCTGCGGCCTCAGTGCAGAGGTACGTCGATGTACTTGCAGCTTCACAAAATGCGCAGCGCCTGCCGAGACAAAGCTCCGACGCTGAGTTGAGCGCAGCGATGTTACGTCAGCGAATCACACCCCTGAGCACCTATCACGAGCCTACACGACATTAATTAACTCGCTACGTAACTCAGTCCGTCTCTTTCTAACTAAACCAATAAGAGAGAGACACACTGAGTTACGTAGCGAGTCAACGCGTGTCTGAAGGTTCGTGCTGGGTCCACTGATGATTTAGTATTGGACATGCGGGCCGGAAGGACAATCTGCGATGTAGGCGCCGCGCAAACATTGACGCTAACGGGACTGACGCTATCTAAGATCTGCATGTGTGCTGTATTACTTCAGCTATGTAAAGTTTGCCCTCGTAGTTCACAGTTAGGCCGAAGTTACATAGCACGAGTTCATGCGAGTTGCGTTACGTTAAGCGCCACTGAGGTGCTGGGTTACTCCACCTAGGTTGAGGAGATCGTCGAGTATAATAAATAAGTATTTTAGGACAATTAACACCAAGTGCCCTAGTCTTAAATACTGAAGAACAGATATAACTATAATACTTATATAGGTACATATAACATCCAAGACTCGGGTACAAACATTCATACTCATCATGCAGCCATTTACCTTTCGTGAGAATCGAACCTGGAACGTCAAGCTTTGTAGTCAGGGTCACTAACCCTTAGGCTATCCATCCAGTCGTCAAAAGTGAGGTTATATCAGAATTAAGAACATTTTACCCTGACCGTGAAGTGATTGCAATTCTAGTTGAAAGGTGTCGTTTTCCAGCGTATTAATGCATAAACACAAAGATAACGCAAAAAAAAAATTGGTGATCTGGCGGGTGTTACCTACAACCTCGGTATTTCGTGACTTGCTCTTACTAATTGAGCTACAGCTGACCTTGCCAGACACATAAGCTAATGTTTAAAATGGAGCTATGTACAGCTAGGGGCGCGTCAACCTTTAGACCTTGTAATGTTGTAATCAACACGTGTTGACAGCAAAGTAAGTAGAATCACGTGCGTAATCCGATTGACCTCGCAGTCAACGGTAGACATTCTAAATAAATGCCGGCAAATAACGCGTGGAAGCAAATATTTAACCGTACTCACACATGGATTGATTCATTGACATTTGCAGTTTGAATTCCCGCTATGTTTCATTTGGATAAAAACGTGTCCCGAGTTTTGTTGATTAATGGCCGCTTCCAATATTAACAAAACGGATAGTGTTGCCAACCAACAGTTAAATTTTTAAACATGTTTTACAATGATACTATAATACATGGATGTACAGTGTCATACTAAATGACAGCAGAAAAACGGACCGACATAAGAATACAGGTTGACGTCAATGTTACAAATGCAAATGATTAGTTTATAAATTATTAGTTAAGGAAAGTAAATAGGCTTTTTTCTGGGTAATCGCGTCCCACCTTCAGCCTCGTCAACACTTTCCATCAGGTGTGACTGTGGTCAAGCGAAAACCCATCATCAATAAAAAAAAAAACATTTATGGCTATTGGATTTACAACTTTACGTCTAACTGCATAAAATAATAATTTATTAAGTTTCGTTGCAAATAGGTTTTTTTACTAAATAATAGTATTGACAGCAGCGCCGTCGGTCCGACAAACTGACAGCGCGAGCGATTGTCGAATTGTTGTACTTTTGTTCAACTTTTGGTGCGGCCATATTTTAAGCGCGGACTAGAAGTCCATTGCTTATAGGTCAGTGATGTTTTATGAGAAGTTTGTGCCACAATTTTGATTAAATTGTGGTTTCTACGATTCTGACTCCAAATGAATAAGCCTTCTTAACTTTAGCAGCTTTAATTAAGCATTAAGTACAGTAGGCAATAGAAAAGACAATCCGAAAAGAAATTAGTTCATCTGCAATACATTGACAACGCTGTCACAGCGGTTACTAAGGCAGCTCCTTGTCAGCCTCTTCAGAGAAGAGGTTCTTCATCTGCTCCAGCGGCGGAGGTGCGTTGGCTAGATTATAAAGTGGTTATTAAACCATTAAAGGCAAAGCATATTTATTAACAATGACAACCACCGCCTCAAAATTACTTTGCTTGCTACTTCGCGAAACGCTGTGGTTTTGCGGAGTAGCTAGGTAATTTGTTCCAATTCGTTGGTATAAACCTGTGCACAGTAACGCCTAAATCTATTAATTGAATTTGTTCTAATTTAACTGCTTGTACGTAATACTATTAGTTGCTTAAACATTGGAAAAGGCCATAAGTCCTGTGTCGTGCGTTAGAACCATTTTGAAGGATTAGTTAGATAAGATTTCAACAGGGAGCAATAGATAAAGTGTGGGGAAGCTTTTGCTTAGTGGTGGGACATACTGGGCTCTAGATAACAAATAAATATATACCTTAGGACAATTGCACAATTGACCTAAACTTATGCAAAGCTTATACAATGGGTACTAGGTACAGAATGGATATACATATTTATGTGTTCATAAACACATTTTTAAATAAGTAAATATAATGGAGCATCAGATAAAAACATTCATTTTCTTCATACAAAAATTCAGCTCTAGCGGAAATCGCACCGGCCACCTCTTACGTTATAGCAGGGTCACTAAAATAAGCTATTCGGTCGTCAATAATAAATAACAGCTTTGTCAAGTTTGTCAGTGGATTTTAGAATTCTTTAGAGAAAAAAACATTGCTACTCATCTCATCAATATCGATTTTAATTGGATCATGAAACGCACAACTCTACGATAGAAGCAATATTCTTAAAATTATTTCCAGTCGTACTATAAATAAACCATTCCAGTTTAATTCGAGCACCATTTCTAGGGTTCCATACGAAAAGGTAAAAAACCTCTAATGGTGAGATTTCGTCCGCCCGTCCTCATGTCCGTGTGTTCTTTTTTCCGGCGGTCAGTCTGTCTGGCCTTGTGAAACTACTAACACCATCGATTTGGAATAGTTTTAAATATTGCTTATTGAGTCCTTATTAATTCACCCACCGTGAATTATACATTTGTTCCATTCGCGGTAGATACCCTCGAACCGTGGGCTTCCGAAACCAAGAAATTGGTGAAAGACATTGGCACAAAGCTTGTCCACGCTTCTGGTGACCTAAGAGCTGGTGCCTACTTCGCTCAGAGGCTTACCCCCTTATTCATAAAAACTTAACAATATTTTTAAGCTAACAAATGTTTTGTCCCTTTCATTTGAGGGCAAACGTCACAATGACAGATAAAGACATAAAAAATGTTACCTAACAAACGTTTACGAAGTGTTTATGAATAAGGGGGTTAGTCTCACCATACAGCGGGGTAATAGCGCCAGCGTTCTGGGGTTCATACAACGCGGCACAAACTTGGACGTGTTCCCGTGGTAAATATGAATATTTTTTAATTTAAATAAAATTCCTCATTTTCATACAATTCATTTCACAAATACAATTCATTTGGTTGCATTAAAAAAATCTGTGCATAAAGGGCCAAAATGAGATGACAAATTTTTAAGCACGAAATCCTCGGTTTGCGATTCCGCTTCGCACCTGACGGGTTTTTAGTTCCTGGAATCAACAATTTCCACGAAAAAGTCTATTTGATGACGACAATTTGTGTATTTTCATATCCATGATAATTTCAGAAATTGTTAAAAAGCGCTGTGCCTAGTTTTCTAGCGTACATTATTTGAATTATTAATTTTCCTGAGGCCGTAAGTTAACGATATTAATTTGGTATAATTTAAAAGAAATGGATGTTTTAAGAGAAGCTGACTGAAAACGACTCACTATTTTTCATTCGTTGTTGAAACAAACGCGAATTAGTGTCGGCTCCAAACATAATCACGCTGTGACGTCACTGACTTTTGTTTTTTTAACGAATACTATCAATTCTTGATACACAAAAAATATTAGAATATCGTATTGCCAACTTTAAATGTAACGTCCTTATGTTTTCCCATTTAACCTAAGTCTATGCCTTGTTTTGCACAAATTTATTACAATATCGTGCAAACCTTTCTCTGTAACTTGCTTCTCAGAATTGTTATTACCAAACGAGGGTTGCTTACATTTAACTATGGAGATAGGATACTGTAAACGCCGATTGGGTTACCCATCTGGTCAGGCCGACTCGCAAAATTGAACTATTATTATGCCTTAACCACCAATTGAGCCGGATACCCTATTGATCGCAGAACACTATTTTATTCATGTTACCCAATAACCAAACAGACATTCATTGAATATATCGTGAAGAAATTTGCATACATACGGTTCAGTGGTAGAGACACATTATAACCATTTGAAAAAAAAACCGCCCAAGTGCGCATCGGACTCGTGCAACGATAATTCAGTACAAACATAACAAGCACCGAACATTGCTTTAACGAAAAGATAAACTAAAATGAGAGATAAATTTAACTTTACCATTGGATATATGTTGTCCCCATACACACCATGTGCAAATATAAGTAGATTAAAATCTCACATGACCATAGGGCTGGTGCATTTCTTGGCCAACGCATTGGCGTTGCGATCCAACGTGGAAATGCAGGCAGCCTTATGGGCACTTTACCGCAGGGGACAGACTTGGGAGATATTTGTACATATAATTAAGTTTTTGTATTTTTTATTAGGTTAAGTTATTAAATTGTAATTGTAATTGTAATATAATATAAAACAATAAAAATATAAGTTTGTAATAGCAAATCTTCCATTTACAAATTTACTGTTTTCGGATTTTTTTCTTTATTTGTGTTGTGACTAGTGTCGATTGGTGTAGATAGCGCAACATACTGACGACTCAGCAACTATGTCGCCGAAGTATCCTCCAGGCACTTCCTTGTTAAAATTAACGAACCCTTAAGAGATTTTAGTGCGCATAAAATTCTCACCGAGTAAGGACTTTTAAAGACGCACGTCTTTTCATTTTTGTTACATTCCTGGAGGGATATTTCAGCCAGTCGTTTTATCCTCAGAATGGGTGGGGTGAAAATGATCAACGACGCGATTTGAAATCTGCTTACACGACATAAAGTTTAAATTTATAATGCATATAACAATGGCTCTCTTAACGTCCGACGTAACAGAGAATGCTGTTAAAAGTTGGAAGCTTCTGTCTTTCTGTCTTTCTCTGACCTTGTACCTCCGAATGCGGTAAGCGATTTCAACGCGCTTATAACTTTTTTCTATGCAACATAAGAAGGCAAACGAGCAAGTGGGCCACCGATGTCGAGTGATCACCAGCGCCCATAAACACCCGCAACACCAAGGAGATTGCAGATGCGTTGCCAACCCAGAGGGCTAAGATGGAATACCTCACATCTTCGGCTGCTTACTCCTTCTAAACGATTTTCATATGGTTTTCACTGTCATTTAGAGTTATTTTTAACGTTTTTATGTACATTACGTCCTAATTGTATCCTCGCAAAGTCGGGGAGGGTCCCTCGTACGAAATAAAAGAAGAAAATCCTGTCACGGTTATTTTTAACATAAAACTACCGTGAGACTCGGACATATTAATATAAACGGATCACTCACGTATTCAAAGTCGAAAATTGCTCAACATGTGCACGAACACGCTCGGCATGAACACGGTTATATTATGAACTTCAATTTAGTGCTTATTTAAAGTAATGTAACAACTTGGTGTACGTAGTGGGGGGGGGGGGGGCACTTTTATGAGGTTAAAACGTCACTTGACGCGCGATAGAGAAAATGAACCTGAGTCCACGCTCCATTAAATAACTTGGACGGATCGTAGTAGTCTGAGAACAGTATGTTAATAAATATTTAAAACCTTCCATTAATTAGCAACAGGGTTCGCTGATAAGTATCAACAGATATATATCAATTGATATTTATTGCCTCATAAGACTAAATAAGTTTTTGTTCGAAACAAAATCCTGTTGTTTTTTACTTTTGTTTTGTATTTTTTAAGTGTACTACTATTTTAATGCATTGTTATCAGATCTACACACGTACCATATTTGGGTGTAAAGCTTGTAAAAATAGTAGTATTTGAGTTATTTGGATGTTACTGTTTTTAACAAATACTTAACACACAAAAAACCTTTTTAAACAAATCAAGTTAAACAAGTCCATGTTTCTTTATCTTGAATTAAATCGCCCTTAACTACACATTCGCATTAAAAGAAAATTATATTTTCCAACACTGTATAATCTTTGCAGGTACTTGTATCATCAATAGCAAACACATTACCCTCCTTTGCGTCACGCAGTCGGGTAAAAGCACGTTACTTTGCATCAGCGCTTGTGGCTTTGAAAAATGTGCAAGCAAACTGCTTGTAACTTCACTGTGCTCATATTCCATTTACGGATACAATGATAAGTTGCTAATGTTGTGTCGTTAGTTTGTAATACGGTCATCACTATGTAATTAACTTAGGTCGATCCAGGTTTGTAAATGAATGCTATTCCAGCAGATCTAGAGGTCGACGACTCTTGGTCAATGCCAGTGTTCAACAATGAACGTGACTTTGATACTGTTTTTACTGTTATTTTAAGATTTTTTACGGAATGTTTTATGTAACACATTCTAATTAAATTTTCGAATAGCAGAGAAAGTTTAATGTTTTTCAAAGTCGTCAAAAAAATGGCTTTTGCACATTAGCCGTTATTTATTTACGAATAATAAAGAATACGCTATGAATGGGTTAGATAGAATTTTGCTTAGGAACACGATAATTACTGCCATGGATTGGCGTCTTAATTTTGTTTCAAAGAAGGCAAAAGGTGGTTGACGTCAGCGTCAGGTTGAAAGTAAAATAATTATACTGAATTTATAGCATGCTACGAGAATTCGTAGCACGGCTACGCGAATGGTTCAGCGGCTACGCAGACGGCTACGTGCTTGTGAAATCGCTCCTTTTGTAGCAACATACCGTATTGTTGATAAGCAATAAAATCTGACCCGGCGGTAACGAATGATGTTAATGTCACTAAAATTTGACTTCGTCTTTTAGAAATAGTTCTCAGGACTTACGTAATAAAAGTTTGTTAACCAATTTTTTTTTAAATAAGCATGCTCTTAGTCTTAATTACACGTAAAAACTCGGTGGTTAAAAGTAACGTCTTACTTTTAACCACCGAGTTTACTCAAAAACTTATAACAATAAGTTTCGGGTTCGGGGTTCTGCCTATCTGACAGTCTGTTTGTCTGTCTGTGCGTCTGTCACTTCGTAACTTAAAATCCGATAAAACGATTTCAACGCAATTTGTTACGAATACTTATTTAGTAGCTGACTTAAGCGAGATTGTTCTTAGCCGTTTTTGGTGGCAACCGATTACCGGTTTTCATGATATTAAACTTTAGAAATGTGTCAGGGTTAATTCGAAGTATTTACTTAGTGTAGTTATATATCAAACGTAAATTGAGGAATTCAGAGTAGTACAGGTATGGAGAGAGCAATGATCGCGGTATCACTCTACCAGACTGAGAGAGAAATAAATGGATCCACAGCAACAAAAAAGTGAGTGACGTGATAGCCGGTAAAACACAAAAGAAGTGGACATAGGCGGGGCACGTCACTAGAATGGGCGAGCCACTCTATAAGAAGAGTGCGAACGACAGGCGATGACGGTGATAAGAAGGTCATCGCGCCCTCGCAATGACTCGGCCAAGGCTGTTGTTATAAGATCGCACAAAGGTCGAGATAAATTAGTCAAATACTTTTTAATCAAATAATTTCTTTTTTTACTACAAATTCAATAAATAAAGAACCAGTAATACAACGTTGACAAGCGATTCATTTAAAAATCGCCATTTCGTTGGCACGCGCCAGCTGTTTAAAGATGCACTGTTGCTTCAAAACGTCTCTTTCGGTATTTTTAAATCCAATATTTCGAAGACAAAGATAACAATAATTATAAGGCACTAGTTTCGTGTTTCATTATTTAATATTCCGAGTATATTATCATGACGACCTTTTAACTTGTTTGCCAACAACGATGTTTAACTGACTCGCAAACATTAAATGACAATGCTCAGTTGATTTACAATACGAGTTCGTAACAGATAAATCGTGCCTTGTAAAAAACTGCATTTTATACACAGTTTTGTTTAGTTTCTTCCAATTTAAAAAAATAAATAGTATAAAAATGTGAAAATGACAAAGAAAATTAATTAGTAAAATGTTAGCGTTGAACGTTAGAGAAAAACACTAATTAAAAACTTTACTTTGTTTCAAGCTACTGGCTCTAACGTGGCAGGCCCAGATAATATTTATCCCCCTTTGCGTCTCTGTCATACAAGTGCTATAAGAATGAGACGTCCATAGAAATAATTTCAGAAGAACTAAATATGGCCGGTCATGTTAATTTTGGGCCACTGGCGGCGAGCTCGACGCCGGGCCAGCGTCGTATCTTGCTCTAGCGCTAGCACGAATGAGCGAGACAGAAATGCCTCGACGTTGAGTTCGACGCTGATGCGCTCAGAGAATAACGGGGCTGGTACAAAATCGACCGACTCAGAATCGCACGACGAATTATACACAGCCATTTCACCGCAGCAGCTCTAACGAGCGAAAAAATTAGCTGCATTAAAATAACCGTCCGGTTTTATAGGGTGCCTTGTAAAATTTTACGATATTATCATTAAACAAATGAGTTGTGCCTCGACGAAACATCAAAGCCGGCTGCGGAGTAAGCTGTATTGTCTAATGAATTTTAAAAAGTAAAGAAAGAATAATTTAGAAGGGACGATAGTGTATTCGACTTTATTAATTGTTTCATCTAGTACGGATGTAGTCGGTTCTGGTTTGGGAAATAAAGCATGCAGCGTAATAGAATTAGGTAAGTATATATTGCATCTCGAACAGCACCGTTACTTGCACGTGTGTTTTGTATTGCCAATATGGCCTACCATAACGAACGAAGCGTGCCTTAGCAAAGCTAACCAATATGCCCTCTGTACATGCGACCCAGCATGTAAATGTTAGTTTAACATTCGCCTAAAGGATTTGAGAGAATGTGTTTGAACGATTTGGTAGATCTAGGGATATTCAATTTCTACGAAGAAGATTGAAAAGCTTTGCATGGAATGTTTAAAGCCGAATTTCATTTACTTAGCCTTTGATCAATTGCAAAGAGGTTCTATTCCAAAGCCTGATATTAACGGAATCGTACAATTTGCTTAGTTAGAATATCCTGTTGTTAAACTTTATAGGGTAGCTTATTGTTTGGTGTTCGATAAAAAATATTTATATTTTATTGTATTTGTATTGCAATTGTATATCGTATGGTTGGAAGTTTGTTTGGTTAATTGTTGGCTTTACGAGTATATGGTTGCTGTATGGTTGGTTGGTCCGTTGATTTATTTTAGGGACGTCTGTAGAGATAGATTAAAATCTATCGATATCAATGATAACGACTAAAGTCAGCTTGATAGTAGCAGAATGGAATTAACGTAGTTATGTCACTTATGAGTATATGGCTACGAGACGTCGTACTTACAATTCTTCGATAGATTATCGAATTGACAGATTAAAATTCCTGCAGAATATATCGGCTATACGATGTCTGTTAATCAGCTACTCATAAGTACTTGTTTCTCTGTACTTTTGGGCCGTATTCCAAAGGATGTCTACTGAGACGATTACAGTTTTCTTGGCGGTTAAATATAAATGAAAATCACGAAATCTGCAAACAGGTTCTTTCTTCACATCCCGTATTTCTCAGGGTTGAACAAAAATACTTCAAAGTGCTGCCCCAAATTTCCAACAAACCCCAGCTACCTAATTTGCCGATTAAATCTGTCTACTTAAGTATGTATTTTATACCAGCTTTTATTACTTTTAATCTAAGCGTAAACGATGGGTTCTCGAGTTATTCGGCGAAGTTAATTTACTTTTCGGCTTATGACTTAGCCGAGAGGGCATGGGCTCAACGAATAACACGATGAGCTGAGTGGTGGGCCAGTAATAGGAAAATGGAATGTTTTTCCGCTGCCAAATGGGCGCGTTTCCTCAGTTATTTATCACACAACATCAACGGTGGCAGATATTTCGCCATTGTTATTGGTACGCAATGGCATTGTGTATGTTTAAATTCCGCTTTATTGAGTGTCGGTTTTGAATCTAAATTATGATGCTGCTAAGGATATAATGGGCTCTTGATTTTCAAACGAGCCAGACTAACAGTATTAAGCCTTCACTGTTTTAGAATTAATAATTTATTTTGCACATGAGTACACAACACTGGTTCGAGGAGTAGCAAGGTAGTTTGTTCCAATTGGTTGATCTGATTGGTAAATCTCATTCTGTGGTCTCTGCCTACCCCAAAGGGATACAGGCGTGAGCTTATCTATATAATCGTTTTAAACTTGACCAACTGCATCGCGTCCGAATTAAATCCGCGATTACCTTCCCAAGTAGTCGTAATAGGGTCTTTAAGAGGCATACACCGCGTCCGTTTGATTTATACAGCCTTGTTCCAAATTTTCTAGAATTGCAACTTCTCAGATCAACACTCTTAAAGTTTTCAAACTATGGAGTTAATAATAAACGTACCTACAATGATCCCTCAGTTTTCTGTGTGTAGTCGACAAAGTCATTGAACCTTAGCCCTTGGTAATACGGTCGAAAAACGGTCAAGCTATTTCGTGGTTGACTATACCTATCTCCCTATCTTCTGCCCTTTATCTGTTTCTATCCAGTAGAGACACTTAGTTATGCTTATTGCTAATAACTATAACATGTCTCGATTTGCATTTTGCGTGACAAATTACCTATTGCTATGTCAGATTACCTATTATGAAACTACCGATATTTGCATAATATATTAAATTATGAACTAAACAGCTATTTCAGAATGAATTGATTGAGTATTTAGTTAATGAAACCATTGGCTTCAATAATAAATTCACGTGAAAATTTGAATGAAAATTATAGAATAACTCTGCATTATTGACTGTTATTTTGCGTTCCAGCCTACAAAAGCCAAATTGCCTAAAAAATTAAAGCTAACTTGTACTGTAATTGTTTTTGTTAATGAAAAAGGTGAGGAAACGACCATGCGGGTTATTTGCTGGTAAGTAATCACCGCCGTCCATGGTAAGCAGCAACCCCATAGGAATCGCTGAGTCGTTGCTGGCCATTAGGTCTCCGCCGCGTGGACCTCCGGTTCCCTCCCTTCCAGAGCCGCTGGACAGATTCTCATCTAGTCATATTTTAACTGACCATAGTTAGTCGACCTTTTAATTATGAGTTCACACAAGTAGTATAAATAAGTGAAAAAAAATAAGCCAGAATAATTTAAGGAAGTATTCTCAGCCTTCTTTAAAAATGCTTCTTACATTCTTGGCACAAGAAATCCATGGAAATACAAAGGTAAGAAACGCAGAACCGTACTTTTGCCCCTAAAAAAGGCTGGAGTGTTTTTAATTGTCGTCAATTAAGTCCCGAGCACGGGTCATTATCCTCAATAATTATAGCGAGTAACGCCGCGTCGGCAAACAAGTCGCTGAAAGCCTGTCCACCCGCGTTATTCCGAGTGATGGGGCAAATTGTTCAGAGCCATAGAACTATGGCGGCTGAAAGGAAACAATTTTGAGAAATACAAACCAGTCGGCGGGTGGTAGGATCTTGTGCAAGGTCAGTCCGGATCGCTACCATTCCATCTTGCTCGCTAATCCAGCCGCTAAGCAGCAGTGTGCTACTGTTGTGTTCCGGCATGGAGAGCAAGACAGCCGGTGTAATTACTGGCACAATAGGTATTCCATCTTAGACCTCTGGGTTGGCAACGCACCTGCAATATCCTTGGTGTTGCGAGTCATAGGCGGTGATTACAAACTTACCATCAGGTGATACACTTGCTTGTTTGCCTTCCTGTGGTATATGTATAAAAAAGTTATCGTTCAGTTTTTTTTTTCTTATCGACATGTATCATCAATTCAAAAAGTTTTATTTTAATCTGGCTTGCCATTTTCAAATTAAAGCATGCATTTTTGTATGGAAATGGGAGTTAAGGCGGGCTTACTGGGGACTGCTATTAACCTGGTTTACGTATTGCCTCACCCATCAGGTTTAACAGGGTCTTTTGTAAATAAAGTAAGTTAATAAATAACTATTATAGAGGTAAGTTTGTAAAATATTCGTATTTTTTTTTAATGTTATTTTTTAGATCTGCCGATAGCGGTTACAATGTTACAACTTAAATTTAAATACATCTTGAAATAGATACAATCTAGTTGTACAGCTTACAGGGAAACACCGCATGTCGTAGTGTTTATTACATTAAGAGACAATAAAAAACAAACAAAAAAAAGCCATTAGAGAGTATCGGATGATTTTGATAACTTTTCCACTAACTACTAAATGTTTACTTATAAAACATCGATAAAGTCCGAAATAAACAACATTCTATTCTAGTTATATTTTGAAAAAAATATATATTCTATTCACTTCTAGGTAGCTAGAGCGGTGTTTTGGTCACAAAAAGACGTGGATTTACTGAAAGTGGCCCTGTATGAGCTTTTTCGTCACATAAGAGTGGCGCTTACGCTGCACTACAGTGTGTTGTGATCCATGAAGGTAATTAAATTGGAAGTAAGGTTTAGGGTACACACCTTTGCCTTCAATTTCAAACCAGTAATACTTTTTTATACAACATAGGAAGGCAAACGAGCAAATGGGTCACCTGATGGTAAGTGATTACCACCGCTCATAAACACCCGCAACACCAAAGAGATTGCACACGCCTTGCCAACCCAGAGGGCTAAGATGGAATACCTCTTGTGCCAGTAATTGCACCGGCTATCTTCCACTCTACGCCGGAACACAACAGTGTAAGTACTGCTTAGCGGCAGGATTAGCGAGTAAGATGGTGGTAGCGATTCAAACGAACCTTGCATAAGGTCCTACCACCTCAAAAAGTTTGACAGTATGTTTGACAAATTAGTTTCTGAAGTGTGGAGAATAAACATGTTTACAACCACGGGTTGTTTTAGAAAATATGCACTAACATGAAACATACGGAATTTACTGCCATACCGGTTTTTTACTGTTGTAATATTAAAGTTATTACCCAAATTTAAAATGATTAAGAATAATTGAACATTCTTTCATTTTTGAATGGAGAGATTAACAATACACATCCCCCAAACCTCACCTGATACGTGTAGGTATTCCCTTTAGTAATTATGGAACAGATTTGCTAAATTTATTTGCATAAGGAATTACCTAGTTTAATTAAGGCGGAAGGGTGCTTAAGCCGCGGCAAGATTAGATGCTATCAGAGAAGATAACGAGCTCTGATGTTTCCCGAAGGTTTATCTGGATTTGTAAAGGTGAAACACCAATGATAATGTACTAAATTAATACTTAATCTTATTGGTATGTCGTGTGCGAGTGTACGTAACGTCGTAATTGCGCCGCGAGTTTGCAAAAAGAAATGGTATGTATAGTTTTTTAGGTTTGGTTTTCAGCATGGTACAGCTCATTTAAACAAAAAAAGTAATGTTCCCACGCATTGACTATTGGGGAATAAATAAATAAATTAACACGAAAAGTTTTAATACAAACTAAAAATAACCAAAATAAATATGCCCCTTAATCATAAATCTGTTTTTTTTTTTCATTTCAATTAATAAATAAAAACGAAATATCTTTTCAGTGAAGGTTTAATGAGCACTTATTGTAATTAAGAGGGTAGTTGGTATATTTGGTTTTGGTAATTTTTTTTTAATACGTAGATCAATATGCTATACACTTGCAGTAAGTATGGTATCATTTCGTTTTGCTATAAAACTGAACATGTCTACCACAACTTAAGTTAATACTAAAGCATCAGATCATGGCTGGGATGTTTCTTTAATCATTAGAAATCTAGCAGTGTAGTACTAGCTGTTGTAGGTAAGTTGTTTTAGACTCTAATGCAACTTACCACAGATTTATAACATATCCAGTACATACAAAATAAGGAAAATGACCTACATATTTCATTAAAAGGTCATAGCGTAGCGTCCTCTCTCTTAACATAACATGACTGGCCAAGTTAAGTTTATCTGAGTTTGTCTCTGTGTGTCGCTTTCTTATGACACTAGTTTGACAGAGACACAGAGAGGGATAAATTAACTGGCCCAGTTATAATAGAGCCACAGGAACGATCAATCCAGCAACACGCCTTATTTACACACACATGAATAACAAACAGTTACATCCAACATGACAAATATACCCCTCAAACTACACCCAACGAAAGCATAACCCGCGCAAAATCTCAACGTACCCGTGCGTGAGTAAAAGAACATAGGTGTGAGGCTCCCATCCAACGTAATGTGGTCAATATATCATCGTCGAGTCCCCGGGGACAGCTCCACTGTTCGCCGGAGCAGAGTTTTTGTTCGCATAAATTCAGCCCCGAACCTACGGGATGTGGAATAAATGCTTAAGCGATTTACGCAACCCTGTTTGGAGTTAATCCGTGCCGGAGGCTAACGTATTTTGTTGATGGATGCCTGATAAGCTAAGCACTTCGAGTTGGCAGAGCCTTCGCGGATGTGAGCGCATCGCCTGAAGGCGTAGGCTGAATGTCTCTAAGACAGTTGGTTTAAACTTTAATTGAGTGTTGTTTGGGTTAAAATTTTATCTACATTCAAATTATAAATGATATATTAAGTTTGTTGTGTGTCGGTTTCTTTCCGGGCTTCGCAGTTATGTAAAGTTCCGTAGTGTATAAAAAAACACAATTAAAAGGACATTTTTATTTCGATGACAATTTAATTTATTTTTGCTGGTCTGTACTTTTTTCGTTAACTAGGCTCTTGTGAAGGCAATAAATTTAACGAGCTCCGACTATTTGGGGTTGCATTGTTTTATTATCGAGTTCATATGGCCACCTTTCAGCCCCATTATCAGTCCAGCTCTGTCATACCGCAATATTACATTGTCGTCCGACTTCAAAAAAATATTATGCAAATTTTCAGCTGGTATTAACTTGTAAGATATTATGATCAACCACAAAGGATAACACTGACTTGCTACTCTACGTAACTAGTGTGTACTTGCACTTGCATGCAAGATAGCTGCGTCTGTGTGGTATATATATCTTTTATGATAAACCCCACCATCTTCCGCTTACACATGAATCAGCATAAATCGCACGTATTCGAATTTCATTACCACCACATAAAAACAGTATGCAATAAGCATATTTGTACTGTATTGTATTGAAAATACATAATCTAATGTAATATTTGAGGATAGACGGATGGACGAAGAACAAAGTGATCTGATAAGGGTTCCGTGTTTCCTTTTGAGGTACGGAACCCTAAAAAACAATAATGGAAGGTCAAACGCACATCACTAATTACTCATGTTATAAATACGTTTGGCCAAATTCATGTAACGAAACTAATTAAAAATAGTTTTTTACAAAAGTTTCCACTATTGAAATTTTTATTTGGACATGAAAGGAGCTATGCGCCGGGCTCGATTTACATCAACGCTGATCCGGATTTAAAAATGCTTTTTTAAATATTTTACATTCATTTTAGTCCGGCTCCAGCTGACGGAATTTCCATTTGTTTTATTACACGAGTTAACGTTTACTATTTCAGGATTACCTTCAGGAAATTTATAGTGATGCTTTAAATTAAGTCCAGTAACAAAATAGTCAGAATTAATAACGCAATTTGTAACAACTGAAAATTAAAATATTGTAACTTTACAAGGGAAATTAAATTTGGAACCGAAATTTCTTTCGATTTTTCTTTTAAATGTTTTTAACATTCTAATTATTAAATTAAAATGCTATGTAATGACAACACAAAGAAAAATTCGGATAATGACAGGACTTGAACCTGCAACATCAGCATTTTGTGCCTTGCATGGGTATGGCAGCGGTAATGTGGCGAAACTGGCAAACGCAAGGCACGGAATGCTGATGTTGCAGGTTCAAGTCCTGCCATTACCCTAATTTTTCTTTGGGTTGTCATTACATACCATTTTAATTTACAAGGGAAAACCTTGAATTTGAATTTAGTCAAATGGTTTTATTACTAGCCCAGAATTCAGTTTGGCTGTAGCAGCCAAATTCCGTTCCAGCGTGACTTAAGATAAGAATTATCATTCCAGTACAAAAACGGGTAATTCTTTGGATCACGTTCACGTAATAAAATCGCAGTACAAGCTTTATTCTTCCTCCGTGTCTCGACTTGGCTATTTTGCTTACAAAGTTCGGCGTGAATGGCAAGCAATGTGGGAATATTCTACCGGCGATGTAGTAGCAAGCACCCTCTGGAGGGCAAGCACTTTGTCGTCCAGTGTCTCCTTTTCTAACTAGCCATGAAGGAAAGAGACAAGCGAGAAAATAGCTAGCATTCTAGCCGTCTGTAGTAGCAAGTACCGTTCCTGTGAACACTCTCTATAATTTAGACCTGCGCGCTTCTCGGTGGAGCGATTGCCGTGTTGCATAGCATGAAATTTTAATCAAACTTGAGCTTCTGAGGTTGATGGCCACATCAAGATTTCGTAGATAGGTTGACGTTATTTGATATTTAACGCCGAACTATTTTGATCACTGTAATCGGTTAGCCGCGCGTTCCGGAGAAGAAGCTTGCATTTCCTGAGAAACTAGTTACTTGTCTATTCGTACTCATCAATGAATAGGTGCTAAATTCAATATTACAATATAATATAAGATAAAATACGTTAAAAGTTGTTGAACCAATTTTTATCGAATGTAACTAAAGACTAAACAAAAACTGCTAGGAATCTTTTACCGTTTTGTCATACATTTCTATTGTAAACACAATCACACTTTACAGACACATCAAATCAACCTTTTGGGGTGAAATAAAAGTCAAAGTGTTAGCTAAAAGTCAAATCAAAGTCTCGGTAACTTGAAGCTAGCTGTGCAGACAGGACAACGCGTAAAAATGTCGCCGAGCGCATAATGAGCTAACTAACTTTACCCATTGTCTGGTGTACTTTTTGCAACAACAAGTAACCGACGTGAATTTGTTGACCGGTAACAGACTGAGCCGAGTCTTTTGTTTCGTAAGCTCAGAGACAAAGACGTTGGGTTCTGTGAATAATTTCGACTTTTAAATGCTATTATTCATAATAAATAATATTAGGTATATGAGACTTCAATAATAATTATTAAAATTATTAACCTCGATATCTCGACTGCATCGCAACGGTTGTTTTCTGCAACCGACTCGTTTTATTTCAACTACTTATTATTAGCAATCCGCCCCAGCTTCTCACGGGTGCAATTTACAACTTAACGAAAACTTAATTAGGATTATTGGATATAAAACCTCCCGTAAAAACACACAAAATGACACCGAAATCCATATTAAATTCCGTTGCGTAGTTTAGACGGAGTAAGCGGCCAGCGGCCAAATATACGATGAGGATAGACAGGAATAGAGAGTGACTTTGTTTTATATTTTCTAAACATTCTGTATTGAGAAATCAATATCTAAATCTTCAATGTATATTCATGTAGTTTTCGAACGACTTATAAAAAAAAACAATATTTTTAACTAACTAATGTTTTGTTCCTTTCACTCGAAGGGCAAACGTCACAATGACAGATAAATCGCACGCTTAGAATTAAAGTGACCCATTTCTGAATAATACACGTCCCAAAATATCACCTTAATTAAAAGACATAAGGTTTAATTTTGGGTAATATCATATTCAGAATTGAGTCGCTTTAATTCTAAGGGTGAGAAATATAACACAATGTTAACTAACATAGGTTTACGCACCGTTTATGAACAAAAGGGTTAGATTTTAAATAGCGATATCACGGAACATCAACGCTTAACGATTTTCTGCAAACCCTTCCAATTACTTTATGATTCCTAAGAAACCGCAGCCGCGTGGAATGAAGGCTATTTATCATCATAAGTTCCCGACTAAAGCAAAACTTAAGTCTAGGTGTGATGTCGGAAGTTACATTTCTTCTACATCAAGACCGGCGACACAAGCAACTTTTCATCTGAATTGCAAGATTTACTCATAAGTTATATCAAAACTGGCAGGTCTCCTAACACTCGCCGCAAATTCGCCTCGGGAGCAATATTTCATCGTGAGACTAGGTTCCTACTTAGCGAGGACGTTCACTTTGTTATCTGGCTTCCGTGATATATGTTATGTTCTTTTATTGTTATCAGTTGCGTAATAGTTGGAGAGGAAATCGGAGGCGACAAAAAATATGGTTATGCCGCTCGTACATTTTATTCGCAGAGTTTTTGCTATAGTGATTTTTTGCGCTGCGATAAGGAAACGGTTTTCTGGTGACATTATTTTTTTCGCTTTCGCTTTAAATTCAGAACCAGCAGTATTTTTGATTTAGATCATTGATTCGAAGAACATTGGCGAATTTTGTGGTCTATATTGTGTGTGTGGAGTAGATTCGATATATTGAATGTTAGGATATGGGATTATTAATTATATCGCACAAGCAGCTTAAAGCTGATGCGTGTGCATATCATTTTCCACAGATGTTATTGTTTACAGTGGCACTGTTTGTCCTATTAAGATAAATTAAACAAAAAGCCAATTTGTTATCTAATATTGTAGAATTAAAAAAAATAGTTTTTATGTAGTGTTACTTGCAGAGGATTAAGAAAAGTGTAATCAAATTATGTAAAAAAAATATGGGAAGCAAATAAAAAACGCATCAATATGTTTGGCTTATGCTTAAATACCGAAGTTTTCATATAACGGCAATCTAAAGCAAAGTATGGAGTTCATATAAGCACGTACATACAATGTGTTAATTTTTTTACAAAAAAAGTTCCTATATGTATATGTATCACTTGCTACAAATAGCTTACAAATATGGCATACCTGTAGAATTATTTCATCATATTTTAGTTAACTGTTGAGATGGACTAATACCAAAATAATTGTTTCACGAAAAGAATAAAACATTTTGTGGTAGATACATTACATTATATTTATCTAAAGAAATTACAAAATATGACCACAATCGTAAAATATGCACGAGAATGATTTTAAAATGGATAATTTTCATGAATATTTAAATATTGTCTGCTATAAAATTAATTCTACATTTTTATTTTTGCTTTGAGAAATATGCATAAAAAACCGACTGTGCAAAAATAAATGACTGTAAAACGAACAGCAGGACCTATAAGTTAAAGAAAGTTTTTTTAGAGCAATGAGCTGGAAACAACGAGAGCCTTTTCAATATAACTTAAATGTTGGACCATATATTGGACATTGACACGCTCCGTAGTCTGTTCCCCTCTTATTCATAAAAACTTAACAATATTTTTAAGCTTACAAATGTTTTGTCCCCTTCGTTTAAGGGCAAACGTCACAATGACGGATAAAGATATAAAAATGTTAACTAACAAACGTTTACGAAGCATTTATGAATAAGGGGGTTAATCTGCAGAGAGTTAGCCTGTTAGACTACTGGATGGCTAGCACGACACATCGCGACTCGTTTTGTCACTCAAGGCATCCCTTTCTACCGAGCCCAGAAGAAGAGAGAGACACTGAACCATTCCAAGCGTTACGTTGTACAGCGACACGCTCTGTACTAGCCTGTTAAACTTAAGGAATAGGCTAAAGACTTGCTTTTGAGTTTAGGTATACACCTACAGTTAAAAACAACCATTCCATAAAATAAAGAGTTATGTTTTTCCTAATCGTTAGTAACTTCGTATCACAATAATTAAGAAAAAAATCTTCTCTTGACGTTTTTATTTTGATGATCTACAGCAATTTTATACTTTTATGCCACTTGCTCTGTAATGCAAACTGCCTATTCAAGTACTTGCAACAATCTATTCAAAGTTTCCTGAATCGTGTCGACATTTAAAACATTGAATTTCCGAAACATGTAAAACTCGTGCGCCTGTACGCTCCGACGGCAGAGAGTGGAATGGAATATTAACAAAAGGAATATCCGCCATACTGTCATCAATTTGTTTCATTTCGCTTTACGTTTCAAGTTTCAGGTGAGCTTTGTGTCATTTTTTAGCACGTAAATGACGACCTCTATAATTAACGTTTTGTGTTGTGTCGCGTAGCGTACTATCTTACCCGATGAGGTGTTCAAAAATTTATTACACGCTATTGACCAGCGTACTTGAGTTTTTGAACTCCTTGGCTGTATTTTGATATTTGTTAGAGTCATACCTATTAGGACATTTCAAGAAGTGATTCGAGTTTTAACAAGCGCTGCGCGAATGTTTAATGGGTGTAATTTTTTTTAATGGGTTGAAGTATTTAATTACTAGTTAATTCCAACCTGAAGTTGAATAGGTACATTTTTTTTTCGCATATTTGCGTGACTACAATTTTTTTTTATGTTTATAATATTTTACACCCAAATAACTGTTTTGAAGGTTTTACTCACGGCACTAATAAAGGAACGAAGGGTCTTGAGGTTTTGCAGTCTAAGATCATGGCCATGAACGTATTTGGGTGATCTTAATACGAAAAATTATTTTTAGATTTTTTTTAAACAGTGGTGCTTATAGATAGATGTAGCTTTACTCCCGTAGAGGTATAAATCTATTCAATTCAATACATTTATTTCAATTTATTAATCCATGTTGGGTTAGTAGGAAATTTCTTATGAGCCAGTAATAGTTTATTACAAAAATTAAAATTGAAGCAGCGCATGGAGCTAATAATGGCGTTAATGACACCCAAACTGAAATTTGCCACTCATTTTGTGCAATAGGCTTCCTAAAGTGCTCTTGCACCCATCTGCAGTCGTACATCAAATGATTAGTACTAGAGGCAATCTAGTGCATGCAGCGAGCGTGCGCCAGACAGTAATCTGTGCACAGGGCGCATTGCAGTAAAATTGACTTGTTATCCGTCACCATACGAGGGCCGTGTCATAGATTCTCATGTTGCTGCGATCAGCTGCCGTATTCTAGTTTAAAACGCAATAGAACTATGGAATAACTTTGATTACTAGACTATGCATTAGCGCTGTCTATAAAACATACAAGCGGTAAGTTTGGTGAAGTTAAAGCAGTGCTCTGCGTCACTTGCTGCGGCGCTGATCGACGACGAGCTCTTTGCTGTTACGCTAGATAACTAAAGTGAATAACATGACAGGAGTGCGATTTTAGAATCTCACCTGATGACTAAAACTCGCCAAAATGGACGTTTTTCATAGAAATGCGGCCATTACGGTGAGCTTTAGTCACCTGGTGTGATTCAAAAATTGCATTTAGATCTCATCGGGTAACTAAAGCCCACCAAAATAGCCATTTTTCATAGAGATTCGGCTATTTTGGTGAGCTCTAGTCACCTGGTGAGAGTCAAAAATTGCACCCCAGACCGTCTAGTGTAAGTTTTTGACAGAATAAACGCAACGAACGCGTTAGAGTTAACTTCTCAATTACTATGGAAGCAAAGACAGCGCCTCTGGCAGCACATAGCCACGTATTTGCTACAAAATGTTTCCATATAATTTACTTAGTAGTTAACGCTAACGCTATCGAGACGTTCTTTTGACAGAAAACTTACACTAAAAGGGCTCAGAGCGATAATGATATGATAAAGTAAAATTATATTAAGAACTGAACGGCTGCCATCGGACATGCTATAGTAAATAAAATTAAGTGAAGTACATCGTTTCCTTTAGATAGAAGGTATGGTACATGTATCTAATGGTCCAAAGAGGCATTGTAACTGAAATGCAATCTATGTCGACTAATGCCGAAAGGAAAAATGGAACTAATCGTACTGTAATGTACTTACAAGTACGTATACTTTCCATTAAGAAATAATTATATTGTAGCTATGTAAGAGGCCTTTTAAAACATCGGAAACAAAAAAGCATATAAGCACCTATATATAAGTACCTGTACGGAGAACTGATGGCCGATGGGGTCGGAAAGTTCTCGAATAGCGGCCGCGTATTGGCAAGCGCAGCGTAGGACGACCAGCCACAAGATGGTCCGATGTCCTCATACAGGTGGCAGGAAGGCGCTGGTTGCATGCTGCTTCCAACCGGCCACTTTGGAAATCCATGGAGGAGGCCTATGTCCAACAGTGGACTTCTTGTGGCTGAGATGATGATAAGTACCTACATATATTACTTCAATTGAAACTTGATCTCTGCTTCTGATTTCTACTTTCAACCGTTTTAAGAAGTATAAAATGACGAAGATATCAGTGAAATTATGTTAAAAACCATAATTTGAATCGTCAAATTGTTTTATGCTAGGCTGTAAGTCCTGTTGCTGGTGTTAAGAAAAGCGGATCGCTATCAACTTATCCATGGAGTCCGCTGATACGTTTTAAAATTTAAAACCAAAATGGATTTTTGAGGTTGAATAGCAAAACCACAAAAAAACTGCAGAATAAGTCCGCAATAGCAGGTTGCTGCATAATTTTACGTGTAGAGTGAATGCATGCACATAGCCCTGTCTAATAAATCTTGCATAGGTGACCGATGACTGAGCTGGCTGGTTCTAACGCGATGCAGTGCTTTCGTTATTGGACAGCTATTGCAGAAATGTGGCTTTTAGCTATCCATTATAAACTTAATACATTAAAATCTACTTAGGTTCATAAAGGTTGTTTATTAGTTGTGGTTATAAAAGTAATTACAGGGTTACGGATCTCGACTAGATACTAGCCTCTTATTCATAAAGTCTTGTAAACCTATCTTGGTTAGCATCTGTTTGTCTTCATCTGTCATTGAGAGGTTTGCCCCGGAATGCAAGGAACGAAATATAATATTAGTTAAAAGAGGTTGGTATCTCTTTATGAATACGGTGCTACTATCTGTATTAGTCTAGATACTAGTTTAATTTAAGATAAAACCAAATATCATTTTCAAGTCAAATGGCGGATGACATTGAGAGAAAAGATTTCAACATGGGTGTCAAATTCGCGTATTTCCGCTATGGTCAACCTGAATTTTACATTGTTGTGGGATTCAAGATGGCGGATGACATCTTCACACAAAAAACAACATGGGTGTCAAATTTGTGTATTACCACGAAACACGAGTTTGACGTTAATTTTGGATTTAATATAGCTTGTCACTTCGGCTATTTATTTCTAAGCTTTAGCTACCTACACTTTTATCTCCATGGCCGAAATTCTCGAGATTGCAATTTCCTTTTCCACGGACCAATGCTCATTCTGTGGCACTAAAAACCGGCTCAGGTTTAATATCCCTCCCTGCGTCTCTGTCAAACTAGTCTCATAAGAAAGGGAGGTGCATAGAGATAAACTCAGATAAAATAAACTAGGTCGGTTATGTTAGGGCGTCTGGTCGCAATAAATTGGCTCCAACAGCCTACAGTCTGCATCCCATAGGTTTAAGTAGATCCTCGATACCGTTGTCGGTTTTGCGCCGCCATTCCTCTCCAGATGGAGAGCGCCGGCCAAGATGCCTCGCCGAGATATGGCACGCGCATTCCTGACCTATTGGCTGCCGTACCAATATTTTTGAATGCGCCATCATCAATTTCAGCGTATTGATATATGGGGAATGGTTTTGCTTGTGTTATGAATTTGGTTGGATTTTTATGGGGCTTGGCCTATTGTTGTAATTCTCTTTGATAAATAAGAATATTAATTGATCTTGATACGAACGTTAAGGTTTTCGTAACCGAAATTTCTTTCGATTTTTATTTTTATTTTTAAACATTCGAATTGTTAAGAAATGCTATGTAATGATAACACAAAAAAAATTACTTTTTCAGAGCCGCTGGTTCCTATGGGTAGTTGTCATAACTTCCCATCGAGTGACCTGCTTGCGTTTCCTCTTCACAAACCGCACGTACATTAGCAGGAGATTATGACAAAGGTAATTAACAACGTTAAAATTTAAATTTTCGAACAAAGCTCGATGAAAGCTGTACTCATCCCTTTTAATGATGGCAATAATTAGTCCAACCCGTTCGTGCTGATTATTCACCGAGCGGGATACTTACAGGACAAGTAGTTAGCGTGAATTTTGCACCGAGCGGGTTAAGTAAAAACTTTACAAGTGCCCCTCTTGATTGCAGTTGTGTACAGTTTACAAAAAAAATATAATAAATAGTATATTTTGCGGGTGGTAAGACTTTGTGCAACGTCCGTCCAGATCACTAGCACAATCCTGCCGCTAAGCAGCACTGCTTGCACTGTTGTATTCCGGCGTGGAGAGCAAGACAGCCGGTACAATTACTGGCACAAGAGATATTCCATCTTAGCCCTCTGAGTTGGCAACGCATCTGCGATATCCTTGGTGTTGCGGATGTCTATAGGCGGTGGTGATCACTTAACATCAGGTGACCCACTTGCTTGTTTGCCTTCCTATTTCTTAAAAAAAATCTGTTTTTTTTTTGGGAAAACCTGAACGTTGTCGTTGCTGATAGTGTACAATATGAGGATCAAATCTTGATCTCGTTAAGAAACCCCAAAAAACCCCAAAAGACAATAGTAGATTTAAAATTGACATTGGCCCGCCATATCGTCTGCTTGAATTTCAATTCCCGGGCGTAGTTTTTTTTCGAGTGTCTGAAAGTCGTTTAATGCTGACTGATGAGCCACACCTGATAAGGTTTTCACTGCTATTTACACAATTTTTAGGGAAAATTTTTAAGGACAATTTTTATACACTACATCCCGATTGTATCCATCCGAAGCCGGGGCGCGTCGCTAGTCATGTATTAATCAACGATTAAGTTATTATGTTAATTAATTGAGTCAGAGACAAAGAAACCCTATAATAATGTTAATATTACACAAGGCAGAAGCAATACCGTGGACAATGGGGATTCTCCTGTTATTGATGGGCGTAACGTGAATAATACCCATTGTATTTAATAATTGATTTAATGTACTGCAGCGTATTAAGCGTTGTGATTATTTATGTAACCATGACGCTTTTTTTTAAAGTAGCGTTTGCCCGTATATAGATTCCGGCTTAAATACTAAGCACTATTTCCCTTTAATCCTCTTAGTAATGGTGAATTTCCAAATAAATATTTCTTAGTGCACATTTTCACTTCTACGTACCCAATGTTATAATTTTTTATTTATTTCAGGTATGGTAGCGATAATGTGGCAAAACTGGCCAACGCAAGGCACGGAATGCTGATGTTGCAGGTTCGAGTGCTGCCATTACTTTTTCTTTGTGTTGTCATTATATAGCGTTTTAAATGAAATTGAAAGTATTAAAAAATACAAAAAAAAACGAAAGTAAAAATTACGATTACAAAAATATATTTAGCAGAATTAAAATTGTAATGACAACACAAAGAAAAATTAGGGCAATGGCAGGATTTGAACCTGCAACATCAGCATTCCGTGCCTTGCGTTTTCCAGTTTCGCCACACTGCCGCTGCCCTACCCTGCGAATTTTTCAATGTGCTTCGTCTTACGGTCATTACATTATTGATTTTAAGGGTACATACCCTCGGTGTCATCTATATGAAACTTTTTTTTTTTAACAAGTTATCATATTCAACTGGGTACCTTTACAGCTACCTTCAGCTGACGAGAGATGGCGCCGTTTGTTACTAAATTTTTGTAACCGAAAAAAATTTGTGTTGTCATTACGATTTTAATTTAATAATTTGAATGTTAAAAACATTTAAAATAAAAATCGAAAGAAATTTCGGTTACAAAAAATTTATATTTAGCAGGTTAAGCAGTTGCTTGTAGGTATATTAGTCCATCAGTCTATCACTAATGAAACTTATTTTTATTTGTAGATGTAGTTATTTTACCTATTTTTGGATAATATATTTTTTTAAGCCAGTACGCATCAAATGCTACAATTTGAGTATTTTTAATCTGCGCAGTTAACCATGCGACGAAAAGTTTACAGTTTTCTTGATGCTTTTTTACAAGTTCTCTATGACGTCGGTTATACGCTCATTCTGCTGTCAGTTCAGTCCATCATTCTGGTCAGAATGACAAGAGAATTATCGTGTAACCTGTCTCGCGTCGTGTCAATCTGAACTGATCTTAACCGTGTCCATTTGTTATCATTCTGGCATCAGTCAAAACTATACCAGAATGAGGGACTGAACTGACGCCAGAATTAGCGTGCTACCGAAGTCTATGAAAACAAAGGTTTGTTGCCAGCGTACTTAAAAATCCGGCTAGAGCGATCCTTTCATTGATTTGATTCCAACCTTAAAATACAATTTTATTGCTGTCAGTGGCCATAATTAAACGTTTACTAGACAGGTCTGAAATAGCTGCTCAATAATAAAAGGGCTGTAGTTTCCACGAGTGTTTGCAGCACGGCTTTTCCATTAGTCAAATGTATGTATGTAAGCCCTGAATGGCATGTCGGTTCACGGCTGACGCTACGCGGTGTTAGTGCCTGGGATCAATTGACGAAAATCAATATTCTGTACACGAAAACGTTCACAGTTTCGGACTATGTTGTAGTAAACTTAAATATTACGCTGACTGACCAGCCTTCAGTTTTTGAGGTGCATAATGACTCATCATCATATCAGCCGGAAGACGCCCACTGCTGGGCATAGGCCTTCCCCAAAGATTCCCACGATTGTCGGTCGGTCTTGTGCTGATCGCATCCACCGGTTCCCAGCCACTCTTTACAGATAGAGATACGGTTTACAGGGTAAAATAAAGTAAGTTATCTGGTTACGGTTACCTTTAAAGCAGTTTGCGTCAGTTTTCTCCGGTTCGTTAGCTTCTGACGCTAAGTGACTTGTCATATTGCGTCGCGAGAAATGGGGTATTTTCGTGACATAAACTAAATAATATCGTGTTTCTTTGCCAAAGCTTCGTGTTTGCATAAATCGGTTGTATCGTAAAATATGTTTATGGTTGCGTCGAAATGGCAACGTACTATCACTGTATGACCTTCTTGGCGAATAGTTGGTACAGTAAAAACATCTTGGGAATATCTTCATCTTGAGAAAAAGTCGGAGGTTACGAAGGTTCTAATCTTCTATTTTATGTTCTGAGGTTCCAATCGTTAGCCGTTATCAATCGTGCCACAAAGCAAATAATTATGGCTTAAGCACTTGATAGACCGGCGATCTGTATGGGATGACAGCTGTTTAAACAATGTCCAAAGATGAAAAAAGCTTTTGTGGTAAGATCCTATAAGTCCAATCGTCGTCATTTCCACCGTTGGTCGGTCGGTCACGATTCTCCGTTGTTTTTGCTACTCTCTATCTCTTTGACTGTTTCTATTTAATTTGATATTCTTTATATTCAATCAAAGTTTAACTGCAAAGATCTCTTAAAAGGGTAATTACATAGTCGACCAAGAAATTTCTTGATCACTTTTCGACCGTATTACAAAGGGATAAGGTTCTAAAGTGGTCAAGCAATTACTTGGTCGACTATACATAATAAATATCTGCATTCCTTTTTGTTATTTATGATTTTTTGCAATAATTTCCATACATTCATAAGTTTACAGGTTTACACTTTTATTAGGTAGTCATCACTAAAATTATCAATAATAATTTCCTTTAGTAGTTTTAACTAGGGATTATTAGATGAATTAGCCAAATTACGTCGTAACATATATTAGTAAATGGGTCTCAAACCCTCTTTTACCGGATTTGACGAAGAAATAAGAAAATAGAAGAAGCCCTAAAAATAGTAACAAGATTTGAAAAGATTCGTTTCGTCACATTCTGATGAAATAATGTATTTTAGTAGAATAATGTATTTTATTACGGGTATGACCGAAATTTCTTTCAATTTCGTTTTTTTTATGTAGGACAAAGATATTCAGAATGATAGACGGGATGACAATAAAAAGTTCGTCATCAAGTAGCCTGTAATATTTAAGGTTTTATTTTACTAATTTTACCGTTTCCTGATACTAGAAAAACCATCCAAATCTGTCGGTGGGAACCCTAAAACTAAAACGTTCAGACCTTAAGATGAGCAACTGCGGTGGGTTCTTTACGATGTCATCAAGGAGATTCATCCGTATTCAAGCCTTCTTGTGCCGGTATTTTGAATATTTACTCAGATGTTGGTTGACTTGGCTCACGGAACAAACATGGTTGTTTATGTTACGTTTGCTTTAAAGATATTTTCCCTTTTTCTTTGTAGTTCGAGAATAGGTATAGTATAATGATTGACGTATTCAATTTCATGAGGGCTGTTACAAAGCTTAGCTGATACAGTAGCTTTTCGCACGAAACGAATGACAACACCCTACGGTGAGCACGATAAATGAAATTTTAGTAGAACTAATTCAATGAATTTGGAAAGGTTACACAAAATAATGAGACCGCCTTTTGGATACCTATATTAGCTTTATCTGTAATTCTGTCAAATTGTAATGTGGTATTCAATAAAGCATATTGTATTGTATTGTATTGTATAATGTACAGAAATTCCAAATTAGTTTAATATTTGGGATTGACCCCGTAGTTAAATGCCATAAAACTGCCAAGTTTACTGGCCCCAATTTCTTAACTGTGTAGAAAATATTTAGATGCCAGGGTGGCAAACCATTTTTTGTGACACTAAGGCTCCATTTTATCCTTTAGGTATGAAATTATAGGTACAGTCAAGGAATTAAATTTCCAACCCACCTAAGGTTCAATAGCATATAGCAAACTGTCACCATAAGAGCTATAGAGCAAGACGTTAGTTTGACATATCGACCTTAATGCATTGCGAATATCAGACGACATTTCAACGAAATGGGTAGGGAATTAAATTCCTTGACTGTACAACGGTTATAAATATTTTGAACTTGAAGTAATGAAAAATTTGAATTCACCTTTTACTGCTGTCCAGTTAGCTGAAAAAGCTCTCTCGACTGTTTATAATATTGTGTCTGAGTGTAAGAATAACAAATTCAAAGTTACAAAATATATTTAAGTTACTTTCCTTTTCATGCGAACCGTACAACCACTACAATTGCAATTCCATGCTCTCGCTAATTCATCTATACAGTCCCGAGAAACAAACTTTGGTTATTAATGTCAAAATTATACTGTGTTACTAAAATTTCTTTGACATCAAATCTTACGGACTTTTATTAAGGCCTAAGCAGTTATTAAGCGTTTACTGGAAAGCGGGCCAACTCATTTCAGTAAAATTAATTACAACATTTCATCACTGAATAAAATACGCTAAAGCTACGAGATTTGATGTTACATAAAGCTGGGCTATTTCGGTTTTAGGAGACGCCCTTGTTACACAAAAGGTTAAGTACAATGTAGCGTAATTATCATGAAATTGGCGTCTGTTGAGCTTCAAACTTCTCATTTTATCGTGTCAATTGCCTTTAATCTACACGATATTGCTACTTAGCTTCACAGCGATGTGAGAACAAAGCTCGAAGAAATTTTGTCAGTTCTCTAAAGATTTATACGTAGGTAATATAACTGTACCAGTACTTGACACGTTTAGGGCATTGTTTGTACCTGTAGTCGACATCATTGTTTCTCGTTTTTACTCGTATGTTTCCGAATTTTCTCGGCAATTATTGTCGTCACTGCTGTCAAGATTCGGAACATGGGTTCCTAAGGTAGTGTAAAGGTGCACTGAAAAGTAGGTAATCCAGTACGCAGAGGAAGTCGCGAGCAAAAGGCAATGGAATAAAAAAAATACTCGAGCAAGTAATTGCTTAACCACTTCTCGATCGTATTAGAATGGGGATGAGGTAAAAAAATGGCTGAGCAATTACTACTTGTCGACTAAAAATGAAAAGGTTTGGCTTATTCCACGATCAGTGTGTAGTCATTTGACAAATATCGGCGTTAATTTTTTCTATGGGCATTTCTTTTAGAATAAAAGTTATATTGTTTTCTTTAATAAAGCATCAGGCCATGAATAATGCGAGACCGTAATTTTCAAGACATAATGCAAGTTGACTTGACGAAGTTTAGCCGGTTCACTGGCTGCTGTATAGTCCACTAAGAAATTGCTTAGTTTACAATCGTATTAGAAAGTTCAAAGTGGTCAAGCAATTACTTGGTCGACATACGTACAGCAAGCACCTGACTAATAAATTGCGCTAAACTTTTGCGATTTCTATTCATAATTATACACTTAGTATAACGGTATAGAAATACTTTACTGAAATGCATTTCTTGCCATAATACGTCAATTTTGCGCGATAAAGTTTCAAGAACGCTATATTTATCTAGGATGAGTAGAAAGGAGCGTACGATGATGTACGAAGGTACAAGAAAGACAGCAAGAAGATTGTATGAGTGTAAAAGGGTAAGAAGATTTGAATAACAGAATTTGTATGTTTGAATTTGGAAGAAATGAGGAATGTCAGTTTAGGCCAAGACGAAGACGTGTAAATTATTAAGTGGTTTTGATGTTGGGAAAATATATTTTAAATTGATTTTCCTGTGGTTTTGGAAATGGAATGTCATATGGTTGAAATTGCTTTTACTTGCTTTTACTCGCTTTATTTTTTAAGACAAAATTTTCACATGCTAACCTTGGCTGAATATATTGTGGGAAGCACTGTTTGCCATCTTGGCCTTAAGATCTTGGAATGTACCATATATTCTTGTGAATAAACGACTCATTCATTCATTCATTCATTTTTCTTATTCAAAATACATCCCACATGTATTAAGTAAAATTTGATAAATAATAAGGATAATTCTTACTTTTAGGAAGACAACTCGTAAAAGTAAATCGTAGGTGAACAAAGCCAGAAGATTTACAAGTGTAAAGTAACATTGAAGGTGTGATTTTTACTTATAGTAGGTTTGATTAATAAAATCAGCACTGAAAATCAAAATCAGAATTAAAATCGATACCGAAATTAGAATCAGAATATGCAGCTGAAGAACCCCTAAGTACAGTCGGCCTCAGTAGCTAAACACTTAAGAACTTTGTAGTAGTAATGTATGAAACAAGAGTTGCTCGAATTTGTCACAGTACTGACAGCGACAAGGTACTAAAATGTTCAACTGCTTCTGAAGATGACCGTACCGGTTTTTTTGCTACAATAACAGTACGAACACGTTAGAGCTAAATTCTCAATTACCACGGTTACAGTTTGTTGCGGATACGCGTCGCTAGAGGCGCTGTCTATATTTCCATAGTAGTTGAGAAGTTAACGACAACACAATTGAGACGTGTATTGTAAGAAAAACTTACTCTAAGGGTACCTACTGTATCAAAATCAGATACAAATCTAAAACAACATTCAAGTGAACATCAATGATAATGTTTCCAATATTTCAATAATTTTTGAAATGTAAATTTGTAATTTTCGATTTTTTTTTGTAATTTTTGTAACGCAAGGCACGGAATGGAGATGTTGCAGGTTTGAGTCCTGCCATCACCCTAAATTTTCTTTGTGTCGTCATTCATTATAATATAGCATTTTAATATTACACATAATGGCATAATGTGTTTTAAAGTTGTTACACGTTTAAGAAATGTAGTAACCTTGTTGTTCCATTAACAACGGTTGGCCTGAGTTGCGCTTGGATAATTGCTAACTGAACATTATAAGATGTGCCAGAAATAATTACGGAAATAAATTCATGAATTTGTAATTCAAGTCAAGAACAACTCTAGCTAGTTATTTACATTATGTGAACAGCCAAAACTAATTTTCGAAAGAAATGGTTCTATTGCTTTTTTTACTAAGCGAAGAATCTTTGTTATTGAATGAGGTTAAAATAACTTCAAGGAATAAAAATAAGGATTATTTTTCGATTTAGAACTGGTGACGTTTTTTAGAATGGCGGCTGGGCCGTGACTGTGTATAAAAAATACTCTGAGCGTCTACCAGGCGCAATGAGAAAATTGATTAATTTGTCCTCACTCCGTCGGGTTTAAGGCAACAATTTTGTTTACTTAAACCTAAGGAAATACCATTTATTTTAGTCATGTTAGCTTTTATTACTATTCACTATTTCAGTCATAAAATTGAAAACGATGCGCTATTGCTTAAATATTTTTGTTCCTTTTTTTATGAAATAGGAAGCCAAACAAGCAGGTGGGTCACCTGATGGTAAGTGATCACCACCGCCTATGCACACCCGCAAGACCAAAGAGATTGCAGATGCCAACCCAGAAGGCTAAGATGGAATACCTCTTGTGCCAATAATTACACCGGCTGTATTGCTCTCTACGCCGGAACTCAACAGTGCAAGCACTGCTGCTTGCACAAGGTCCTGCCACCCGCAAAGTTCCTATAGGTAAGTAATAAATACTAAAGCTCAACAGGATTGCGATTTTTGAATCTCACCGGGTGATTAAAGCTCGCCAAAATAGCAATTTTTCATAGAAATGCAGCCACTTTGTTAAGCTTTAGTCACCTGGTGAGATTGAAAAATTTGTGTTTGAATCTCGCCGGGTAACTAAAGCTCACCAAAATAGCCGTTATTGGCGCGCGGCTGGTGCGTGTCGGGCGCTTGATAATCAAAAATCATCCCACAGAGTATTAAATCTTCTATAAATATAACAAAGTTGTTACTAGCCGATGTCTGATCATAGCAGCTTAGTTATTAAGGAACAATTAATATAAGGGATCTTTAAAATATAACTACTTAAACTAAACACTAAAATAATCTAAAGCTGTATAGTGGTGGAGGCCTTGCTTCGTATAAAAAACAAATATCTGTACGTTTCTATTGAAAATAGGGAAATTTCTTATTACCCCGGGCGGACGAGCGTGCATGAAATGAAACAGGTTATAAATGTGAAGGGTGCGTGAAAAGGGGCGTGTACTTGTGTGAAATGATATCGGAAAGAGCGTGTTTGATTCCAGTAAATATTTTACACTTCCGTAGACACAATAATTTGAAATAAAACAATTTAATCGTATATATTGCAGCGAACCTAATTTCAGACGTTTTATTTGTATATTTAGGTATATTAACGAGAGTTGAGGCACAGAATAAATAATAGTATTAGGTAACGTACAGAAACTTTTCTTTTACAACTGCGATTAAATGAATTCCAACTTTATAACTACTTCATACACATTCGCCAGGCGGCGCGCGTCAAAAGGAACGCTCCGCCCGCGACCGCCGTCCCCCCGCAACTCCCGGCGAAACATTAGGGTTGCGGCGCATTCGTTCTCAATTAAACTGACACAGCGAGGACGAGTAAGCAGGCGCGCGGCGAGCCGACAACCTTCTGCGATTTGGCTACGCTGTGGGCAAGGCGGCCGAGCGTACCTACAGTGCGGAGTGAACACACATGACATGCAGCAGTGTGAGTGACCTCAACTGTCGTTGCGTTAATATACAAGTCAAGAAACTACAAGAAATTATTATAAAAAAACTTGTCAGTCGCTTTAGCTTTGCTTAGGTAATTAATTTTACGTTTTTAAATCAACTTCATTTCCATTTGATGTAGCACGGTATTACGAAGATTTTAGACAGGCAAGTGTCTTATTACTATTAAGTTACAGACAAAAATAGAGCCCTAATTTTTGGGTTTCATTTTAGTTTTGTTTATAATTCGTGCGGTCTCTCAATCTGGCTTCTGGCCCCAATAAGTTTTGCATCCCTGGCGTAAAACAACTGGCGGGATCCCTGCTATCGGATAAAAATCTGATAGTGCGAGCGAGTGACCGCGCTAACTCACTTAAAGCGAGAACGTACTAGGGCGGTGACAAGTGGCAGACTAAGTACAATACGGTATTCCACTGACAAACGGAATGGCATATATATGTAAAATTGTAGTAGATAACTATTATAAATACCTACTTACCGTCCTAGATACCTACATAATTATGTCCAAAGAAGCAGATAAAAAAATCTATATTTTAGAAGTAACAGCGATACAAAGTTACAAATATAACAAAGAAAAAAAGTTTTTTGTTTCGAAATATGCTCATTTTAATGTCGATAAAAAGGGCGAAAATTTTGTTATAAGATTAATTAGTTAGTTGGAATTTGTCTATTAATCAAACCAGTGAAATGTTAAAAAAAAATCATTTTTTTAATTGTTAATTAATCATATTCTGGACTGTAATTTTTTAGACAACCCATTTGCAATATATTTATTGACGTATTTAATTGAATATAAAATATTTTTCATCCATTAACCAGCCCGGTGAAGGTCATTTTAAGGAGGGACCTTAGACTATTACAAGCTGCCAATATTAAAGTAAACGCGATTTAGTGTTGGGTCCACACAAATCACGAGTGTGACGTCACGCGGGTTGTATGCAGCGCGATAGAGCGTTTTCGCGACGCACGCCCGTTGTGATCTAAATGGCAGTGAAAACCATATCAAAATCCGTTGCTTGTTTTAGAAGGAGAAGGCGGCCACACACACACATACACTATAATTATTAATGACAGGTAGGAACGGATAACAACTTTACTTTATACTATTAAAGAAGACTTATCTGTCATTTGGCCTAACAGACCCTTAATAATCCAGCTCGAATAAGATTTACATGTTAGTGTCACACAGAACTCCACTTTCTTAGGAAATACTTACCTAAAATACATCATTTTAGGGGCTGTTCAAGTATTACGTAAGCAGTATAGGGGGGCGGGGGGGGGGGGTGTCTTTGCTGTGCTTATTTTTGATGACATGGGGGGGGGGGGGGGGGCTTGATGGTGACTACGTTAGCAGTTGTTATATACTTTTTACACATATGGAACTGATGTGCATTATTCAAAATTTAGAGTACCAAGATGTTGAATGGTTCGATGAGATGAGAACGACGTAGGCATTCCAAAATCGGATAAAAGTGAGCAGACATACAACATTGAGGAGCACTTTTTAAATTTTCTTATTTCTAGAATTGAGAATATCTCCTGCTCATGAATCAATAAAAAACAATACATTAAAAGAAAAATGCATATACCAATGTTTACGTAAGCATGGGGGGGGGGGGGTAAGAGTTTTGATTACTTTTGCTGACAAGGGGAAGGGGGGGGGGGCGGTAAATAATTGTAGTAAATCTGCTTACGTAATACTTGAACGGCCCCTTACCAAAATGCTAATGCTTATTTTTTTATACTTAACTTAAAAAAGGAAAAATACTTAGTATAAATACTAGTAAACATACCTTAACGGCTTCAAATGTCCGCACATCGGAAATGTAGACGATCAAAGGCTGACGGCGGCGTAAAATCATTTTTAAGACACTTCGCTCCTTCACAGCTGAAAGCTTTTTATTTATTACTTAGAGCAACGAATAAAAAACATAATTCAACCTGAAAAATGTATCCAATGAGTGATACAGACAAATGAGATTTTAACTTTTCCTGTTCACGTTTTTTGAATTTGAATAATACTTTTTTAAAACGCGAACGGCTGACATTGATAGGTTTACGGATTATAATTTACGAAGTGGTACCCCGTACCAGGGCCCATTCCATAAACGCGACAGGCGACAGGTGGCAGTGACAATTCGCCGTACATAATTGTGTCGACAAGTAACGCTACAGACTTACAGACTTAACATCATAGTCAGCAAGCAATGTATACCGAATTGTCACTGTCACCTGTCGCCTGTCGCATTTATGAAATTGAGCCCAGGTAACACGGGGCGAGTATAATCATGCAAGTAATACAATGATTTGTGCATTAGTCAGTGTCAGGTTGAAAACCATGGTAAATCTGCAATGTAACAAAAATATCTCTTTCGTCAATCGCACGGCATGAAAGTTTACGTTTGTTGAAAGCTGTGCACCTAGCACGAATATTCTCGATACGCGTTTACTCGCTACGTAACACAGTGCGTCTCGTTCTAACCAGCCCAGTAGGAGAGAGACGCTCTGAGTTACGTAGCGAGTTAACGCGTAACGAGAATATTCGTGCTAGGTGCACTGATAGCTTATGTTTACGAATACTCGTAATTGCATTAATTAATGTATTTGTATATGTATGTACATGTAATGTTAGTCTGTATGCCGAAGTAACGCGCTAATTTTAATGTTTTGTTAAAGTTTTATATAATAAAATATAGTTTAATTTGTTTGTATGATAGTCTTTTAGGTATTTTTTTCTATGGCCCTATGCAGCCTGAAATAAATTATTTTATTATTATTATTTAATGTTTTACTCGGGTGCAATTTTTGAATCTCGCCAGGTGATTAGAGTTCACCAAAATGGCCGATTCTCTATGAAAACCGGCTATTTTGGGGAGCTTTAGTTACCCGGTGAGGTTCAAATGCAATTTTTGAATCTCTCCAGGTGACTAAAGCTCACCAATATGGCCGCATTTCTATGAAATCGCACTCCTGATCTTTAAAGCTTTAATTTCCTAATTAATCGTCATGTCGTTAACTTATTAGAGTTTCAAAGGAAAAATGTCTATTAGAGCAATTTTATATTCATACTATTCATAGTAAATTGAAAAAGAAAAAAAAACTGTTTAAGTAGTAAGTAATTCAAATTTTGTCACGTTTCGGGTGTTTTCTTCTTAGTATATTTAATAATCCGAACTACACTGGTAGAATCACACGTGTTATAATGAAAAATATAATGCAAATATATATTTTCTTTCCTTTTACTGTTTTAAAAACCTTTTTCAGTCTCTCTGTATCATAATCTACGTTTGGTAGTTAAAGTTAGGTTCAATACAAATGACCAACGCTGAGTCGTAGTGTAATCTTGTACCTTCATTTTTTCTTATCTGTTAGCTGAATAAATCTTTTCTTTCTTTCTTTCTTTTTTTCTTTCTATGCAGATATGTCTAGCAATTGACACATAATCTTAAATTTTCTACGATAGTTTTTTTTCAGATAACAAATAAATAATAGATGTTTTGAGTTAAAACGAATAAAAATACAAGGATAAAGTGTATAAATCGGTAACAGGGCCATACTCGTTGTTATAAAGTGCGTGATTAAGAAGGGATAATGGTAAATTGCTTTGTTTACAACTTTGGACAATACTCCAAATGTAAGTTTTTTTTTATAAGTCGTTTCCAGTGAAATAACATACATAAGTACATCGAATATCTAGGAATATTCCCAAGACATCTTTCCATGGAAAATTCACGTTTGCTGCTTCCAACGTTGAATTAAAAATGTTGTTAGCTAAATTGGATTCCACATTTTAACGTGTATTCCAGGAAAATGTGCGAGCATTGGCGAAACAGGAAAATAAAATAAACCAAATCAAGCACTGAGGACAGCTCGACGGGTCTAAAAGTGTCTGTCTTTTCAAATCTATAAACGGCATACTACTTTTAAATAATTAATAATTCAGGCATCGCTTTGCGGAGGTCCGTATCAACAAACTGGAACAAATTATTTTTATTAATTTATTTTATTAATAATAAGGATAGCAATAGCTTTTTGATCTTTACTTTTTGATCGATGTTCTGAATGTATAAAACGCAAGCTAGCGCTATTGCGTGTCAGCTTGTGTTTCGTACATAGACAGCGTTTTTTAAAGGGAAATTGTGCTAGACTTAATAGTTACATATAGTTTTAACCTCAATTTATTTAACACGTTTTAACTTGAATTATTCGAACAGTTATTCAGACATGGCTGCCCTTAGAGCCGAATTAATCGGCGAACGCAGAATAAACATTTTTGAATCAACATGTATTGTACAGTATCGCGATATTTTATACCAATATTCTATAAATCCTTTGTACTCTTAACTTTTAACAAATTTGTATCTGAAATCACTTTATCAAGATACAACCCTTTAAATTATAAATACCAACACAAGTAAAATGCTGCATTGCAGTTTTTCTTCATAATAATTGCCGTTGGCATAACACCAAGGAATGATTTCCTGTGAAGAATTATCGTCTTTCAACTACTATTGTTACGGAAAATTGTTGGAAATGTTTCATTATTGGGGGCACAGCAAGTCCCGACGTCGTGAGCTCGAAAAACGCCGAGTTTATTTGCACCGTTAACATTAAACTGACTTGAGGCCTTAAACTCAGAACTTCTGAATAAACCAGTTGAGGCAACCGTCCCAGTGCTTAGCGTAGTTAAATAGACACAATTTTCTCTCTTTTTTACTCGTCTGATTCCGTATCTTCTTGTCAATTATTGGTACACTGTCAAAGACTAGGCCGTAGATCGTTACCTTATAGCTTTAGTACTTTAATTGATGTTTCAAGATATGACTCTGTTTTGTTCTTTGTTAGAGGAGTGTAAAAGTACTTTCAAAAACATTACGCCTTAATCTAAACTGGACTTGAGTGTTCGTCGCTATTTTTACCCGAAGACGGCAAACCCGAAAGGAGTGGCTATATTTTTAGCAGTCTAGGTAGGTATTGTAGGTATGTATTTTGGTATCATTCCCTCAAACAGCAACAAACTTTGACCCACGAATCCACAAAAAAGTCTGCGACCGCGAATAATATTGCACAAGTTTCCGCGGCGGCAAAAAAGACGCTCGAATGAAACTTGGCGCTTTCCAGCTTTTATGTGGATACTGTTTTATCTCTTTCACAGTTGAGTTGCGGGTAAATCTGGTGCAAGCGGCATCGGTGGCACGTCGAACGTGACGTTAACTAATTATTATCGTCGCCCCGACAGAGGATGTTCACGAGCGAACGGGCTTGGGAATAATTGGAGTGAAGACTTATGCTATGGGCACAGAATAAATAATACTACGAGCACAGAAGTCTTCGTCTTCTTCGAGCAACAATGGCGTTTAGTTTAAGAAGCGTACTGTGCGCCTCTCTGTGTATCGCATAACATAAACATCAGCAGGTAGTTGGAAAGACAAATAATGACAATTACCAATAAAAAAAAATGAGAAAGAAACATTACAGCCTGTTTGGCAATGGGTCCCAATCTCAGCACGTGCGGGGTGGAAGTACCCCGCGCTGATTTTCAGATTGGCCCCTTTTACAGTCGTAACTCCTGACATACAATACAAGCAGGTAAAGAATACAATAGAAAAAAAAATATATATACAGGGTAGCATTTTTTTAAATATCTTTCTTTAGCTTCTTTATATGGTATTAAGTAAAATCGCTATCCGTTCCTGCCTGTCCTTCCGTCCTCCTTATAGAGCAATCATACTGAAAGTGTACACCGCGGAGCCGAAACTCCATAAAGGCTCTGTGGGGGTTCTGTGTGAATACTGGTTATAAGATGAAAAAAAATCTGAAACACATCCCACCTCTCTGGACGATAGTTCAACACTGTTTTTTAATTCAGGGTTCCGTCAAATATTTCTCATTCCAAGAGGGTTTTCCGTTTAAAAAAAAATTTGAGAACTGCTGTAATAGAGTATGTTCACCCGCCTTCTCCTTCTAAACCACGCAACGGATTTCGATACGGTTTTCACTGTCATTCGGAGAGTTTTCTAAGGAAGGTGTTTATGTACACCACATCCTGTTTCCACCCGTGCAAAACTAAGGCGGGTTGATAGTTACTTCTTCTTCTTCGTCGCTACACTCTTGGCAGAGTTGTCGTGGCCGTCGTATCTTGAGTGGCGAGCGTTACGACCCGGCGCCATTCTTCTCTCACGGCTGCGCGTCTAGTGTTCTCATGCACGGGCTGGTTTGTGGCGGATTTGATCAGGTCGGTCCACCTCATGGGGGTCGACCGCGTGGTCTGCTGCCCTCAACCCTGCCCTGAACTACCAGCCGCTCGATGGAAAACTCTCCGCATCTCGCTATATGCCCGAAGAAAGAGAGGATTCTGGGCTTAACCACGAAGGACAAGCGCTGTTTAATGTTTAGCTCCTGAAGAATAGAGTTATTGGTGCGAAACTCCGTCCAGGATATTCGGAGCATTCTTCTCCAGCACCACATTTCAAGCGCATCGATCTTTCGCCTCGCACTCTCTCTCAGTGTCCAAGTCTCCGCGGCATATAGGAAAACAATAAAAACCAAGGATCTGACTAGTCGAGTCTTTGTTGCCTTTGTGATGTTTCGGTTTCGCCAGACTTTAGTTACTTAAATAAGGAGAAAACAAGAGAGTCAGGGTAAACGGTTAGTGAGGGGACTCGTGAATATAAACCACCGAGTTCAATGCCCACCAGCACCATGCAACAATAAGTCTTTCTAACTTATGTACACAATCCCCCTTAATCATAAACGCTTCGTAAACGTTTGTTAGTATAATGTTTTATGTTTTCATCTATCATTGCGACGTTTACCCTCAAATGAAAGGGACAAAACATTTTTTAGCTTAAAAAATTGTAGGTATCCTATCCTACTCATCCTCCTATTATAATCGTGTTTTGTAAGAACGAATTTTCGTTTTTTTTTTGTAATATTTACTCGCAAGCTACGTCATTGCTTAGTGTAGTTAATTATCCTTTGAGATTCCCGTTACTTCGTGGTAGCCTATCTAAAACTTCAAATAGCCAGCATGCTAAAGCTCGTTATTCTTTGTCGAAGTCCCAGAAAAACGGCCAATGTCATTGCAGTCCGCTTGCGTAATTTCCAACTCCCAGAATTTATTCAGCTTACAAGTTTCTTATTAAAAAAATAACTAAGAATATTTTCTTGAAAATTGTAAAAACTCTTGGACCGTGCCATTAAAAGCTGCTTTAGTGATAAAAATGTCTGAAGGAGTGTCTTAAGGGTACCTTTATTAAATATTAAATTGCACACCGAGCAACGTTGAAGAAAATGTAGTTGAAACGCGTTTGAGATGTGCTTCACCTGTTTGAAAGATATTAAAATTTATTAAAAATAATGTATTGCAACAAATACGTCGGAAAATATTTTCTATAGTTGTAGGGAAGACTTTCGAAATATTTCCGAGGTTTAACTCTTACGGTGCGTGGTACTTCACTAATATCTATTTAGACGCAGCCTCATGACAGCTGGCCTCTGTAGCAAAAAAAATACAAGTGCTACAAATTAACATAATTGTACAGTGTTTCATACAAACATGTGAGAAACAACCGTGGAACTAATATGACCGGCCAGGTTTAATTTATCTGTATGAACGTTCCTTTCTTATTACACCTAGTCAGACAGACCGAGTCAGCCGGTGTAATTACTGGCACGAGAGGTATTCCATCTTAGTCCTATAGGTTGGCAACGCATCAGCAATCTCCTTGTTATTGCGGGTGTCTATAGGCGGTGGTTCTCAGTTACTACTAGGTGACCCACTTGTTTGTTTCTCTTCCTATTTAAAAAGAATAAAATAACAGAGACGTAAAGAGAGATAAATTAAACTTAAACAGTCTTAGGGTCACAGATTTAAAAAGAAAAGGGCGGTTGATCGGTTTTGTTCACTATCGCCAAGGATTTTTAGTGAAACGATATGTTTGAGAAGAACGAAGAAGAAAGGTTTAAGTTATTCAATTCTGTGACCGAATTTTCTTTAGATCTAGAACATTAAAATGTATAAAATCAAATTGCTTCCGTATAATTATTTCCGTATTTTGTAGCTAGTTGTCAACAGCATCCAATTTTGACTTAAGATCCCCCACATTCTGTCCAAATGACCTTGCCAAATAAACAAGGTACTCCATAATCCACGTAATTGCTAACAATCATGGTATAGTTAGATTCAAACGCCAGCTATTAATTAACGTGATTCTGTATGGTACTAATAATGCCTGACATAATTAGTATACAATTACGTTGTATCGATCAGGCTTCGCTTGTTTGTTTCCATGCGAGTTACGGGATATCTCAGCATCGATATTTTGGCTTAGTAACTGAACCAAAGATGCTTTTGAAATTTAGCTGACGTCTTATAATTAAATACAATACACATTTGTGCGTAAACAATCACGCACTAGAAAATGGCTCTGACGGCTTCGATGAAATTTACAATAATGAAATTTCACCGTTCTCGCAAATTTTTGGGAAAATTTGCTTTTGTTTAATTAAGTGTCATAAGATGGGACGCAAGTAGATAAATTAAACTTCATGTTAGGGCTACTGGAAAATTTGATATAGGCAATTGAGCTCAATCAAATTGTTTCACTGTCATAGTGTTAACATTAGAACAGTGTCAGTAACGGCTGTAAAGCGGCTCGCCACACATAAATAATGCACATGATATATGTTGCTGGTTGCCAAGACCCAATATTCGGGGTGATTCGGGCGCTCACGTCCGACTACGATACATATTTCATCCTGGCTGCTCCGGCGCAAGCGATAAGCGATCGAGGTTCCAACTAGCCATGCATTGCCAGACTCCTTAATGGATCCATGTAGTGTTTTATATTATGAATTAGATTAACAATAATTAATTTATAAAATGAATCTAATTTAATTCTTACAAATAATCACTGCCTATCCTAGACGTCTTAAATTATTTGAATCGACTTTTTTACCGTTAATAAAGTCAGTGAAGAAATCGAAACACAATAAACAAACAAAGTTTTGCGGTTCAGTTCTTCTTTTGCAGGATTATTATTTAATAAATAACACAAATTTAGCATACGGAGCCCTTTATGTACGTGTTCAACTCCCACTCAGCAGAGTTTTTCAGTTAGTTGTCATTTAAAATCAACGGCAAGACATTTTTTGGACCACTCGTCAACAAATTGAATTAAAGTCTGCGGGTATCGCCCCTAAGTTCCATACTCGCAGACGGCAGCTAGGACCCTCTTCTGCTACCTTTGATTTACCTACTACCTCATTTATAAATGACTAACATTCTGTCACTCAGCACTGCCCGCGATTTTTCTCCCTGCGGCAATACAGGGAAAAAGTGAGCACTTTCAATAGTTTTTCCGACTACTTTTGCCCATTCAGCTGATGCGTTAAGAAACTATGGTAATTTATAGATATGAGAGTTGACTTTACACTTTAGCCAGTAAAAATAGTTCTTTGCGTTGTACAGATATAATATAATATATTGTAGAGGTATTTGGTGGATAAATTATTAAAGTATTACGACACATCTAAGGCCTAAACACTGCAATTTTTCTTAAATTGAATTAAAATATGCATTTTGTTTTTGTAAATAACCTAGATTTTTAAGTACCTTAGTACTAACATAATAATATATGGACTTTTGTTGTTATGAATATTTTTTTATTTGATTTGATTGATGTTAAAAGAAAAAAACGTGAACACTTTGCCATTCCCGCGTTGCTTTTTAACAAATTGCATAGGTAACTGCTCTGTAGTGTTGGCTATTTTCTTTACAAGCCAACAATTAAACTTCACATTTCAAACGATTATTTTAAGGCTATATAAACGAGCTTGCACAACTTCTAATTGTCTGTTCAGGCCCCCAATTCTGGCGCTCATCGAGATTCATCTGACGTTCGATATGTGTCAAAATATGACAGATTTTGAAGGGATTTTGGGATTTGACAGCTCTTTTTGACTTATCTCGAGTGTGACTTCATCTCGAGTGTGAGAATTGCCCCGCAGAATGGTCAGAACGTTAAGCATTTTCCCTATCGACGCACAGGACATCCTTTTCACTCCATTTTTACTTAATTTGCTATGTTCCTATGTCTGTGCTTCCGTGTTAAATATTGCAAATCGATTTTAAATCACTGTTGGATTGACTTAAAAACCTGGTTCTTAAGTATTTAGATTCGATGACTGTAATAACAAACAGCTCCACAAACAGCTTATGTTTTAAAGACGATTTCTTAACAAGAACTTAGGTATTTCGCTGCTTTCCTCAGAAAAAGATTAATTAAGTCAAATGAGAGACAGTGTAGTTTAGACACCTCCATATGTAATAAATAATTACAAACCTACTAAAGTAAAAAATTTGCAAAATACAACGTGTTTTAGTTGTTTAACTAAAAGATTGAACATATTGGAAACTGCAGTAAATCTTTTAAAGTTCAAAAATCAACATAGAATTTACACGTTCAAGGGATTTCTTAAAAAAAATTTAAACACACAACAAACTGTTTTAGTGAGCTTCTGATCTGTACCAGAGTCAGGGCTAGAATATAAACTCGTCGCGTGTCATCCGAGTTTAGATTGCACGAAATTACGGCTGTCTACTAAGCCAGTACAATTGTGAGGCTTTATTTTTCGTTTTACATAAATAAACTGATGAAGATGGATGCTTATGAAAAGATGTTGAAGTCGAGTATGATATCGACGGTAACAACGTACAAGGGGCAAACTGCCTATCTGCGTTTTCTCAAAAACTACAATTAACTTGAGTAATGTGATATTAAATATAGATATAAAGTATAAAAATAATCATACGCGTAAAGTTTCAGATTATTATCTTCACGGAGTAAAAAGTTATGAAGACTTGTACCGTTATTTTGCTCTCCTGTAAAAGTTGTGATTTTTCAGTTAGAATCATATACGTTGTTGCCGTCGATATACACAATACATGATCTTTAGGAATATCAAATGAAGATCTATGAACGGAAATTTCCCCTAGGAATAAAAATAAATCTTTGATTGTACATACAAACCAATATGCGTACAGTTTGCTGACGTCATAGTATTTTGCTCTGATTTTGTATAAATAGCATATATGGGCCTGGCCACATGTCTGCGGCGCGGCGTCGGCGCCGCAAAACGGTGCGGCGTCGCAGTTTTGTGCGGTGCCGGCACCGCAAAAATATGCGGTGCGGCGCCGCGCAAACCTGCGGTGCGGCGCCGCGTACGGTGCAAATTCACGCCGTTGCGGCGTGGAAATATGCGGTGCGGCGCCGCAAAAACCTGCGGTGCGGCGCCGCTACGGTGCAAATTCTCGCCGCCGCGTCGTGGAAATACGCGGTGCGGCGCCGCAAAAACCTGCGGTGCGGCGCCGCAAAAACCTGCGGTGCGACGCCGCAAAAACCTGCGGTGCGGCGCCGCGTACGGTGCAAATTCTCGCCGCCGCGCCTTGAAAATACGCGGTTACTCGACCGATTGCGTTCAAAATCGATATCTAAGAAATTTTGTCGTCTCTAACAAGAAATCCGTTAAGAAAATAAATAAAAGTAGCCGCCATCTTGAAATTTTTAGTTACTCGACCGATTGCGTTCAAAATCGATATCTAAGGAACTTTGTCGTCTCTGACAACAAATCCATTAAGAAAATAAATAAAAGTAGCCGCCATCTTGAAATTTTTAGTTATTTGACCGATTGCTTTCAAAATCGATATCTAAGGAACTTTGTGGTCTCCGACAACTAATCCACTAACAGAATGAGAAAATATAGCCACCATCTTGAAATTTTTAGTTACTCGACCGATTGCTTTCAAAATCGATATCTAAGGAACTTTGTCGTCTCTGACAACAAATCCGTTGAGAAAATAAATAAAAGTAGCCGCCATCTTGAAATTTTTAGTTATTCGGCCGATTGTTTTCAAAATCGATATCTAAGGAACTTTGTGGTCTCCAACAACAAATCCACTAACAGAATGAGAAAATATAGCCGCCATCTTGAAATTTTTAGTCACTCGACCGATTGCTTTCAAAATCGATATCTAAGGAACTTTGTGGTCTCCGACAACAAATCCGTTAGCAGAATGAGAAAATATAGCCGCCATGTTGAAATCTTCTAATTTTGTTTCTTTTTATCATTTTGTTTTTTTTTTAATTACCCAATTCTATTTGTAATCTTGTTAATCATTATACCTAGGTAAAACCAAATAAACGTTTTAATTAAAAAAAAACTTTTCAATTTTACAAAAGTTAAGAGCGACACCCCTAATGTACCTACTTCTGAAGAGTATCTAGTTTTCGCATAAAAGGCCTTACTAGTTGAGATACAGTGCTAAACAAAAAAAAAAACTATTTTACAAAAAATAAGGGGACAACCCTAACGCTCTATTGGAGCGTAGGTATCTAACTCCACAAACAGCCCTAGTTTCGGTACTGCTCTATTTATATACTGCGAAATGAACCCAAACTCGATAGGTTTCCTAGTAGGCATCCCAGGGTTTCGTCAGCCACATTCCAGTTCCATCATCAAGGACTCATCATCAGGTTAAATAAGGTCTCATTACGCTAAATCTAATCAGCACAAATTTTCTAGTAATCCATGATGATGGGGTCCATGTCGGTTTAAAGACTGAGTGCGAAGTATTTGACGACGCAGCGAATGAACAACACGGCCGACGCACCGTGCACCCGCTCAGTACGGTGCCACCGTGTATTTCCACGGCGCGACGGCGTGAATTTGCACCGTAACGCGGCACCGCACCGCAGGTTTGTGCGGCGCCGCACCGCGTATTTCCACGGCGCGGCGGCGAGAATTTGCACCGTACGCGGCGCCGCACCGCAGGTTTTTGCGGCGCCGCACCGCATATTTCCACGCCGCAACGGCGTGAATTTGCACCGCAACGCGGCGCCGCACCGCAGGTTTGCGCGGCGCCGCACCGCATATTTCCACGCCGCAACGGCGTGAATTTGCACCGTTCGCGGCGCCGCACCGCAGGTTTGCGCGGCGCCGCACCGCATATTTTTGCGGCGCCGGCACCGCACAAAACTCCGACGCCGCACCGTTTTGCGGCGACGTCGCCGCGCCGCAGACATGTGGCCAGGCCCTATGGCATTCCAAATAATAATTCCAAATCGTATTTAGCTGGAAATTCAATTGAAACATAACAAACTACTGAGTTTCTATTCTGCTTATTTAATAAATACTTAGATATCATTGTCAGAAGCGTTAGTAGAATAAATCTCGTATACTCGCTCATTGTGGCATATTAAATATAACATTTTCATTTTCATCATTGTTTGGTGCGTTTTTATGCACCGATAAAAAAGTCGCAAGGTACTCCTGGTTTGGTCGTGTCGTCATCGTACAGTCTAAACCCGATAATAAACTAGATCAAGGGGAACACAGCTCGTGTAATCCCACAAGTGGGACACGGAAGCATTCCCGGCGCTCTTGCAAATATCAATTATTAATTAGCATCGAACTTGCACGTACTGAATTTCGCATTGTGCTAACACAGCACTTAGTTCGAAGTACTGTGTTTGCTAAGTTACTAGAATCTACATACATAGGTATAATAAAATTATAATGCCCTGAATAGTTGACCAAGAAATTACTTAATCACTTTTAGATCGTTTGACAAAGTGAAAAGTTCAAAAGTGGCCAAGTAGTTTTTTTGTCGTCTATAAAGCGCAGTTTAGGACGACCAGCCACAAGATGGTCAGATGACCTCATACAGGTGGCAGGAAGGCGCTGGTTGCATGCTGCTTCCAACCGGTCACTTTGGATATCCATGGAGGAGGCCTATGTTCAGCAGTGGACTTCTTGTGGCTGAGATGATGATGATGATGATGATGACATAGGAGATATTTAAAAAAAAAAATATGTGACGAGCTATACAAGGCAAAACAATTGTTTTTAGATTTTTGTCTCCCTGTCTTTATGTCTGTACGCACTACCTACACACAAACAAAATTTCCGACGGAAATTGAATGCAATTTTTGTAAATTTTATTGCTCTATGTCTAACTTAAAATTTGGTGTATGTTTTATCTTGTTATGCCGCTTCGAAGCCGACTTAGTAACTTACTTCTAAATTCCATGTGTACGAAGTTGGGGGCAGAAGCTAGTTTTTAAAATAACTCGTTTAGAGTTTTAAAAGTAGCTATACTTTTAAAGAGGTTCTGTCCTCGAAGGGTGCCAACAGGATCATATTACCAAGGCTCCGCTGTCCGTCCATCAGTGTCCTCGTATGTCTGTCACAGGGTGTATCTCATGAACTGTATAGGAACTTGGTAGATATTAGAAATTGTATCAGTGTTTATTACTATAGCCGCCATAAAAATCCTACTAATATTCTACTATTCTACTCATATTTTAAATGCGAAAGTAATAATGTTTGGATATTTGGATATTTATGTTTATTCCTCAATCACGCATTAACGGCTAGACAGAATTAGATAAAATATGACAAACAGATAGAGCATGTCTTGAATTGTCATAGAAAACTTTCTTCCGTATAAATTCAGTTAGATGTTTTTTTCTCAATGACGCACGAACATAGACGAATTTTTAACAGACAGACAGATCATGTCTTGGTTTAAAATGTACAACAATTTTACACTTTCACACATTTTGGTTTCAAGTGTCATCTACCCAAATAATCTTCTAAATTATCGTCACCTAGAAAACCGCATTTGAAATTCAAAAACCCTTTTATCTAAAGAGGAATTTCATCACTTCAAAGCATACTTCCAGGCTACACTACAGCTCGAATAGCTAAAGCATTATGCAGAGAATTATCTGGCTATAGCATGTTTATAAATAACTTAAACGTGCTAGATGAAAAGTAAAAAATAAATAAATTAGGCCACAGAGAGTTTTATGGACATCATTTTTTTATTTAATAGGCAGGCCAACAAGCAAGTGGGTCACCTGATGGTAAGTGATCACCACCGCCTATTTCACTAATCACCGCAACGAGATTGCAGATGCGTTGCCAACCCAGAGGGCTAAGGTGGAATACCTCTTGTGCCAGTAATTGCACCGGCTGTCTTGCTCTCCACGCCGGAACACAACACTGTAAGCACTGCTGTTTAGCGGTAGGATTAGAGAGCAAGATGGTGGTAGCGATCCGGACGGGCTCTTACAAATACTTACGTAACATACATTCGAAGAACAAACCTAATCTATGGATCCATTCAGTGCACCTAGCACGAATCTTCTCAATACGCGTTAACTCGCTACGTAACTCAGCGGGTCTCGTTCTAACTAGCCCAGAAAGAGAGACGCATTGAGTTACGTAGCGAGTTAATGCGTATCGAAAAGATTCGTGCTAGGAGCACTGGCAGGAGGCGGGTAGTAAATTGATGAATGAATACACAAAACCTCACAGTGGCTGTCTGTATGTTAAAGATCTTCCATATGTAATTTTTTCTGTTTTCATTATATTTTGGCCGTTATAAAAGTTGTGGCTTTTAAACTAACCAATTAAAAAAAAGATTATAACAGCTACCTATATGTTTTTATTCTGTGTATACTATAGATACTACAGCTAGACTCAAACGCGTCACGTCATAACCATTATTCCAGCATGCCAAGAAAACTCAAGGCGCAAACTCACTAACTTAAAACTTTAATTCAACAAAGACGGGCTAAATAGGAAAAAAGCATCTGAGAATTTGCATAAATTGCTTACTTCCTTCCCGTTTGTTGTTGGAGTGCTATGTTCAGGGAACTTAATAATAAACTTTACGAACCTACAAGTCAGGGCTGGGCTAAGCTCGGCTTTTACGCCCAACAATTATGCAGTGGGACTTATACGTTTTATAGCGACTGTAAAACAAAATGGAGTGGAACGGACTGTGTCGTGTAACTGCTTAAGACCATCTGTGAGAAATGGGTTTATGGGTATGAGGAATAACTGCTGGTTGCGGCTTCATCTCATCATCATCTCTGGCCTACATACGTCTCACAATGAGAGGGAGTGAACTTTAGTTCTCTCGCAGGGCCAATGCGGTGAAGGCTCGCAAACATAGTATATATTTTTTTAACACTTAGCTTATTTCACTATGAATCCGTTCCACAGTTTCACAGGGTTTAAAAGGAAAGGGCGACTGACGAATTATGTTCACTATCGCCAAGGATTTTGTTTTTGAAAAGATATGTTTGTTGAACAGGACGAAGAATTTCTGTTACAAAATTTAATAACTTGAACTCCCACATAAACTGTCAAAATTGGTGAATTTTGGCGTACATAAGAGTACTTAGTACACACCATGTTGTCTCTAATAATGACAGGTCCCCACTTGCAACCTTCATAACATCTGTAGTTCACCTTATGGAGACAAATTACTTGCTTCCGCTGCCATCATCAATTCTGCGAGAAATGTGTCTAGCTCAATGCCTTCATTTGTTTATTACGCGAACTTACCTCATAGTTATAAACGAATCGTGCGTTAGTTTATCGGTCATTGCGACGTTCGCTATTGAATGAAAGACACTTTACTTAGTGTCATTCGGTTGAAGGTAGGGATATTGTTGTAGCGTTCTCAGAAAGGCAGGGAACTTCCAGCATTTAAACTTTCACAAACGGAAAGTTTCTAGCATCACTTCATAATGATGGTCAAATGGCAGAAAGTTCTCAAAAAGGTATGAATTTAAAATAACACATCGGTATGCCTAGCCAATAGACATATGGCTCGCCTAGTGAGTAATTGCCACCGCCTATGGACGATTGCGACTTTAGGGAAATCGCGCGTTGCCGACACTGCAAGAATCTTCTAATGCTCTTTTGAAGACCTCCGAGCGGTACCGCGCTGGGAAAACATCAGCAGGGAGCTCATTCCACAACCGAACTGTCCTTGTAAGGAAATATCGCAGGGAATGTTCTAGAAAAAAAAATGTTTTAATGTTTTGAAAAGCGCCTGCACATCGATAGGTAATTGTGATTTTAGTCGCATAACTGATTGGTTATTGAGCTTATTTTAAAAGTGAATATAAATTTGACTTTTGCTGGCTACTATGGCGCCATTAATAAAACAAATTGGCGCTGAAGCTAGCCGCAAAGCCGCCATGTGGTGCGAATACGCGAGGCGTGCTGGCCGATTCGAATTACCTATATTAAAGCAAGCCTTTCTGTTAATTTCGGGACAAAAACTAAATGGCTACGGTTTGAATTTCGAACAGTATTTACATCGAATAGTGTCGTTTATTTTGGCAACGGCTTTAAATGTGTTCTGCACGAATTTGTTGCCTATTGGGAATTATTTTACTGAAACTAAATTATTTAAACACAGATATTTGTTTAAGTATAATTTAACTTCTAAAATTGAAGGTAGGTACCTACTACATAGAAATATGTTATTGTATATAAATACAGAAGCAAAAGCTACCTGACTTAAAAAAAAGAGACGGATATCTTTCAATCTTTTCGATTTTTTTTACATGTTTGTTTTCACGTTTTTTTATGACCATGATTTCGTTCGTATAGGGCTAAATGGACGATTGTGGATACACATAGTTTTTACCACGTAGACTGATTTCTGATTCTATTTTTGTTAACCCTTTAAAACCCGAGAACCTATAAAGTGGTCGTGTGTCGTCGTGCCCACCACGCCAACAACCACTAAAAAGGTCGGAGTGAAGGTGTATTTTGATCATGAATAAAATCTATTATGAATTGTTTTTATTGTTTTTTTTTTTTGTGTTTATAACGCAACAGTGCTTGGCATTTGAGTGATCACTTCATTCAAATATGAAAGCGTTCAAAGGGTTAGAGAGTGTTTTTCAAAAAAGAATATTTTCTGGTTGTTGATACTCGGAAACGTTTAGAAAACATAGATTTTTCTATGGAAAAATATTTCTCAATGGGTACGTCAATAGTTTCCATGGAACAAAAAAAAAGGCATTTATTTTCTGATGAATCCCGGTAATCTAAACGATTCTGGGAATAAAAACCCAAAACAATTTTACTTCTGAAAATACGGCTGTGTAGGTTTTTTTGTAAAACGCTCTAAATACTTACGAGTAGGTCATAATTATTAACGGAATGGTCATATTGTACTTGATCTGCTACTGGTGTCCATGAAAGAACGATCCGTTGTTTAAGAGGAGTGTGAATCCAGCCACAAAAGCGCTCCCCATACAAACGGCGATAACGTTTTCCACCCTCTAAACCTTAGCCTATGACATTGTATTTTTGGTATGATGTCATTATGCCTTAGAACTAGGTTTGTGTTTTGATTTTTTAAATATTCTTCATAGATTTGTCAATATTTGCATTTTACGTATTTCATACAAAACAAAAAAGCGTCAATATTTTTGAAACTATTCAGAATATTTAAAAAATCAAAACATACAAACCTAGTTCTAGGGCATAATGACAATATACAAAAAAATCATGGTTATAGGTTAAGGTTTAGAGGGTGGAAAACGTTATACCCGTTTGTATGGAGAGCGCTGGGTTCACACTCCTCTTAAATATAAGAACACGACATAAGTTATAAAGTCACACATAAATTTCTTTCAGTAGGTAAAAAATATTTCTTTATTTTAAAAACTTAACTGTATTCCAAATAAAACCAAACTAAAACTATAAGTACAGTCAAGGAATTTAATTTCCAACCCACCTAAGGTTCAATATCATATAGCAAACTGTCACCATAAGAGCTAACTACAGCAAGACGTTGGTTTGACATATCGACCTTAATGCATTGCGAATGTCAGACGACATTTCAACGAAATGGATAGGGAATTAAATTCCTTGACTGTACCTATCCTAAAATATATTGATTATTGAAATCAAAAATAATAACTGAAAAATATCGAAAAAGTGGACCCCTTAAGCATAGTATCGAAGACGCTGGCGCTATACCAGCATACTATAGGTACATACATCGAGTAGAGGGGGGGTATGTTTGCGCATAAACACTTGTACTAGAAACGGTTACTGCAAGTCAAGGTCAGTGCTCAAGAAGTTTGCCGGGAACTGTACTATACTTTCAGTTAAGTAGATTTGCACGTAGACTCTAATGTCGCTTAGGGACCTTGTTCCACTGATGAACGACGGGCGTGTTCAAATCATTACTGTAACTCGAAACTCGCGTTCAACAATCTCCATTATGGAAAATTATACGTGATTACGTGATCATGTAACTTAATTTCACATTAGATACCTCCCAGTAACTGTAGCACAGGTGCGCCGCGATGCGAGGCGAAGTAGATTACGTTAAAATTGATTTTGCAGCTTAATTACTTATTGAATAATAAACAAACAAGGAGAAGGAGAATTAAGCGAGATTATACAAGTGTTCATACAAATTTTACGTTAGAGCTATTAGTAAGCTTCGCTATCAACAACATTCGTTTTTAGAAGCTTATATTTAATTTCACCTGTTAGTTTTTTAGCCTTTGCAAGCCGAATTTGGTCTACTTCCAATATTATTTTTGTAGTGTATGTAAACTCGGTAACAGTGTAGCAATAAAGTATGGGCGACCAAGAAATTCCTTGCCCACTTTTCAACCTTATCTCTTTGTAATACAGTCGAAAAGTGGTCAAGCGATTCCTTACTAGACTATACTATCAATAAAATGCACGTATTAAAAATGTTTTTAACAACAACTTATTTAACAGGATGAATGGCCCGATGTTCGCTCCAATTAATGCTACCTCATGTTACCATTATAATACTTTTTTTATTGAAAAAAGAGGCAAAGCGAACATTTAGATCATCTGATAGGAGACGTGATCATCGCCGCAACCCCAAGGGAGCCGATGATCCGTTGCCAACATTTTGTCCGTCCATACATGGGGCTTCGGATCTTGTCACATGCCGTAAGAAAAGCAGCTATGTGATTCTCTAAGCGCCATTTCAACGTTACTAACATCGGTTGATTTGTGGATGCAGCATCTCACAAATCATCGATGCTATTGACCAAACATTATCATGCTTGGTATTCTCTAAGAACCGATGTTCGCCGGATTTTTCTTCGATGTATTGAACGAAACGATGTTTTCATCAATGTTATAGGGACGTACCAATTTTATCTCGATTGATTCATTTATTTTCGACTAAGGAATTTTTGCTTTATTTACGTATACTAAATCGAGGAATTAACTTTAATGGTAAGAAATGATCCCAAGGTTCACTTTAAAGCAATAAATAAAATTATACTCGTATACCATGAAGTTGTTATTTAAATTTATTTTTTTATACAAACATTTTAGACCTCAAATCACCCCTTGTGAAATATTGATTGTTTTAGTGGATGTCTGCAATTTCGTTCGCGTTGAATTAGTAGCCGATGTCCGTCAGAAATAGGTAGTGTGGTTTCCTATTAGCGAAATAATTTTTGGTATCAATATTACAGAGATTACCCCCTTCACATAAACAAACAAGAAACAAACTTTAACTCTTTATTACATCAGTGTAGATTAGTGTAGATGTAGATTACGTCTTTGTTGGATATAACTACTTTACATAATTTTATAAAATCATTTATTTCGAGCTGCATAGGCACAGTAAAATTTGTAATTTTTTATAAAAAAAAAACATATTTTAGACCAAATTCACACTGCAACTGGGGGCCTAGCACATTAGCTTTTATCGCTGACATTAAGCATATATCCCTATCTAACCATGCGTGTGCGAGAGGGACGAAAGCATTTATGTGAGATAAACGCTAGCATGCTACTAGAGCAGAAACTGGCTACACTGTGGCTTTAACATCATAAAAACTTATCTCAACTTAATCAATTATGTACGTACGAGTAGCTCGGGATTGTTTTAAACTTGACTTACATTCTAGGTTTAGATGTTGTATACACACGTTCATGCAAGTTAGTTCCTAACCGAGACTACTATATCTCATTAGTGCATAGGTTTTAAACTTCGCTACAGCTTGCAGCTGTGTTAAGTACTTGCGTTGTGAAGTTGGTACGTGTTCTGTAGAGTTTTGACTTGGAATTTAATACAAGTGCTGAAATTATCAAGTTTTAAAATGTACATTAGACGAACGGATAGCTCAGTAGTTACCCTGACTACGAAGTCGAGGTTGCAGGTTCGAATCTTGATATGGCCTAACTTTTGTATGATGTTTATGAATGTTTGTAGTCGAGTCATAGATAATTTAAGTTAGTGGTTAGTAACCCTGACTATGAAGCTAGAGGTTCTGGATTCGATTTCCGTGAGGGTCAAAATTATGTTTGTAGGATAAATATGAATGTTTTTACCTGAGGCGTAAATGTTATGCGCATTTAGGTACTGTTACGATATGGCTTGGGAACATAAAATTGTTATACCGGCAACACTGATTGCAATGATGGCCGCCCGTCCCCCTGCTTGTAATGTTGGTCTCTTCTCATATTAATATAATTAAACTTATGTGATTAATAAGTTTGTCATTATTGAACCACACCACTTAACTTAAACTTAAGGTATGTTTTTATTTATACATATAAGTATAATTTAACCGTTCGCTAGTACCACACCTACCCATAGTCCAAGCCGTGCCTAATTTAGGACTCGATCCATTGGTATGATTGTCACAAGATGTTTTATTTCGTTACAGAATTTCTAGAATTAATTAATCAAACCCAAAGAAAGTGTTTATTGTAAAAAATCTTGGTACGTCAATAAAAAGTTATAAGTAGATAGGTAACCGTAATAAATAAGTGTAGGTTTAACAAAAAACAATCACTTTTTTCATTAAAATACCTACAAAAAAAGACGTAAGAAATGTTCAATTTTCCTTAAGAAATCCCACGATAACGCGTCGAGGTAAAGCCCTCATAACGCCCACCAAACGTATTTTAATTAAAATATGTTTCAGCTTCCTGTCATTGTGACGTTTGATTTCGATAGGTCAAGGCAATTTTAAGCCAAAGACGGTTGTATTCTTAGGGTCATTAGGGGTCACCTGTTGCTCAATTGGTAAAAGCCAGACATGGAATACTAAGGACTGGTTTAGCGGAGTAGCAAGATAATTTGTTCCAGTTTGTTGATATAGAACTTTGCAAAGTAACGCCTGAATCTAGTAATTATTGCTATCAGGACGAGTTTCGAGTCCGCGGAATAGCTAAGTTATAAATTCAAATTATACGGTCTCTATAGGCGGTGGTGATCACTTACCATCAGGTGGCCCACTTGCTTGTTTTCCGTCCTATGCTGTATAAAAAAAAATACCTAGTCTAGTCAACCGCCTCGGCTTCCCACGCGTGTAATTGGTACAATTACGATATAATTTACTTAAAATCTGTAAGATAAGAAATTCTCTAAAAGACAATGAAATGTACATCACTGTATTTCTTTTTGTAATTTATGTCTTTTGTACAATAAAGAATTTACATACATACATAAAACCGAATCCAAATCGTTTAGAAGGAGTAAGATGCTGAAGTTACGCACTGAAAAAAAGGGGCGACCGAACTAGTTTGGTTACTCGTGATTTATGGTTAATGATAATCAAAGTTTATTTACATTAGCAAAACTATTTGCTACTGATAAACATTTGATCATTTATTTACTAATGAAGAGTTAGGTAAGGCATGACAAATAGTTCGGTAGTCATTTTTTTATTAACTAGGTAAACAAAACTTTGGTTACGTGTAACGAAACTGTTTTGATTTTGGTTTATACTAAAGTACGTAAAGATAACAAACAAAACAAACAAACAAACTGATATGTTATGGACGTATCCACGCAAAGCCTGATTGGCAGCATTTGAAGTGGGTGGAATATTAAAAGGTGTTCGCAATTCGCTAGACGGTACCTCAAGTCCGGGCAAAAGGCGTAAGCCAGGCGTACCATTTATCATTTTGAAATCTACTAAAATTAATGATGCTTTGCTTCCCCACCGCGATATTAATGATTTCTTTCCTTTACTATACCTACATTTGTGGGTATGACTTGAAAAATTTTAACTTTACAAAGGAGCACAAGGAATAGAAATGTATAGAGCGGAAATTGCGCACAAAAAGCGATAAAAGCATGTAGCGCTATGCTACGAGTACTTATGTATCCTTGTGGAAGGATCAATAGCCATTTCTATAAACTATAAAAACTGTTTTGTCAATCTTTTAGAAGGTTTAACTGGTCTCCTGTTATAGTTATTTTATTGCAATGCATTATATATTTGTACATATATGAATCAATTACAAATGCACAGAAAAACGTAGGCGAACGTCAGTTGAAATTTGAGCAAAACGAGAGAATTAAATACGTAAAGACGATAGTACAGATAGTATACTCGTAAAAATAGAATTATTTACTTATAAAGACAAAGGAGTATAGAAATGTACATAGAAATATAAGTAAAATAAACTATTTAAACAACTCATTAACTTATTTTAATTTGTTTTAGTTGACATTTGTAAGTTATTATAGGTATGTATGTATTATGCTAAGCAATTGTAGTCGCCCGCCCGTACCTCTCGCGAAGACTACGATTTGAGACATTCAGGCCACCAAAAAATAAGATAAGATTAATAAGATAAGATAACATAAGATTGTCAGATTTAAATGAATTACACTATTAAACATGAAAAATAAACAATAAACACTGCTAAACAAATACACACAAGCAGAAATATAACAAGGAGACAATGCGTCAAGAATGATGAATGCACCTAGCACGAAGCTTCTCGATACGCGCTATCTCGCTATGTAACTCACTATGTTTCAATCTCTCTCCTACTGCGGCCCTTACACGACAGCCCAGGTTTAGTTTAACCCCTCCCTGTGTCTTTGTCTAACTAGTGTCATAAGAAAGGGACGCAGATATAGATAAACTTAACAACAACAACAATTACTCTTTATTGATTCACACAAGTAAACAAAAATAAAGAAACACAAACAGGGAAATTTTACATGGGATACAACAGGCGGTCTTATCGCTAAGCAGCGATCTCTTCCAGACAACCTTTGGAAAGAGAAAACTAGACCAAACTAGTTTGGAGAGAAACTTGGCCAGTCATGTTAGGACCACTGGGTTGGTTAGAACAAGACGCACTGTGTTACGTAGCGAGTTATCGCAAGTCGAGATGTTTCGTGCTAGGTGCACAGCCTTGTATAGGCTCAATTTCCTCAACCCATCCCTGAACGAGGCCACACGGGACTGCCTCAAGGACAAAGGCTTTTATTATTATTATACTAACTTATTAGAATAAATATATTAAATACTCTTAGGTATATCTCTGAAGAAGTGTATTTAGCTTTTGTTGAGTCATTGGTCAAATTAAAGCGGTCGTTAAAAGGGGAAATTATGCTTTGAGGTACTTTTTTCAGTCGAAAAGGATATAACGACGATCCAACCCAATTCCATCAATCAGATAAGTTTTGATTTAATATCTGGGTGGATTTTCATTTGGACTTTTTTAGGTGTCACATGGCCTTAAATCAAAAATCGTTGTTCAGAACTTACCTCAATATTTTTTTTTCTCAATTTGTACACCAAATGTAACGGAGGCATAATATTAAAATTCCCTGGTTAGACACAAAAGCTAAAAAAAAGCGTCCTCAAACTCCAAAACACTGCGCGAACGACTGCTGTGAGGCATGTCCCACTTGCCGATTCGCTCAAACAATCTCGCATATCTTTACACAAACATAACGTATTCGTAATCAAAATATACCATTTTAAAGAGCATTAACTACCGCATTGCTCTAAATCTCAATAGAAACTAATCCGTCGGTATTTAAAAGCAGGGCAGTCTCTTTGTACTTGTCCCGCGCGCAACCTTTGTTGAAAGCCGCCAATATACCTCCCAATATCTGATTGGTCGAAAGCCCAACCGCCTCGTTCATTATACCTATGAATAATACGTCTATCTAGCTTCGGCTACCGACAGAAGTAGACAAGATACTTGTAACTTTTAGCGATCTAAAGAGGTAAATCTTGAACACGGTGTTTTTGTCACGAAAAATTTGTAATTTGTATGGTCGATTATCTCTGGATAAACAAGTGAAATAGATGTAACTCTAATGACATTAGGAGGCCAAAAGTGGCTTCATTACGTATTTTATTTTTTATGTTTATTGCGTTAACAGTTTATGAATAATCGCTGAAAAACCTGTTTGCGGTAAGTTGTATGGCGTAATTTGTACGGCTTTTTTATCCATAAAACTTACAAAAGTGCCATACTACTTACAATTTAGGTCAAAATCGTAATAAATTACACATATTAACTTTATAATCATCGGTATATACATCAATATCGAAACATGTAACTTTTTTTAGTTATGAAACAGTTTTTTTACGATTTTATTGTTTAATAATCACAATAATTACCGTGGTAATTAACCTCAACTGAAGTAGTTTCTCGAATATATTAAAAATAACTGCAAAATATGCTGTCCATCACAAGATTTAGATCAAAATTTTTGTTCTTCTTTCGTGCCTTTTCCTTTTACTAAGGGTCGTTCTTCATTGTGTGCTTGCGCCGGGACGTTCTGTCCTAGCATTTCTGCGTGTTCAGCGTTCCATACCTCTCGTCCACCGCGTTGCAGGCTGTCGTCTTCTGCCCTTCTTCTTTTCAAGGATAACTAATTTTTTTTCAACACCGTCTTACAAGCTTCTCGTCGCTTTTCATTACATGTCCGAACCATCTCAAGTGATTTTTTCCGCTTTTGGACCGATTTTAAAGGAGCCTCTAATTGGTCGTTGAAGCCAGTTTAAAAATGAATCGTCGCTCAAGCAGAGGTTATAACATTACGTATCACACGCATCACGTCTGTGACTGGAACTTTGAAGCCTCGCTTATGTAGCTGTTACTTGTAATAAATTAACTGATATCAATTAAACAGAACTTACCAGTCCTACTGGCGACAGACTCCACAGGCCATCATCATTATCCTAGCAGCCAAAATATGTCCACTGCTGGTCATAGGCCTCCTCCAAAGACCGTCACAACTACCAGTCTTGCTCTACTCATATGAGTAGTCGGCGTATTTCCGCAACCATCATCAAGATCTGCTAGCATTATGCCACGTTCAGTGCCACTTAAATCTCACAACTTTTACGGTTTTTGTTTCTTGTGCGGATTTTCACGTTTCTAATTCAATCACACAGAATAACTCTAAGTGTAAGAGGTACGCGCTACGCGTACATCAAAAAGAGCGAATACATAATCTTTAAGACTGTCAGCGGAAAAAGTCCTGAGTTTGTGCCTTTCATTAAATTGAATGGTGAAGCTCTAAGAAGGGTATACCATTTATGTTATCTCGGTCACTATGTGAGGATGGATTATATGGATTTGGACATAGAACAGGAACGGAGAGTGTTGGCGATGAGCTAAAATATGGTGGTGGGGCGGTTTGCGCGCTGCAATGCACAAGCTAAAACATATTTGTTTAAAGCTTACCGTCAGGTATACTACACGAGCTACCTTTGGGCGAAATATACGGAAAAGGCCATCAGCGCTTTCCGTGTCCAATACAATAATGGCTTCAGGATGTTGATGGGGCTGCCACGCTATTGCAGCGCATCTGGTATGTTTGCACTGGCCAGCACAGACGATTATTACATCCTCGCTGAGCAAAATGCGTGCCAGTTTCAACTCCATCCTAAGAACTATAGCCATGAGGTATGATTCGCGCATCACCCGTCATCTTATAGGCGTGCTTGTCAGCACGAGATAGCGTTAATTATTTATTATTTCATATTGAAAATATTTTTTGTGATTGATATGTAGGTATATATTTTTGTATTTGATGATGATTATTATTATCTTTATTATTATTATTATCATAACCGTTCAATGTTTGCAGCTCAGTCTCAATATTTACTCATACCTTTTAAGTAATATAGAATCTAAGGACCTCGATGTTACTAACCAAGCTATGGACCCTTATTAAGTCTAAATAAATGATTTTTATTTTACTTCTGTCACAAACCTTTCAATTGCCCGTTACCTTGTACTTGTGCCTTCTTATATAATTTTGAAACCAAATAGATGACTGTGAAAAAAGTTCTAAATAAAATCAGTTTAAGTCGGGTTTGTACACCTTACAGTAAAGGTATAATGATAATAGTGTCAGGTATCATGTTTCGTCCTACTTATAAAGAATTTCTATTTATTAGGACCTTTTTAACCAGATTTCGTTTATAAGTTCATACGAAAGTAAGTTGTATGGCAAGTTTGTAATTTGTATGGCTATGTATATTTTTCGGACTCAAATTCTAAGAAACTATAGCCTGCAAAATGCTGCCTCATACACCATTCGATTTCTAATCAAAAGATCTTGCCAAATGTAACATCGCTACCATCATTTTGCAAAGAAAAAAAAGTGCCATACAAATGACGAAAAAGCACTGCACTTGAAAATATACCCATCTACATACATTAAAATCAAATGCCATTAAACGAGTTGATTTGTTTACCTATCCTCGATTTCGTTATGTTTTTAATTATTATTTTTTTGCTCTTGGGGCCATTTCTTCCGTTCACATACCTCATAAATAATTAATTAAATAACTGCACTTTTAAAATTAGTTAAACATAAAATGAGGACCCCCTGAACAGCATTTTGTACTGAAAAATATTACGTTTCAGTCTCCAGAGGGTGTTTCAAATTAATTGACATCTGTTACCAGCAACTGAGACCGGTGTCCTGCCAAGTTAGCGAAATATTTATAATGAAATATTGATAAAATTTATCACTCTTAATTAGCATTGTCTTTATTTATGGTCGTGAACAGTGCTTAAGAATAAATTATTAACTCTTTTGCTCGCATTTCTTACAACGAAACCAGGGATAATCTTTTGAAGGGTCCTTTGACGTCATTATTAAGTACAATAAGTACCTAGCCAAAAGCAATAATAATACCAAATTAAAAGGTTGATTTATAATCAACGTATTTTTTTTTAATTAAAGCTATTTGCGGTCTCGAAAACTATGATATTCTTATTAAAGTCGAAATAACTTAAAAGTAGCTTTTAAGCACTATCAACTTCCTTAGTTTAGTCTTTGGAATATGGACAAAACTTTCCAAGGAAATTTCATAAGTAAAACACTTGAGTCTTCAAATCATAAATATCTGATGTCAACCAATTTCAACGGCCTATTTTGTGACGTCCGGGAAAATCCTCGACGGGAGTGTAAATAGTATAACGTTTCCGCACAATCCAAGACGGTGTCATTTACAAACTCTGAAGTTACGTCATTATAACAAAGGAGCAAAGCAAACTCCTAATGGCTTTTTCATTTCCCTGACAGGCAATGAAAAAAGACAATATTTACTCTGCCACATTCACAGGGCCTTTTGGAAATAAATGAGATAATGGAGTAACTGAATAAAATAACAAACGTGGCCTTTGATCATTGTACTTCTACCCAATCATCAAAAAGCTTTCCACAAATACATATTTTGTGTTCCTTTTTTTTGTAGAAAATTAACAGTCAGATACAGACATAACCAACTACACAATCATTGAAATCATATTTATTTACAAAATTGGAGTAAATCAGAACTTTATCGCTTAGAGCTGTGTTTCTGAAATTTTTTTGGCGATAGAACCCCTTTAAACATTAAATATCTGCGGAGCACTAAAATAAGCAAATGTTGAGATCTACCATGAACTATTTCGAAACGACGTAGTCACCACGTATCACAGTGCGCCTTTTTCTAAATAGACCGGTAGGAGAGAGATGCCCTGAGTTACGTAGCGAGTTATGGCATGTCAAAAGATTCGTGTTAGGTGCACTGGATTATCACTCTTTAACGAGAACCGTAAAATAGGTGCATTGATTTCACTGTTAATTAATTATTTTTGTCCAAACGGGAGATATAACTTTTTTTTAAATATTTAATCAACTGATATAATTTAGATATTTATCTACGAGTAGGCTCGAAAAAGAGGATTGAAGACGTAGATTAGGTTCACCATATTATTTAATGCGGTATTTTGGGTAATAGCTGAATTTGCTGAGAATACATAAGTATGTTGTGTCTGTATTATTGCGACGGAGCCCATGCAGATTAGGCCAATTTGAGTACCGCTTAGAGCAATAAAGTAGAATAAGTCCAATTTTGCATTGTTTTGTTCTTCAATTTATGTATAACAGTGACCAATAAGTTCATAAATACGACTTCGGCAAAGACATTTCGTGGACAAAATAATTGCATGCATAAAAATCGAATTAATGTTTTCCCATTGCGACAAACCCGAATATCACAATTGGCTATGGATGAACTCCAGCAAAGTGCATGAATATTTTTTCATTACAAAGCAATAAGCTTCCTTAGTAACCCCAAATAATATCAGATTTTTTGGTTGCCTCATTTAATTATAAAAAATAAAAACAGTTCCTGAAAGCTGGGATGGTGTAAATGCTGACTACCCTTAGTCTAACACATTTGAGCTAGAAGTTTAAATGTTTGTAGATTGCACGCTGAACGCGTATTGAAGACGAATTCATTCGCCTTGGCTTATGTTTTTATTTCTCTTTCTCACTTCGTAGTTAGTTGCTATATTCAGAAAACAATACCCCTGAAGTTGAATTAAATATGTGAGACTATTCAGTGGTAATGATATTTTGTTGCGAATTTATTTATAGTAATTTTATAATTCCTTTGTGAATAAACTCGTCTTCAATATAAAGCTCTGCGTGCAATCTCCAGACAATTGAACTTCTAGGGCAAATGTCATAGTTTTTTCAAAATATGTGTTGGACTAAGGGTATTCAGTATTTACACCATCCCAGCTTTCGGTAAATGTTTTTATTTTTTATAATGAAATGAGGCAACCAAGAAATCTGATATTATTTGGGGTTATTAAGGAAGCTTATTGCAATGTAATGAAAAAATATCCAAGCACTTTGCTGCAGTTCATCCATAGCCAATTACTTTAGATTCGAAATGGCTAATTAATTACCTTTAAATTGTAAATTATACAATTTTATACTGTTATAAAGTTATAAGCGATGGAAAAAATATATTTACAAGAAAATCGTAAAACTTTTAGTTTGTAAGATGTAGAAGGAGAACCACCAGTTAGGGACAGAGAGGCAATGATGTCAACTACTGGTAAAAACAGTACTCTATGCGTGTCAAGGACTAATACTCACGGTTACCTTAGTTGTAGTAAGTATTGTATGAAAGTTGTGATAGTTATATGTAGTGCCATTCGTCTAAATAAGAACCTATATAGAACCTTGCCTTGTAGTGAGTATGTCAGATAATTGCTTGTGATGGTTCACAAACACTCACAGCGGCTAAGTCATTAATTAATGTCTGCGATCATACCATTACTATTCAGGTCCCAGAACGAGTATTAATACAACTTATTTGCTCTGAACTCATAACAAACTGAACTCAGTAATTTACTCCAACGTTTCATCTTAGGAGCGACTAGGAACAAATTACACCAATTTTTTTCTTGGGCCATTTTTTTGAGGCAATTCAGTCGCACCGTGTAGAGACTCCGATTCCGTATCATAGCTACTTGGTGTTAAAAGGATTTCTGCTAGCAGCTATCCTTTTTACGCCGAACAGGTTCGAGCAGGATAGAAGTTGCGATTTCTACCCTTATGTACGATTTCGAATGCGGATTTGTTAGTAGCATAGAGCAGATAAGGAGTTCTTTTTTTAAAGCTCACCGTCTGCTTCTCCAGATGAGGTAGGACGGTAGCAATAACGTGGACAAATTGGCGACGCGGAACAAAGTTTTCTAATAAATACACTAGAAATTTACTTAGTCACAGCCGATTGCTTAATACAGGTGGGAAGTTAATACAGCCGTCTCGTTCTTAACGTTGATTAGGAATAATGTACGCAATTTGGCTTATTTTTAATAAAGGCTGCCGGGTAACATTTTATAAATAACGCCTGACGTTAAGGCTGGCTTTTTGCTAAAACTCTGTAAGGCACCGGAGCGGCGAGTGAGATTAAATCAAGCAATGCGATAGCTGAGGGGAAATGTGAGGACAGGAGAACAAAGTGAACGCATTGGTAATTTTTTGGCGCACGGTACTCATTTTTGTCGCATATCTCATGTTGGAAAACCAGCCAGATAAACAACAAAAGAAAAGCCTTGTTTGTTTTTTTATAAGGAAAGACTTCTAAATGTCTAATTTTAACGGAATTCCAGCTAGCTATAGCATGATATAATAAGATCTAGTAGTATAATAGAGACCGTGAAAAAAGAAGGGAAGCGAGCATGCTGGTCTGATGGAAAGTTATAACCGCCGCCCATAGGAACCAGTAACCCCAAAAAGTCGCTAATCTGTTACCGGTCTTTACGCCTTCCCATTCCTGGTCCCTCACACTTCGTCACTCATCTCACGAAACGCAGAAGCAGTATTTCACGTCGTTTTCTATGAGAGTGTTATATTACTCCGGTTGAACTGGCTCATTCGTACTGCGTCAGTAGCTAGCTACAGTGTGGATCTACCACAATACTAATCGCCAACGCTCGTGGTCAGAGCAGTCCTAAATAAAATATTAGAGCGGTATCGCCAATATCGTGCGCTCGGTAGCACTTACGGGGCAATATGGAAAGCATAATAACGCGACGAGTTACTGTCGATTATTTAAATTAAACTTCTGCATCGCTCAACTCTAGCGCTTAATTGTTTTTTGGTTGCGCGTGCCAAGAGCGTTGGCGACTAGTATAGAAACTTCCAGACAGACTATCAAGGCATGTCATCTTGGCGGCTATAGAATCGCTTCCCGCTAAGCGTGCCACTTTCGATGTGGCGTTAGCATTACTCTACACGGAAAAGGTGTTCGCCGGTACGTAGTTTAATTGCATTATTTTATTCAAATTTACGAACAAAGGTCGAAAGAAGTCTGTTTGAGATGCTAATTCCCGAGGGAAGCTTTTAAGGGTTTTCTTTTTGCAGCCAGTGCTAAAGGAGCATCCTTGTTTTTGTAAATTTTGTAGAAACCCCGTTATTACAGAGACGAGGCTCTACTTATGGCTGTATAGTTCTTTCACCAAAACGTCTAATTATCCTCATAGTAAGTCTCCTCTTAGCTTCACCGCAGTCGGAATAAAAACGTGATGATTCGTAATAACTTAATTGTCATTTATTTAATCGTATTAAGAATTGCTGGACTTAAGTGGCAGTGGAAGGGGACATTGCTCGCAGAACAGATGGCCGATGGGGTCAAAAATTTCTTAGTGGTACCGCATACCAGAAGATTCAAAGTGGGCAAAGCCGCTACTACGTAGACCGACGACTTGGTGATGGTAGCGGGAACGGGATACGTGCAGCGCAGGACCGGTCATTGTGGTGATCGTTAAAGGATACATCGGAGACCAGCAGTGGACAGTTTTAGGCCGAAATATCATCCAAAAACTGGCATCAGAGCGCAAGCTCTAGGTTGCTAAGCCATGCAGCTGCATCAGGGATTTTTTCATCCAGGTCTATAACAGTTCAGGGTTGGAGTGAAGGGAGCTACGCTGGAGAATATATTCCACTGTCTGTTCTTCTCTTTCGCACTCGCAGAGTGGTGATTCCTTCAATTTCCATTTGTAGATGGAAATTTACATTAAGCAATTCCTTAGCAATGATTAGTTATTACCTCAACTAAGAACTATGGCTTCGAGTAACATGATGGTTTATTTTGTATGTTTAATCCCGAACTCGTTCTCTGACTTTTATGGTGTAGTACTATTATCTATTCTGCGGTTGGTTCTTGTTTTCGCAATCTTACTAATTATTATAAATGCGAAAGTAGTGATGTTCGGGTGTTTGTTCCTCAATCACGCATTTACGGCTGAACGGATTTATTGGATCATGTCCTGGGTTAAAACAAAGAATACTTTTATTCCGGAAATATCCCGCAAAATCCCGTAAAATTCATAATTGTAACCCCGTGCGGGCCAAGCTGCGAGTGAAAGCTCGTTTACCATAAGCTTATCGGTAAAGAAAAAATATCGTTACGAATGGACACATCAGCGAAACAATTCAACACATGCGTGAAATCTCTGATCTGCACTAGGCCCCCTACTTCTTCTCCTTCTTCTAGTGCCCTCTCCTATCGGAGGTCGGCGATCATTAAATCTGGACCCCCGTAGAGACGAAACGCAAATCCCTCTCATTGTGAGATACCCAATTGGCCCGCTTTGACCAAATCCCCGGCAAACATTTTAATGGAGGCATCATCGCTCCACGGCGTCAAATCAAAAGAAGACAGCAATTACAGTACCCAGCGAAAACTTTTACAATTAGGTTTTGTAACACTTTAGGGTTACATTACTTACATTTTAACAGTTTCCATCCGCACATCACATACTCAGCTGTTCATACATAATTTCCACTTTCTTTTACACCATTTACTCTGCCATTTCATCTTTAAAAACTTACTTATTAACATTAAAAACACATCTTCAATTGCTTTGTTTTGGTCAAGGCGCAAGCGCTTGACAGTTGTTGCGTTTTGTTTCGCTCTCGATGATAATCCCAAACGTCACTCCGTTTGTCGAACGAGTTCTATTTAATTTTTACTTGTTTCAGTCTTCTCGAGGTGTAACAAATATGGTTTCAGGTTCTATTCTACCTAATAGACTGTTTGTCACTACGTTTCTTAAAAAGTTTTAATATCAACATTCATAATTTCGTGATGCACCGTGATTGCTTACTGCAGAAACGAAACGTCGCGAGCCGTTCTGGAAGTTTTACAAATTCTGACGGATTGTTGTTGTAATTTAGTTGTTTTCTTTAAAAACAGATATTATTAGGGAGTGATTCAGCGTATTTTCAGCAAACGACATGTAACTTTTGTTCTGCTTTCTTTGTTAAGAAGAAATAAAAATATTTCTTCAACTCTCATCTTCTCGAGTTATAAAATGTTCCTAGGGTGAAGCAGGCGTTGGAACGTACATGATGTGCAGTTTCGATAGTTTTTTTTTTACAATCGAGAAGCTTCTTTCTTTCCCGGACACCGACTGGACTGTCCGATTATTTTTACTTTCTCTCGGGACAAAAAACCTGAGCTGATGGCGTGATGGCGCTGCCTGTATTTTAATCCTTAAAAGAGGATGATTGGGAGTGTGTCTTAGTTTCTTTTCTTCGCGTTTAACGCGGTAAGTGAGTTTTATATTGGTTGTAAAGGCCGGTGATAAAAACTGCTTATGTTGTAACTCTTTCTTATTTCTGTTATTACTTTTGTTACAGTTTTCTGTTCATTTCCGTCCATTCCGTGTACTCTCCGGTGCGCGAGGATGCGGCGAGGAGATTCGTAGGCGTGTGTACCACTGATATTACCCACCTAATGTGGTAAGTAATGATTATTTTCTTAACCTCAGTCAAGACGCGTGGTAGGGGCGCTCTGTTATATTGTGGTATCTTTTACTGATACTGTGAATATCTATTGTTCACAGGGTGTCAGGATCGGGTACAACTTCGGATGTCGGGATCGGGGCACGGTGTATGTGTCAAGATCTGGGACAACTTTGGAGGTCAGGATCGGACGTCTAGTTCGAGCTGATTCCTGACTGTTCTTCTTTTGATGACGATGATGATTTGCTGAGAATGGAGCTTAGCTTAGCGTGAGCGGACTGCACACTTCGCAGGATGTGTCAGGTTTTTCTTTACGGACGGAAGTAGGATTGACCGTGAAGGCAATCTTAATATCGTACACGGTTACTTACCGTTAGTCATACTATTTATTGACTTTCCACGTTCCATACCTAAGAAGGGACGCTGTGTAATTTAATGTACCCCAAGGGGACTGATATCGTTTTATAGAACGTTTTATTGACTGTTAAAGCTGGTAGTATGCCCTCTTGTATTTACTTTCAAGTAACGGGTAATACAGGGTAATTTTAAGTTACTTTGTAAGTCGCGTGTCCATTTGGACATCCGGGTTATTCACCGGTTACCATAGGTTAACGTGCATCCATCAAGGATATTGATCAGTGTAATGATTAATTGTAAGTAGTTATTATGCTGCTTATGAAATAAAGTGTTAAAACTGTACCTACTGCCTTTTTACTTAGACCACATCACAGTTTTGTGTCACGGACATTCTGGCGTCCACTAATTCAAATTCGATTGTTCGTGCACTCTGGGCCGTCGCATCCAACCCACACCCTCTCGTTGCTCACCGAAGTAGTCCGGTATGTTACAGTGTCGTACCCAACGTGTGGCTCAGAAAGTGATGTGTTCTAAGTATTACTTTAAACTTTTGATTTTTTATGTTACTGCTCCACTGAGTGGTAAATTACCTTTGAATTTTAAACTTTATTCGTTCATGCTACTGCACTACTGAGTAGTAACTAGCTTTAAACTTTAAACTGATACTTTTATACGCTTTTCCTGCTGCTCAACTGAGTGGTAAATTAGCTCTTAACTTTGAATTTTAATATTTTTTTTCGCGCATGCTATTGCTCTGCTGAGTGGTAATTTAGCATTGAACTTCCTTTTACTCTAATGACGTTTTACGCTTAGGTTAATGCTGTACTGAATAGTAAATTAGCATTTAACTTTTTTTTTTTAAATTCAAAACTTTATACGCTCACGCTATAGCTCTACTGAATGCCTAACTAGCATTCACTACAAAATACACTGACTGTATTTTAACTGTATTTTACTTACATATATCTAGGTGTGTTTGTATAAACCAAGGTTAATTTATACCATGGACTTTCTAAAGGCGGGATGCAAGATCTGCCACTTGCATAAAGATGAAATTACGCATGAACTTACCATTCGTAGACTAACCGTTAATCCGGCGTCTAGGCGACATAGTTTGAGTAGGGTTCTTAAGCAGACTGCGGACTTAGCTCGTAGAGGTAGTCTGAAGTTCGAAACTTTAGAAACTTGTGACTCTGCCACGGAACTTGCTTTATGTCAGCGGAAGGCTGAAGATATTGAGAAGGAGGTTGGTGAGAACCTTTCTGAAGCAGCGGTTGATCGTCTGGCTTCTCGTTGCAGATATTTGCTATGCCGTTTATCTAGGTTGACTGGAGATACTGCTGAAGTTCAACTACTGAAGGCAGTGGTAACTGAAATGAAGGATCGTTTGCAGCCTGTAGCACTTGCTGACTCTGACTCTGACTCTCTTTCTGCTAGTAGCGACAACCAATCTGAGGCTGTCCCTCCATTGGTTTCCAAAACGATTATTTATAAGACTGAAAAAATGTTCAACATTAATTCCCTTAACTTGAAGTACAGGGGAGATTCCTGTGCTCGTACTTTTCTTACTCGTCTTGAGGAACTCCGTGTAGCGCGGAAAATTCCGGAAGAGGTCGTTTACGGAGGCTTCCCTGAAATCTTCGATGGACCGGCACTGTCTTGGTTCCGCTCCAATCGCTCTGAATTGACTTCTTATGCTGAGGTGGTGAAGGCTCTTCGGGATGACTTTGACATACCTGACCTTGACCACAAACTTATGAAGGAGATACGTACTAGGACTCAGGCGAAGGACGAAACTATTGTTTGCTTTGTTGCTAGTGTTCTAGGAATGTTTCAACACCTTAGTAAAGCTGTTCCTGAAGACGAAAAGTTGGATATTTTAATACGTAATATACGACCAGAATATAGTAGGGAATTGGCTCTTTATGACATAACCTCCATTAAACAGCTTAAGTCTTACTGTAAGCGTATCGAACTAGCTAAGGTGAAAGCGGATCAATTCCGCGAACCGTCTACTTCTTCTTTCACTCGTCGTGCTACCGTCGTGGAGAAACAGCACGTCGACAATACTCGACGCATCTATAAGCCGTCCCAGTCTCACGTGGCTGCGGTGAATCAACCTTCATTTGCACGGGCGTGCTTTCGTTGCGGTCTACGCACACACTTAACTAGAACTTGTCCAACCTCTAGGGACATTGTTTGTTTCAGATGTGGGGAGAAAGGTATACGTACTCCGGATTGCAATAAATGCAATAATAATATTACGCTTTCAAAAAACTAGATAACTTTGTCTTTTCTAATGCTTCCTTGGCAAATGAGATGACTTCTCCCTCACTTGGAGAAAAGACAATTTACTTTGAACCTTCCAAGAGGGATACTCGTTTATACATGGCTGTCGATGTTTTTGGTTTAACAGTTAAAGGTTTACTTGATTGTGGAGCTTCTTGCTCAATTCTGGGTAACGATAGCCACAAGTTGTTTGCGGAAATCGGCATACCTACTTATAAGCACACTTCACCTTTGAGACTTTACGTTGCCAATGGCCAAGAACTTATTTGTACTGAATACATGTCACTACCTATTAATTTTAGAGATGATGTTCAAGTGATAGATTTCAACATTCAACCTGACATTAACACTTCTATGATTTTCGGCCTTAACTTTTGGAGAGCTTTTAAACTCGTCCCCGAAATCATTGCTAGTTTAACGACTCAAATTAATATTGCTGGTATGACTGATGTAACAGCCGATTCAGGCTTGCACGACTTTGACTCTTTAACTTCTCGTCAGAAATCTGAAATTGACGCTATTAAACTTCTTTTCGACCAGGTAAATACCGACAAGGTTGGTCTTGGTAAAACACACTTACTCGAACATGAAATAAATACTGGTAATTGTCCTCCTATAAAACAAAAGTATTATCGGTTAAGCCCCGATAAACAAGCCGCTTTAGAAAGGGAAGTTGACCGCATGTTGGAGATTGGAATTGTAGAACCTTCTCACTCTCCGTGGAATTCTCCAGTGGTTATGGTGGAAAAAGCTAACGGCGATCTTAGACTCTGTTTAGATAGTAGGAAGGTAAATTCTGTTTCTAAATCTGATGCTTATCCATTACCGTATGTGAACTATATTCTAGATAACTTGCGAGATGCCAAATTTCTGACGTCCCTTGATTTGAGTGCGGCCTATCATCAAATTCCTCTAAGCGCTACTTCTAAGGAAAAAACTGCATTTACCGTACCCGGACGGGGTTTGTACCACTACAACCGCATGTGTTTCGGTTTAGTTGGAGCCTCTGCTACTATGCAACGTCTGATGGATCGTTTATTTACTGCCGAATTCGACAATAAAGTTTTCTGTTATATTGATGACATTATAATTTGCACTTCTGATTTTGATGAACATGTCCGTTTATTAAAAGCCGTTCTAGAAAAACTAAAGGCTGCCAATCTTACTATAAATATGAAGAAATCGTTATTTTGTAGGAACGAACTTAAATATTTAGGCTACGTAGTAGATCGTTATGGTTTACGTACCGATCCTTCTAAAGTAGATGTTATTCTTAACTTTCCTGTTCCTCATGATGTTAAAAGCATTAAACGTTTCCTTGGTATGGCGGGATGGTACCGTCGCTTCATTAGAAACTTTTCTCAAATTGCTCGTCCTTTGACGCGTTTGACTAGCAAAAAAGTAGATTTTATTTGGTCTAACGAAGCTAATGAATCTTTTAACTTGCTTAAAACTGCTTTGGTATCGGCACCTATCTTAAAGTGCCCTAACTTTAAAGAACCTTTTTATATCCACACTGACGCTTCTTCTTTTGCTGTCGGTGCGGTACTGGTTCAAAAGATTGACGACTGCGACCACCCTATAGCTTACTGTAGCCGTACTCTTAACTCTCCGGAATCTAACTACTCTGCTACCGAGAGGGAATTACTTGCGGTAATATACGCATTAGAACAATATCGAGCTTATGTGGAAGGCAGAAGGTGTTATATCGTCACTGATCACGCTTCTCTTAAATGGTTTTCAAGTCTAAAGAATCCAACTGGACGTTTAAACAGATGGGCTTGCCGTTTAAGCCAATTTGACTTTGAAATCATACACCGTAAAGGTAAAGAACATGTAATTCCTGATGCCTTATCTCGTATAAAAATAGATTCTATTGTGGACGTGTTATCTACGCAGGACCCTTGGTATTTAGAACTCTTTAAAAATGTTTCTGATAACCCTACGCTTTATCCTAACTTCAAGATTGAAAACAACCGTTTGTATCGTCTCTCCAAGAATAAATATCGCCTAACAGCTCAATTTGACTGGAAGTTGGTAATTCCTTATGAAGATAGACATTCTATTTTACAGAAATGTCATGATGATCCTACGGCAGGCCACTTTGGCGTAGCTAAGACTCACCTTAGGGTTACCAATCTTTATTTTTGGCCTACTCTCTTTCAAGACGTAAAAACTTATGTAGACTCTTGCGAAATTTGTAAAACTTATAAACCTGTAAATCTAGCTCCTGCTGGTATGATGGGTAATCCCCGTCGTATCACTAGGCCTGGTGAAGCGGTTTCCTGTGATATTTTGGGGCCGTTTCCACCGTCTTATAGTCGTAACCAATACTTATTCGTCTGTTCTGATTACTTCAGTAAATACGTTACACTCTTTCCACTTCGGAACGTAACTACTAAAGTTATTGCTAAATGTTTGGAGAAAGGGATATTTCTTGTCCACGGTGTTCCCAAGTTCGTTTATGTAGATAACGGCCCTCAATTCATTTCCAAAGAATTTCGAGAGTTGATGACTAAATTTAACGTGCCACATGTGTTCTATAACCCTAGATATCATCCCCAAACGAATCAGACGGAAAGAGTTAACAGAGAACTGGTGCGCACTATTGCTTCGTACGTGCGTACAGATCATCGTAACTGGGACAGGCATTTGTCAGAGATACAATGTGCCCTGAATACTGTTGTGCACGAAGGTACTAAATTTACACCATATTTTCTAACTCATGGTCGTAATATGATCATTGATGGTACTTTTTATAACTCTGATTTTCCTTTAGATCAAAATCTCATTTCAGTAGACGACGAAGTTACTTTTTCTAACAACCTTAAAGAGCTGGAGTCTATATTTCACAAAGTACGTCACACGTTACGTGCGTCTCATGCACGCAACGCTAAATATTATAACTTGAGGAAACGCCCTGTACAGTTCGTCGAAGGACAGATAGTGTATAAGAAGTGCTTTCCCCTTTCTAAAGCTTCTAAATACTTCTCTGCCAAACTCTCACCTAGATATGAAAAATGTGTAATTCACAAAAAACTAGGACCTTTAGTCTATACTCTTAAATCCATGAATGGGAAGCGTTTAGGTGATTTCCATATAAAGGATTTGGTTCGCCCTGGCGAAACTGGACCGCCTGCTTAAAGGTTACTTATCTGAATTTTCTCGTGTGAACCACGAGTTACTTTTTCTGTGTTGCTCTAAGAGTACATGTCCTGTATAATGCCATGCTCATTGTTTATAGTAACATGCTTTTTCTACTTTCATTTATTATTCACACTGTGCTTGATGTTGGATGTTCCACTTACAGTGTGATTATCTTGTCCTTGTTAGGCTGATATTCGCTTAACTTCATTTTCTAGCGTGTCCTTGCTAGCTTATCGGTTTGTGACTGACTCACATCGACTGATTAGGACCTAGGTTCGTTGGGTTCCTATGGTCATTCTATTTGTTCCTGCTAATAAACTGAGCTCAACATTCTGCATTAGTTTCTAGCTGCCGTGTTGGTTTTTCCCCGGATCAGTTAGTTGCCTTATTCGCGGATATAGGAACTTACGTTACATTTTCATTTCTTGCCACGTAAAGTTGGAAATAAACAAACTGGGTTTAGCTCCAATCTTTAACGTTAGCTCTGTACAGTAATAGTTTGTAGTAAGGAAGACGTTCCGTTTACTTTAAGAACCGGTGTAGTTCGCTGTAGTGGATTCCATTTCTAAGGCATCCATTATAGAGTTCCCTTCACCATTAGTTTAAATAGACCATAGTTAGATAATTCCATTTCTAGGATTCACTAGATTGTTTTCAAATTTTCGTGTAGTTTTTTTTTTCTCTCCTTAGCATTATAACCGATCGGCCGATCAATAAGGTAAACCTAAAGTAAGATAGGAGTAGTAGTATCCAATCGATAAGTTAAACCTAGAATAAAATAGGAGTAGGAGGATTAAGTAATCCTAGGTATCAGTCGAGTACCTAGTCTCGATGCATTTAGCGTAAGTTAGGAAGTAGCAAGATTGTAGGTTTATGTTACTACGGTAGTTTTAACGCCGGTGGTAGGGCCAGGTGCGTGGTCCGTCCGGATAGCTACCACCATCTTGTTCGTTAATCCAGCCGTCAAGCAGTAGCTCGCAACGCAATGCTGTTTTCCGGTAGGGAGAGCAAGACAGCCGGGGTGATTACTGGCACCAGAGGTATTCCATCCTAATCCTCAAGGTTTGGTGACGCATCTGCATCCTCTTGGTTTTGTCGATGTCGTTGAGCGGGTGTGTTCATTTTCTACCAGGTGATCCACGTGCTCCGTTGCCTTCCTATTTAGCAGGTAGTTTAATAAGACTTGGTCTTACCTTATATAAGTTGTTGTAGTTGGTGTGGTATTGAGTTGGTACGGATCGTCTATCAACTGAATCCCAGACTAATGATTTCATACTCCTTCCCTACGGGCAAAGGAGGCCTTTCCATATATTCATATTTCTTCCGTCATTCTTAAATAGATGTACGGGAAAACCGTCTGGCATCATTTGTTTTTGACAGTGGCCGTGTAGTTGCTAAGTTGTAGTATTTTGAGGATTAAGTCCGTACGCGTTTGCTAGGGTCTTAATTCTTGATTTATGATTTCAGCGTCTTCCCCTGCGGGCGAAGACGAAGCTTTCCCTTGACTATTATACTTCACAATTAACAATAATTTTATTTTAGAATTTAAGATTCTAAAATAAAATTATTTTCCCAACTGAGGCGATACTGTAACACTTTAGGGTTACATTACTTACATTTTAACAGTTTCCATCCGCACATCACATACTCAGCTGTTCATACATAATTTCCACTTTCTTTTACACCATTTACTCTGCCATTTCATCTTTAAAAACTTACTTATTAACATTAAAAACACATCTTCAATTGCTTTGTTTTGGTCAAGGCGCAAGCGCTTGACAGTTGTTGCGTTTTGTTTCGCTCTCGATGATAATCCCAAACGTCACTCCGTTTGTCGAACGAGTTCTATTTAATTTTTACTTGTTTCAGTCTTCTCGAGGTGTAACAAATATGGTTTCAGGTTCTATTCTACCTAATAGACTGTTTGTCACTACGTTTCTTAAAAAGTTTTAATATCAACATTCATAATTTCGTGATGCACCGTGATTGCTTACTGCAGAAACGAAACGTCGCGAGCCGTTCTGGAAGTTTTACAAATTCTGACGGATTGTTGTTGTAATTTAGTTGTTTTCTTTAAAAACAGATATTATTAGGGAGTGATTCAGCGTATTTTCAGCAAACGACATGTAACTTTTGTTCTGCTTTCTTTGTTAAGAAGAAATAAAAATATTTCTTCAACTCTCATCTTCTCGAGTTATAAAATGTTCCTAGGGTGAAGCAGGCGTTGGAACGTACATGATGTGCAGTTTCGATAGTTTTTTTTTTACAATCGAGAAGCTTCTTTCTTTCCCGGACACCGACTGGACTGTCCGATTATTTTTACTTTCTCTCGGGACAAAAAACCTGAGCTGATGGCGTGATGGCGCTGCCTGTATTTTAATCCTTAAAAGAGGATGATTGGGAGTGTGTCTTAGTTTCTTTTCTTCGCGTTTAACGCGGTAAGTGAGTTTTATATTGGTTGTAAAGGCCGGTGATAAAAACTGCTTATGTTGTAACTCTTTCTTATTTCTGTTATTACTTTTGTTACAGTTTTCTGTTCATTTCCGTCCATTCCGTGTACTCTCCGGTGCGCGAGGATGCGGCGAGGAGATTCGTAGGCGTGTGTACCACTGATATTACCCACCTAATGTGGTAAGTAATGATTATTTTCTTAACCTCAGTCAAGACGCGTGGTAGGGGCGCTCTGTTATATTGTGGTATCTTTTACTGATACTGTGAATATCTATTGTTCACAGGGTGTCAGGATCGGGTACAACTTCGGATGTCGGGATCGGGGCACGGTGTATGTGTCAAGATCTGGGACAACTTTGGAGGTCAGGATCGGACGTCTAGTTCGAGCTGATTCCTGACTGTTCTTCTTTTGATGACGATGATGATTTGCTGAGAATGGAGCTTAGCTTAGCGTGAGCGGACTGCACACTTCGCAGGATGTGTCAGGTTTTTCTTTACGGACGGAAGTAGGATTGACCGTGAAGGCAATCTTAATATCGTACACGGTTACTTACCGTTAGTCATACTATTTATTGACTTTCCACGTTCCATACCTAAGAAGGGACGCTGTGTAATTTAATGTACCCCAAGGGGACTGATATCGTTTTATAGAACGTTTTATTGACTGTTAAAGCTGGTAGTATGCCCTCTTGTATTTACTTTCAAGTAACGGGTAATACAGGGTAATTTTAAGTTACTTTGTAAGTCGCGTGTCCATTTGGACATCCGGGTTATTCACCGGTTACCATAGGTTAACGTGCATCCATCAAGGATATTGATCAGTGTAATGATTAATTGTAAGTAGTTATTATGCTGCTTATGAAATAAAGTGTTAAAACTGTACCTACTGCCTTTTTACTTAGACCACATCACAGTTTTGTGTCACGGACATTCTGGCGTCCACTAATTCAAATTCGATTGTTCGTGCACTCTGGGCCGTCGCATCCAACCCACACCCTCTCGTTGCTCACCGAAGTAGTCCGGTATGTTACAGTTTTTATTTTATTTTATTCCAAAAATGACAATTCGACATCGTATTCTAGCTATTTTTTTATTGAAATTAAACTATCTGAGTCCTTGTAATTTGATTTTATTGTTTACATAATAATTTGTGTAATTACTGTTTGTCCACTGTGACTTTAATTGTGAATTACCTACCATGTTAGTGTTTTGGTTTTGTACTGTGAACTTATGTGTGTATTATTCAATAAATAAATAATGGTGGGTACCACAAGTGTATCACCGGTGGCGAGGCAGGCCCAGGCAGATGGCGAACCGATCTGGACACCGAAGGACTAACAGGTCAGGGAAATGTCAAGAGGACCTCTGCCCAGCAGTGGGAGACCCATTTAGGCTAAATAAAAAAAAATGTAATTAAAATCCCTTTGATAATCTCAGTAGCTAGTTAAATACGAAGATAAAACACACAAATGCCCGACTCGGTATGGGCATTACTAACGACACTCTGCTTCATTTGTTTTCGTACATTAGGCTCATTCGCCACTTGTCCCGAATTCTATTGTGTTTAATTGCCAGTTTATTCCTTTGAGAAGTCGAGAATCGAGGCTGAGTACATCACAGGCACTTCACGTATAATGAACAAAACGTCTGTCTGAACCCTCTGAGGCATACACGGTAATTTATTAAGTATTTAAAGTGGCTCGAGTATGAGTTTATTTGATAAGCTTAGGGTATATTGTTTAAATATTCTAAAGCACATACCTGTTTAATTATCAATATCGTAAATGTTGGTACCAGTAGTAGGAGTCGCTCGTGATCACGGCCGTTGAAACATAGCCGAAAAGTCGAGGTAAATTAAAAATGATTTCATAGCGTTCAAGTCCTGTTAATGTTATACATAAATACCAGTAGCAGACTCTTTAAAAGTGAATTAAGTAACTGGGCGACCGCTCAAGGCAAAAGTAAAAAAATATGTGTATTAGTAAAAGATTTTTGCATCCGTAAACCACCATATTGTAAAGTTCATCGAAATCTTTAGAGCGGTTTTCGAGGATGCAAAAAATATACGAATATTGCACCTTTAATAAGTAAGTGTAAGTATAGGATATAAAAACAGCAACAGATACTTTTCGTCCCATAAAAAGCTACACAGTAACACTGCGGCCAAAAACCAGCAAGTTATACTCGTATCTTGACGTTACGGAAAAGTTACCTTTACTTACTTAGTTACAACACCTAGACAAAACTGTACCTAATCCTTTAAAGCTGGCATCTATATAACCTCGCAGAGCATATAAGCTCAGTTATACAGAGAGGTGATGCCTTCATTTCTTGATATATTTTAGTTATAATTTTAGTAATGTTTAGTTTATATATAGTTTAATTGTTTTAAATTAGTATTAATGTATTATTTGTATAAATAAAGATTTACACATAATGATATTAAATCATTTAAAAGCTTCGGCAATGAGCACAGATACTATAATTTATTTCTTTAGGTACTTCAAATAAGGTAAACAAATTAAGTCACGTGACTCGGCAAATTGGCCAATCAAATCAATCTTTTGGGTGTCCACAGATCCAAAAGATTGACTTGATTGGTTGATTTGCCGACGCACGTAACTATTTTGTTTACCTTATTTTAAGTACGTAAAGAAATAAAGTATAGTCGCTCATTGGTCAATTCAGCATTGACTTCCGCTTCCGGGCTTTAGATACACAGAGTACCAGGAAATTACTAGAATATTAGGGGTCATATCCATACCGATTAGACGATTAGCAAACACCGCGCCCACGACCAAAATTTGATCTGATATTGGATCTGAATGCTTTGGTAAATTATAATTTACCTAATGTGTATTTGTTTGCATGTACTCGTCTGCTTACAAGTAATTTTAGGTCGAGCTACACCGTATGCGTAAGTAGCACGGCTCCAGCTCGCTTCGTAGAGCTGCGTTACGTGCACGCAGCGCAAGCGATGTGACATTTTAACATATTCCGGCCAGTGCACGCACGTATCTCCAGAGCCGTGCTGCATACGCATCCGGTGTGATCCGGCCTTTAAATTATAGAATCGATGACAACACAAAGAAGAACCATCTAAAAATGAAATTGGTAGGACCAGTTGAGGTACAAGTTATTCCGCTAAAGTTTGTTCAATCTTACTTGTCTAATGTTGTAAACAAAATTCTAACCTAAAATTTCACTGTTTGACTAACTTGTTTAAAAAAACAAATCGAGGCTGTAAATAGAAAAGTTGATGTATAGTTTTTTCCTCTAGAGTGTATTATTTAAACAATATAAAAAATATATTGACAGCAAAAACGGTTTTTTATGTTAGAATGTTGTTAACTACTTCAGACAAATAACGATGGATTTGGTTTAGACACTGTAAACTCTTCAAGGTTTTCTATTTTTACAGTCGATGCGTTCTTGGTTTTTAAGGGTTTATGTCCCTAAGTGCTATCAATGAGAATTTTTTTCAACTATTCATCTCATTTATAACTTTGCAATGACATCAAGCGGACAAAGCCATGGCAAAGGTACAGCCAAAATTCAAGGAGAAAACAGGCGAAAACGTTTGTATGGAAGATGGTAGGCATAGAAGAAGATAGCTCAGATTTCTCTTTAATAGGCAATCTTTCTTATGAATTTTACTAGCTACTATTATTTATTTACGCAATGCAACCTTCGTCCTTAAAGTAGGTACGTGAGTGACTGAAATCTACACTGTAGGTATAGTCGACCAAGAAATTGCTTGACCACTTTTCGACCGTATCAAAAAGGGATAAGGTTCAAAAGTGGTCAAGCAATTACTTGGTCGACTATACAGATGTAAAAAACACGGAAAAAACGCACTCTCCCAAAAATGAGACCTAGCTAAATCAATTTTCGCCCTCAAAAAACTCTATTCTGGAAACTTCATCGAATCCCTTAGTTTTCAAAAAGGCGTTTACAAAAATATATAAATATTAGGTATTTTGAGATATTGTGTAACTAATTGTATTGAATAGGAATCACTTTCTTAGTTTAAATGGGCGTCAAAAAGCGAACAAAAAGACGTTAAGCAAATTGAACATGTTTCAAAAAGTTAAATCAGTCAGTTCGTATTTCAAAGTACGTGTAAGTTAAGCATGCTCACATCTCTTGTTGAGTAAGTAATTTGATTATTGTCTACCTGTAGCTCGAGCACGAATATTTTCCTTCTATCGAGTAGTTACGTTATCGTATCGCCATCGAGAAACTTTGTATGAAGATTGGAGCAGCGCCCCCGTGGGCGTAATTAGAACTAAAATTTGGTAGCACGAACTTTGAAGTTCACTTTCGTATCGTCATCGAATAGTAAACGTGAAGTTTGCGTGAAGTATTCGTCACAGAATGTATGGAAGTGGTAGCACGAATATTTTTTCCTTCTATCGAGTAGTTACGTTAACGTATCGCCATCGAGAAGATTTGTATGAGGTTTGGAGCAGCGCCCCCATGGGCGTTTTTGGAACTAAAATTTGATAGCACTAACTTTGACATTCACTTTCGTATCGTCATCGAGTAGTAAACGTGAAGTTTGCGTAAAGTATTTGTCAAAAAGTGGTAGCACGAATATTTTTTTGACGTAAGGTAAAGTAAACTTACGAAGGCTGGCTATCGAGAAACACGCAAACTTTCTCACTGTACTTTTGATGGTGACACAATTTGCGAGAACAAGTTGCGGTTAGTTTTTGGTGTTATTCTTTCAAAATATCACCGGAAAAAATCATAAGATTGCGTAAAAATTCGCATACTAGTGCCTTGCGCTATTATTTTACCTGGGTTTAATCAAATAATCCAGAAATGAAGAACGAGAAACGAGGTAACTAATCTAAGAACATTACTTCTACTTTTTATTTTTTTGAAAGTAAAATAATTAAAATACATTTATAAATAGGTATCTTTCTTTAAAGGGGAATGAGCCAACGAGTTACGATGAGAAAAACAACACATCCTCTGGATATATCAGATGCCAGTGAAATTGCATTTTGTCAGATGCAAATAAAGAGGCATTTGCGTTCCTGTGCGAAGAACTCCGCAACGAAACAAGTTTAAAGTCGAGTAATAGAATTCTCAAGGTATTTTATTTAATAGGTCGGTACCTAGTTTTCAATTTGAATAAGGTATGAATATTGAAACAAATTATTTTATGTTATTTGTCTTTATATTGGGTTTTATGTTCCTTGTCGTTCTTGGCTACTAGCTCATACCAGAACAATGTGGGCAGGCATATAATAGAATAGAATAGAATATTTCAAGCTGCATAGGCCCATAGATAAATACCTTAAAGACTAACAATCACATTAGCGTTACTAGTGTCAGCAAATGTTAGAGAAGTGATGGATGTTCTCTGCAGCTCACCCATTGCTGAAACTTTCATAAAGTTCCCTAATACAAGGGCAGAAAGGGATTTGATTAAGCAAGGAAAAGTGTTCCAAGTTGTCTTAGGAGGAGTGTGAACCCAAGCCAAAAAAGCGCTCCCCATACAAACAGTGAAAATGGTTCCCACCGTCTAAACCCTAACCTATGGCAATGGTTTTTGGTATGTTGTCATAATGCCTTAGAACTAGGTTTATTTGCATTGGTGCTGAAAATATTGCAATATTTGGTTTGGTGTTTTATACAAAACACAAATGCGTTAATATTTTTGAAACTATTAAGAATATTTAAAAAATCAAAACATACGAACCTAGTTCTAGGGCATAATAATAACATACAAAAAAATCATGGCTATAGGTTAAGGTTTAGAGGGTGGAAAACGTTATCGCAGTTTGTATGGACAGCGCTGGGTTCACACTCCTCTTAAGATTAATTATTTGTAAACTGTGTTCAGTACAAATATTATCTTTTGTGGTAAAAGCATCAACAGTTGCCCATCTCGAGCGCACTTTTTTTCCTAAAAAATATATTTCTCATCTAAATTACTAAGTACCATTGAGTACACTGCTGAAGATTTCATTTAACTTTAACTTATATATTATAGATTAAATTTTCTTAGCTTATTCTACCATTATTATTGGTACTACTTATTGCTTGTCTTAATATCAATATTATCTTATCATATTTTACGCAAAATATGGAATATCGGGTGTTTGTGTCTGTATAGATGAATCACACTTCCAAATAAAGGTGTTAAACATTAACTCCTGCTTACTATTGTAGAAAACACTTTCACTCATTGAATATGTAAAAATTGTAAGGACTCCATGTAGTTAATTTATTTTACTTACTAATAGGCACTATCTTAATTGTAAAATAATTGCTTAATTATTAATTTATTAAAAGATTGTGATTTCAGTTTTATTTTTTGTTTTATGCAATATTATTTATTTATTAGGTAGGCAATGCGGGACACAAGAGAACCACTAATGTGTTGTAAGCCCTTAGGCCTCCGGATCGATCACCCACTGTACGAAACGCAGTAGCAAGCTACTACATCACGCTGATGTACTGCGAGTGTGGTACTACCCTGGTCGAACCCGTTCATTCGTACTGCAAATATATACTGGCTTCACAGTGCGCCTCTACCACTACAAAAACTAACCCCCTGATTCATAAACGTGTGTTGTCTACACAATTGCCCTCGAATGAAAGAGACGAAACATAAGTTACGTTATGTAGTTAAGAGAGGTTGGCAAACTTGTATGGATAAGGTTAATCTTATTTATTACTTAAAAACCTTCCTTAAAAAAACTCTAAATGAGAGTGATAACCATATCAAAATCAGATATGTGGTTTAGAAGTAAGGGGTAGGTAAGTTAAAAGGAGCACCTATGTTGGTAAATAAATAAAGGCTTTGTTATTTTATATTTATTCGTTGTTTTTTTTATTTAAAATAACTACATATATAATTTTGTATAGTGTTTGCATGGGGCGATATTTCACCCAATAGTGATAGTAGACAATAACTAAAAATACAATTTTTCTTCTTTATTAGTCATCATGCTATTTCTAATCTACTCGCGATCTAACCTAAGCGCTCATCTCACATACAGACTTACATTTTGCGTTCATTCATACTCTCAATTATTCACATCTAAGAAACTCGTAATAACATACATCGCCTCTTTCATTAATTGAAGCCATCGATCGAACTCAAAGCTGGAGCTCCATGTCTCTCTGCCGAATCCTCGCTCTTTCCAGCACGACGAACATTTAATCCCTCTCTGAGACTCCTCGCATTCTTCTCAGGTCTTAAAAATTGTTCTTCTGCAGTCAGTCTCCTTCTCACAGTGCCGGATTAGCCACATAGCAAGAGTAGCTAATGCTACGGGCGCCGCTTCTACGCCTGTCTGACCGCAATAAAAAATTATTTAATACCCTAAACTTGAGAACCTAAAGCAAACTAAGGGCCTCTTGACAGAATTTGCTACAGGCCCCGCGCTGGCTTAATCCGGCACTGCCTCATAGCCGGGCTGCTCGGTCCGACAGCGGGCTGCTCGGCGCGGCGGCCCGCGGCGCCGCTCGGCGCGGGGTCGGGGGTGCGCAGCCCGGCAGCTGGCTGCTCGGTCTAGCGGCGAGCTGCTCGGCGCGGCGGCCCGCGGCGCCGCTCGGCGCGGGGCCGGGGGTGCGCAGCCCGGCAGCTGGCTGCTCGGTCTAGCGGCGAGCTGCTCGGCGCGGCGGCCCGCGGCGCCGCTCGGCGCGGGGCCGGGGGTGCGCAGCCCGGCAGCTGGCTGCTCGGTCTAGCGGCGAGCTGCTCGGCGCGGCGGCCCGCGGCGCCGCTCGGCGCGGGGCCGGGGGTGCGCAGCCCGGCAGCTGGCTGCTCGGTCTAGCGGCGAGCTGCTCGGCGCGGCGGCCCGCGGCGCCGCTCGGCGCGGGGCCGGGGGTGCGCAGCCCGGCAGCTGGCTGCTCGGTCTAGCGGCGAGCTGCTCGGCGCGGCGGCCCGCGGCGCCGCTCGGCGCGGGGCCGGGGGTGCGCAGCCCGGCAGCTGGCTGCTCGGTCTAGCGGCGAGCTGCTCGGCGCGGCGGCCCGCGGCGCCGCTCGGCGCGGGGCCGGGGGTGCGCAGCCCGGCAGCTGGCTGCTCGGTCTAGCGGCGAGCTGCTCGGCGCGGCGGCCCGCGGCGCCGCTCGGCGCGGGGCCGGGGGTGCGCAGCCCGGCAGCTGGCTGCTCGGTCTAGCGGCGAGCTGCTCGGCGCGGCGGCCCGCGGCGCCGCTCGGCGCGGGGCCGGGGGTGCGCAGCCCGGCAGCTGGCTGCTCGGTCTAGCGGCGAGCTGCTCGGCGCGGCGGCCCGCGGCGCCGCTCGGCGCGGGGCCGGGGGGTGCGCAGCCCGGCAGCTGGCTGCTCGGTCTAGCGGCGAGCTGCTCGGCGCGGCGGCCCGCGGCGCCGCTCGGCGCGGGGCCGGGGGTGCGCAGCCCGGCAGCTGGCTGCTCGGTCTAGCGGCGAGCTGCTCGGCGCGGCGGCCCGCGGCGCCGCTCGGCGCGGGGCCGGGGGTGCGCAGCCCGGCAGCGGGCTGCTCGGCCCGGCGGCGGTCTGCTCGGTCCGGCGGCTGCAGTCAGAAGTGTTCCATGTATCTGCATCTAAAATTTATAGAAATAATTTATTATCTTTACATAGTATAAAATGTCTGTTCTCATATTTGCGGCCGCTTACTCCTTCTAGACCACGCGACGGATTTTGATACGGTTTTCACTGTTTCCTTTTTAAAAAAAAATTTACAAAAAGTTTTTATGTGCATTGAATCCAAATTGTACCCGTGCAAAGCCGAGCCGAGCCGCTAGTTATTTCATAAAACCTTTCAAATTTTAAAAATGATAATGATCACCCTATTACCGTCAGCCTCAGAAGTAGCAGTTAAGAACCTTGTCGGGGTAACGTATGAAATGAGAGTTGCTCGAATTTGTCACATCACTGACAGCGACAAGGTACTAAAATGTTCAGCTACTTCTGAGACTGACCGTAAATGCTAGGGTAACATAAAATAATAATATTTCATAGTATGCCCTGCATAAAATTTAATTTGTAAATCAGTATTCAGCTTTGAGTAGAAATTTTAAACAAAATATACAAAATTCCGTTCACAAGCTAGTGACCCGTGCGTGAGTCACAGACAGACAGCAGGGTGACAGAAATGTGGTTTTGTGCTTAGGATATAGAAACGTAAAGACTACAAATTTTAATTTCATACCTAAGCCACTCGATCCAACTTTAAAAATGCTTACCAAGTGATGTCTTGCTTCTCCATTTCTTGTGGCTGTGTGTCGTTGTCTTCAGACATAGCTGGTGGCATTCTTCAATCTGTATATAACAATGGCAAGTAATTAAAATATGATTAAAAATTAATTATAACCATGTTTTTTCCATTATAGGTACAGTCAACTAAATTGATTTCTGACTACGGAGATTCTTTTCACAATAAATTTCATTTTGACTCTTCAGATAGGTAGACAGATAAAACGTTTATTTGTTACTACAAGCACACACAATCAATTTACAAACAATTGAGAAGAAAAAAAACGAAAGGTAACAAATTAGATGAGTACTTATTGTCTGTGTGCGCTGCAGCAGTACAAAATGCCATCTCACAACAATAACTCAATGTGACAGGGTTCTAAGTGACCAAGAATCCAAATCCGTTAGCCATAATGCATGATGGAGATAACTTGTCCTTCTTTTAGGATAAATATAAGCTACATTTTACCCCAAAAATCTAACACCCTGCAGCAAAATTGAGATTTAGCGAAAGACTTGTAAAATGCACAATAATTATTCTCAATCTACACTAATATAATAAAGAGGTAAACTTTGTGTGTTTTTTGTTTGTTAGTTTGTTTGTATGTAGGGGGTAATCTCTGGTAATAAATAAATATCTTGGGACGATGTACACAAATTGAACTAATCTGTGCTTCTGTGAGTGTACTAACCAATATGTCAAAGTTAACACAGACAACACAAAAATATGGTGTGGATACATACTTAAATACATATAACATCCATGTCACTGGTACAAACATTTATATTGAACATTCAAAAAAGTACATTTAATGGTACTAGGCATCCTGATAAAGCCGGGCATAATTAGGCTTTATGGAGGTGTCTTCAGGCAAGTTAGATGGTGTTCCGCCTGTCCAGCTTTTTACATTTGACCAGTCAAATCACTAAATAATACAGTGAAAAGTATAAAAAGGCTGGTTTTACAATTCGTTTTGTCATATTAAACTAAGGCATAAGATCCTTAAAAAGGTGGTAACCTGGTATATCTGGACAGATATTTACTCAAAAAACAGTGTAAATCAAACAGGACCTTGTCAAGTAATGCAGACATTCAAACTTTAATCGAACTGTACAGTAAGTAGGCACTAAGTAGGTATATTTTTATGACATTAATATGTGGTACGTTATAAAAAGGTTGGGCGCATTTACTATACATATAGTGCTTAGCTTTTGCTTGTTTTCATCAGTTCGGATATCGCCTGTCTCGTCACAGCCTAGCCTGTCGGCTAGCTACAGTTGGTGATGTGCACCAGTGGCGTCTCTGCAGCCCCGGGAGGATTTAGATAAATTTTCGTGTCTTAAACAAATATTCACAATATGGATATCCGTAAGTAGAAAGTCTAGGAAAATAAAGCCAAATCACAATGAATGTTTACTGAGGGACTAAGGAACTACATTAATTTCTATATTGTAAAGTATGAAAATGGATGTTAAATTAATAAGGACCTAGTCCGTGTGTAGTTCTATCAAAGTTGTAAGAATGAATTTAACCGCTTACCTCTCCATAAAATCTGCCAACTGCGAGAAACTGTTTCTTGATTTCATTTTCCAACACAAATTATTCACTTTTCATCCTTACTTTTATTTTAATTATGAAAACTGATACATTTCGATCGAACAGTTCGATCTTTATAATTTAAGTACAAGTGTCAAAATACAACGTTCGAAAATTTAAACTCTTTCGGCCCAATGATTAAATATTAACATATTTATTATTTTCTTGCCATATTTCAACATTTCCTTTTATTGTATAAATAAATATACAAATTACATAGGTTTCCGTAATATTCATGCTGTTTCCTGTATTTCTAACATATTTAAAATGATCCATAGTAACTTACTATGATTAGTGTTAGGTTTCTGAACATACCTAGCTCGTAGATTCATGACTTTATTTGACTATCGTCGGCCATTCGTCGCGTTTACGTATCGAGCTAACGTGAGTGAGGTTTTAAGATTCGTGCTACCGATAGCTTTCGTAAAAGTAAAGTAAACGTTAGGTTATCGAGTAGTCGATACTAAAAAGTTACTTAGGTATGACTCCAATATTCTTGCTCGGGCTTCTGTTTGTGTATCGAGATTGTAAATGTTATGTGATTAAAAATTATTAATCCCTCGTATTACAAGTACTGTATGCTGCCCCAGTGTGAAAGCACAAGCATTTAAACACCAAACAAATTATTTATATTTGTCCCAAGTAAACAAGAAATACGGAAAAACACTTGCAAGAAAAATGATGCACATTGTTTATCAACATATTCAAGAATGTATTTATGTAAAGGTCATTTCTATGTAAGTATTTAACAAAATGTAATTTAGGAAATACATCATTATAACAAAACTGATGAATTTTATTTGACTATTGTAAATATTGTTTGAGGTTAGGTTTTTGTTTCTTTTTAGTTACCAAATGATATGCTCAATTATACCGCTCAAGTATCAATATGATACTATATTATGGGAAAAGTATCAGAAGTGCGCTTGAAACCAGGATGTAGGTACTCGAAGTAAATTTGAATGTCCAGAAGACAGAAGAAAACGGACATGCAGCAGCTCAGAACGACCATACATGATAAAAAAAACAAAGACTGGAGATAATAGCAGTCATCATCATCATCGTCATGTCAGCCACAAGAAGTCCACTGTTGAACATAGGCCTCCTCCATGGATTTCCAAAGTGACCGGTTGGAAGCAGCATGCAACCAGCGCCTTCCTTCCACCTGTATGAGGTCATCCGATAATAGCAATGCCTTAATAAAATAAAACTAGTATGTAATTTCAAATAGGTTTTTTATTTAAATAAACACTCATTTACACATAAGCACACTCACTCTACACTTTGATATAATAATAATATATAATGATATAATAAAGGGTATATATTTGTTTTCCAAAAGTTTAATAACTTATGGTTAACTAAATCTTCAACATATGCAAGGTTGAATGATACATTTATTATATTCACTTTTTTATTTTTGGGATAGTCTGGGTCAGCTACACAATAATAAGTTTTTCTTTTGTGATAAAAACATTTGAAGCTGCACTTGGGGATTGTATTTTCCTGTAGGCTTTCCATTCTTTACATAGGTAATTATTGTAGGTCTTTTCATTCACTCAACAAAAGTGCAGGAAGGTTCCTCACTTCTGTGATGCAACGGCATGTTTACATCCCCCTGTAAAGCTACACAGTCTTCGCACCTCACAGAGAAAATCTTTTCTTCCTCTTTGTCTAAAATGAGTGCGCATCTATTTAACTGAGCATGAACTTTATGCTCCGGGCATATTTTACACTTCACAGTACACAATTTTGAACTTGTATGTAGGTGACAGCATTATCTCCGTAGGAATCACGTGAGGACCTGAAATAAAGTTTATTCATTTATATATATTTTTTTTTATACAACATAGAAAGGCGAACACGCAAGTGGGCCACCTGATGGTAAGTGATCACCACGGCCTATAGACACCTGCAACAACAAAGAGAGTGCAGATGCGTTGCCAACCCAGAGGGCTAAGTTGGAATACCTCTTATGCCAGTAATTACACCGGCTGTCTTGCTCTCCACGCCGGAACACAACAGTGCAAGCACTGCTGCTTAGCGGCAGGATTAGCGAGCAAAATGGTGGTAGCGATCCGGACAGACCTTGCACAAGGTCCTACCACCCGCAAATTAATCACGTTTTTAACATTTACAGAGTAAAGGTAACGAAAACCCACATTAGTCATATTATTAGGTGTCAATGGCATTTAAGATTGGCTAGTATTACTGCCTATGACATGATTCCTGAGAAATTTGTCCATGCCTGGGGTTGGCTTTTACGATCTGTGCAATAAGTGAAGCAGCTGGTACATTCTATTATTTTATTATATTTATTGTTTGTTACTAGACGAGAATGGAAGTTAATTAAAGTATCGTTCATAAAACTCAAATTACAATGAATGTTTACTGAGAGACTGATGAACTACTTACTTACATCAATTTCTATATTGTAAAGTATGAACGTATCAACAAATATTTAATTAATTAGAAGATTAGGAGCTAGTCCTTGATTGCAGTTCTATCATAGTTGTAAGAATTAATTTAACAGCTTACCTCTCCATGAAATCTGCCATTATGGCCAACTGCGAGAAAATGTTTCTTGGTTTTATTTTCCAATACAAATTATTCACTTTTACTTTTTATTTACTATCTAAATAACGACAACTAATAAATTCCGTTCGAACTTTATTTATATTTTGAGTACAAGAGTACAAGTGTCAAAATACAACGTTCGAAAATTTCAACTCTTTCGTCCCAATGATTATTATATTAACATATTTAATTATTTTCTTACTGTATATATATTTTTCGTATAATTTCATAAATAAATATACAAATTACACAGATTTCTGTAATATTCAAGCCGTTTCCTGTATTTCTAACTTATTTAAAATGATTCTTAGTAATTGACTTCGCTCAGTGAGGTATCCGAACGTACCTATCCAGTAGATTCGTAGCTTTATTTAACTATCGTAGCGTGTACTCGATACGTTAACGTGAGTCAGATTTAGAGATTCGTGCTACCGACAGCTTGCGTTAAAGTAAAGTAAACGTAATCGAATAGTAAAGGCGATACGAAAACGTAACGCATGACTCCAATATTCGTGCTCGGGCTACTGGCTGAGTTTGTTGCCAGTTGTTTCCAACGCTCGTCGGAACAAGTTGCGTTGGGCCTTCGCTTGTACTCCAGCTGTTCGATATACTGCCTTTTTTGATCTTTCTTTTAATTATCAAGGGCGCTGCGCTTAGTCCGCCTGAAACGGAACGCAGCCATAGAAGTTGTTGCCTCTGGCCGGCATGCGCGCGCAGCGCTAGTGTCCTACCGAACTCGCCAAAACGCCGGCATATTTAAATAGCTCTCCATTTTATTTTATTATAATTAATACTCTGAAGAAGTCTGTGTTGTTTTGAATTGCCATTGAACTGTTAGCTGATGAACTAAATGTGGAGTTTGGATATTGGTGACTTGTTGACATAGCTGGAGCCGAGGCATATCGAAAGACTTCCGCCGGGTTTGCTTTCGCAAGGAAAGACGAGGTGAGTGTCCTTTGGTGTTTGAACGGGAGATCTCAAAAGCAGTATTTGCCGAAAGCCCAGGGTTCTAGTTACTGTTAAAGGTCCCATGTTATTTTCTACCAGAAACCTAATTAAATACAGTCCACTCTTTCATTCTTATTCCGTGGTTGTTACTTTTACGCCACATTTTCTGGCCTCCGACCCGAATTTTATTCTAAATAACTATCCAAATTCTTTATTTCAAGTGTGCTTTTTTGCACACGGGCGAGTTCATTTTTCAGTCGAGCCATTCCATTGTAATTTGTCCGTGACACATTATAAAAATGGCGCCTGGTGAAAATGGAGATTGTGAATTGCAATTAAAAACTTTAATTTTGAAAAGAGAGTATCTTTTTAACAAAGTTCAAAAGGCTTATGATTTATCCAAAATAGTCAAAATGGATAGCTTAGACTCGGTACAGAGATTTTTGGTACAGTATTCAGAACTTGATGACGCTCGTAGCGACTTCGAAAAAATTTTTATGAATATTGTCGTACTGGAATTGCAAATGAATCCAGATTCTAAGCCCTCAACTAGCGCGTTAGATAGTTTTGATGATTTATTTTACGCGTGCAAACGAGTAGCGTTAAATTGTGAGAAGTTAGACCAGGAGCGGTCAGCGAATAAATGTCAAAAATATGATGATAGCAATTTAGGTAGGCCGTCTTTACCTAAGCTTACCCTGATCGAATTTGATGGTCAAATCGAAAACTGGACGACGTTTTACGATACTTTTGTATCTTTAGTGCATAATCGCAACTTTGACAGCATCGACAAATTTCACTATTTGTTGTCATGTGTGAAAGGTCCGGCACTTAGTATGGTGAAAAATCTTCCGATCACTGCCAATAACTATGCCGTAGTGTGGCAAAGCTTATTAGATAAGTACCAAGACAAAAGGGCACTGACCGGTAGGTATTTAGACCGAATGCTGGGATTCGTACCGCTGTCAAAGGATAGTGTTGCGAATTTGACGTCATTTATTGAAACGTTTGACCATTCCTTGAAAGCCATTAAAGCATTGCAAATTCGAGACTTGGACGATTATTTATTCTGCCACATCGCTTTACGTGGGCTCGATAGCCACACGCGAAAATTGTTTGAGGAAAGCCGCGAGCAAAATGAATTGCCGGCTTTCAAAGAGCTGATAGATTTTGTGAACAAACAAATTAAAGTACTCGAACATACTTTTCCGAACACGGGCTCCTGGACTACTCCGTCAACTCAAAACAAAGCTAAAGCTGGGTTTTTACCATCTAACAAATTTAGCTCACCGCAACCGAATAATAAGCCTACTCAATCGAGCAATAATTATTATTATAATAAGCAATCACGATTTCCTCAGGCTCCGCCTAAAGTTGGTTTGACTACATCTCGAAAGGACACTCATAACTATGACCAGAACAAACTAACTTGCGTGCATTGTAATTTAAATCACATGATTTACCGATGCGAACAGTTTCGTAAACTGTTAGTACAGGATAGGATTGACCGTGTCAACTCCTTAAACCTATGCATGAATTGTTTAAAAAGTGGTCATAACGCATCTAATTGTAAAAGCTACATGACTTGTGGAGTATGTGCTTTACCTCACCATTATTTGCTTCATCGCGACGCAAGCGTGCCGTCAGCCGTGCTGACAGGGCAGCAGTCTCGCGCAAGCGCGCCGTCAGCCGTGCTGACGACGCAGCCGTCTCGCTCTAATGCATGCGTGGCCGGAGTCATTCCGTCGCACTCCGTGAGTGTCGCCGTGAATTCCGACGACGAGATGAGAGAAGCGCTTCATTCCGTGAATGAAGACGCAAACTATGGTGTTGTGCTAGGTACTACGCGCATACACATCGCCGACATCGCGGGTCAACCGCAGAATTGCCGTGCAGTTCTTGATTCGGGTGCTCAAAGCTCGTTTATTACGTTAGATTGTGCTCAACGTTTGGGCCTGCGTCGCAACAAATGCCCGTTTACTGTATCTGGGCTAGGCGGCGAAGTAGTCAAAAACTATGGTATTATTACGTGTGACATAAAGCCGTGTAAATCGGACGTTCCGAGTTTCCCGGTGGATATGGTAGTGGTAGCAAAGGTTTCATCGGAGATGCCTAACATTTCATTCCCGCGCGAAGTGGTGGAAGAATATAAGCGTTTCAACTTAGCTGACCCGTTATTTTATGAAAAGTCAGCTGTTGATATTTTGTTAGGTAATGATGTCGTATCGGAGTTTATTAAAGATAAGCCGGTTAACATTAAGTCGAATATACCGAATGTTATTGAGACAGTATTTGGTTTCGTTGTGAGTGGTAAATTGTATTACGATGACATTAAATTAACTTCGCAGAATTTCCATTTATCAGTCTGTCAAGAGAAAAGTTTAGACAAAACTTTGCGCGATTTTTGGGAAGTAGAGGAATTGCCGTGCAAGCCTGTACTTAGCCCTCTGGATCAGTTGGCAGAGGACATTTATGCGAACGAGCACGGGCGCGACGAAGGTGGTAGATACATAGTCCCGCTGCCATTCGTACCTGACGCGCCGCCTCTTGGTGACTCGCGCGCTGCCGCTGAACGCAGACTGCTAGCGACCGAACGCAAACTTGCGCGTTCGCCGGTATTACAGCAAGCGTACAATGATTTCATGTTGGAATATGAAAAGCTTGACCACATGGAACTGTATACTGGTAGCGAACCTAGTAGGTATTTAATCCCGCATCACAGTATACTCAGACCGAGCAGTACGACGACTCCTTTGAGAGTAGTTTTTGACGCTAGCGCGAAAACAAATACTAATGTCTCGCTCAATGACATTCAGTTATCTGGGCCTAACCTATACCGTGATATAGGATCCATCATAACTAATTTTCGTTTATTCGAGTACTGTTTTGCTAGCGATATTTGTAAAATGTACCGCGCTATTTTAATTCGACAAAGTGATAGGAAGTATCAACACATATTGTATAGGTCGTCCGTTGACGAACCTATAAAGATTTACGAGTTAAAGACGATAACTTACGGTGTAAGTAGCTCGCCGTTTCTCGCTATACGCACTTTGCTGCAGTTGGCTAGTGACGAAGGCGAACGTTTCCCTTCTGCTGCCACTGTGATAAAGCAGGGTATTTATATGGACGATGTTTTGTGGTCATGTGAGACGTTCTCACACGCATGCGCACTACAAGACGAGCTTGTGAACATGTTCCAAAGCGCGGGACTTGTACTAAAGAAGTGGTCTAGTAATAGTGAGGAGCTACTCGAACGCTTACCTATAGAACATCGCGAAACTAGCATCTCGTTTGAGAAAAACAGACACGACGTCTCTATCAAGCTTTTAGGTTTGAAGTGGGCTCCGTTAGTTGACGCATTTAGCTTTTTCGTGAATAAGCAAGACTCACAACCGACCAAGAGATCTGTATTGAAAATATTAGCTTCGATATATGACCCCGTGGGTTTTGTATCACCGTGCACTTTTCTTGCTAAGTGCATAATGCAGGATCTCTGGAAGTTAGGCGTCGGCTGGGATGAGCAGTTACCTAGCGATGTATGTGAACAATGGCTAGAGTTTATATCTGAGCTTCCTAGACTATCCGAGCTTCAAATAGAGCGCCATGCCCTGCTTCCTGGGGTAACTGACTGCGAGCTGGTGGGGGTATGTGACGCATCCTCTCGTGGCTACTCTGCGTCAATTTACGTTATTTCACGACGCGGCCAGCAGGTTAAGTGTAGGTTGCTTGTTGCTAAGTCTAAGGTAGCTCCCGTAAAGCCGATGACAATTCCGAGGCTGGAGCTTATGGCTGCAGCACTTCTTAGTAAACTAATGAAGTATATCACAGGATCGTTATCCCGTGTTAATATTACTCGTATTACCGCTTTAACTGACTCGTCGATAGTTCTATCTTGGATTCAAACTGACGCCTATAAGCTAAAAACTTTTGTGTGTAACCGTGTTACTCAAATAATAGAGGTACTGCCGCCTCATGTGTGGCGTCATGTTAATAGCGAGAATAATATGGCAGACATTAGCTCTCGTGGCGTCTCACCCGCGCAGTTTATCGCTTGTAGTTCACAGTGGTTTGAAGGGCCAGCATGGATGTATGAAGATAGGAGTCATTGGCCTATCTCCAGTTATTTTCACGGAACTGAATCCGAAATACCGGAAATGAAAGCTAATTGCAACTCATTTAATTTGCTAAGTCAGCAAAACAATGTAGAAAGTAAAGTAGAGTTTGTTGAAAGAGTTTGCAATCAGTTTTCTTCGTATACAAAATTACAAAGAACGTTTGCTCGGATTTTAAAATTATTTCGTAGGTGCCGTACAGACGCGCCTATTGAAAACCAGGCCATTTTAACCACTGGTGATTTAAATCAAGCTCACGATTCCTTGATCAAAATGATACAAAGTGCTTACTTTGATCAAGAAATCAATGATTTATCAAAGGGCAAGACGTACATTCCTTCGTTAAGGAAACTTGCACCTTTCTGTGATTTCCGTGGATATCTGAGGGTGGGGGGTAGAATTCCTCACTCGGACCTACCATTTAATGCGAAGCATCCGTTGTTGCTTCCGAAGCGGTGTACGTTTATAAACTTGCTAATTGAATATTTTCATAAAAAGTATTTCCATGTAGGGCCACGAACCTTACAGAATATCATTATGCAAAGGTACTGAATATTATCTGCTCGTAGCATAATCCGGTCAATTCTTTCAAAATGCAGAACTTGTTTCAAATGTAAACCTACATTGCTTCAGCCTAAAATGGGAGATCTGCCGGCGACTCGTTTGCTACCGAATAAAGTATTTGAGCATGTAGGAGTAGACTTAGGTGGACCGTTCTACATTAAAGAAAGCTTACGCCGTAATGCGAAGATAGAGAAGGCGTACTTAGCACTATTCGTATGTTTTTCGACTAAAGCCGTCCATTTAGAGGTTCTCTCTTCGCTGTCCGCTGACTGCTTCTTGGCTACGTTAGACAGGTTTGTAGCACGGCGCGGGTTAAGTGCGTGTATTTATTCGGACTGCGGTACGAATTTCGTTTCGGCTAGTAAGCATCTCGCTGAAGTACAAAACTTCTTATCCGATAAGCGCAATCAAAATCATATTTTAAGCGGCTGCGCCCAGCGTCAAATTGACTGGAAATTTAACCCTCCTACTGCTGCCAACATGGGTGGTTTATGGGAAGCCGGAATTAAGTCCGCAAAATATCATCTTGTTCGTGCAATCGGCGAGAAAGCTCTTACGTTTGAAGAGCTTTCGACAATTTTTTGTAAAATTGAAGCTATAATGAATTCACGCCCATTATATGTACTACCTGCTAGTGACAACCCTAGTGAGTTTAATGTTTTAACTGCAGGGCATTTTCTGATAGGCAAGAGCTTGACTGCTGTACCAGAATATAATCTCGAGGATGTTCCGGTTAATCATTTGTCACGTTGGCAATACTTACAAAATTGTTCTCAACTATTTTGGAAAAAATGGAGCCAGGACTACTTAAATACTTTACAACAGAGGTCGAAGTGGTTCACATCTCCACCTAATCTGAAGGTCGGTGATGTAGTCCTTATCAAAGACGATCAAATTCATTCATGCCATTGGCCTCTTGCCAAAATTGAGTTTGTTCATCCGGGCTTGGATGGAATTGTTCGAAAGGTAACCCTTCGGTCCAAAGGAAAGCTCTTCCAAAGACCTTCTAACAAACTTTGTCCTCTACCATATGTTAATTAACCCTTCTAATGCATATGGTGCCCATTTCTTTTCTTTACTAGCAGAAGTAGTAAACCTTTTTTCCTTTATTTTTTCTCTCTTATTAATTGAACCCCTTATTTTTGTGGGAAAGCTCCATGGTGCTTTCGGTGGGGGGTGTTCGATATACTGCCTTTTTTGATCTTTCTTTTAATTATCAAGGGCGCTGCGCTTAGTCCGCCTGAAACGGAACGCAGCCATAGAAGTTGTTGCCTCTGGCCGGCATGCGCGCGCAGCGCTAGTGTCCTACCGAACTCGCCAAAACGCCGGCATATTTAAATAGCTCTCCATTTTATTTTATTATAATTAATACTCTGAAGAAGTCTGTGTTGTTTTGAATTGCCATTGAACTGTTAGCTGATGAACTAAATGTGGAGTTTGGATATTGGTGACTTGTTGACATAGCTGGAGCCGAGGCATATCGAAAGACTTCCGCCGGGTTTGCTTTCGCAAGGAAAGACGAGGTGAGTGTCCTTTGGTGTTTGAACGGGAGATCTCAAAAGCAGTATTTGCCGAAAGCCCAGGGTTCTAGTTACTGTTAAAGGTCCCATGTTATTTTCTACCAGAAACCTAATTAAATACAGTCCACTCTTTCATTCTTATTCCGTGGTTGTTACTTTTACGCCACACCAGCCCTTAGCCAAATTGTTCTGGCTTATGATTTAAACAATTTATCTGAACATTCAACTCAAAATACCTTTTTGTTAAAAGTAAGAAGAAGAAGTAAGTCATTTTGCAATTAGTACAATTTAAACCGGGTACTTACCTACTTTTCAGTCCAAATCTGAAAAGTGAGATATCCTTTTACCAAAAATCTTTTTTACTCATGTCCTTCCGATAGTATCTACAGTACCTACCGCATCATTGACCCTAGTACCTTTAATGAAAAAAAAACTTGGACGGCTAACGAGGGTGACTGTTCTTAAAAAAATATTTTATTATTTTGACCGTTTAGGGCAGGTAAAGAAGTGCATAGGTACATAAAAAAATATTGTAACTTTCGCATTAATTACAAACTTACAAGGTAGACAATGGGCGGTATTATTGCTTCAAAGCGCTCTACGACATTACTGTTATTTCTTACTATCTAACAAATAATAAACTTTACCAATCAAAAAAGTTTGTAGGACCTTCGATAGATTTGGTTACCTACTTGAATGTCACTCCATTTCAAATCAAGTTGCCATCGAAGTTTCTTCTCCTAGTTCGATAAGTTTTAAAATACATTTTCAGCACCTTGTCCACGCCAATTTATTTGAGGTTAACTGACCGAGCTTAAAACTTATCTCATAAAACAAATCAAATCACAAACGTTAACGAAACACTTTTTTATTGCCTAGAAAATCTCATAAACAACATCAAATAAATCGCCGGTTCCAATATCGGATAATCAATAAGTGGGCGAATTTGGAAGTAGTCCAAAACTCGGAGGAGTGCCTGATTTACCCTGAATGGCATTAGTTGGGTCTTATGGCCTCATTTTAGTCCCATTCAAACTTGCTTTACTAAGGTTACTTACTTATACGGCGGCAAAAAACGGAACGAAATTCTTGGTAGATAGTTTGGGTGTCATTTTTGTAATTAGGCCTGTACGGGAAGGGCAAAGCTGACCTGTAAACTTTGAAGACAAACAAGTAGCTTATGTTTTGCATATGGTAATTGCAAATCAAGTAATATAATAATAAAAAATCTAATGGGTTTTGCCGTTGATTTCAGCATGAAACAGGTTTTTGTGTCATGCTGCCAAATGATTATGCTCTGGTTTATTCATATGCTATCGTGATAGTGTATGGGATTTTTTAATGGTGCCATTTACTGTAAGTCTCTAATATTTAATATGATGATTGTATCTGTAAACTGCTGTATATTTTTGGTAACGAATGAACCTTATTTCTTTGACTTTGAAACGTAAGAATTAAGATTTATTTATAGCATCCGTACGCGTTTAAATTAGTGGTCCCATTTGAATTGCTGGGAATTTGATTGTTTCAAGTATTTTGCCTATCTGTCTAAGTATTCCTACGCCACTAGACAGGATCCCAATTCTAGGTTCATACGAGATTGTTCTCACGTTCGAGATCAGTCAAAACCGACTTCAACAGTAGATCAGATTTTAATAGAATTTGAGAGTATTTCACGCAAGTTATCGTACGAGATTAATCTCGCATGATCCAAGAATTGCTCCGCTGGACCTAAACATAAGGACCTATTTTAATGCCAATGGGATTGATTTTAAATTCAGTGCTGATTTTCCTGAGATAGTTCCCATAATATTGTATCATAATACTTTGATAATTGCTGCGTATTATGCAAAGTGTACTAAAGATAGCCATGGCCAAGATTTGCAAATAAAGTTGCCGAAAAACACCCCTAAATATACGAGGGGTGAATATTCGATGGGGAAGTTTTTCTCTACCCTCTCAAAAGTTTACGAGGTGCATTTTTACCGGCAATACACCACCGTATGGACAGGAGCTCATAAAATTTCAGCTGCCAAGGTTCAGAAGCTTTACGACTTCGCAGGATTTGAAGCTACCCTTATAGGCTTAAAAGCTCACCTATGCCACCCGGCGCGAGAGGGCTAGTTCTATAGCGTCCGCGCGTGCGAAATGAGACGGAAACAGTTGTACCTATATTGCAAGGACGATCAAATAATTGATTTTCATTTATTAAAAAACACAATTCTTTAACTACAAATCTGAGTGACAACAAAACAAACAAATTTTTACAACATAATTCCAAATAACATTACTGAACAAAATTATATCGTCACTTGGATGGTAAACCTACTAAAGCGACAATACATGTGAGTAAATGTCACTTTAGTAGTTTTACCATCCAAGTGACGATATAAAATTCAAATCTATTTTCAAGAAGACATTAATTTTTCGGGCATATTATAAAACCAATGATTATATTTTGGACAGGGGTGTTTGGAAATGATCACGATTTGTATTGGCGATCCCTAGCTCCAACTATTGTACACCTACTGTGTTAAATTGACAAATTTTTAAAGATTTAGAATTTAAAATAACATAATTTAAATAATGTGTAATTTTGATTAATTTAAAAAATTACACCTCGTCGAGTTTCTTGCCGGTATCTTCTCATAAGAGGTTTTTCCGAACCGCTGGTAAATTTTATGACATTCATGGGCCAAAATTCTTTTTAGTGCCTAAAAAAAAATTGAAAATGTATAAGCACTTTTACAAAATTGTAGAAGTCTCGAAATATTTTCCTAGTAATATTACGTTAGTTCTGAACCGGGCCCCAATTTTTGTTATGAATTTACCCACCATCCTGGGTTTTTTATTACAGAAAATTCTCATTTGGTACCCAAATTACCACTGCGTTACCAGTCCCCATGACTCCTCAAGAATAGCGTCCACTGCGTTACCAAACAATAGTTTTTTTCTTATTCTGACCCCAAATATTTTTATAACAGTCATCATTCGGGTATGCGTATGTCATTCCGAATTTAAAGATAACATATTATTTTAAGAATATCAGGATAAATAAAAAATATGCGTTAAAATGTACAAGGGACATTTTATTAGGCATCAAAAAGAATTTTGGCCCTCATAAGTGCTACCTGTAAGCCTAATCTGAATAAAAATATTTTGACTTTGACCTAGACTAAGTTAGGTCTAAAGACTTTTATGTATACATTAGACACGCTGTACGGAATAAAAACATTGTCACGCTGAGTTATCTATATGATCGTAATTCAACACAGAATTTGGCACGCAATGCTGTGTTGTTGAAGAATTTTCACATATTTGGTTAAGTGTGATACATAAAAGCATCTGCTTCTTACGCTTGCGCACATGAGATGCGCCCATGTACCGTGAGGCAGTGTGATAATTTTCTGTTATGTACAGCGAGTCTAGTGTAGACATAGTAAATCTTTGGTTACGAGTTACGGCGTGTTGAAGAGGATCGTGCTAGGCGCACAGAACTATATTGAGTAGGTACTTTTAAAAATCATTTGCGCTTAATTTATTGTAATGCGGGGTACGCAGGAGATAGTCCTTTTGGGATACAGTAAACACTTGTGCAATAAAGCCAATGTTCCGAGTGATTGGAAATGTTTCCCATCTGTTTAACGCCTGGGGCATCTGATACTCTGGATATTCTGCAGTGACAAAGTTCCACGATACATTTTTAGGTTAATGAAACTTTAACGTCACGTCCTTCATGATAAGGTACAATTTTGAAAATAAGAAACTTAATGTGAGACTTTGTAACGTTAGCAGGGCTGTGTCGAAAGGTTTAATAGCCATTACTGGATAGTTTTGTTTGGGTCGAATTAATTACTTTATTTGACATCGCGATCGCTATTGTAGTACCGTAACCACTTTAGGGCACAACGTTTGTCTTTTAACCTCTAAAGCAGAAAACAAAGGGGAGATGTGCTATTGGGTAGTTTAGCAGTCCGTATTTCTCTTCATTATATTATAAGAGCTTTTACCCGCGGCTTCGCCCGCACGGGATTTTCACGAGATAAAAAGTATTCTATGTTTTAATTCAGGCTATGATCTATCTGTGTACCAAATTTCATCGAAATCGTCCAGCCATTAATGCGTGATTGCGGAACAAACAAACATCCAACTGGACTTACTGTATGTAGATTTAGACTTTTTTTATGAGGTTAGAATGATCAATACTAGGTCTTACTCGCTTGACAATAGAGTTAACCTCTGGGACTGCAGACTGTAACACGGGCTGAATTTGATTATAACTCCGGTCACATGCAGTTTTGTGTTGCCATAAAATAAACACAAGCCCGACAGCAAAGCAGCTTAAAGCCTACTACTATCAACGCACTACACTAACCTATCAACGCTCGTTTCGTCTTTCGTTTTCCACAATATACTATAGTATATCTGTTCGTATATATTTAACTCGTCTGCCGCATACACTCATAAAGTTCTCCCAAATATAACATCTTCAAGGTCGCTTCTTTTATGCCCAAGCCCTAAAACTGTTAATATTCGCGAAGCCCACTATTCGGCGTCTGTTCGCACTCCATCTGTAACTTCCACATAAAACATAAGTACTTCCATACGAATAACATAAAATGTGGCCAATAAAAAATGCCATCAAAATAATCCGCCACACGTCACGTCCGTCGCTCACTTTGCTGGCTTTTAATCTTTGACATTGAGTGATGAGAACTCGGGTGTATTTATAGTTGGGATAGTAGTGTGATCCACTTAAAGTTACCTAACATCGTTGTGTTCAACGATACGCAGGCGATGGGATGGGGACAGCATCCATACAGAGACATGAGCGCGAACGTGCGAGACGGGGCACCGGCGCTGCGCCGAGAATCACACCTCAGCAAAGCATCTAGTGTAAGTTTTTTTACAATAAGGGCGTCCGCTAAATTGCGCGGGCGCACGGAGCGGGTGCACGCCTATAGAAAAATAGTATAAGAGGGTCCGCAGGCAGGCAAATGAAAAAGTTTCAGAAGATGTGAAATGTTTTTGTGTTTGTTTGTATAATAAATACCCTTGGCTTCGCGCGGGTATAATAACGATGAAATGAATATAAAAACCTTCTATAAACAACCCTCCCTTCTTGCGGCAGTCGGGTAAAAAAACTCCAAATAATAGTGAAAACCGTATCATTTGTTGCGTGGTTTAGAAGGAGTGAGCGCCGAAGATGAGGACAGACGAACGGAAAGCGACTTTGTTTTATACATACTATGTAAAGAAGATGATGGGTAAAGAACTCGCCCACTAAAATGTTTCAAATTTTTGCATTTATAATAAACTAGGTTTTGCCCGCGACTTCGTCCGCGTAGACTTATTAAATTGAATTAAACAAACGGACACCCAACATGCAATCTGCAATGTTTCCTGGACAAATTAATGAGAATTAGTTGCTATGCTGCTCATGACGTCACGGCGGCGTACTCGTATAACTCACTTATCGCTATCCCGTGGGAACTATGCATTTTTACGGGATGAAAAGTATCCTATGTGTTGATCCAGATTATAAGCTATATGTGTGCCAAATTTCATCCAAATCCATTCAGTTGTTTTTGCGTGATTGAGTAACATCCAAACATCCAAACATACAAACTTTCACATTTATAATATTAGTAGGATTAGTATTATAGTCCAGCAACATTTGTCTGTATTTGATACAATAGGTAGCTATTTTAGAAGGGTTTCTTATGATTAATTATAAACTAGATAAGAGATATAAACATGGCTCGAAGAATACAAGCAGTTAAGGTAATGGCTTCGTCATAATGTAATGGCGAATTTAACGTTCATGTAAATTAGCTACAAAGAGCTCTATCGTGATTGGCAGTTAGCATAATTTACGAATTACTGCGTAGGTACTTTTAATTGGCTCTGCTTTGGGTCATTTTAAGTAATTATTGTACGGTCAGACTCAGAAAAGTTGAACATTTTAGTACCTTGTCATTGTCAATAATGTGAGAAATTCGAACATCTGTCATTTCATACGGTACTACGACAAGGTTCTTAAGTGCTTAGCTACTTCTGAGGCTGACTGTACTTATAAAAATTATCTGAGCGCTAAACTAATTTCACAGGAACAACAAATAATCAATTACGATTTTCGTTCATGGCTTTTTAATTCTTGGTGCTATTACGAGTAGCTGTATTTAGTAAGGAAGTTTGTAAGTAAGACTAACTGAATTTTTAAAAATTCTAAAATTGCTTAGCTTTGCTTTGCTTAGAAATGGGAAATAGGATTAAAAAAAAAGGATTTTGGGTCCATCGGGCTTTTTAATTTTTTGGATCTATTGGCTGTATTTACTAGGGAAGTTATAGCGTTCATTAGTTACCCTGTAACGTTAACTACCTAACTAATTAAGGGCTAACTAAACAAAAAACAACCCTAACGCTCCATTGGAGTGTAGGTAGGTATGTGAAAGGTTGTCTGGAAGAGATCGCTGCTTAGCGATAAGACCGCCTGTCGAACCCCATGTAAAATTTCCCTGTGTGTGTTCTTTTATTTTGTTTACTTGTGTGCATCAATAAATAGTATTTGTTGTTATTGTTGTTGTATTTATCTCAACAAATACGCCTAGTTTCGATACTGCTTTATTTTTATACCGTGTTTTGACGTTGCGGGAATGAGATTACAACAAATTGCACTAAACTTCACACTCTAAGACTACTACAAAGAAAGATGAATTTTAATTTATCTGCGGCCCTAACATGACAGCCCAGGTTTAGTTTAACCCCTCCCGGTGTCTCCGTCTAACCAGTGTCATAAGAAAGGGACGCAGATAGAGACAAACTAAACTTGGCCAGCCATGTTAGGGCCAGGTTTCAGAGTTGTCGATAAAGATTCACGGATTGCCATATAAAGTGTCGCGGGTGGTAGGACCTTGTGCAAGGTCCGTCCGGATCGCTACCACCATCTTGCTCGCTAATCCTGCCGCTAAGCAGCAGTGCTTGCACTGTTGTGTTCCGGCGTGGAGAGCAAGACAGCCGGTGTAATTACTGGCACAAGAGGTATTCCATCATAGCCCTCTGGGTTGGCAACGCATCTGCACTCTCTTTGTTGTTGCAGGTGTCTATAGGCGGTGGTGATCACTTACCATCAGGTGACCCACCAGCTTGTTTGCCTTCCTATGATGGTTAAAAATAAAAAGAAAGTGGGTTTTACTGTACTTTTGTGTTTTAAGTAGCTAAGTACCACGAATAAAGTTGTTTTATTATTGCTGTAAACGACGAAATTGATACTTAGTAAGACTTATTGCCGCACTCAGAGTTAACTGCTGCCCTAATATGACCGCCTAAGTTAAATTTTGTTTATCTGTCAATGCGTCCCTCTTTATGACACTAAGTTAGAAAGAGTCGCACGGAGAGATAAATAAAGTGCAGGCGGTTGTGTTAGGGCTACTGGTCTAAAGTCAATTTTTTATTACAGTGATGTACAAGAGATCTCAAAAGTAAACAATCTTAATTGCGTGTTAACAACATGCTAGGGTCTGGTATGCAACAATAAGAAAGAAGGTTAAATGAAACAACGATTCTACTATACTAACTATTCTAGGTTAACTGGAAGAGATCCCTCAAAGGAATAAGGTCGTCTTTGTATGTATAATAGAGATGTCTGTATTGTCCCGTAATCTGTTATTTAGTGTTATGTACAATAAAGAATCATACTTACAAACTTACATGCATACTACTATCGATTTTTTTATTGAATTGGAAGGAAAACAAGCATGCAAGTCACTTGGATCGGAAGTGATGACAGTGAGAGTAACGAACAACCCCTAGAGAATCGCTGAGCCGTTGCCGCCCTATAGGTTTTCTCATCCTCCTACGAAAGGAGTGTGGTACTACCCTACTAATTAACATGTATTAATTTAAAAAATTGGTAATTGCAATAGTACGGTATGTCAAATTATTTGACATACCTACCTGATATAGGTTATAGTTACCTGAATTTAAAATAAACTCATGCATTACCAGTAAGTTTTACAAACTAAAATATTATTTCAATCGACAGTGTTTACGGCTCCGTTAATTAGTATTTTCAGGATTACAAAACGGTTTCTACAGATTCTGTGAGCATCAAGTTATAATATTAGCTTTATTTAATATACTTTTTAAGCTTTTATCTCTTAAGCTTTGTCCCTTTTTCATTGGCTTATTTCTGAGTGAAAATACATTTTCAATACCAATTTCCGTCTGAACTGATGCCGCAATCTGCGTTATTGTTCGTACCTGTTCCAATAGTTTTAGTTGTTTTAATTTTAACTTTATCACCTAACATAGTCGCTCTAGTTTTGTTTGTCCTAGCCTGGCTGCGGTGTTAAATTCAATGACCCTGTTGTTTGCCTCTAAATAACACTCTAAACAATGTAGCAGAATATATTTATCCTGCTCCTTCCGATGAGGTTCGAGCAAGACAGTATCTCGCACTGGCGGCGACGGTTGATGAAGTTTGAATAGGGTAGATATGTGGCGTTGCCATGGTATTTTGAAGGAATAGGACTTGACTGATAGTTTTTTATTTAATCTTTATTGTACAAAAAATTCACAATAACATGTATAAAAGGCGGACTTAATGCCTTAAGGCATTCTCTACCAGTAAACCACCTTTAATTATTCGATGCTTCTGGCCTAGACGCAAGGGGGGTGCACTTGTGCTTGCACTACCCCTACACCATGGAATTATGACAAAGTGACTTTATAAATCAAATCGTAAGAAATCTCCTATTTTTGTTTATTATAGAGATTTCATTCGGATTATAAGTATAATAAACTATAGGTAACAACTTTTTTAAACGTCTCAAGGATACATAGAAGAGTCGGCAGCCTGTCGTGACTACGCCACCGAGCCATATACTTAAGTATACTTGCATAAAAGATCGATTTATAAGAGCTGCTACCAAAAATGTATGAAGCTGTCATAAATTTCGTAGACATTCAGTGCCAGCTCTTAATCGACGTATAGTCGTCCAACTACACGGCGTAACAAGTTCAAATTCGCGTTTGCTATTATGACGCCGTGGTGTGTGAGTGAAATCTTTTACGCATCGTAAGCGTTGAAAACATTAAAATCAGTCAACTCCGTCAACATCCCTGCTACGTGGACATAACAGGCTGTCCAGCAAGGCCGTTATGTTAATTGGGCGAAGTTTCAGACAAAGGGCCGGGTTCGGGAACGAACCCGTTGTTTGCACTGAGCACCAGCCAGCCGATTAACCTTTGGCCACTTTATCGATCTGTCTCCAGAGAATCTAATTTAACGAACAACTTTATCCTGCATATTAATCAATTTTCAGAGGCTATTAATATGAATGGCGAAATATTGCTTTGAAAAGAGAATAAGTCGCTGAGTTTCTTGCGGCGTTTTTTCTCAGCAAAATCTTCCATTTTTTCGAAGCGCTGGTTGACTCGGACATGTAAAAGAATGGCCTACTTGCGAAATATTTTTTTAATTTTCCTTGTTGTTTTGGCTTATGGACAAAAACTCTTACCTACGTTTAATATTTTTCCGGTTGACCCAGAAATCAATACTTTGACAGCTGATTATTTATAACCAATTTTTAATATTGGGTAATTGACACAATTACATTGTCTCGACCACCACGAACAACGGACGCATTTTTAAATCTCAAGCCAAAATCAAGGTCAAAATAATACAACGCGTCCCTCGCCTATGGACAAAGAATAACCCGTGTAAAATTAATTATCAAAAATGCTATGACAGTTGTTCTTTTAATTAGAAGAAAAAAAACCTTTTTCGAAACTAATTATCTATGCTGTCTACAATTATTTTTGTCCATAAGCTAGGGAGACGTATATTACGATATATCATAATATCGTTATTTAGATATGGATTAAAAAAAAACACTTAAAACAAACGTCGTGTGTACATTAGAACAGAAATAGACGAAGCAAATTGCTTTGATGTTGAAGGAAAGCTGCTCCACATAATCAAGTATTGACTGACTTATTTTTGATAAAACTCTAGTTACGGTTGTCTTAGTTAGGAGGGCAGAATAAATGAAGCAAATTCACTTTGATCTTGAAGAAATGCGGCTCCACATAATAATAATTGGGCACACAAACTACTTTACCTACACTGTGGACATTTCTGAATTTACCAAAATTGCCATAGGCATTACCACATTAGTGTTCCTAAACATATTAGATTAAAATGATTAATAGATTTGGGCGTTACTTTGCGGAGGTCCATATCAACAAACTGGAACAAATTTCTTTGCTACTACGCGAAACCAAATTGGTTTCGCGGAGTAGCAAGGTAATTTGTTCCAGTTTGTTTAGATTAAAATGGCCTATGTATGGTAACATGTGCAAATGTAGGTAAAATTGAAGTTAGCCGAATGATAAAAGGCCGGAGATAGAAGCTACCTAAAAGATGTCTAGGCACTGCACCTTGACCTTGAAAGAATACAAATTTTAAACGCTAGCAGATACTGACTTTCGTAGTAAATCTGAACCTAACATTAGGGCCTAAAGGTTTGTTTTTCATGAAAAATAGTGTGACGGTAGTATTTAGCCGCAAAAATGTGCTAAATGAATGTAAAAGCTTTATTTAATTTAAATTGTTTTAAACTTTCGCGATTTTCACACATATTTATAACGTTTTCGGGACTTTAACGCGATAAGTATATGTTTATTTAATGTCACTGTAATGATTGTAGATGACGTTGAGGATGATAATTCTCAGAATACAGGGATGAATTCTGGCTTGCAATGCAGCAACACAAGCCTATTGCAGTATCTACTTTTTAGGCATCCTCTTACTGTCTAAGCGCATCAGCGTCGAGCTCGACGATGAAGCATTGTCCCGCCTCGTTCATTCGTGCTAGCGCTAGAGCAAGACAGGGTGCGACAGCAACGAAGCACCACCCCAACGAATCACCCCAGAATTAAATGGACGGACTATGGTAATAACACAATAACAGAGCATCCAACGCTTTCATGGAGGTTTCAAAGGAATATTATCGAACTGCAGGCTCTATGATCCCCTGCAGGCGTGGATATATATTTGGTCTGCGAGTATTCAATACGTTTTGAATAATGAAACTAACGACCTGACTGTGCTATGCTTGTAGCAATCTTATAGCTATATTTATAGCAAACTTATATTCTATTTTTGTTACAATTTACATCTTTAAATGGTATTAAAAGTTAAGGTCATAAAATGTCATTCTGATAAGGCTTAAAGAAAGCACTTATGAATGTTAGATTTACCACCGGTTCGGAAAATACCTATGATGAAAAGATGCCCACAAGAAACTCAAGGAGTTTTGAAAGGCATAGTGCTTGTTATGGTACGATGTGGAAGACCAGCGGTCATTCGTTATGGTGTTATTAGAGAGAAGCCGATATCGAGCACCTGGGGCTCTAGAAAAGCTAAAAAGCTAATAAATTACACTTAACCCCCTTTTCACTTGGATAGAAATAGCTGTTATCTATTATATTCTAGTCTTTTTATAAGTGCCCCAGGATTTAAATAATGAAACAAAACTCAATTCTTTGGTAAATACAAAACACAAATACATAGGTACATTGTGCGATGATATGGACGGAACCCTCGGTGTGCGATTTCAATTCAGATTTTTCCGGTTTTTTTAATTTATTCCTCTTTAAAATTTCAGTCGTGATCGCTTCATGGTTATACATATACATTATACGATTGGGCCTCTATTCGATGTTATCCAAGTGATATAAAAGTGAAGCGAAGCACAGACCAGATGCGTGTCTCATTCTTACCCATTAAGCAATACCTACGCGAGAGTGAGATGGAGTGTAAGAGCCAGATACGCGCTGGTTACAGTATGAACAGGCTCGCTAGATTGGGATGATATCGCTCTTCCACAGAAAATCAACATCAGGTTGCTGCTCTTTACCTCTGTCTACTACGCTGTTGTTATTCGTAAGACTAGCAAATAAAAATAGTGTAGTAGAAAGACTGATTTTTTTCTAGAAATTTGCAGATCTCTATGGACAGCAGTGATTATAAAAGTGACAGCAAAACAACGGCATAGGCTCCTTTGTGTTTGATTGCTTAGATGGCCAGTGTTCTCGTTTGGAGCCTTAGATATTAAAAGTATATATTGTTCAAAACTTTTGCAATTCTCAGACATATTAGTTTGCAAAAACGGGGCTTTATCGAGAAAAAAAATAACACTTTATTTACATCGACGCTTCGGTAATATTACAACGGTCATACTGCAATATGTTATTCGCACGATAAAGTCCCGTTTTAGTATATACAGCTAAAAACACAGTTACCACTTTAAAATGGTTAACAGTTAGCGACTGTTTACCAAAAACAAAAAATAGGTTTTGAATAGCCTTGATCAAAAACATGTACAGTAGACCCTTAACTATCGGCCAAAGGGAAAACATTATTTGCGGCCCTAACTCTAACAATTTTTGCAGAATCTGGTTTGCGCTTCGCTTTCATATCACTCGGAAGGCGCCGAATAAGTCTGGAGCCCCGTCCGTGCGAATGACGTGACGGCGGAAGCGCCGCCCGGTCCGCTCCCTATTTACGGAAGTGTTCGCGGAAACACGGAAAGCAAAGTTGAATAACTTCAGATCAATAAGCCTATTTAAATTTGTCGACTGACGAAGCGAAGCGGCCTAAAGTTTGGTCTATACTAAAACAAACACGAAATTTAACAATCCAACTCTAACTATACAAACAGTCCAATAAAGCCTTTACTCTGAGCGAATGTACGGTCAGCCTCAGAAGTAGCTGAACATTTTAGTACCTCGTCGCTGTCAGTGGTGTGACAAATTTGAGCAACTCTCATTTCATACGATACTACGATGGGGTTCTACCTCCTTATTCATAAACGCTTCGTAAACGTTTGATAGTTATTATTTTTTAAGTCTTTATCTGTCATTGTGACGTTTGCGCTCAAATGAAAGTGACAAAACATTTGTTAGCTTAAAAATATTGTTAAGTTTTTATGACTACACTCAGAGTAAAGGCTCCATTGGAATGGTAGAGAATGTTAGTGGGATGGAATGAAGGTATCGGGTCACGTGTGACAATACAGAAGCAATTGACACCTTGATATTCTGCAGTATATGTACCTGATACATGAGCGCCGGCCGATGGCCAAACCGCGGCGGCGGCGTGGTCTCAAAATTTCTTCGGCGGCGAAGGCGGTGACGTTACTTCACCCGTACTTTAGATTTTTTTTATGAGGGGTCGATTTCTTATACATTTTTTTAAAGATAACCATATTGTTGTTGCCAAAGAAATTTTTATATTCTTTAATAAAAAAATGGAAGACATAAACGATCGTAACTTTTAACACCTACCTAGTAAAAATTTACTTCAATAAAAACATAACCCTTCCTTTTGGCTTTGCCGTAGTCGGGTAAAAAGGAGGAGGTTCTCAATTTAACTGAATATGCAATTAAAATTGTAATGACAACACAAAGAAAAATTAGGGCAATGGCAGGACTTGAACCTGCAACATCAGCTCCGTGCCTTGCGTTTTCCAGTTTCGCCACACTGCCGACACAGTGTGGCGAAACTGGAAAGCGCAAGGCACGGAGCTGATGTTGCAGGTTCAAGTCCTGCCATTGCCCTAATTTTTCTTTGTGTTGTCATTACAATTTTAATTTAATAATTTGAATGTTAAAAACATTTAAAATAAAAATCGAAAAAAAAATCGGTTACAAAATTGAATATACAATGTTAATTTTTATTTACGTGTATATTGCGCAATATCTCCCCCAATTGTTAACCGATTTCAATGATTCTTTGAATTTCGAATGATGAATCGCTGTCTGCATATACATACGAGGAGTAAAGAACGTTTGACAGAGACGTAGGGCGAGTTAAATTAAAACTGAGCCGGCCACGTTAGAACCACTGAGCGAGATGTTGGTGATCTTGGCTTGGGATCACGTGGCAGGGAAGTACCGGCAGGACACAGGCAGATTCCCTACTTACCCTTGCCGCATGAACGCGATGCGCTAGTAAAATGATTGCATTGCGTGGAGATTAAGGGGGTTACTGGTAGAAAATGCCTAATGGCGTTAAATATGTCAATTACAATTATTTTTGTAAACTGTAATGAAGCTTAAATAACCTACGCGACTTACGATACTACAAACGCTAGGTTTGTAACTAATTCAATTGATGGAAAGTGTGAATTGCGCCAATCATGAAAAGATGTTAAGAATTTGCCAAAATTGACTGTACTATGCCTTTGTAACTCGACTATCCGGGAATGTTTCTCTGGTAAGGTTAAAGGTTACAATTACCGAACAGAACCAGATTATACCTCCTTTGTAGATCAATGTTCCATACGAATAGATATATCGCATGTGTTGTGGGAACAGGGAGCCGTAACAGAACCTAATTAACGCGGATGACGGTTCAATTTGCCGCGGTTATAACAATGTTCAATGGAGACTATCCCAGCCGTATGTAAAAGCAAAATGTTGATGTTGCTATGTTAATACAGCTTGATTCAGTTTTATGTTTACTTAAAACTAGCGACCTGCCCCAGCTTCGCAGGGGTACTATCGGGATGTAATATAAATAAAACCTTTTGTAAAAAAATATCTAAATGACAGTGAAAAGTTGAAAACCGCATTAAAATCCGATGCGTCGTTTAGGAGAAGGCGGCCGAAAAAATACTATAAGGATTTAGGACGGTCAGGAACTGATAGCGAGTTTATACTATGTAAAGATAAAGACGAATATTGGTGCCTGATAACGCCGCTAAGCCACCATCTTACTCACTAATCTTGCCGCTAAGCAGCAGTGCTTGCAATGTTGTGTTCCGGCGTGGAGAGCAAGACAGTCGGTGCAACCGCTTACGCCTCAAAATTAGCCTCTTTTTACTCTTCTTAAAAAAAAAAACTTCCATTAGGGTTATTAAGTTTTTTTTAATTTTAATATTTTTTAATTGGCTTAGTGTAAGTCCCTAGACTTTGTCAGTGCTGTCGCGTGCCTGTTATTGGTGCATAAACAATGGTCTGTAACCCACAATTGTATTTTTCTTGTCATGTTTATGTTCTGTTGGCATGTCTAAATAAATAAAATAAAATAAAATAAAATAAAATTGCTGGCACAAGAGGTTTTCCATCTTAGCCTTCTGGATTGGCAACGCAACGCATCTGCAATATCTTTGGTATTGCGGGTGTCTAAGGGTGGTGGATCACTTACTATCAAGTGACCCACTTAGTCGTTTACCTTCCTATGTTTTATTAAAAAAAATATACCTATGACCAAGTTAATAAGAGGTACATCGTGACTATAGAAAAGACAGACGATCATCCTGTATTTTTGACCTTAACCAGGTTAAGGAAATAATTACATCTCCAAAATACATGTAAGGTAACCGTCCCAATGCGACAGAGACAGACATGCGTAAGGGATTGTTTGTACCAGTAGTTGACATCATTGTCTCTCGTTTTTACGCGTATGTTTCCGTATCTTGTCGTCATTATTGGGTCAAAGGCTGGGACCGTCATCGTTACTTTATCTTAAATTCAATCAATGTATAGTACAAATTCGATCGTATATGAATAATAACTTAACAACAAATTCCATTTCTAATTATTTGTAAGCACGTATGAAATTTTGCATGTAAAAAAAAGTACCTAAGTACCTTAACCGGAATGTCATAAAAAGTCACATGCCTACAGTTTATAAATATCACTTTAAAAAAATTTAACCTTTCCCGTTTATGTTTCTTTTATTATATTTATATTTGCTATAGTTAAGTACACTATATAGTTTCCGAAATGGATCTCAATGGTTGCAAAATTTCCCCACTTTTGGGCAAAATCAAGGGGAGCCCATTCAAACAGAACTTAATTATCGCAATAAAACGATGAAATAAACGAACTAAGTTAGGATCCGTTAGGATCTGTTTGCTGATCGGCCGGGGAGGAAATTCTTCAGATAATTCGTATTTCCCTAAGGATTCTTGCTGTTGATTACATTTCCGCTAGGGATTTGCTAAGTGATTATTTCTCAGGTCATTGCTACCTATTTCGTTTGAGAGGGAATTTTCTAGATTTTCTAGGTAATGACTCTTGACATAAGGGACTTAGACTAAATTTGGTTGAAGCGAGGTCTTTTAAAATTCCATGTTTAAAAGTTGTTTGACTCATTATCATTTGAATGAAATTTGAATACTGAATTTCTAGACTTACTTTACTAACATTTATTTAAACTGTCTTTTTTTTCTCATTTTATAAGTTCGGGTGAAGTTACAAGTCATTTTGGAATAATTTCTTGTGTCAAAGTCAAAATATTTTATTCAGATTAGGCTTACAGGTAGCTTTTATGAATGTCAAAAAATTTACCACCGGTTCGGAAAAACCTCTGATGAGAAGATACCGGCAAGAAACTCAACGAGGTGTAATTTTTTAAATAAATCAAAATTACAATGTTATTTTACATCTCAAATATTCAAAATTTTTACAATTTAACAATTTAACACAGCAGGTGTACAATCTTTGGAGCCAGGGATCGCCAATACAGATCGGGATCATTTCCAAACATCCTTGTCCAAGATATAGTCATTGATTTTATAATACGCCCGAGAAATTAATGTCTTCTTGACAATAGATTTAAATTTTGTATCATTTAGTTCAGTTATGTTTTTTGGAATTTTGTTGTAAAATCTTACACAATTTCCCATGAACGACTTATTGGTTTTAGCCAGTCTGTAAGTTGGAACTTTAAGCTTTCCTGTATTTCTAGTAGCCTTTGGCTTATCGACGTTGGTAGGGAAATTGCATATATTTTTCCTAACGTACATGATTATTTCAAAAATATATAGCGACGGTAGGGTTAAGATGTCTATTTCCTTGAAAAATTCCCTTAATGACTCACGAGTATCCATATTATAAATTGCTCTAACTGCCCTTTTTTGCAAAATGAAAACTGACTCAATATCTGCAGCAGATCCCCATAAAATAAGGCCGTACGAAATAATGCTATTAAAATAGGCAAAATAGACCAACCGTGCCGTCGCTACATTGGTTAGCTGCCGAATTTTTCTTACTGCAAAAGCAGCAGAACTCAACCTACTTGCTATCGCTGTGACGTGGGAACCCCACTGCAGTTTAGAATCGAGTGTTATTCCTAAAAACACAGTTGATTTTATGAATTCAATCGTTTGACCATCTAATTTGATATTTGAGACTGAAACTATATTAGTTGAATTTAACAATGAAAATTTAATACATTTAGTTTTATTAGGATTTAATACTAAGTTGTTGGCAGCAAACCATTCAGATACCTTGGACAGGGTGTCGTTGGGTTCAATGAATTCAGTATCTTTCCTATTAACCTTGAATAGTAAAGAAGTGTCGTCAGCAAACATGACGATGCCTGATCTTCGGCATCTTGTGTTGCGTATAACTTGAAATTTGGTATTTGTCTGTAGAACCGATGGCAGTGCAATATTAAGGTAACAGTATATTAAATGCATTTTACCACAAAAGTATTTTTTTATACATAACTTATCTTAATTTACAAATTACTTGCATCAATCAAACATTTTTTGTAAATTTAAATAATTGCTTACCTTTATACTCACACTCATGAAAACATGCGTCTGTAGGTACCTACTAGAAAACCTTGTCTCAAATGCCGCCCGTATAAGCGTTTAATGGGGATTACTTTTACATAATATTTTGTTAATAGTACGGGAAAATTTAACGAAAAATTTGGCCAACGTTACATGAATTAAATTTGGTTTTTCTTAAAAACTTCTAGTTGGTTCCTCCTTAAGAATTAAAAAGTGTTTCCTATCAAATGGGTAGGCATTTAATTCGATTTGCGCTTCACAGAGAAGCCTAATTTAGTCGTCGTCAATCCGTTCATTGAGAATAATATGCCAAATGAATCTCAATGTTTTTGATTACTCCACTCACAAATCTCTTTCCTTAATTCCGTTTGCAATCAACGATTCTTTGACTAGGAGCTTAAAATTAAAGCATTCAGCGCCATCTTAGACGATAGCATCGGCTAATTTACATTAAGAAGCGATATTTTTGTTTCTGCTCGTCGTAATCTGCGCCGAGAATTATGCAAACTGTTTACCCGTGACTTGGTTCTAAACGGTAGATTGTTTGCTGTAACAAATAGACTTAGAAACAGCGAAGCTTCTGTGTTTGAGCGGCTTTGTGTCAATGTTGAGTGCAGTTGTCCAGAATATTTACTTAAACTAGAATTTTGATTCGTCTGTAAACAGCTGACAGTTTAACATTAGACGTTTGATACTTGGAGTAGAGAAGAATTAGATCGCGTCAGAGTGAATAGCGACTTTTCAAAGAACGCAAAAAATTCTAAGGTCAAGAGTAAGGTTATTGTGGTACTCGCTTTCAACGGCTATCAGCAATCCTCACCAATAGTCATAATTTTTTTTATTTCACTACTTTTGATGTGTTTTCAAAGTCATTGGTTGGTGCTTTTTAGGTTTGTTAAAACATGTATTATTAGATATTGCTCTTTCTTAGATTTTATCTGGAGTACATACAGATTTTCTGTTCAAATCAAAGTCGAAGTCAAAATATTTTTATTCAGATTAGGCCTACATTTAGGAATGTCAGAAAATTTACCACTTGGTTGGGAAAATAACCTTTTTGATAAGATACCGGCAAGGAACTCAACGAGGTGTAGTTTTTTAAATACTTACGTAAATATTAAATTGTTTTTGTGTTATATGGTAAGATTAGGTTTTGTAATCGAAATTTTTACTTTTCGATTTTTGTATTTTTATTTTCATGTCAAAGAATCAAAGCAAAGGTATACTTACCTGATTAGTGTTATATAATAATATAAATAATGGAGTATGTTGTTCATAGTAACTAAACATTACAGTTATAACACAACAATGAGTAGGATGATGGTTTTAAACTGTTTATTACGAATACTAACATAGGTTTTCACGGTTCAAACCGAAACCCAAACAGTCTTCAATTGGGTTTAACTTTACGTTATAAATCAAATTAATAAAACACATCAAAGCAAATAATTTGAAATTCCGTTTGATAGGAGCAGTATTCACAGGAGCTGTAAGGCAAAAAATATTCCAATGATTATGTGTACGTGATGAGTGTGTGCATAGGTGAAACTTATGTATGTGTGAAGTGAACTCGAGTATGAGTTGGTAATACAGAACACCCGGAGTCCCGGAACGACCAGAAACTTTTCTAAAACTAGGTCTATGTTGACTTACTGACGTTACGAGGAAAACAGGACGCGAAGAGTAGGTATTAGTCGGGTTAAATGGGCAACTTTACGATGACGAGCGATCGGATCGCACTTTTATTGCACTAGACCCGAATTTATGGGGCTCTCGGCGAAATGGCTCGGTCGATACCACGCCGGTTGCTTTGACATAGTTTACATTGGGATCCCAGCTTATTATTGTAAGGATTAATGCTGCTGTTGTTTAGTGCGAAGTTTACTTAGTTACCTTTGCCTTTGTTAGCGCGGAGTTCATAAAGGTGGAAAGTTAACAGTGAGTTGAAGCTAACGCGATTATTCTGGAGCAGACTTTTCTTACCAGAGTTAGATGTTTTAACTAGATTGGTGTTGTTACCATTCATTGTCTGACGTGAAGTTAGCAAACTTACCGTTTAATTTAAAATAGAAAGTAGTTTTATGCATTATAAACAACTTGTAAGTCGGTTTAAATACGAACACTTTATTCATGACACAGTCATGAAAAAGAACCTGTTTAAGGCCGTAACATTTATATATCTTTACTGGTACTTTTTAAAAAGTGCTCATTAGTGCTCTTTCAAAAACTTTAAGGCACCCAACTAAGCAGGTATTTGCGTACATATAATTATGGCCAGCTCTACCTTGCCCCATCATAAACTCAGAAATGCAACGAAACAATTAACTTGTTAAGCGTTAAACTCCAATCATCTACATACCTTTTAACAGTAATCTAGGGTTGTCTTCAATGGGTCGCGTTGTCCGAAAGGATGAACAGTACAGGTCCGGGTTTCCTTTGTCCCTACTTCTGATGTGGCTTGTTAGATGATTATGAACACTTGACGACTGTCAACCCTTGGGTAGGCGCTCCAAGGTCGTATGGAAGAGAGGCCGAAAACGCAACTAAGATTCTTATTTTTATTAAAATTTCTCGTTTTGTTGTTGGAACTTGTTTCTGAGATCACTAGTTACTGATAAAAACGCCTGTTAAATACCTTGAACAAAATTATGGTCTGTATTTATTTTAACCGTATGTCTACATGAGTGGTGAAATAAAGAATGTCTGTTCTGTTTCAATCTGAAGATTCATGTGAGATGTTTCATACCAATTTGATATTCATAAAGGAAATCCTACGGAATTCCCGTACTTATCTAAATTTCATAACTAGTTCTGTAAATAACGAGTATACATAGACTTATATCTACAGGTAGCGTTGCCAGGCGTCCGGATAAAGCCGGACATAAGCAGAGGGGTTCTACTCCGCACTGCAGGTGCGCTCGCCGCATTACCTATGGCATAGGTTAATCGCAGTAGGTTGCCGGCTTGCCTCGCGCGCGCCCGCTCACTCTGTGTCGCGCGTTGTGATAGTGTTAGTAAGCAGCCCAACCCTAGCGGTGAGCCGGGCCATTGCGGGTGGAAGGCGGGCGCGGGCGGCGCCTTCCTTTTGACGCATGTCGCCTGGCGAATGTTTATGAAGTAATACGAACTTTTTGTGCCTGATCATAAAGTTGGAATTCGTTTAATGATGGTCGAAGAAGAGAAGTTTCTGTACGTTAGTACTATTATTTATTCTGTGACATAAGTATTTAGACTTTTTAAATGCGCGTCCGGGCAAATTAGACGGTGTTCGACTTTTGTTAGGGTTATTTCATTTGACCAGTCACGTGGTCCGTCCCGCTCCGCCTGCCTCACGTTATATGATGATGCAACGCAAGGCTGATGTCTGGCTTTTTTACCCAAATGTTCGGCTAAACTGGCTGGTCTGCCCGGCTATTCGGGGTTAGGAGTTGGCAGCCTTATAATCAGGTAAGGCTGGGACCTTACTTTCTTTAATATTGACCCAGTAATTGACGAGGAAATGCGGAAACATACGAGTAAAAACCGGCCAAGTGCGAATCGGACTGCGGAGTAATACATCATTGTATCAGTGAAAATATCAACTGTCTGACTATCACGGTTCATGAGATACAGCCTGGTGACAGACGGACAGACGGACGGACAGCGGAGTCTTAGTAATAGGGTCCCTTTTTATCCTTTGGGTGCGGAACCCTAAAAACGATAGACAATGATGCCAACTAGTGGTAAAAACAATGTCCTAAAGCTTGTCTGGCACTGGGACGCTTACCTTAATTGTATATAAATAAACTAGATGTCGCGTGGGGGCCGCGGGCCCCACGGGGCCCGCGGAGGGTGTCGTGCTATTGGTCTGTCTATCAAGCTTCACATTAAGTCGTAAGGATGGCATCGATACGAATCGAAAGAGTACCAACACGAGGGGTCTAGCATTTGTGGTTTCCGAGATAGAGCCCAGAGAAAGTCGGGCTGCCTTAGGAGGGGGGAGGAAGGGGGGGGATAAAATCCAACTTCACACTGCAGCTCGCCCTGCGGGCTCGCAAGTTACTCGAAAGAACAACCTCAGAAGGGACGCTACGGCGCACGCGCCTACGCGGAGCTCGCCCTTCGGGCTCGCTGGGGGGGGGGGGGGTGGTATTCCAACTTGCTGTCCTGCCCTCAGGTCTGGAGGCTCAACTTCACATCCAGTCGTAAGGATGGCATCGAGACGAATCGAAAGAGTACCAACACGAGGGGTCTAGCATTTTCGGTTTCCGAGATAGAGCCCAGAGAAAGTAGGGCTGCCTTAGGAGGGGGGAGGAAGGGGGGGGGGGTGAGTTCAAACTTCACACTGCAGCTCGCCCTCCGGGCTCGCAAGTGACTCGAGAGTATTTCGCGTCCAGTGGACGCTTCGGCGCACGCGCCTACGCGGAGCTCGCCCTTCGGGCTCGCTGGGAGGGGGGGGGGGGGGTGAGAATTCCAACTCCACACCCCAGCTCGCCCTTCGGGCTCGCAAGCAACTCGAGAGCACCGATGGGACGCTCCGGCGCAAGCGCCTACGCGGAGCTCGCCCTGCGGGCTCGCTTCCAAAAGTCCCTTGTATGGCGGCCATCTTGGAAAATGGCGGAATCGAAAAACTTTTCCCGGAATCGGAACCAGCGGCCTTAGGAGCCCCCGGGTGCAAAATTTCATCCCGATCGGACAAAAAAAAATTTCGGCCGCCATTTTGGATCCGCCATCTTGAATTTTTTTCAACTCTACCACATTTCCCCCCTCCCTCTGAGTGACATTTGGTCGAGCACCCTCCCACCAAGTCATACGGTTTTCGAGATATTCCCGTTTAAAGTTTGTATGGCGGCCATCTTGTTTCGGCCATTTTGAAAATTTTTCGACCGGCTCACCCATTGGCCAGCGGTTCCCTATGACTTTTGTTTTGGAACTTGGCCGTACCTATAACGGTTTCCGAGATCCGCACCTCACATCGAGTCCTTTTCCACGTTCAGGTCGGTTTCGTATTTTTTGTCTACTCGTTGGAGCACCCTCTATACAAAAGTGTTTCCAGTTGCTCCCCACCCCTTCACATCTCTCCAAAACAGCATGTCAATGACCAAGTGAGTGAGTGAGTGAGTGAGTGAGTGAGTGAGTGAGTGGTAATTAAGCTTTATATATAGTAATTATATTGTTAAAATCATGCACAAAAGGCCTTTAATTGTTCGTGCTTTCAAGAACTCAGTTCAATTATTTCTGCTCTTAACCTTAATTAAATTTAATTGTGTGATGCGGAGGGAATGTGGTTCCCGCTTGATATAATTAATAACATATACTGATTTTCGTGTACACCGAGTTCTCTTTCAACATCAGAATTTCTCATTTTATATGCCTCTTTAAATTTAGTAATTTCGAAAGGACGAAGTACATGTTCAGTGTTTAAACTTTCGCTTGAAAACTTTCGCTCTATTTGTTCCTCTTTCATAAACTACAACTACACTGATTTGGTCTGTTTACACTGTTTGTTGGTTTTCATAATTTGTAATTTAAATATTGTTAATTTAATTTTTTAACATTAATGCTCTTTGATTTCCATTTTGGTTGTTGTGCATACTGCTTAGGATAATGTTCTACCTCAATTCAATGTTACTACTTGTATTTATTGTACCCATTTTTAACGTTATATATGTTAAGTGTCGCGGGTGGTAGGACCTTGTGCAAGGTCCGTCCGGATCGCTACCACTATCTTGCTCGCTAATCCTGCCGCTAAGCAGCAGTGCTTGCACTGTTGTGTTCCGGCGTGGAGAGCAAGACAGCCGGTGTAATTACTGGCACAAGAGGTATTCCATCTTAGCAATCTGGGTTGGCAACGCACCTGCACTCTCTTTGTTGTTGCAGGTGTCTATAGGCGGTGGTGATCACTTACCATCAGGTGACCCACCTGCTTGTTTGTATAAAAAAAGTGTGCCTTAATAAATAAAAATAAAAATACAATATGTACTCGTACTATGTGAATCAATTCATGATACTATACTACTACAGCTAAAACAATATAAATCGGTTTCGTCTAGAACTTATTTGTTCCTTCAATTTTAAAAACTACATGTATACATCATTGAGTTTAAATGCTATGTAATGACATCACAAAGAAATATTAGGGTAGGTAATGTCAGGACTCGAACCTGCAAACTCAACATTCCGTGCTTTGCGTTTGCCAATTCCGCCACCTTACCATCTAAAATTAGGGTAATGGCAGGACTTGAACTTGCAACCTCAGCATTCCGTTCCTTAGGTTCTCCAATTCCGCCACATTACCAACTACCATACACCGCGAATTTTTCGATGTGCCTCGTTTATATTGTAATTACATTGTTTTTTTTTAGGTGTAACTACATTACATATACTCGACCAAGTAATTGCTTGACCAGTTTTGAACTTTATCCCTTTGTAATAAGGTCGAAAAGTGGTCAAGCAATTTCTTGGTCGACTATACATTAAGTACCCATTTAATTCTTCATTTTTATAAAATTTCTCATAACTTCATGCGGTTCGATTTCATACAAAGAGTAAATAGAACGCCAAGGGTAAATAATATTTAGGACGGAAACCGCAGTCGCGACTTTACGTGACAAAATTGGCGACAAGAGCCGACGCAGCTGGATTTGACAAATGTAAGATCTGCAATTCTGCACACAAGAAACTGTCCAAACAGTTCATTGGTCTGAAAACTATAAAGTGACGATTATACGGAGTGAATTTAAACTAAACTTCATTCTTTATTTCATAAAAAAGAAACTATCGGTGACTTAGTTTTAATGTACATATAATGCTTTTTTTAATATTATGTTGACATACCAATATTAATTTTGGTTAGTTTTAGTATTCAATAGTTTTTTATTTATTTAATTATGCTGACATTCCAATTGTTTAAGTAATGCTTCATGAAATTTTGACGATCTCAATTTAAAAACGTGTGATTTTATGCAATTTATAATGTAATTATATTGACTGAATAAATAACTAAACCAAACTAAATATAATGACGAAATGTCGAAATTTTCTTAAATGTTTGCAGACCAACGGCCTTACGGTAAGAATAAACCTGAACATTCATGTACCTAATTGAAGGTGTAGTCATGATCCAATCGGTCTGGTTTCCCTGGCACAGGGGTTGTGGAGGTTAGAATGTCTAGTGTAAGTTTTTATTACAATAAACGCAACGAACGCGATAGAGTTTAGAGTGTGAACCCAGCCCCAAAAAGCGCTCCCCATACAAACGGCGATAACGTTTTCCACCCTCTAAACCTTAACCCATGGCAATGATTTTTTGGTACGTCGTCATTATGCCTTAGAACTAGGTTTGTATGTTTTGATTTGTCTAATATTCTTCATAGATTTGACAATATTTGTATTTTAGGAGTTTCGACGAAAGCGTCAATATTTTTGAATATTTAAAAAATCAAAAAATACAAACCTATTTCTAGGGCATGATGAAAACATACAAAAAAATCATGGCTACAGGTCAAGGTTTAGGGGGTGAAAAACGGTATCGCCGTTTGTATGGAGAGCGCTGGGTTCACACTCCTCGTAACTTCTCAATTACTATGGAAACAAAGACAGCGCCTCTAGCGGCGCGTATTTGCAACAATATGTTTCCATACAATTTAGAGGTTAACGTTCACGCGTTCGTGACTTTTTTGACAGAAAACTTACACTAAGGGCTCAGATAGCGGTCGGTTCGATGTAAATACCCAGATCCATCACATCTGAGATCATGGTCAAAGCATACGTACCCCGAATGAAGAAACGGTAAAAAGTTTTGCGGGTCCTTGTGAAACTTCCGTCCGGATCGCTATCACCATCTTGCTCGTTAATAATGCCGTTAAGCATCAGTGCTTGCACTGTTGTGTTCCGGCGTGGAGAGCAAAACAACCGGTGAAATTACTGGCACAAGAGGTAGGTATTCCATGATAGCCCTCTGGGTTGGCAACGCATCTGCAATCTCTTTGGTCTTGTAGGTGTCTATAGGAGGTGGTGAACACTTACCTACCGTCAGGTGACTAACTTGCTTGTTTTCCTTCCTATTTCATAAAAAAAGTGATGTCAGAATAATGGTATAATGGAATAATAAGTATTTTACACACCATTTTTTATACACCATTGAGCCTGTTAACTAACGTATTTGCTTGAGACAATTTTAGATTGTAATTTGTTTTACTAAGTTACGGCGTTCGGTGATCTGATACCTAATCATATTAAATTCCGTTACCGTAACAAATGGATTCCACGTAAAACTTGAAATGAAATAGAAGCTTCGAGTAACTATTTTAATTTCAAAACTCGGCGCGACGCGACGTCGAACGTCTCAGGATGCCAAGTTTTATGGCACCACACATTCTTTAGAATAGACGCGACCACAGAACACGACTTTTGTGAGAAAATTTCACGTACCTTAAACTAAATATACAACAAGAGAGTAGTTTATTAATTTCATTTTAAATTTTGAAAAAAAAAAGTGGTAACTTTATACACTTTGTTTACTTGTCTATCCATCTGTCAATGTTCTCAGAAACGGTTTAAAGCATGAAGTTAAATTTGCGTTGTTGTAGTAGTTTGAACCGCACAGACTAACAAAAACAGTCATTATGTCTTGAAAAAAATTCATGATTAGTGCTGCCCCATATTCTGTGGTTAAACGCTGCACGCTCGCTGGTGCACTGAATTTAAAAGAAAAGAAGGAACCCAAAACGCACTCGGTCCCCTACTGTGACAGAAACCGGAAAACTATTATGTTGTATAAAACAAGCTGGTTTTATACAACATAATATTTAATAGTATTTGAGTTAAGAAAAACAAGACAAATGTTTAAAAAGCTAGGTACTTAAGTACAATAAGTATAATTAACAAAAAAAAATCCTATCATACACAGTTTTATTTTTAAACGATTCCTAAAAGCACCACAAGTTTGAAGCAGTAGGTAGGTGTGTATGAAAATTGAGTTTAAAATGTTTTCGCAAGGTTTCTGAAATGTGCGACAGAATTCTTATCACATCGTTTTAATATCCGCAACATTCGTCCTCGAGGCGTCCTATTTCCCTGGCTTGCCTTACATTTTCCGTCAGCTGTTGAGTTTAAGCTGCTTTACTAGCCGGGGATGTTTTGAAGAAAAGACGTGAGTTTTTTTTCACATTATTTTACCATTATTTGTAGAATAAACCAATAAGCGCCCTTAATAGGAATGGAGCTGTCGACTCACGAATATTCAGTTTTTGTTATTATTATTTTTAGTGTCCGACCGAAACTAGTTTCTACAACCGAAATCCAAACCGAAACTTACTTCGACGGCTATTCTAGAGTATATTTTCTTAAATAGTGTTCATTTTAGCTCTAACCTCGAAATTTTTGAAAGCACACCGCAACGCAAAACAAAAAACATAACCCTCCCTTCTAGCGGCAGTCGGGTAACAAATAAAGTAACAATGCATGATGGTGTACAGTTAGCATGGGCCCGAGGGAGAGCCGTCAGTGACATCGACGGTTTTCTCCGCTGATCCAGTCCGCCGATCACTCCCAAACGACGCACGGAAGCTCATGAATCTAGTTTCTCTTTTGCTCCTAGTTTAGATTAGAAACCGAAATTTCAATTTAACGCCGAAACTCGCCGAAACCGAAATCAAAAGTTTGATCAGACACTAATTATTTCGTTACGGTTTTCTACTTACAGCCCATAATGGGGATCCAATTATTTTGGTACCACACACCCGAAGCCCGAAACCTTAGAATAACATTAATACGAATACTATTTATTTAGACTTGCAATAATACTAAAGCAAAATCCTTGTACTCGTTCTCGTACGAGTAATTCAGCCCTCGAAAACCAATATTTCTATAAATGAAACATTTTCTCCCTAATAGAAGTAGCGCATGTCAAAGAAAATATTAACAGAAATGTAAAATCGATATTAATATGCTTATTTTAAAGTGTATTTAATTTAATTCATATTTAATTTTGAAGAATATAATATAATATTTCAGTGGCATAATAAACATTTATTTCTTACTACTGATAGACATCATAAATCTTCTAATACTGACTTTAAATATTAAAATGTATTCTTTTACATTTTTAAAATACAAAGGTAAGTCTTTTTTTCTAAACAAAATTAACATTTAAACGTTAATTTTGTTTAGAAAAAAAAGACTATAATTATGAAAGCTTTAAAGCTTTCATAATTACTTAATGTCACATATTATACTTTCCTCAACAAGTTACTACTATAAAGGTTAACGCAAATTAATAATGGTTCCTACCAAACTCCGGACCTCATACGTTCAAAGCGCATAGAGCATAGTTAGTCCAGGACAACTTTTAATCGAGTTAGTGAACACAAATTGCGTTATGTTACGACTTTTGACTGAAAACGTGTGTAATAGTCTCTAGTGACCTCTTAGCTTTGTTCCAAACTTCCAGCAAACTTACGGGCTGATAAATGGCACAATAAACTTGAATGAATAGGTATTTAAGGTATTAACGACGCAATCCGGTTAATACTAGCATTGTCGAAAACAAAATAGGGTAATCTATTCCAAACTCCGAATAAAGCTGAGGCTAATGTTTATCATTTTTACAAGAATAATAGAAAAATGTTAAAGGCAGTAACGACGAATGTACCGTGGGACAGAAAACGTTTTTCGCTCAAGAACATAACAAAAATATTTTGTTAAAATTTTCTTACACGAAAAAGTAGCGGCGAACGCTGGGAGACATACACGCGCGATATCTTTTCTTTACGACGTGGTCGCTCACTTCCCCAGTACGTAATGCCCTATAACTAATAACAGGGAGACTGAGGGACAAATATTTTCCCTTAGCAACCGAGTGGACCGTCGTGGATAATGCCGTCCCTTTTTCATTAGGCCCCACCTAACATCCCGGTATTATGGCGATGGATATTTGCACGGCCCGGTTCAAATACCAAGTTGATTCGGTATGAGGTATATTTTTACGCTTTAAGTGCATGGTATCCTGTAATTGAGTAAGATTATGTTTTCATTGTGTTACTCATTAGTTTGTAAAAGTAGTTATATCCTACTATCCTATTTAATAGTATAAATGTGAAAGTTTGTATGTTTGGATGTTTGTTACTCAATCACGCAAAAACAACTGAATGGATTTGTATGAAATTTGGCACACATATAGTTTATAACCTGGATTAACACATAGGATACTTTTTATCCCGTAAAAATGCATAGTTCCCACGGGATAGCGATAAGTGAGTTATACGCCGCCGTAACGTCATGAGTAGCAAAGCAACTAATTCTCATAAATTTGTCCAGGAAATATTGCAGATTGCATGTTGGGTGCACGTCTGCTTGATTCAATTAAACAAGTCTACGCGGACGAAGTCGCGGGCAAAAGCTAGTTCTACTATAAATGATTATTATCTTTATCTTTACATAGTGTAAAACAAAGTCGCTATCTGTGTCTGTCTGTCGCAATCCTCATCGTGTCTGTTCAGCAGCTTACTTCTTCTTAACCATGCAACGGATTTCAATACACCTTTCACTATCATTTAGACATTTTATACGAATAGTTTTTATGTATAATACATCTTAATCAAGTTTTAATAATATAGTAGAGACAATACAATGTTATTTAGTTAGCTGGTTACTAATAAATCATTATTTCTTAACAGTAGAAACTAGCATTGTGTAAGTTGCAGAACATTCCCCAAAATTTGGAAATCTTTTCATGAAATCAACGAATACATTCTCGAGAATATTTAAGAATGTTCTGTTTCCATACAAAAAATTAAGTACTTACCTGATTGTTAGAAGGTCTATCACCTAAGGCTGGACTCACAGTAATCATTTTTATTTTTAAAATATTGATTTAATTAAATATATTATTTGCGAAACTATTTTCTCCAATTTAGTAGGTATGAATCCTCCTTATCCACATTTTGAGGCATTTAATGTGAATCAAAATTTTCCCTTCAATTGTATCATTTAAATAGATAGTTTAGAAGACCCGGGACGGGACGCTAGTTATACGTATATATTTGTATATTTACATAAATACTATGCCTCTGTTTAAAAAACATGACAACTATGATGAACAACGTGTCTATATTATGACAGCATTCTAGACGTCTTAAATGATATGTACAGAAATTTCAACGTGCCCTGCCACGTCATGAAGTTGAACAAGGGTCTAAAATTGGGGCTAAATAATACATTTCTTATGATTTCACCTTCGTTATTATGTTAACGGTCAATACTAACGAACTGAACTGTTTAACAGTAACAAGCAACTGAGTCATAATTACCTATCAATTGTTTTTTCAATGGCCTAAATTGCATCTTACAGCTGAGCAAAAAATTCCCCTCCTAACTTATTTAAATTACAAAAAGATAATTAACTATTAAAACTACAACCAATCAGTACAATACAAGGTAATTACAAAACTAAACTAAAAAAAATTAACAATAATAAACTATTGTTTTTCTTAAATAAAACGATGTCATACTTAGATCACTAGAACCAATTACGACAAAGAAGTTAGAAAAAAACATTAAAAAGTCAATAAGGAGTTCCCGGAGTTTTCCTTGCAAAGTATATGAAGTAAGTTTCTCAGACACGGAAAGTTTCCGAGTAAGGTATGTGCAGGTATTACTGCAGACCAATTATTTTACCCCCGGCTCGAGTAACATCGACTCTGACAAGACTTTGAAAAGAAATAAAATCAAACTGTGTTCCAAAAATGGAGAGAAGGGGCGAGAGTTTATTGATATACTGATTTGAAAGGAGTTTTTTAGTTTAATGGCTGAAAAGCGAGTTGAGTCTTAGCTGTATTTGGAGGTAAAGGACTTAGAGGTACAAACAAACATACAAACTTAGAGGTTTTGGGAATATTATAGATGTAATAATCAGGGGTAATTTCAAAGCTTTTGCTTTGTGTAGTTATGGTTGTTTATGTTGATATGGTGTAAGTAATTTTTGATTTATATGTTCGCAGTGGACATCTTAAAATTTACACACTCATTTTGCAGATTGTGCCAATTCACTGATTTAAATTTCGTCGAAAGCTATATTTCATCGTGTTATTAAAATGTCTAAATATCGGATAAGATATTTAGGTTAGGGTAGATTTATGACCACGCGGAAAAGATAACGCTTTCAGTAGAACGGCTGTCATTGAAATGGAAATTGTGTGATTCATCCAATGATTCGTTTGTTGATTCGTTCGATTTCAAGGCTAAATTTTATTTTCTACGTCGCGAATTAAACGAAAGCACAAGTTGTCTAATGGACATTCTCGCAATATCTCTGAAACCTCCTAACTCAATTAAACTTTGCGATATGAGAACCAATACCGGCAAGATCTCTTGACGGAGGAAAAATCTGGAAATCCAATTAATTATATGTTGAGTGCATAAGCTTTGTGTAAAACTTTTGACTTTGAGTCAATTAGCCTTGTTAACTAAGAAGTTAAAGCGCTCAATAAAAACTAGGCTTTACTTGAAGACAGACACAAATATAAAACCGTCAGCAGTCAGACTTGCGCAGTGAGGGCTCCGTAGGGACCACCAAACAACTATTTTTGTGATAGATATTGTTATTTACCAACACAGCCACTAAAATGTCAAAAAGCTAAAACTAGTTCAGTTTTTGAGATAGATCCCGAAACAAAAATGTTCAAAAACTTACATTTTAGATGTACTTTACTTTTGTATATAATACGTTGTAGATTAATGGACAAGCAACATACCCATACATATATTTTAATCGATAGATTTTATCGTTACTTTTTGGAAGTCCATATCAACAAATAAAAATAACTTGCTAATGCGCGATACACTCCGCGTTTGCTTTCGCGGAGTAGCAAGGTAATTTGTTCCAATTTGTAACCAACCTTTTTATTTAAACGCATTAACAATAATGATCCATGTTTTGTCGACTTCGCATACGAAATACTATTTACGCGTACAATATATTATTATCGTCTAACCATCTTCGAACACAAGTATTGACGACCGGTCATTAAGAGACCACTATTATAATAGTGCTTTGTAATGACCCTCGATTTTGGAGAATTGATCATTAATATTGGCAAGGCGCTGCAGTCACGTCCCTGTCGTTACGTGGGGTCCAACCCTTGTGGTCCCCTCAATGTGACCCCGCATAGAAGGCGCGTGGATACCTCATTCTTCCGTTGATGAGTCAGTCAGTCAATTAATAAGGAGTACTGACTCTTTTCATAATATTAATCAGTATAGGCGCTTTTATATCGCAGCAAAGCTTGTTCCACTTGCAATGCTTCTCGTAGGTGGCAAATTAAGTGAATAATTTAGTCCCTAGGGAGTTTTTTTCTTCTTAGAAAATTGAATAGTGTTGTTTTTCTATATGTATACAGGATCTAAAATTAAAATATTAGTAATCGTTGAACTAAAAACATTTGTGTTCGAAATAAGCATAATGTCATCTAATTAAGTAGAGTGCAAAAGTTTTTTTTATAAAATAGGAAGGCAAACAAGCAAGTGGGTCACCTGATGAAAAGTGATCACCACCGCCTGTAGACACCCGCAACACCAAAGAGATTGTAGATGCGTTGCCAACCTAGAGGGCTAAGATAGAATACCTCTTCTGCCAGTTGTACACCGGCTGTCTTGCTCTCCACGCCGAAACACAACAATGCAAGCACTGCTGCTTTGCGGCAGGATTAGCGAGCAAGATAGTGGTAGCTATCCGGACAGGCCTTGCACAAGGTCCTACCACCCGCATAGTTTGTTGGTTTCACTTGTTTTCACACCAAAATGTAAGCGTTTGGGAAACTATCTACAGCGTTCAAACCTGTCATCATCATCATCATCATCATCATCTCAGCCACAAGAAGTCCTCTGTTGGACATAGGCCTCCTCCATGGGTTTCCAAAGTGACCGGTTGGAAGCAGCATGCAACCTTCCTGCCACTTGTATGAGGTCATCGGACCATCTTGTGGCTGGTCGTCCTACGCTGCGCTTGCCAATACGCGGCCGCCATTCGAGAACTTTTCGACCCCATCGGCCATCAGTTCTCCGTGCTATGTGCCCTGCCCACTGCCACTTCAACTTGCTAATCCGCTGCGCTATGTCGGTTACTTTCGTTCGTCTGCGGATCTCCTCATTTCTGATTCGATCACGCAGAGAAACTCCAAGCATAGCCCTCTCCATAGCTCGTTGCGTGACTTTGAGCTTTCTTATAAGGCCCATAGTAAGCGGCCACGTTTCAGTGCCATAAGTCATTACTGGTAACACACATTGATCATACACTCTCGATTTCAGACAGTGAGGTATATTGGACAAGAAGACATTTCGCAGTTTCCCGAACGCTGCCCAGCCGAGTTGGATTCGACGATTGACCTCTTTCTCAAAGTTGGACCTGCCTAGTTGGACTGTTTGTCCTAGGTAGACGTATTCGTCAACAACTTTGAGAGTTGAGTTTCCTACTGCTATTGGGGTGGGCACCACATGGACATTCGACATGACTTTCGTTTTGTCCATGTTCATCTTAAGGCCCACCCGTTGGGAAATCCGATTGAGGTCTTCGAGCATCGTGCTAAGGTCTTCCATCGATTCTGCCATGACTACAATATCGTCGGCAAATCGAAGGTGAGTGATGTACTCGCCGGTGATATTGATGCCGAATCCTTTCCACTCCAGAAGCTTAAAGGCATCTTCCGTTGTGTTGGTGAACAGTTTCGGAGAGATAACATCTCCCTGTCTCACACCTCTTTGCAATGGAATTTCCTCCGTCCTCTGGTCTTGTATTCGGACCGACATGGTGGCGTTATTGTACAAACACTTCAACACTTCGATATACCGATAGCCAATACGGCATCGCTGGAGAGACTCACGCACCGCCCACGTCTCGATCGAATCAAAGGCCTTCTCACAGTCCACAAACGCTAAGCATAATGGCATGTTATACTCCTCGGTCTTCTGTATAACTTGCCGCAGCGTGTGGTGGTGGTCTATGGTACTAAAGCCTTTTCGGAAACCGGCTTGTTCGGGAGGTTGGAAGTCATCAAACCTGCGTTCGAGACGATTCGTGATGACCCTGGAAAACAGCTTATAAACATGGCTCAGAAGCGAAATGGGTCTATAGTTCTTCAGAAAAGTGTTGTCCCCTCTGCGCAACCACGCCTCTGTTCCATGCTTCTGGCGTTGCACCTCCGAGCACTACGGAATTAAAGAGCTTCTGAAGGACTTTAAGTACCGGTGTTCCACCCGGTTTCAGAAGCTCTGATGTGATTCCGTCTTCGCCCGGCGCCTTGTTGTTTTTAAGCTGTTTCAGGGCCATCCTAATCTCGTACAGGCTGATGTCCGGGATATCTTCGGTATAGTGTCGGGTCAGCTTGGCTCTTGGATCTTTGGCCACGCTGCTAACAGGTTTTGAGACCGAGGTGTATAACTGTCCATAGAACCTCTCAACCTCCCTCAGCACCTCTGCTTTGGTCGACGCTATACTACCGTCCTCCCTCTTCAGCTTCGTCAGCTGGCTCTGCCCAATAGACAAGTCTTTTGCGAACACTTTGGAGCCTTTATTCCCCTCAATCGTCTCTTTAATACGATTTGTATTAAAGGTTCGGATGTCGTGCCGCATGGAACTTGATATGCGTCTATTGAGCTGCCTATATGACTTCGCGTCGTGAGAGGACTGCAGTTGCAACGAACGTCATTCAGCCATGAGGTCGAGAGTATGGCCTGAGAGTTTTTGAGGTCTATTGGTACGATTGGGCTTATAAAACTTAGCGCCAACCATACGGACATGTGGAAACCTGTACTAAAACTAAATATAAGAACTAAGTAGCGTAAAAATGGATGACTTAAATATATTTTTTCGTAAAAAGTACATTTAAGTAATTACAGTTATTTTTTTGGAAGAAACAACTTTCTTATAACTTCATAGTTTAATTTATCTACCCAAGTTCAATATCCCTCTTTGCGGCTTCCTCTAACAAGTTCCGTAAGAACGGCACGCGCATAGAGATAAATTCATTGGGCAATCATGATGGGCCTACAGTGATCACGCTGTTGAGATCATAGTACTAATCCAACCTAAACTGATTAGGCCGGTGTGACCAATAACGGTTTTTCTAAATGCGCTATAGGTCATAGATTTCCAGTTTCACCGGATATTTTAGCTATGATTATGATTTTATAACTTATGAAGGTTATTAATATTGAAATTATATAAAAGTTAGACGCTTTACTATGTCTCTTAGCAAACTGAGTAGGAAGGTAGAAATACCAACTCCTGGATTTCTTTTGTTTCTATAAGCATTCTCAGTAATGAGATGGTCAATGAAACGATTCCCCTTCTACCTATTGTTATTAAACGAATTCATCTATGAGTATGAAATACAGGAACCAATGAAAAGTTTCACTGTGTTTGCTTTCAATCATAGTGATAAATTCCTGTTATAAGTATGTTCTGAACATCAGTCTGAATGAGTATCTACTTTTGTTCTTTCCTGGTAAATTTTGCTTGATTTATAATGTACTGTGTAATGTGTTATATTAACGTGCATTTGTTAGGTTTGAGCCATTGTAATGAAATGACAGACATGACAAGGATAATGGAAAGAGATATATACACGATGCATATATTTTCATATGTAGGTAAATTGATATCGAAATAAACCTATACAGTGAAATGGTGAAATCTTTGGAGATATAGGGATACTGTCCTACGAAACAGGTCTTTTTTGTGAACACAATTGAACCTGGCCCGCTGGCAATAGGAGAATGGCAGCAGAGTGGCAGGCGCTGCCTTCTCGAAAACTGAGGTTGTGACGAGAAAAAATCTCTAAAAATATTCAGTGAGGCCACCTACGGAGCACTAGCAGGTAACCGAGGAGGTTTTTAGTTCGGGTATGCCCCCTATAATTGCGGAGCTATGGGAGTGCTATATAAATCTCTAGTCGCCCCAGGCTCGAGGCGCCTGTGTAGTATGTGCTAAAAGAATATAATTAGATACAATACACTTTATTGACTAAACAATTTACAAAAACATAACTTTACTATAGGCCTTGAATATTGTGTAGCACCAACATCTTCGCAGCTACGATTTACAAATGGCGATTACATGGCATATTCCCAGTTCAGTAGTGAACGCGCTATAAACTCTGCGATAGGCTGAATGAGTCGTTTGCAGCCGCGCCCTGTCGTGTGGTCGGCTGGGTTTACGAGCTGCCAGTACGTGATATTTGCGATTGGGATTTGCTTGGGACATTTTTTTTACAGTTCTCTGTATGCGACGTCACTTTACGGCTGCTTCTACCGTAAAATTTCAATTAAAAAAAGATAACTTGAATAATTTAACCCTTTAGCCACCATTGTCTCATATTTCAGACACTATATCCAGCTCATTTCGCTATAGACATAGAATTAAGAAAAATGTCATTTAGTTTTTGTACAGCAGGTGGCGACACAGACGTGTCCGATGAAAATGTCTGGGCGGTTAAGGGGTTAAGTGTCTTGCCTGCAGGTAATAAATTATTGTTCACAGGATCTTCCATAAAATCTTCTTCTTTATTTTTCTTAACATTGTAACAAAGTCGCTATCCGTCCTGAGGTGCATTTTTTGAATCTTACCAGGTGACTAAAGCTCACCAAAATGGCCGCATTTCTATGAAAAATGGCCATTTTGGCGAGCTTTAGTCACCCGGTCAGATTCAAAAATCGCATTCCTGTCTGTCTCTCATCGAATTTTCGGCCGCTTACTCTTTCCTAACCACGCAACGGATTTTGATAGGGTTTTCACTGTTATTTAAAGATTTCTTTTCAGAAGGTTTTTATGTATATTCTAATTGCCCCGGGGTGCGGCGTTAGTGAAAGATACAAAAAAGCATAGCCATAGCATTCTCTTTTGAATGATAATTCTATGTAATGCCTTTTTGTATGAACCTTTCCATCACGTTGAGCCCTTTAGCACACTTTGACAGACCAAAAATTATTACAACCTCGACGGACTCTTTGTTCACCCATATGCTAGTGTGTTTTATATTAAGTTTATACGATCGTCTTTATTTCTGATATAGCAGACAAACCATCGCTTTATTCACTGAATTGCCTAGTCTTTGCTTCTGTTGTAAAATGTTCCATAGGGAGCCATATATAATGTATATTTTAAACATAATAGAATGCCTTCCTCGGTGGCGGTCCTGGCCGACGATAGTACTTATGGAATATAAACATTCCCGAGGCTGCTTATCTTTGCAATGCAAATTTAAAAATACCTGGGACCTTTCTGCTTCTTACCATGTGAGAGAAAGAAAATGAAAAACTTTCACAGCGCCCCATATAAATAGCTCCAAGGATAGCCTCTGTCAACAAAGAAGAATGTGAACCCCTGGTTTCCTTTGATGAAATGTTTTATTAATGTGGTGTTTTAATAATATTTACATTATTTTATTTTCTTATAACAACGTATAATATCATTGATTAATGCTTATACATCTGAACTTGATACCTTTACTGGTTACTAAGACCTCATGACAAGCATTAATTGTTTTATTTTTACTTTGCTAGTTGTTTAGTTTTTAAAATTGAGGAGTTGAAATTAATATCAAAAACTTAGGCGAGTTTTGTAGAGGTATAAAAATTCATCAATAGATAGACATTCAAGTATGTCATACACCTATACATACTCGGCAACTATGGTGCCAAATCCTATACAGTTGGTATTTACAGGTACTGTTGACGTAGAACCATGGAACATGGTAAAAATGTGTTTGAAACAAGCGCCTAAAGAAATAAAAGGAGCAATTGTTTATTAATTAAGTATGATGCATTCCATGACCAATATCTAGTACCCAATCAATATCTAGTATAGTACGGAACTCTCTAACATTACTAACAAGCATTTAATACACGATACTACAATGAAACGTAATTTCGATCGTCCGTCGATCTGCTTCTAAGTAGGTTCTCTTTGACACAAAGTCCTTTTGAACCGCAAAATAAATTTGGCGCGCCATCATCGACTAAAAATAGTATATTTCGTCAGGTTGTTTTCTACCGACACTAAAAATTTACATATATTAGAATAGAATAAAAATGTACTTACGAGCTTACTGCAACATGGCTGACTTAACAGCGTTTTGTTTGTAGTATAGTCGACTAAGTAATGGCTTAGCCACGTTTGAATCTTATCTCGTTACAATACGATCGAAAAAAAGTTAAGCAATTTCTTGGTCGGCTAAGGTTTTCTTTTTGGCAAAGAATTGCCTGCAAGGTACAAATCAATGTAATGACGAAGCGAAGTCAAAGATGAATAAAAAACGACATAAATGTGAACATTATCGTCGCGTTTCGATTATTTCCTTTTATGGAGCTTCGTGTCGGCATGGAGCGCCTCCAATACATTGTTCGGCTTAATTTCATCTCCCCCACGTAATTATTCGCATTTTTCGGTGAAATCTCGAGTTTCTGGGGTGACACATACAAGGGGGCCCATTACCGAGATATAGACAAGGTATATCTTATCTGGAAATGGTACAAATAGCAGGTGCGCTTCATTTATACAAGTAGTGGGGTTATTCTTACTTTTAACTCCTTACGAGTTTAGTATTTACAATGCCCCTCTTTATGCGACGGGGGTCAAAAAGAGGGGTTTTATAAGGATAAATTTGAAGTTTGTATATGTGTTGGTATTTGTTCCTCTATGCCTATGTCGTCATAGTGCAGTTTTCTATTTTCTTAAAAACTGTCATTTAGCGGTTAAATTTACTTTACCTATACATACTTACGATTTTAGTATGTTGGTAGTTTGTATTTAAGGTTAGGTCAGTTTTATTTTTACTTCCTGAAAATTCAATTATATCAGTTTAATATCAATTAGGTAGGTATTCGAAACATTTTATTAGGACAATCGATTTATGCGACCTAACTATATGGACCACGTTCTCATTTTGCCTATACGCTTTACGCCATTTCAATACGGTTTATCTCTGAGCCACGATTCGTCACAGAGCTCCTAGTAACCACATTATGGCGGGCGATTCCAGATACTGTAGCTCGCTGCACGGGCTTCTATTACCCGATACATTAGCTTTATCGATCGCGAGATGTGCAGCTGACTTCGGGGGATTGCGCTTGGTTAATAATGGCAGAGGTGGGTACCATAATTACGTGCTCCAGCGTAGCATATAACGACATCAAGCGGTAAATTGATAATACAAAGATTACACAAAAAGTGACAAGACAATCGGTTGAGGTGGGGGCCTATTCTACGTTTTTATTGACACACTTTTTGCTTGATTATTTTCAGAGTCTTGACTACTTTCGTAAGTAGGTACTTGTTTTAGGTGTAGTTTTTCACGAAACAGTAAGTTTTTTTTTCTGATATAAAAAATATACAGTTATATGAAGCTTTGTTTAAAAACAATTATTCCAAAGTATCCCAAAAAAACCACCACATTTGGTTACCACGATAACGCATTGAATTATGCAACTGTATATTTTTTTAATAAAATACAGTATTTTTTGTGAAACTCCCCTTTAACGCCATCTCATCGCTTCTGTAAATTCGTTTTGTGAAAAACGCCATAGAGCCACTTACTCAGGGATTTTGCAAATATCCCTCAGATTTACTAGAGTGCATGTGGTTTTGTGAAAGTAATCAGAGTTTATTTTACTTTTTAAGTTTTTAAATTGTTGATTTACAGTTTTATACGTTATAAATAGAAATAATTTACTAAAAGAAAGCAGAATTACAAACATAGCTTAACCGATGTTTAAGCCTTGATTTACGGTTTCACATCATGTTTCATGCATGAGGTTAGAACTTATTTAATTGGTAGGTACTTTTTCCAGAGACATCTACGACTTTACATTATGCTGATACAAAAAAATTCACGGAGCTTAGACAGGGGTGGATCTAACCTTAGGGCCTCTGCTAAGTCGCGCGGGTGCACGGAGCGGGTGCAAGCCTATCGAACAATAGTACGAGGGCGTCCGATTAACTCGCGCGGGTGCTCATATTATTGTTTGATTGGCGTGCACCCGTTTCGTGCACCCGCTTGACTTTCGAGTCAGGGGAGGTCACATGATCAAAGTTCAGTCAGGACAGGGTTATTAATGAGATTAGAAAAATTACCTGTCGACTTGGACTCAACCCAAAGAGTTCATGCATAGGGCGACTAACTCTGTGTGCTGATTTTACAGTACCTACAAGTGATCTAAAATTACAGAATTTAAGGAAAAATACGGGACAACTTGTTTATGTTATGGGACGCTATGGCATGTATAGGCCTGTATTTCTCTTATTCAGATACAGGATACGGCCAAAAGTATAGCTGAAAAACAGGACGTCCTGCAAAATACAGGACAGTTCTGTTGGCCAGCCTAGTCATGCATGACCCCCATGAACCCCCCTGTATCCGCACTTGCGCCTAGAACAGTTCTGCATCCGGGGTACAAAAATCTGCTAACGTGTTGCCGACGCCGGCGGTCATAGAGTTAATTAGAAAACGTGGTAAACGAGCATCACTTCCAATCTAAAGACCCGTGTCTTTAGATTGGAAGTGATCTCTCTCTGCCGCCCATGGACACCGGTGACCCTAAGAGAATCACTGATTCGTTTCCCGCTTTTACTTACTAAAAGCGGGAAACTTTTTCGGAACTATACGAAGAGCAGTAGCAAACGATTAGTTTGATTGATATTCCCGGATGAACCTAAGGATAAAGATAAATGCTTGAAATAAATAAACGCTCTAGAATAGGAACTCCTTTATTTACAATGCAAATATTTACATCATACAAGCTCAATACCTTATACAATAAAATGGCAACTTGAGCAAATTTACCTTAAGTAAAAATATTGTTTCACGAAATCATTATTATGCTATGTTTGGTCGAATAACTATATCTAACCCCCGATGGAATAGGAAGGGGGGCTATATTTTCAAGAGTGGATCACAGCCGGCAATCTCGATATTAGCTAATTCCTAAAATTGTGTTTTCTTAAAAAATACGAATTTATATTTAACACATTAACCTAGTTTATACTCAGCACAGTTATTATTAATTATTATTGGCGACTTAAATGATAATTATTCTTAATCTAACACCTAAATAGCGTCTGAAAAATACAGAAAATCAAGTTCAAAATCGTGATCTCCCATCGGCCAAGTGTTCATCGGACTCACGCTCCAAGGGTTCCGTATCACCACCGAATAATATTTGAAATATAAAAAAACAGTAAAAAAAATTACCTGCAGGGTTTTCGATGATTTCTTCTTTCTTTCACGACAAGTGCTAGTTTGAATGATCATTCTGTTTTCTTTTATATTTATACATATAGCATTTAGTTATAAATTATAATTATTTCAGGTTTTTCGCTCTAGAGACTTGGGAGGTAAGGGATGGATATTTTTTTTACAATTCGGGAACTATACACTGCATTGAAACAAAAAACGGGTTTTGGAATATGAAAATAAAAACCTTTCAATTAATATCTCATTTATACTAGTAGATTGTCTCACTTCGAAATTCTGATCTCTCGTTCCACCTTTAATATCCGTTTCAACAAAAAAGAATTTACAGTTAGATGCAGTAACAATTCATTAATACAAGTCCATATTTCAAATCAATATCGTGTGTAGTTTTCGAAATAAGCCGCTATAGTAAACGGACAGACGGACGGTTGGACGGACGGAGTCACACCATAAAGTTTTCTTTTATCCTTTTGATATGGAACCCTAAAAACAAAATTACCACAAATTTTAAGATCTCTTCGAAAGATACAGAAAAGTTTTTGTATACGTTAAACTAAGGATCAGAAAACTGTATTTGAAAGACAACTTAGAAATAAGAGTTAACGAAAATGTCGGTTAATCTTAGCAAAGTAGTAGTAATCCTCAGAGAATCTAAAGTAGCCGACCTAATCTCACTCGAGGAAAGCGGAAAACGTCACAAGTACCTACTCTTATCTACGGACATTGTAATACAACCCTGATCGATCCAAAAACTTGATTACTTATATACTAGCATGTATTCTAAGCTTTATGGATCCGCTTTATTGTAAATTTTACATTCCAATTTCAAGAAAAAAGAAAACATAGATGTCATAGAATCTCTTTGGACACATTTTAAAACTAAATGAAAAGTGTAGGTATGGTTACCTCACTGTTATTGTTTATAAGTGAACCTAACTCAGAGTTAAGTGAATTACACCAACTTGTGACAGTTATTACAGGAATATCACATATATAAGCCCTGCAGCAGTTTCTTACCCCTACCACTAGGAAGAACTATTCACTAACATTCAGTTGTTCGACTAATTCGTAGTACTTGGCACGGAATGTCGCTAGCCGCTATAAATTCAAGTTCTCATCAGACTCACTGTCACTGGAATACTTTATGGCCTGCAGGATCTCGTCTTCTATTTCTGCCTCACTTTGTTGCTTCTCGTCAACGGCAAGTTTGTTATAAGCTATATTGGAATTATGGGCCAAGTTAGAGCTGTAATGGCCGCCAAAGCAACACACACCCCATCTCTTAATTAGACACGCCGTCAGAAAGTATAGAGAAATAAAGCAAATGACGAACAACGCAATAGAGAGAGCCACGTTTAGTCTGTAGTGCCAGTTAGCGTTATCGATTTGCGGTAGGACCGTGTTCGGGTAGCAATAGAATCTCGGCTCAACGTCAGTCATGTTGAAAAGACGGGCGTCATCCAAGCAGGATGAGCATTGACTGTTATGTGGCCCCGTACACGTGGCGCAAGTGTAGTGGCATAGAAGGCAAACGAGGGGAGACTTCGCCTGCGCGCCTAAAGGTTCCATGTCGGCGGCTTCTAAGGCCATTGGTTTGGGAGCATCAGTGCCTTGCCTTTTGCTGACGGTTTGTCCGGGACCCTCGGGGAAATACGTAAGGTTCCGGCGCCTGGAGCTGCGTTCCGTGAGCACTTCGCTGGCGTACGTGCCGCCCGGGCAGCGCGCGTAGCACCGACCGTCGAACAAGTGCAAACCTTTCTCGCATTCTAGTGGGAGAGAGAACAGAGCGATTTAATTACATAGGTCACAGTGAGACAGTCCGCCACCACCAAATACCGATCCAGCGTCCATGCAGATTGCGTCTCTTGCAGCGGCAGGTCAAGTGATGAGAATGATGCGCTCCACACCAGCCATCCATGTAAGACGTAAGTAGAACAACGATTAGATGGAAAATCGGGGAAAGGTAAATAGAATCTTGTCACTGATCTCAAATAATTTTGCAATTAGCTTTGGAAACTTTTCAAAATCTCAAACTGTTCGATTAGCCATGCTCAAAAGGCGTGCACGAAATTAAATGAAATCAGGAAAATGTGAGGTTCAAGTAATCTCTCAAATTTCAGTGAACTGCGTAATAGGTAGGTAGTGAAACGAAACAAATAAACATCAAACAATAAATTAAGTGGGTAGAGTGATTTACGGCTCAATACACAAACAGCGAGTTCCTGCCAGCTCTAAATAGCTGAGCAGCCATTCTGTCAATTTATTTACTTCATTGTGTTTTTTCGCGGCTAAAATACTCTAGAATGTTAGGCGGAAAGAAATTAAATGTTAGAGAAAATCGGATGATTTATTATTATTAATCTTATTTGTTAGTGATCTGATCACAAGGAGTGAAATTGGTTACTCTGAAAGGTGGTGTGTTGTGCATTTTACCGTAATCGAGTTTGTTAAAAAATAAGCGTGTTGTAAGGTACAAGCAGGGTAAGCAAAGCAAAACATGCAACAAAATAACAATACAAGTATTGACATTATTAACAACAAAACATAACAACAGTGGTCCTTAAAAACTACGCCTGCTAATTTTGAAACTACAGTAAAACGAAACTAAATGCGACTAACTGCTATTTGAGATATCACAAAAAAATCCGATCAGAGACAAGACTCGGCTGAAGTCAGAAATAAAAATCTTTGTACGTTTTGTAATAAAAGATTGTTTTTATTATTATTTTTCGTTCACATAAGATCAATATATACATATTATGCATCAACATTTACATTAATAAATACATCGTACTGTAGCTACCTAACTCCGATGCAGGTGAACAATTTTACATTTCATACAACAAGTGTGTTATAAAAATGACCCTTCGAGTGAATATTGGCTAGCGGCAGACTAAATGAAGCAACTTTATTAAGCTAGCGTAACTTTTGCGACAAAATCGTAAGTTACGGTTCCGGTGAAATTATTGCGTAAAATAACTACGACAATTTTGTGAAAATTACGTTGAAAATGAAAAGGATCATCTTTGAAAAATTAGATAGTTATTCTCGCTGTGTTGCGCACTCGATTGTTAGGCAGCTTAATAAAAAACCTATTTTTATTGCAAAATTTAAAAAGCAAAATTAGTTTAATGTAACATTGCATCTGCGATTTTTTAAAATTGGAAATACAAAAATTAGGGTTTATTTGCTTGCCGAGCGTCGGCCACCGAGCATGAGACAATATCTGTTGCCGTTTCTAACATATGACCGCGTTCTCGTTTGCCCTGCAGCCGCCGCTTAGCAAGCCTTTGGTGTTAATTTTATAAAACCATTTGGTTACGCATCGCCGCACACGCCTTGTTCATTTAGTGTGCCGCTGCCTTTATGCGGACATTGCCCACACCCTAACTATACTTACAGTCGCTTAGCTACCTCGAAATTATGAGATTTCTCTTCTGAAGCTATTTTTTACAAGGACTTGCATTACAGAATTACATTTAATAATTTAAAATTAATTTAGCTACCAGTCGATGAGAAATGATGATCTTTCAGTCATTTTCGTAACAACTATTTCAATTTACACGTGAGCAAATTTGTACAAGTCTCCAAATTTATTAATCCGACACATTTACTTATTATGTACATCGTTTATGAGTAAGTGTTTTGTTACATTAGACCTAGATGGATTGGCAATCTCTGCTATGATCACAACCACAATATGCAATTATATTTTAATACAATTAACGTTAACACGATTGGATCTACTTGACACTAGACGTAAAAAGGCGTTAATCAACATCTCAACATGAAACTTATCGTAGGTAACAGATATGTATGACTCGTGACATTACGAGAATTTTGACGAACTCTAACATTCGTCGTTTCGTAATAAAATGCAAACAACTGAAAAATATGACAAGCTATAAGTACCTCAAAGCCATATTTTAGTTGCGACAGATATGCATGGAAACACGATAAGCTAATTCAGTATTTCGTAATAAATAAATAATTTAAATAAGAATATGTTATTCGATTCTCCCGCTAATAAAGTCTACAGGCTTCAAGTATTATGCTCCGGTTAATTATAGCTAATTATATAAATTATTATTTTATTAAATCATAAACCACATAAATGCGTTATAATTTGGTATCACCGTCGAGTGAGATTTAAACATTACATTTCCCACATTAAAATATCTTATCGCCTATTAAATATATTATGTTCATGAGTGATTTAAGTTAATTTAATATAAAACGAAAACAGGAGATTCAAGGGAATTCCTTTTCATTCATTGGCACAGGAGTTGGTTGGAAAACTTTCATAGGGCAACATAATTTTCAATAAGTAATGTTTCAAAAAAATATGGTAGCTGTCAATTATATTTTAAGCTATCAAAGGGATATTATTTCAAACGTTTATGAAAACAAAAGGGTCTCGGTAAAAATAAATTTACCTGCTTGTATTTTCCTAGCTAACTTTAGCAATAATAATACCACGTAAAAGTCACAATTACTTTCTGTTTTACTTCTCTAACATAATAATGACTTAACTTTATTATGAATAAACGATCTTGAATCAAAAAGGAAGAGAAACCTCCCTTTTACAACTAAAGTTAACAGTTCGAATAAGTAATACAGAAGATTGTGAGTTTCAGAGTATAAAAACCATTTTGTTTCAATTTTGGGATGCAATTAAATACTCGATTATTTAGTATGGACGAATTGGATAATCGTATATATTTATCAATACATTATTTTACACGTAATCGCACTTGTGTTCTTTAAGTACAAAACTTTTGACATTGGCGAATTGATGACAATTTGATTAATTTTAGAAATAATAAAAATTTAACCAATTGGTAATCAAGTAAGTACACTGATTTCTTTAATTAGGTATTAGCATCACTTACTGTACGCATGCATGTGTGTACAATTCTTTATTGCACATAATAATTAAAATAACAGTTTACAAGAAAAATAAGTAACATGTATAAAGCATGTTATTCAGAATACTATTTCTGTACGAGTAAGGTTATGTTGGCATGATCAAATATCAAAGCGTGATTTTAACTTGATTTTATTAACAACGCGCAATTGCGTGTCGCAGAGCTAGCCGTTGAAACGTACCACAGATAATTGGGCACACAAATATGTACCACAACCCAAAGCACGACGGTTTACAAAAAATAAATCTCCACTTTGATGAAAGCCCTACACCCTTTCCAAGCGGGACGCAGTTCGTGAGTTGGAATGAGTGAAAAATATCTGGTTACTTAGACAAGGTGAAATTCTACTAGCGTCTACGCTAATAGACCAAACAATTTGACGTTTGCTGTCGCCAACTTACATTCAAAATTCCAGTACACCTAACACGAAATCTCTTACCACGCCGTAAATTGCTATAACTCACTGCGTTTCTTTCCTACTAGGCTAGTTAGAAGGAGAATTATTAAGTTACGTAGCGAGTTACGGCTTATCGAAAAGGTGCGTGCTAGGTGTACTGATCATAGATGATGTCATTGTAGAAGCCAACAGAATGTATGTCACTGTGTCTAGGTACCCTTATTAAAATCATAATAATTTGCCTTTAATTGATTTAAGCTGATTAAAGATTATCGGGACATTTGATCAACAAATGATTAACTATTATCAGATAAGCATAGGCCAAAAAACCCGTCTAATTATATGTCATTACATTAGAAAACTTAAAAGCCGGTTTGATCTAGCATTAAGTACAATGACAATAAACATTTTATAATAACAAATTCTGGTGATTAGTATATCTCACCACCAGTATATTGATGACAGTAATGAAAAAATAAAATAAGAAATAGACGAAAACATTAAGTAAACACTAAGTATCCGTTAACAGCTTGTACTTATCTTTTAAATACATACTCTATTTATTGCCTGGATTACTAGGGCCAGTGTCCAGTTAGAACGGTCGGGCTCGAATCATAGATTTATTACATAGATACGATGCGAAAGCAAGTTCAAAATGTATTCTCTAAATGGACATGTACCTTAATAATCTTTTAAGTTACTTATTAGACTGTTAACGACCTTTAATTACATCTATGCGTCTAAGGGAATATCAGTCCTTTATTATACTCTATCATACATTTCGTTTCCCGCATGAAATGCGCACACTTCCAAAAACCCATTCTACGTCGACTAGCAAATAATAAGACAGCAGCCTCCCTCTCAGTACCCTACGGCAGTGTTTCGTACCTCAATACGTTAAGTCTAAGTTCAGTGTCATTCGTCCATCGAGTCGAATAAGTAACCCAAAAGCGTCCAGACCTAAGACTAATCAACTAAGTAAATTTAACTAAAATCACATGAGCCATGAGCACTAGGTCACCGTAACCGGGGCGGAGGTCGGAGCGGCCCGTCGCAAGCAGGGCGCCCGCGCCGGCCTGGAGGTCGCCTCGCGCGTGTCAGGTCTTAGGCTAGCAGTTAGTGCACAGTCGCGCTTTCTTAGTCTATTAGCGGGCGCTCGGCCCGCGCGGGGGCGCAGGGCGCCGGCCGCGGAGAGGAGCAGGAGGAGGCACAAACCTAGGCAGTGGTGCGGGGGCAGCGGCGCGCGCGCCGCGCAGCCCGAGCGCAGCGCGCCCGCGCCGTCCGCGCGCTGCGCCGGCGCCGCCGCGCCGTCCTCCGCGCCGCCCGGCGCGCCGTCCAGCGCGCCGTCCAGCGCGCCGCCCTCGTCACGGATCTGCATGTATCGTAACAAATGTACTATTTAAAAAAACATTCACTCGACACGTGGTATAAAAATAGGTTTAGTTACTAGTTCGTTATTTCAATTTAATACCTACATTACAATTACTTACAACACTAAATTATTAAATATTATGAGTATTCTGTAATTCAGTACACGGACACTGTTGTCTACATTTTTCGGTGTTATTTCATTTATGAATATAGATTCATAGTATGAGCGAACAAACAGAAGAAAATGTAAGTTTGCATTTGACAGTTTTTTAAGTCAAAACGTTCGAACTTACAACGAAAATATAAAGACTCTCCCCCAAAACCGTGTTTCAGCATCTAGTCTAGCAAAATCGTACTTATGGCAGGAACACAATTCCTAGTTAGTTACGCCAAATAGCCAGTCAAGCTGATAAATTCATATTGGTTCGCCCGTTGGGACTAACGTATCTACATCCTAAATTTCGTTCCAATGACTGGTTTACTGCAGAACGCTGTCACCCGTGGTAGTCATTAGCTTGTCAACAAGCCGCTAGCGTTTAACCCGCACCTGTGTCACTGTGGCTACAATTCCACGTGTGCTATTTGCAGATAAATTTATCCCGAAATCACGAGCTACTAGTATATTTGCGGCTGAGTAGTAGGATGAGTACATAAGGTTCCTCGATACATAATAAATAGAAGCTTCAAATAATTACGACAATATTAAATCAGTTGTTTACTTGTTAACAAATTACGGCTTTCTAAAAAATTTTTAACGAAGTTGAACGAATAAAAGAGGTAGACCTAAGTAGACGGTAGAATAATTAGGAGTACCTATAAACATAAAGGTTCTATAACAAAGATATTATTTGTACAATATTGGCTACAAAAATTTAGCAATATTATTTAATACCTCTCTTGTTATGATATTCACAGAAAACCTATGACAAAAATGTTATTACTTATTTTAGTTAGCTACCACAATAAGGTCATACCTAATGTTTTGTGTCCATCGGACGGCTCCGGGATAATCGAAACATCTGAACAAGAGAGACGTCTATCTATATAAAAAATAGAATTGTGAAAAAGGTTTTTAAATCGAATAAGTCCTAGAAGATTTCGTATACGGAGGGTGATTTGACCCTTGTATTGTATGGAACCAACAATTCACGTGACAAGGGTTTCTTTACACACCTACAATCATTCCTGGATCCTTGAGACTCGAGTTGAGAGTGACATGTATCACATCGAATACGGCCGCCGTAATACGTAAGTGTCACTGAATGTAATCCGAGATATTTTTCTCGTGTCTGTTACAGCATTAACGCCGGGGAGTGTCGCCGTCCCTGCACTTAGATCTATTGTGACAAAAACATACAGCGGGGCTTAATGTAAGTGCGTATGTTTCATTTCCCGCGCTGCCTGGCTACATCAAAGCAGCGAGTGAGAACGCGCATCCCTGTCAAGAACTTTGGGAAGCGACGCCATCAATAGCCGAAACACATTTTGCGTAAAATACAATGGCCGTTACATTGACTTGAAAGAAATATAGCTGACCTTTTGAAACAAATTACTAGACGGAGGCGTAATTATTTACCCGTCTCGGATCGAGACAAAACAAATAGAAGAAAGGGAACATGAATTTTTCAAGCATTTTATCTCGATTTTTAAAGAGCCAAGCAGGTTACTGATTGGAGTAATTTTTATTGTTTCTGCAACGAAGTTTGTTCTAAATATTTTTTTCAATGTTGCTTTCAAAACTGTGTAATTTTATCATCAGTCAATCAAGGATGAATGAAACTTGTGTTAGGATCTGAATCTCTTTGTCCCAAAGTAGTCTGTCACACGTGTCCGTTGCTGAAAAAACGTCTAACAAGAGCGACCGACCGTAATCATGTAAAATAAGAGTTAACAAAAAATGTTTTATTAGGCATAAAGTGTCGAGGAAGTAACTCAGCGGACCGTAGTATAGTTAATTAATTGATATGTCTGGATTAGTCGGAGCTATCTGTAGGGTACAAAATGGATCACCAGTTCAATTTTAACATGTTAAAAACAGACTCGTCATTAAAAGAGGACCAAATATCTAACTTTACTAGGAAACTTTGCTAAAGCAATTTTTAGCATGCCCCCTTGAGCCAGATTAATGATTGGTGCCCATAAACTCGGCCTAGTCTGGGATTAGATGATGCTTTTTCGCAGTGTTTGTTAAATACGCAGTGAGATAGGGTTACGCTGCGCAAGATAATGGTTTTGGTCATCAGTATATGAGAATTTCTCGGACGGCCGTACTTTACGACTCTATTTTTCCCTATTATAATATGGTATATATTTTCCCAGCCTATGAAAGAGTTAAATATAGAAAGAGACCTAGAAAATGGCGTGCGTACAGTTTGGTTTGACGGCAGCTGTTGGGTTCACTATTTAACCAAATTTAATTACGTTCTGGTATGTAATAAAATTGTGATGGACTCAGCAATCTATGACGCTGTTCGAATGAAAACTGACTGTGGAAACAGTCATGGCTGTGAAACATACGAGAGAACATTACGCTGATTTGAATGCAAACCTTTAGTATTCGAAGTGACACTTTAGGAAAAAGAAAACGATAGTGTGTCTTAGGTATGCATTACCAATATTATCCTAATTATAATAAAAATGTGTAAATATTTTGATGTTGGAGATGGAATGGGCTAATAGATTTACCATGTATAGTCTAAAATTAAAAATTAAAACATAATGCTTTGTCCCGTTTAATGCATAGTTCCCGCGCGCGAGCGATAAACGAATGCTACGCAGGCGAAGTCGAGGGTTCTAGTATTATTGGGGATTAAATAGTCTGGATTTTTTTTCAACCCCACAGTCCACTGCTAGCCATTGTTTTTGGAAAGCTCAACTGCGAGCGGTCGCATGCCTTCTGCATCGACTATGTCCGCCGACGTTAACCAACTCATAGGTACGTCTTCCGGGCCGTGGTTTCCAGTCTGGAACCTTAACGCCATACCAGCCATTACTTTAGTTATAAGGCCCAGCTAATTGCCACATCAACTTGATGAGATAAGGTGAAGTCATTTAAGTGGTACTTATATATCTCTGAGTGCGATAACCCGATATTTTTTTCTAGGTATACGTATTCATCAACAACTCATATATCAGTGGGATGAGTCTTACATGGATGTCAGACATCACTTACGTCTTCTTATTCATTTTGAGACCCACCCGTTCAGGAGTCCCGCTAAATAAATTATTTGAGGTTTATGTTTAAGATTCCCCTTGGTCTCCATGATAACGATATCTTCAGCAAATTGTAGATGAGAGATGTACTCGCCAATAATTTTGATGCCAAGTCCATCCCAATCCATAAGTTTGAAGACATCTTCTAGCAGGAGAGTATACAGTTTCGGAGAAAGAACAATGTCCCCCTGTCTCACACTCTTCTGAACTTCGATTCGCTTCGTACTCTGGTCCTGCAATCGGACTGACGTGGTAATTAAATAATAATCCAGCCTATTCACGTTCGACTGCTGGACGGATATAAGACATTATAAAAAGACTTACCGTATGCGATTCATGCCAAAGAGCGAAGTCATTGTCGATGGCGTTCTGGCGAACTTCTTCCACAGTTTCGGGCTCCTTTTTGCCCCATGCTCCCGGACCGTGCAACGCGTTCCCTGGCGCATCTTCTTCCTGCGGCGGCGTCTCTGTTCCGTAGAAGATCAGCTCCCATTGGGTGAGGGGGCCAGCTGTAGAAATGCAGGTTTTGTTTAGCGTAGGTCAGCAGATGTAAGAAATTGGCACAAATTACTAGGGTACTCGCTAATGACAGAGTGCCTTATGGACCTGCTAAAAGTCACATCGGTACCTAAAAGGTAGATTGTCGTTAGCAATTTAAAATCATAATAAGGTTTAAAAAATAACAGGACCGTCTAAATAAATGTACTTTACTAACGCTTTTGGCACCAGAATTTTGCTTTTATCATATTTTGTGCAATGAATTTGTATGTTGCTCGATAAAAGTTTAGATGAAGTTTTACGCTTGTTCTGAATAAAATACTAGTTTTAAAGTATTTTGCGTTTCATGGTAGTAAAAAACGGAGTAAAACCACAGCAACTATACGCAACATATTATATTGTGGCAGGCGTATGGAGATTCATATAAGATACCGGATAGCTATTCCGTGAAAACAGTGTTATGTGATGAAAGTGGTGATCGTTAATAGTCGAGTCTGTGTGATGTATGTTGTTTTATGTCAACGCGGAAGACGGCGGATTACCGATGGAAAAAAATCGCACAGACACGGCTGTGTTTTCAAGGAGAGTGTTGGATCTAACACTGTTTTTGCGTACTAGTGAGGTAATTTGTACCAATTTGTTATTTCTTTCTTTCGAAATTGGGACAATACTTTACCTAATGGGATAAAATATAGCACACGACGTACTTTAAGTATTAAAAGGGTTGGTAGTTTGTTACGGTTGGCTTTGTCGTAGCGCGTTCCATGATATATTGGGTCTTGTGCGACATTTTGGATTATTGGAAAGACGTATACTAAAGCTCATAAGTTTACGTTTACGTATTTTATGCAGTCCGTGAAATCTTACAAAGTCCTTCGAACTCGTCAGACGTCTAGTTGACGAACTAAATATACTTACATGGTTGAGATATGATATTTTAAAGTGAAATAATATGACGATACTATTCCCACGAAAAACGAAGGTCTTTTAAGAATTCAGGCACTGTACGACAACAATATACAGAAATCTAAACATTCAGAGCTCAACATTAGTGCTGGTCGATTAATGGAGCGACATGTCAGGGAGGCGATAGGGTATCAACACGAATCTGTCCATTCGATTGGTCACATATCTACATCTAGACAAATGTGATGGACAGACTGTGATGTATACATATCGCGTCACTCCTGTTGCTTTAGTAAACGACAGCAAATTGAAACAATGCTGCAACAAATAATGTAAAAAACTAAAATTAACTAAACGCTATTACTACAATTATTAGCGAAGCAGTGTCTTCGAATAAGACAAAACACGACTACTAACTAAAACGAGACGGCTGCACATTAAAATTACTTCCGCTACAAAATAAACTTCAAACAATACAAACACGGGACATGCAAAGAGCTGCTCACTCCGGAACAAACGTAATTGACGTGCAGGCTCAAACTAGGCGGCGCCGGGGGCAAATAAAACGTCGGCAAAACGAATCAACGGACACAACACATGCAAACGCTGTACCGTTAGCCTGCAGCGGCGCGGGGTAAATTCGCTGGATTTTGGGGTACTGCTCGAACAGGCTCGACATCTTGCGGCCGCGGGCGTCGGCCAGCGGGTCGGCCAGGTCGCCCTGCAGGTTGAGGCTGAGGTCGGGCGCCGCCGACGTGCCGCGCGTCGAGCCGTCGAGCGGGGAGCGCGTCGCCGGCCTACCCTGTTTCGACTTTTGCGAGTTCCTGTTCGGATTCTTCGAGTTCTTATTTTTTTTCCTCTTCACGAGGCCGACGGTGTACGTGGGCACGACCGTGAGAGGTTTCCCGCGGTTGTTTTTGCGCGCCTGCACCATGACGGGACGCGTCGCGTTGCCCTTTTTGCGCACAATCGGATTCCGGAACGGGATCGGATCGTTTTTGGCGGCGGGCGACGTCGTGCCGTATAATATTAATGACCAGTCTTGCAACGTCGCTCTGCCTGGGGTTGATAAATGACACATGACCGTGTTAATCACAGATGTAAGGTTGCAAAGGTTTCGTGGGTGGGTGGCGGCGGGCTTACCCATGTAGCGGCCTTCGTTGGAGACCTCGAGCTGCCAGACGCCGAGCGGGGACTCGCCCCACATGTGCACCGACATGAAGGGCCACAGGTTGAAGCCGGCGCGTGACGAGTCGTGCGCCCTGCAGGCACATTCATCATATTATTAGAAACATGCGCGAGAACTGAAACTGACTAAGTGTGCATTCAGTTGACACTAAACGAAAAATAATGTTTACTTATAATATAAGTATTATAGCATAAAAAGAAAAGACACGAAAATCAGAACTATTTACACTAATATAATTAGGTATAAAATTTTTGGCAAAAAAAAAAGTCAGGCTTCATACAAACTCAATACTATAAAGCTATTCTAATGACATCACCCGGGTAAAATTTTTCGATGGAGCGAGCGTTTCGAATTCTGCTACATGCAGCCATTTTAAAATCATGTTGCCATGACCTCATTAATATGGATAGTAAAAATAATTAAACAGAATACCGTCAAGTCTGGCCAGAGGGCAGCAGGCCCGGGCGCTACCGTGTACCTTATCTTGATTTAAAATTTTGTGAATAGTTTGTTACGGTATTCATTGTAACAGGTACCTGATGAAACCTCCATAAGTTCCTTAATACAACACTTTGCACAAAACTTAGTTCTAACCGTCTTCATTCCTTGTCTGAGCTTAATAAACCTATAAATACGGTTGTCTAAACTTGCCCTAAAGTTTAGCTAGTGTATCGTCTAAGTTAGTACTTGGTAGTAACAATTTATACTCATTAGACAGAAATTTGTGTCTAACGTTTTGTATATAAAGCGTAGAGCACATGCGCTGAAAGTGAAATGGATTACAGACAAAATTCGCTTTTTGAAGTTTTTTCTTGACCTCAAATTAAAGCTGTACCCAAGGGCCTCCTGTTCCTAGTTTAGTAAGAAACAATCGTAATTAAGTTTCTTTGTAACAAAATCGAGGTAAAAACAAACAAGAAGTTGAGACCGGTCGAGAAGTAGCAGTAACTAGCCCTCGTGAATTCGCTCCGCGGCCTGGGTAACAGTAATTGTCGGTTTTGAGACTTTGTACTAGTTTGGCACGTTTAGGGTTTCGCAACTTTCCACACAAACTATAATTCCTTTGTTCTCGTTTGGACAGTAACACACGTCTTCAAAGGTTATTAATTACAAATGAGAGCTCGGCGGACAACGGAAAGCTCCGGGCACAAAGCGGGGTACAAAATAATACGTACATATAAACTGAAACTTTTAAACTGTTGGACGAGTTGCTGATAAAAATGAATTTCACAAAACATGGACAGAACAAATTGTACCTTCGAGTGTTTCAATTTGTTTTGTATACATAAAAGGCCAAGTACGAGTCGGATTTGCGCACCGAGGGCTCCGTATCACCGTGCAACATTTGCGTTATGTTAAAACAACTCGTGAAAGAAAAAAACCATAGCGAACAATTAAGATTCTTTGTGATTTTTTTATGCTTTAAAAAAAAATTCCGGTTCTAATTTTCCCGTAATAAAAGGTTATTTATTAATTGCAATTATTCCAGATTTTTCGTTGATAAACTTTACCTATTTTTGTTTTTTTTTGGTACCCTATGGTTTTTGTATTAAATACCTAAGTTTTCCGCTGAGAGGGATAGTAGAAAAAATGATAACTAACGTATTTGGTTGAACTATACGTTTTAGTCGGTACAATCGAGTTACAAAAAAACATTTAAAAAAAACACATTAAAATTAGGTTTTTCATTTATAACGTTATCGGGACTTAAACGCGATAAAAATACATAGATAATTTACCTCGACGTGTCGGCCACGTTTCAAAGGGCTTGTTAAATCCCGATAACGTTATAACTATGTGTGTAAATCGCGAAAGTTTAAAACAATTTAGGTTTTTTAGTTTTACTCTAAATAACTCTTGAGAAAGTTTACATAGGTACTGAAAATTGCAAAACTCCCAAGGAAAAACTTATTCTGCACAGCTACGGAGTCGCGGGCAACACAACAGCCATAAATAATATGTAAATGAAGACATCACGAGCACGTGCCAGACAGACACGAATGTTTCTGTAATACCTACTAACTGTTTGGTGAACCCGAGACACGGCAGACGTCTGCCAGCTCCGCGGGATAAATTATGCTAATTGTTATCATTCTAAGGTGTAAAATACAAAATGGGGAACAAGCGTGGGAAGTTAATTTGGATATACGTGTATTTATAGTAGATAATGAAAAGCCTACGTTGAGGGCAAACAAACAATTTTTTTTTATGGATCATGACAGGTGAAAAAAGAAAAAAAATTGTGCTTTTAACTGTTATAGCTTACACAAAATATTTTATTACGGAACTCTGTAAGACGTAGGCAGTCAAAAATCTGTATAAAAATTATGATAACTCCCATAAGTCACCATATAGACGCTAAATCTAAATAAACTTTTTGTTTCGAATTACTAACGCGCCATTTTTAAACAGTAATATCTTTATGAATATGGACAGTAGATCATTTCCAAAAACACTTGAGGGTTAAGTGTTTAAAAGTTTTTAAATTATAGTACAGTCAGCATGAAATATATCAAGTTGGGCAAAATACCTAAACACGACTCTATTGTCAAATTTTACGGGTAGCAGGACCTTGTGCAAGGTCCGTCAGGATCGCTATCACCATATTGATCGCTAATCCTGTCGCTAGACAGCAGTGCTTGCGCTGTTGTATTCCGGCTTGGAAAGCAAGACAGCCGTTATAATTACTAGCACAAGAGTTATTCCATCTTAGCCTTCTGGGTTGGCAACACATCTCCTTGGTGTAGAGGGTGTCTATGAGCGGGGTGCTCACTTACCATCAGGTGACCCCCTTGCTCGTTTTCCTTCCTATGTTGAAAAAAAAACGATCGGTCGTGTTCAGATATTTTTGATCACCTTGCACTCCATTACATTTGATCCTGACTGTACTCCATAAAACCTGCCCAAGTTCCCTAGTACAGTGCTGTCTTACCTGGGAGCTAGGAGTGTAACCTCGGTGCCTGCAGGTGATGTTAGTGAAATCTTGAGATCGCCTCTTCGAGCCGCTGAAAGCGATATTCTAGCTTGCACGTGCTCGAGGTAATTGACTCCGGGACACGCGGTCACGTCCAACTGGGGAAAAAACGGTTTTTTTACAATTTAATTCGATCACAGTGCAACAGTGCTGATGGAAACAAGAGTTTCAGCGGACAATAGGGTTTCAATTTGCCTGGTAACAATAGTCCCGTCACGCAAAATGCTTGTCGTTTTTAGCAATCTGCGGTCACGTTAAAACACTGCCACAATGTTTAGCTTTAACATAACTAATTAACAGATTCAGGCATTACTTTGTGCAAAGTTAACAGAAAATAAAATAGAAAGTTAAAATGAAAATTAAAATAAAAAAAATCGCCGAAACCGCTGTTTCTGGGTAGGGTGCCCACCCAAGTAGCACGCAAGCGTTATATCAGCTGTATAGTAGCTGTATAGAGGTGATCACCTTTGTACAGCTAGTATACAGCCTATATAGCGCTTGTGTGCTACGTGGGCAGAAGGCTGGCGGCGTTACATCTTTGAACGGCAATGCCAATGAGCGAGGAAAGGTCTTGTGCAGTACCATATCAACAAACTGGAGCAAATTATGGTGGTGCTATTTATCATCAGGTGACCCGCTTGCTCGTTTGCCTTGCTATTTCATTAAAAAAATAGAGACGGTCGCGTCCAATAACAAAGCGCTAGTAAGCAAGTGATTTTCTAAGTGCAACAGCGATGAGCTCGACGCTGGGGCAGTGCTCCGTCTTGCTCTAGCGCGCTAGCTCGAGTAAGCAAGACGAGGACGATGCTTCAACGTCGAGTCCGACGATGATGCGTTTAGAGAATAACCGCCTTATACATAAAAAATAAAATAATAATAATAAAATAAGCTAACAAATGCTTTATCCCTTTCATTTGAGGGCATACGTCACAATGATAGACAAAGACAAAAAATGTTAAGTAACAAACGTTTACGCAGAGTTTATGAATAAGGGGGTAGAAGCTCATACAGGTGGCAGGAAGGCGCTGGTTGCATGCCGCTCCCAACCGGTCACTTTGGAAATCCATGGGGGAGGCCTACGTTTAACAGTGGACTTTTTGTGGCTGAGATGATGATGATGATGATGAGTGTATGACATCGGTTACACGCTCACTCTATCGTCAGTTCAGTCCATCATTCTGGTCAGAATGACGAGAGAATTATCGTGTAACCTGTCTCGTGTCGTGTCAGTCTGAACTAATCGTAACCGTGTCCGTTAGTCATAATTCAGGCATCAGTCAAAACTATACCGGACTGATGGACTGAACTGACGCCAGAATTAGCGTGTAAAGTGTAGCGTTAGAAGATAACTGACCTGTAGGGTAACAGAAGACCTGGGTGGCACGGCTCGCTGCGGGCGCGGCGCGACGAGCTCGCAGGTGCGCTGCGGCGGCACCGAGCGCCAGGCCCGCGCCAGCCGGACCATGCCGGCCGCGTCGAGCAGCCCGTAGCCGAACGAGTGCGAGACGTTGCGCCCGACGCCGTTGACCCGCCACTCGCCGCCCGTGCTCAGCCGCTCGGGCCGCGCTGTGCGGACCACTGCGGGAATTATTGAACTCATTAATCGGCGGGTAAATTGGTTTTAAATACAGTTGCTCAAAAGGTAGTAGTTTTTGATGCTGTGTATCGTGAAGAAAGTTGATCTTTCAAACTACTTAGTGATTTTTTTTTTAATTTTTTTGAAGCTGCAGTTGTACCGTGCGGAAAGTAGGACTTTTGGCACTAGTGCTTTTCAGTTTTCCATTTCTTTTCCATTTTTTTAACAATTGTTCAAATTGCATTTAGAATTTTTATCAGACAAAAAAATTTAATAATACTGTCTCATTTAAGTACTGTTATATTTTTTATTTTTTCGAAAATTTTATAAAAAAACGTCGTGTGATACACGTGCGGACCTGTAAAATGACATATTTTCCGTACGTCACCAAAATGTAATATTAACTCATCATCCTGCATACAGAAGTTATAAAAGCTTGCTTTCACCGTCCATGTCTATACGTAAAATGCCATAATAACATAACATTAGACTTGACTTGTGACAAGCTTTATTTAACTTGCAATGTTCGTATGTAAGTTGTCCGTTTCAAAATTTGCAAGTCAATTTTAAGCCACTTCCTGTGGTCGGATTGTTCCCGAATGTAGTATATGTATGTAGAACCGATGGCAATACAAATAATAAAGTCTTGTCAACAAAAAAGCTAAGAACAAAATTTTTAACAAAAAACTTATTCAAGCCTAATCTAAGAAAATCTAAATGTTCGCAATAGTTACATATTTGTTTGTAGATCTGCCTTAAAATATTGTATCTAAGTATTGATAAATAATAATAATATGCTAACAAGCAAGTAATAAAATACATAACGAACAATTGCAATAAATTGTACGCCAATTGCGACAGTGCTTTTTCCATCAATTCTGATGTTTGAAATCAAGACTTATTATTCGACTCTGATTACGATTATGTAACAAACATCGCAACATCTAAGTAAACAAGGATTACCTGAATTGTAAATAGGCACCTATTAAAAATATGGCAGGTAATATTTTGTTTACTTTATTATATTTTATCAGGCATAGACACAAATTACAAACTTAAGCATATAAACAAGTCATATATTACACGTTAGGCCCCTTCTTTCTTAAAAACTATAGAATACTCTAAACCATTAAAAGGTTAGGGGTAATTCAACTGAAATATTGCCCAATATATCTTTATAAAGCCATGGTGTGAGAACGTTGGGCTCGCATATTAAATTAATAGTTTCATCGCGTGCGCAAACTTTCCCCCGTAGAGAACTGTAAATCTTGTTTCGCGTCTGTATTTTTTGCGGGATTTTCCAAAAAATCCTAGAAACAATACAAGTTATTGTTGTTCGTTCTTAGTTTAATTCAGGCACATTATTTATGGTTAAATTTATGTACGCAAAATACGTTAATGTTTTCCATAAAGTTTGGAATCGATACCTATTTAGATAGCCAAGACAAGACAAGACTAATACTCTAGCAGATAACAGTTGAAACTTGAATCTAACTTGCAACAAGTCGATTTATCAAAGGTTTATTAGAACATAAAGAAGTGGATTTTGGTAGTTAGCACCGATAAACTGGCCAAACAGTAAACATCAGTAGCCGCTTAAGGTACATAATCAAGTACCCAATTCTATACGCTGGTACAGTACCCGGCAAAAAAGATTGCACATATCGTTCTTTGGAAAGAGACATTTGGCTGTTTACGAAGATTTCCGAACACTGGCCAACGCACAATTTAAAATTGGGGGATTTCAGCAACTCTATATTATATATTTTCAACTAAATGCGTCCGTACCCTACTGGAGCTGTACAACGACTGACGACCGTCACATAGGTAGTGACAACGCTCTATGAAGCCGAAATTAGTCGAGTCTCTTTCCAAAGACCGATGTGCAATGTCTATCGCCGGGTACTGTATTAGGTATGGGTGCTAACTTTATTGATAGCATTGTTTTATTACAGAGTACATAATAAAGCCTTCATTGTGTCGAAGTCACGTCGCTATGCGCGTCATTTTGCCACGCGTATTGACAGCTAATCGGTTTTCACGCGGAACGGTCGCGGACACGGGGGTGGCCTGAACTTTAACGCTTGTCGCAAATTAACAGGTTATACAGGCCCCTATTTCATAAACAAGACAGGCGACAGGTGACAGTGATAATTAGCCGTACATTACCGTGTCGACAGGTAATACTGACAATGTATACCGAATTGTCACTGTCACCTGTCGCATGTCGCGTTTATGAAACTGGGCCCTGGTTGATATCGAAGTGGTAATACAAAACTGTTTTTTCGGATACATTTCGGATCGCCTGCTATGTCTCGCTTTGTAAAAATTTGGAAATCTATCCTTTTTTAAGCTTTACTAATTCGTAATTAGGTATTCCGGCTCGTCCTGGTTATCCTAATTATTATTTCAAATAAAGAGACTATGAAACAAGTCGGAATGCAGATTTGCAGTCAAAACTCTCCTTTTAGATAATATCAAAGACAAGTTATTAAAAAAACTTATTATAATTTATCGTATTATAACAAGAAATATAAAACATGGACTTCCCAGTAAAATGTGTGTGTTTTCCCTGAATTATACTTTTTCATGCTCTTTTGTGGTGATTAATAAAGGGTTATTGTATTATATAGTAAATTGAAAACAAAACAAACATAATAATATATTTGTTATTGTTAACTACGTTTAAAATGCAAAAGTGTCACATTTTCTGACTTTATCGTTGCTTTACATTTAAACATGTGCAAGTTTGAACTTAATAATTCTAATAATTTTAAGAAAAAAAACAACGTTTAGTGTCATACTCATAAGGAATGCTGTCATAGATTACGTAAATGTGTGTCACTTATGTTATTAAAGATACAGAGGAGCTAGCATTGGCTTCTTATTGTCATATTTTTTTGGTTTGGGTTAGTGCCAGCAGGAAAGAGATTCAATAAGCGATACAGCATGTCGCGAGCACTCATGCTAGCTGTACCGGCAACCTTAATTGCTCAAAGTCCATGGCGTCCATTTGCACTTTTTTGCAGAAACCCCGTAGCTTCAATATCCAGTGTGCAGCAGATTTGTCCAGAGCAAAATGGCCAACTCTATTAAGGCTAGTTGTTTGTGGTGCATGCATCGCCGGAAAATTGAGTATAGAGTATAGATTTGGTATAGATCTCTCACCGTCGCTTGTTTTACATCCTATAGATTCGATGCAAATGCTTTTGGAAATATATACTTAAGAGGAGTGTGAACCCAGCGCTCTCCATACAAACGGCGATAACGGTTTCCACCATCTAAACCTCAACCTGTAGCCATGATTTTTTTGTATGTTGTCATTATGCCCCAGAACTAGGTTTGTATGTTTTGACTTTTTTAATATTCTTAATAGTTTCAAAAATGTTGACGCCTTTTTTGTTTTGTACGAAACTGCTACAATGCAAATATCGTCAAATCTATGAAGAATATTTAAAAAATCAAAACTTACAAACCTAGTTCCAAGACATTATGACAACATACCAAAAAATGCTTGCCATAGGTTAAGATTTAGAGGGTGGAAAACGTTATCGCCGTTTGTATGGGGAGCGCTTTTACGAGCTGGGTTCACACTCCTCTTAAGCAGTTATGATAACGTTTAAATTGCTTGCATCTTTGCGTTTGATTCTTTTCGTAAAAAATGAACACATTACAAACATAGGTGTTACACGTACGAAAGTTATCGTCTCGTCGAAAATTTTTCCTCGTAATTCTTGGATTTTTATAAAGTTCTGAAATGTATAGCGAAAGTTGCTGAAAGATGTGCAAACAAACTTCTCTTTCCTGTGTATTAACCGAGATGTAAATCATGAACGTGTAAAGTTAACTTAGCTTATGTGAAAAACTTTCTTACTTTCACTACTCAGACGAAACGGGGGTCATTATCATTAAATCACTGTTATTTTTCGTTAGTAAAGTCTGCTACCACCTACAAAAATCACTTTTATGGGTTAAGGCGACTATTTATTTATTTAAGCTTTATTGCACAAAATTAAAAATAAAACTAACTAAAATAAAATAAAAATAAACTTTACCAGTCAACCTTTAGGCAAGGGACAGATAGTTGTGGGTAGTGCACAAAATATAATTGGTAACGAAATAAAATGACTTAATTTATAATAGTATAGACAACGCATCGGCAGTCTCCTTTTTGTTGCGACTGTCTATAGGCGGTGGTGATCACTTACCATAAGGTGACTCACTTGCTTATTTCCTTCCCTATTTAAAAAAATAAAATAAAAATTAAACACAACAGTCTAACTCACCAATATGCTGCATATCCCGCCAGGTGAGGTCGCGGTTGGCTTGCAGGGCCAGTGCGCAGATGCCGGCAGCGAGCGGCGCGGACGCAGATGTGCCCGTGTGCCCCGCAGTGCACGAGTGGTGAAGGTCCGTTGTCACAACCTTTGAGAAACAAGCAAGCTTAATACAACGCCAACGGTCTACGGTGGGGTAAAGCTCAGTAGACTTAATATGACCGACCCAGGTTTAATTTATCTGCTCTGCGTCTCAGTCAAAAGTGTTATAAGAAAGGGACGAATATAGAGTTAAACTAAACTTGGCTTGGTCATGTTTGGGCCACATAGGATCTTTATAAGTTTCTGTTTTTTTTCTATGGTTACCATCAACTTCCTGTGGCCCGTTTCACGAAGCTACAAGGTACAATTTTACAAGTCTAAACCGGCAACATTGGTCATTATGCCCATTGCCATTGGTCATTATTGACCAATGTTGCCGGTTTAGACTTGTAACTTGTAGCTTAGCGAAACGGGCCACTGGCATAATGCTGTGCTGTAAGTGTCGTAAATAAAATCTCTCTGAAATTAAAAAAAGGATCGTAACATCTTTTAAACCTACCTCAAAGAAGGAGGAGGTTCTTCGTCGGAATATTTTTTATCTGTAAAATTGGTACTTGTAATTCCCCCAACCCATAATATGGGTTGATTGATTTCGATGAAACAATTCTCGAAATGTCGAAATTAAATATTTATGAAATAAAGTGCAATTTCGACTGCTTCATTAAATGACATAAGATTTAAATTATATCTAAAAACAAGATTAACAGAGGAAGCTCTGTATAGTATTAAGAATTATTTTGACATTCAATTCTAATTTGATTTAAATTGTATAAAATAGTCACGATTAATGAGTATAACACACTCACTTTACAATGTATGAACCTAATTTTATATTTAAGACATGTTCTAGTGCATAATTTATGTCAATGGAATAAAGAGATATGACTATGACTATGGCTATGACTTGTTTGCTCCCCGACTGAAATATGTCGTGTTCATTAACTGCAAATTAAGCTTAACTGGTAATCAAAACTTTATCTACTTCGACAGGAAACTTGTCTTTGACATTAAAGAAAAACAAAGATAAATTTACTTCCCTTTGGCATGATAATTTGGGTAATATTTTATCGAAATCCAACTTTTAAATGCCAAAAGGACTTTTATGTTGTTTATTTTGCTAAGTCAATTCGAAAGTCTAGCCGGTCTCTAATTCCGATGAAATATTTACAGAGCTACACGAAGGCCACTAGCGTCCTTCGGTGTAATTTATTTTATTATATGGCCCATAAATAACGGATATGATTCGGGGGATTCATTGTCATTTTAAATTTGTAATACCCCTATATCGAAGCCGCAACAGTCCGGTACAAGTTTGAAATGCTATCCGAATGAACTGTTCGTATTATGCAATAGAGTTTCGATTCGTTTATTGGAATGCCTTGCCGCGTCTCGGCGTACTGCGACGCTGGGTCTTTTGTAGCGACGGAAGCGCTCCGCTGATTGCATCCTCCAGCCGTTTGTTACGGACGGAATAACAGAAAAAAACCTCCATACGTACATCACTGAGCCATTCGACATTCGGAGCGAAGGTAGAAATACTTCTAAAACGCGAACATACTGAGACTTGTACGTATGTTCGAAAAGTTTCCTAGCGAGTCCGAAGAGCCTTGATTTATGAGTCCGATATTGAAGCAGCCTATATTCTACCGTGCACCCCGGGGCTGTAGAGTACGAAACACGCCGCCCGATGACGTTAAAACGAGCAAACTAACTTTATTTCATTAACCCTGTTAGCGCCGTGCGAATTATTCACGGCGATACCTACATTTTATATTTACATTTTCATTTATGCAACATTTCCTTTGTTCTTTATTCCTTCTTCTATTCTCGCAGTAAACTTTATTTAGGTATGTTCAAAATAACGATACTAATACATTTATTTTTATTACGATTATGAATGACTTTAATGATTTTAGCTACGTAAACAAAAACAAATCGTCGTGTATAGTGTGTGTATGTATAATACATGTATATTAAACCGATATAGCTACGCGAAGCTACAATATGCTTGGCAAGTCAACCACTAGAGTTTCATATACCACGCTTTTTTTCATAAATGGCGCCGTTATAAGCAGGACGCAGCGTATTTTTGAAGACTATGATACTTTCTTTCGTCGCATCAGTGAAGATCAACGGCCATCTGAGACTCTAGTGAAAAAGGGGCTAAGTTTAGAAAGGCTAAAGAGGTATTAGGCTTAACCTGGCTTCTTGCAAAAATTGTAAGATATTTTCTATACGCTACATGTACGCAATTGAATGAATAAATAAATAACCCTCTTGTCACTAGATGGAAAATAGCTGTTATTATAATTTAGACCTAACCATTTTTTCACTAAGACCTCAGCATTTCAGTTTGAGTAAAACCTTAGAGCTTTATCTCCTTTGATTGAAAATGAATAATTTATTTTGCAAGTAGGCCATATAGCATCTTTTACATGTCTGAGTGTACCATCGCGCTTTGGAAAATGGAAGATTCTGCTGAGAAGAAGCGTCAACAGCATACCCCTTTTTTTCTTCCCTATTCAAAACAAGATAGTGCAATTAATGAAAAAACACCTCGTTGAGTTTCTTGTTAGTATCTTCTCATTAGAGGTTTTCCGAACCGGTGGTAAATATGACATTTAGAAGTGCTTCCTGTAACCCTAATCTGAATAAAGATATTTTGACTTTGACTTTAAACACGCAACATTACCTGTTTCTCATTCTGCGCGCCGCTGCTATAGGTCGCAGCGAGGGTAGAACTGCACATCTCGGAGTACCATGGCACTTCCCCACGTTCGGTGGCTGAGGATATCGAGAGAGTCCATATGGAGTTGGTGTAGCCGTCGCAGTTGCAGTTGTCGTGCTCACGTCCGCCGTTGCCGGACGCCCACACGAATATTGAGCCTTTGCCGTTGCGACCCTGTGAAGTAAAAATATATTCAGCAGGAAGAATAAAATGTTTAGGCCCTGTTTCACCAGTATCTGATAAGTTCCTGGTATTAGATCCAACAGTGATGTCGTCTCTGTTTATTCTATGGACGCAAACAGAGACGATGTTACAGTTATTTGTTAGACATCATATCGGGAACTTTTCAGAGAGTGGTGAAACAGGCCCTTTATGTTTTTTTATTGGTTACGCGATTGGGCGATATCTGTTAGTTGACTTTGATTGGAAACCTATGGATAATACTGGCGCAGGATCAAACAAAATGGGTTGGCAACAAAATGCCGAGCCAGTGGCTGTAACGGGCTGATTTTTAAAATTTAAAGAATCCTTGATGTGATGTAAGTTAATTAAATGGAATTATTTAATTATTAAAATGTAAACGTTGACTTTTTTTTTTAATTCGTTGTATTTATTCATTACATGTGTTCTACATGAAGAATTAACATTGAAGTTGAATATTATAGAAACAACAACTCGTACATATTTGAGCTTATAAATTACTGATTTTGTTTGTTATAGTTTCAAGCTTTAAGTGATAGTTCAAAGAGGCGCAATTTAATTATAAAGACTGACATTATACTTTTTATTCCGGATAAACGTTCTTTCAGGGCAAAGGAAATCAGCTGCACTGGTAAAGCCGCCGGTAGAAGCAAGAAATGAATAAATAAACGTATTAATAACAGCCTCGAGGGAAAATACAGGAAAGGCAGAGAAATTACATTTTCTCAATGAAGAGAAACAAGAAAGATGAAAACGGAGCATAACAGCGGCGCCAGCTGTCACGTAATTTTTTCAAATTCTCACAAATACAAAATTCAAAATTTATAGCTCATTTAACTCTAAGAGTGAGTTTAACGGCTGCAAAATTTTGTCCTCACTCCCGTAGCTATCAAGACGTAAAGTAAAATTAACTTTCCTTGCAATAAACTCGAGCGTTAGGCCTCGAGCAAGGAGCAAAGATAATCAGAAAAAGTAAGACGACGGGGAACGGTTAAACGAGGTTTCGGTGTAAACAAGGACACTCGAACGGCGCTCAGAGTTGAAGAGGGAAACAACATTATGTAAATTTTATACCCAACAACACTTGACCATATCGTGTCGGGGCACACGAGGGAAAATAATTGCATCATTACAGGAATTACTCTCGCAACTCGCAGCGCCCTTCAAACTAACACAAAACCACTGCTTTGAGGCTTAAGTTGAAGGCACTCTGATGCGCACTGAATAAGAATCAATATCGAATGGAGCTTCATAATGACAAATTGCTGTTGCGAATCTAGCGCAGCTGGCGTTATGACTTTTCATTAAACGCTATGGTTCGCACGTTCACTGTTAAAAATATGAAAACGCTTAAACTGTCGGCTGAATGGCATTTTTTGTTCGGTTCCCAAGGACTAATTATTTATTAATACCAGCCACATAAAAGGGCACTCGAGGTAAGTCGGTGTTCGTTAATGGGAATGACGAAGTTTTTAATGTTCAACTTTTACATAAAGCGTTAACGATTTTAGAAATACCTGCAGTTATTTCTGTCACGACCACGGTCAGCGTTTGTTACGTAACGCTTTAATTTGGATTCGTTCGATACGGAAATGTAATTTACATTCAGTTAAATTTGTTAAGTCCGACGCAATTCCTTTTCAATTAAGGACTTCGTGGATTGAAGGAAAACGTCGCAACTGATTTCTTGTGCAAAATAAACCTTTTCCCTTACAAATAGGCTAAATTGAATAGGTAAATTGAAGGCTTAAGTTTGCTTTAAATATCTAAAAAGTAAAGTTAGAAGATGTGGATGTGTTGTAAGTTTGTTGTCCAGTCACGTTCATCCTCATTATCGCTGCCAATATAACTTTAAATATGTCTTTGTAAAATCATCAACAATGGCCTAAACATCTTGTAGAGAAAGTTCAAACATCGCCTCGGTGGAACTTACCAGTATTTTTGTAGGTATGCAGGCTAATATGAAAGTGGCATGATCGATCGTACAGCACGCTTAAAAATGCGGTGGGAATTTAATGCGTACAAAGACTGTTCAGTTTTGCACGTAGGTGAATAAGAGTATTTATGATCTACTTCGATATTCATAAAATGATAAATTGCCAACACCAACACCCTTAATGATTAAACAAATACCCAATCAGTGCAATCAATTTTAATCCGCAATTTGATTGATTGCAATAACGATAAGCATTTCTTCACGATTTACTACTAATTACTGAACAATCTGGATTAAGTATTGTCGCTGAAAAGCCGGCAGCTGTAAAGACTAATTTTGCAATCCACTTACAACCACTCGGATATTGATCCAATCTGTCAATATCATCACCAGCACTGATAGTCAAAGACAAAATCATTAATTAATGGACAACGTCGAATGGAGATTGGAAACTATTTCCAAAACCCGTACTCTACGTGGCATACGCTTACTGCCTATATCAGATGGTGCGAGTTAGCGTGGTCAGTTACTTAAGTCCAGTAACTCGTACCGGAATAGTTCACTTTTTGTTTTCACTCGCCACTTGCTTTCCTCCGTCACTTGCTGTATGTGATTGCCTGAGGTGAGTCGAGCTACTAGCATGCAAGTAGACAATTTCAATAGCTGATCGCTGTGAGTTGTGTGACCTAGGCATAAATACATTTATAATGTCGATCCAACAAGCTCATTTGCAGGTTTGAGTTACTAACAAATCGCTGTCATACTTGTCACTGACGATGACAGTTTTCAGTTTGTTTGTCCAACGGTATGAATGGATTAATATTCAAATTTGATAACAATGGCAATTGTTATTAGCATCTACATGGAATGCATAACTGGTTTTGGAATTGCAAGCTTAGACTATTGTTTTCTTCCCGTTGCTAATAGTTGAATGAATATTGCAAAATTTTCTCCTCTGTCGGCAGCGTGATTACGGTTAAATAACTACCAATTTATTCCAAAAATCAGCCACAAGATAAAGGAAGGCGACAAAAAATAATGACCGGTAATTATTTGTTTTTGTCTCCAACGCTCAAATACATATCGCATGCTTAGTATTAAAGCGACCCATTTCTGAATAATACACGTCCCAAAATATCACCCTAATTAAAAGACATAGGGTTTAATTTTGGGAAATATCATATTCAGAATTAAGTCGGTTTAATTCTAAGGGTGCGATATTATTATTTTCTCGTCGCATTTTATTTTGAGCACTTGCCTGTGGCCCTAACCTTTTTGTGTCATAGTTTTAAATAATAACAAAAATTACAAAAAAACACCATATTTATCTTCAAAGTTTGTGGAGTAAATTCAAAATAATTAGAATTAGTAAAAAAATATGTAATATAATACTAGAAGTTGATAATAATCCCACACAGTTTCGTGTCAGTTTTCATTCGGGCAGGTTTTTTACGGTTACGAGTTGTTCGGGATAAAATACAAAATATAGAGGTACTATACGATGATATGGAATTCGCGGTGAGCGAATCAGATTAGCACTAGGCCGGTTTCATTACGAACTCATATTAGTAATGTAGTCATAAATATGATCATTTTTTTCTTTATCTTACCTTAGTAACTCCTTCTAGGAAGGCCCTAGTAGCCAGTTCCCCCGGGCCGTCGACGGTTTTCCCATCGTCATCGGGACCCCAAGACGCGCTGTAAATGTCCACGTGTTGAGGGTTCAGACTCAGAGAGCGGGCCTCCACTGCATCCGTCACATCGCCGTCCAGCATGCGAACACCTAAACAATACAAAATATATGAGTATAGGACAGGTATAGTCGTAGGCAAACATCTTGAGCATAAATTGAGTGGAGGGGTATGTTTGCGCAAACACATTTGTACTAGAAACGGCTACTGCAGTCAAGGTCATTGCTCAAGATGTTTTCCGGAAACTGTACTGCCCTTAAAGTACACATATGCCAAACTTCGGGTTTCAATCTTTAGCGGTTTAGGCTGGATGCTGTCAGTTATCTAACTAGGGATGCCCGATCTGAATCGATCTTTTGGAAGATCGATCTTTTGCAATACGATCTGCCATTTTTTTAATCGATTCACTTCAATGCGATCTTCGACAAGATCAAATCGCATGCCTAAGAGATCGGATGAAAAAAATCGAATGATTGTTATTATTAAATTCTCGTAGTACGATATGCAAAACGTAAATATTTCTTGACCAAAGCTTACATTGAGATCTGTTTCTTATTACGAGTACATGAAGTGAAATAGTATACATTACTGTTAACAATTTTTGCTGCTATGTTCAATGAGCACTATTAAAAAAGAAATATGAAGGTAGGTGATAATTTTTCGTTTCAAATCAAATCAAAAGCTTTTATTTAAGACAATAAAGGTCCATATATGTTAATAACAACAACGTACTTAAAAATCTATGTTAGTTACAGCTACTCAAAAATAATTTAATTAATTATTGCCCGTCGCTTCCATAGTTTGATCTTGTATAACGAATTGTAGTCTTGAGAGCGTGACTTGTTTTTAAAATGGATCCGCCAGTAAAGTCAAATGTTTGGAACTTTTTTATTAAAAGTGACACGGGAGAAAATGTAAATTGTGCCAACTATTGGTTAGAACAAAAGAAAATACCACCAACTTGACAAACCATCTAAAACGAAATCACAAAAAAACTTATAGTGATATTAGTGATGGTATTAAAAGTTTAAGAAAAACTGAAGAAACTTCCAGTAAGTAACTCCTTTTCGGATTTACTATATTACTATGGAATAATGGAAGTATGGATTACGATTCGATTCATGCGATCTTTGCTAGATCGATTCAAACCCATGCGATCCAGATCGTAGATCGATTCAATGGGTTACGATCCATTGCGATCCAAAAGATCGATTCAAATCAAAAATTTGGGCATCCCTATATCTAACATCAGTGCACTTAGCACGAACCTTCTCCACACGCGCTATCCCGCTCCGAAACTCAGTGTGTCTTGTTCTAACTAGCCCAGTATGCGAGAGAAACACCGAGTTACGTAGCATTGACTCGTATCAAGAAGGTTTTTACGTGTATCGTACATGTAGAATAGCATTAAATCGTAACCCAAGTGGTCGATTCGCTACGGCGTAGCGATGTGGCTCTACGAATAGTTCGTAGCATTGTAGCGATTCTTGAAAACTATTTGTAGCACTGTCTGGAACGTGTTGGTGCGTCTGGTATCGAAACTTTCGAGATAAATCTAGAGTGTCAGGGCTAGGATTGAAAATGTACAGTCAGCAGCAGAAGTAGCTATAACTTTCAAGAGCCCAAGTAGCATAGAAGCGTTATAAAAGCTGTATAGTGGCGATCACCTCTATACAGCATAACAAGCGCTTAGTGAACTTAGAAGGTCACACAGGCTCTTTTTTTTGACAATAGAGACGTGTGCAGATATTATTGACTTCTTCGTCTAGTGTATGTGCCATAATGATTTTAATATATTAAAGTAGTCAGTCTTTAGGTACTTTACACTTACATTCAAGTACAAAAATATGTTTGGATTCAAAGGACTTAAATATATGTAGTAACGATATTATTGCTCTGGCAAAAAGCATTTCGTAAATTTTCGTAAATTATTTTAAAATGTCAATTAAACACTTGACTATGCAGTCCTTTAATTTGTAAGTAACTTTTTTATTTTAATCATATTATGTTGTTATAGCGGTCATAGTAAGCATTTTGTAAAAAATTCTAGTATCTACCTGTTACGGTATAAATGATACAGCCCTGTGACAGACGGACGGACAGACTAACAGACAGACAGCAAAGGCTTAGAAATAGAGCCCCTTGGCACCCTTTGGGTAAGACCCCCTAATCGTAGCGACACTGTTCTGTTATACAGAGTGCTTCAATTTAAAATTCTAGCTATTCACAGAGGCGGTGCGGTATTAGGTTTAGTCGAGTTGGCAGAAATGTTTCCAAGAACTTGTACCCGGTGGTAACTTGATCGAGCCAGTTGCTTCTAAAACTTCCGAGTTGTTCTTGGTACGAGTACTAGTTCAATGGTAACTGGTTCGATGTTGGTTAGTTTAAGAACAGAAGCGTTGAAAAACCAAAAGAGTGATTTTCTAAGCGCGTAAGCGACGAGCTCGATGCTGGGGCAGCGCCGTCTTGCTCTAGTACGCTAGTTCAATTGAGTGAGACAGTTCAATTGATGTCGAGTCCGACGCTGATGCGCTTGCGCTTAGAGAATAACAGTGCTGCAGGTCGATTTTTGACTTTCGAGCTTTCCAATCAAATGCGCGAGTGTATATTTTAGCCGGCGTTGATTGGAGCGCGACTGGTGAGAGTCGAGCATTCGAAAGTCAAAACTACCCCACAGATGTTTCAGTATTCCTAGTACGCAAAATATTTGTGATACCTACCTAAATATTTAAGAAAAAATGGTGTTACTTCATTCAATTCGGGATCCTTAGCACGAGTCAAACACGAGGCCGGATTTTATAATTTGTTGTTTTATTAAAATTGTAATGACAACACAAAGATAAAAAAAAAATTAGGGCAATGGCAGGACTTGAACCTGCAACATGAGCATTCCGTGCCTTGCGTTTGCCAGTTTCGCCACACTGCCTCTGCCATACCCTGCGAATTTTTCAATGTGCTTCGTCTTACGGTCATTACATTATTGATTTTAAGGGTACAACTACCCTCGGTGTCATCTATATGAAACTTTTTACAAGTTATCATATTCAACTGGGTACCTTTACAGCTACCGACAGCTGACGAGAGATGGCGCCGTTTATGTTATTAAATTTTTTGTTACCGAAATTTCTTTCGATTTTATTTTTAAATGTTTTTACATTCAAATTATTAATTTCGTTGTTTTACTTTAGAGTTTGCCCTATAGTAACTCCAAGCTTAAAACTTCCATTTATCGCCGTTTTACCGTTTTTTTTTGCAGTAGCAAAAACTAACGACTGTGAAATATCCGTTTCCTGTTTCATGACCGTCTTTAATTATTCACTTGTTAATAATTTAAATTGTTAGAATATTTACCAATATACAGACAATCTGTAAAAAAATATATTTTTTATTATGGTTTATAAAAGATAGAGCTCTTTAAAGGACAAACAGAATAGATCTGATAGGATTAGTTATATGTATATATCCTATTGTCGCTCTTTGCGCAAGGAATTATAAAAACTGCAAAATCTGTGCTACAATAGTATTTTATGCAACTGTAGCATAATAGGATCACACGAGTGTTTTAAGACCTAATTATGTACAGTTGCATACATTACTTTATCTACACACATATCATAAGTACTCTATGATGGGTTCAGAAGCCATAGGGCAATGACCTGCATTGCTACTAGCTACTAGTGCTAGGTACCTATTAAATATCTATAAACTGTACACATTAAAATAATGTAATAAAAAATGAATTTGAACAAATATAGAAATAAATTAGAAAAAATCTCATAATAATATTGGTTGTCATAATGCTGGTCATTGCCTACGGTTTCTGAACGCGTTATAGAGAATTTATGATATATGTGTAGATAATAGTATTTTATGCAACTGCTATATAATGAGAGGCCTTAAAACATGAGTGTGGTTTTATGAAACGAGCGTTAGCGAGTTTCATAATAGGATCACACGAGTGTTTTAAGGCCTAATTATATACAGTTGCATACATTATTTTATCTACACTCATATCATAAGTGCAAAAAACGTAACAGCGAAAAACCAACAAACGAGTTTCAACAAGTCATGGCGGCAATTCAATCTATCCGTCAAGACGAACGTTTTTTTTAAATCATAGACAAACGAATGAAGTCCATTGTCATGTCAATCGAGATCAAATGTCGTGCGTTTAAATTAAAAAATCATACTGAGTTGACGTTTCGTATCGATAACTGTTTTAATATCTATGGATACTAGAATAGAGACCAACTTGAATTTTGACAGCTGTTCCAAATCTTAATTCATAACGTCAGAGATATCGGTAATGTGATGACCAATAAACACAACTTACTAAGAAATACTACCCAATAAAGAACAGATTTACCTACTACGAGATTTACTACCACAGACAAGAAAATGAAGAAACAGAGCACAGGCTTTACAGGCTGTAGTGCATTAACCCACTACCATAATGCTGTCAAAACCCTTTTTGACATCACTACTGTGTTAATTAAATGAAATTTTTATTACAAAATTTCTGTCTCTGTATTATTTTGATGTCAATCTATGTCTACAACTGCCTTTATCTATGTCTACTTGTTCGCGACTCGACTGACTGAGCAATTCTATTTATCACTTCACTAGCAAAAGCTACTCTTTGCTTTTTATCGTCTCACGCTATCTTCCATGTTCTGAAAGAACCCAAGTTAAGTTTAGTTCTTTTCTGAGGATTTTCTTTTCGTAAATTCGTGACTTCGAGACGTTGAAATACGGTTTGCAGTCAGACAGCATTTTAAGCGATTCACATCAAACTACTATAGGGAGCTGTTTATTTATCTCCAGTGTTTACTTAAAATAAACAACTTTATCAAACGCTCGCTTTTGCCCGCGACTTGGTGCGCATAGAATTAGAAAGTAGGTACCTATAATTTTACTTTTTGTGAAAAATAACTCTGCATCTAGGCGGCGTATCGACATGTTTAAAGTAAAATTGCGCAGTTGTATTCAACTTGCAAAACTGCATTTAATTCCGTGAGAAGTTCTTACGTGATGTTTATTTGTTTTTTATTGAGGTAATTATTAGATGACAAGTGAAATATGAATAACTTAACCTCATAAAAAATACAGAAACTTAATTATATGTATAGTCGACCAAGAAATTGCTTGACCACTTTTCGACCGTATTACAAAGGAATAGAGTGCAAAAATGGTCAAGCAATTACTTGGTCGACTATACAAATATCTCCCAAGTCTGTCCCCTGCGGTAAAGTGCCCATAAGGCTGGCTGCATTTCCACGTTGGATCTCAACGCTAATGCGTTGGCCAAGAATTGCACCAGCCCTATGGTCATGTGAGAATTCAATCAATTTTGTTGTTGTCAATTTTGTTCAATCAAATTACGTGATGTGCGAACAAACATACTGATAGTCAGACAGCCTAAAACAAAAGATACTCACCTCCGACGCTGGCTCCGAACGCGACGCCGACAGCGCAGAGCGAGTTGTTGGCGGTCGCGGCGACCTCGCCGGCGCAGCGCGTGCCGTGCCGGTTGGAGTCGATCATATCGTACCGCGGCTGCGGGTCGGGGTCGTGCGAGTTTACGTCGTACGACGCCATAGGGTCCTAAGGGAAGCCATACATGAAAAATTTTCCATAAATTTGCCATATTGAGAAATTTTCTGCGTTACTTTAAATACCGTAGACTTCTTATAGGTTTATAGTTCTTTAAATACCTATAGATTACAGTACACCTAGCACGAATCTTCTCGATACGCGTTAACTCGCTACGTAACTCATTGCGTCTCGTTTTAACCAGTCCAGTGGCCCTAACATGACTGGCCAAGTTTAGTTTATCTCTATCTGCGTCCCTTTCTTATGACACTTGTTAGACAGAGACACAGGGAGGGGTTAAACTAAACCTGGGCTGTCATGTTAGGGCCGCAGAAGGAGAGAGACGCGCTGAGTTATGTATCGAGTTAACGCATGACGAGAAGATTCGTGCTAGATCATTAAATAAACTTCACGACTGCGTATTATCATTATTTACCTTTTATTGGTCAACCACCACTTATGGCTGCCACTATTACGCTCTTATTATTTTCTTATCTTGTTTATTAGGGGTAATCTTACTAACAGATTAAGACTAAACTATACCAGCTTTTCTTTTGTGCAGGTACGTGGTAGGGAACGAAAACCCGGTTGAAACCGGTTTTACTGGTTATTTATTTGAGAAATAACCAGTTAAAACCGGTTTTACTGGTTATTTCTTTGAGAATTAACCAGTTGAAACCGGTTTTACTTAGAATAATAACCGCGTTTGCATTCCCTTGTAAGCGGTAGCTTTGGAGCACCGAGCACGAATCTTTGCGACGCACTATAACTCGCTCGTCTCAGTGCGTCTCTTTCTAACTAGCCCAGGCGCACCGTAGTTTTATGTTAAAAACTATTGTAAGCATACTCTAAATTACAAGTAAAATAAATGAGTACAACGGCAAACTTATCCCTGTGAGGGCTTACTTCCAGCTAACCCAGAGAACATAACTTAATATACATACAGCTCTCATCTACAGCTAAAAAGCCACACTTTAGCCAGTTTTAGGTACGAATTTTCAGGTAGTATCACATTCTTACAGAATATAACGTGAAATTTGTTACTGCGTTTTCGTATAGCGGATGAGAGATCTAAAGCCGTAGGCGGACGTAAGTATAGGTCAAAATGGATCGACGACTCTTAAAGTCGCTATCGCTATTCCTATGGGCGGTGATAATCACTTCCCATCAGGTGACACACACATGTTCATTTGCCTCCCTATCCCATAAAAAATACCTAAGCCATCCAATTGAGGTCTAACCTACACTAGACGAGTAACACTGGCATTTTGTAATCACACCATAAACCGCCACTAACCTCATTCACTGCACTTAAATCCATTCCACGCTTTTACCCCCCGCTCCCCTTGCTTTCGCCCATAGCTTCACGGCTGCCGTCACACTGTGACCCAATACCGCGTTTTTCCGAACATCGGGATTAAAACCGCACGAGTGAGATGAATCGCGTAATTTGAATCTCGCTTTGTTCACAAATTTCGTCTGTTAGAGCCATGTGTCCTACTTTCCTTCTATTCCCCGTGAAATATGATTCCAAGGTAAGTCGTATAAGCACGATTGATGGAAGTTTCTGCATTTTAAATAAGGGTTATCTCTGAGTTTTTTCAGTTGGTATTCTTTTTTGCTTTAATTATAATACTTTCAGTTTGTATCTTTTGTTCTTTAGCTTTTGTGCGGAGGTTTCGAACAATACCGTTATTTTTTAGATGGTTCAATTAGGGTGTAATTAATGTATTTTAAATACAAAGTATCTATCTAAGTTTATTATTTCGAAGATGTTCTTTTATCAGTATATTTTTTTATAAAATTATTACTTATTACGAGAGTAACCTACAACACAATATTCAAGCGTGTTATATTTTCAATCAAATTAAAAACGCTACCTATCACGCCGCACGTGTCACTGATACGCCCGTAGAAACATTTATACCTTGTATGTATAAACTTAGCGGGACATCGATATGAATTCCGATATTTATTTTTAAATGCTTGTTTAAAAACCTATTTCTTTACTCTCGTTTGGACGCGGACGGCGTAAACAGGTCATCAGAGATATGGACAAATTACTTACATAATTAGCTACTAAGTCTGGATGGTCAGTCTCCAGTCCGTCGTCTAGAATTGTGACGACAACGCCGCGCCCCGTGACTCCTTCCCGCCATGCCGGTATTACGTTCATGTCTAGACCGCCGCCACGGTTCTGGAAACAAAACCATTATTATTAAAATTGATAAATTAACTTACCTAATTATATTTGTGTAAAAATGGTCTTCATCAATCGCTGACTTCATCGGATCTTTTTGTGTTATTAATTTCCCAGTCAATTTTGGGTAGTCCAGGAGAAACAAGTGAAAGTTTGTTCGAGTTAAACTCTGTATTGGCAATTAGGCATTTAACAACTGCACAGCACTAATAGTTTGAAACAGTAATAAGTCTTTAAAATTAGCAGTAAGGACTTTTGAACAAATCGACCGGGTTAGTTCACAATTCACAATCTTTCCGCCGTTTATTTTCTTTACCAATCAACAACAACAACTACATAACCGGCATAACCTTCAATTCCACAAAAACTAATTTTTTTCGCTACTCTTTACCGACCGAGCGCGGGACCAAGCCTTGCAGACTGCTTTATCGACCGTTTACTCAGAAGCTTTTGAAAATTTGCTTTTGAAGCTTTTGAAGAAAAACTAAAAAAATGACAACGGAACACACAGATGACGTTGTTGTGATTATCGTCGGCTCAATGAAGCTAGTTAATAACTTAGCTAACAGATGGCGTTATTGTAATCAATAATACTTCAATTAGTCTCCGTCTTAAAAGGTTATATCGCAAAAAAATACTTTTTCCTGTTATTAAAATGACTATTTTGTTTTACGCGCACGACATATAAATCGATACTTAATAGAAATCACAATTTAGAAAAAAAGTCCCGTGACATATTGAAAAATAAAATATGAAAAACCGTTCTCAGCAAATACTGGTAGCTGTTCGGAAAAATGTATTCCGCAATTTTAGCGGAACGAAATGATGACGCCAGCCGCGGCGATGCGAGCAAAAAATTCGTATGGATTGATTGATTGTTTGGTATTCGAATTTGCTTGTACCTACCCGTAATCAGACACAGTTTTTGCGATTCACACAATTATGTTGATTTCAACATGTTTCGCGACTAATCAATTGACCGCGTTTGGCGTATGTCACGGGCTGATTGCATTATTGTTTAGGTCGTGAAAAATATGACCGAAAAACAGTGCTACCCTGTTATTCTCTTAAAAAACAAACGCTTAAGAAAATAAATAGAGACTAATTTTCAGGAAGCATACCTAACTGAATGCAAGTGTACCTCAAGAGAACTTAAGAGCGTTGTCACATCAGTCGGTTTAGTCGCGTGGCAGCAGTGCTGCAACAGTGGATGCTTTGACATTACTTACTTACTTTGTCGCACGTTAGTTGCGAAACCCGTACGGTCCGCAGCGGGACGTGGCCCTGCAGCCGCAGTCAATGACAGTCGCGCGACTGCCGCACTGGTAAAGTAATGTTCAAGCGTGTGCTAACTCGGGGCACAGACACTAAAGTGATGTAGCACAATATTTTTGCGGAAAAATACGAGTATAATGTCGATATTACTGTCAAGATCAGGATACCTCTATTATTCCACAATAATGAATATAATTCGTTCTCTCTAAATTTTTTAACAAAAACAATAATCAAATGAAAAAGTGTATTTTTATTTTATTTTGAAATAGTTTTCATAGTTTGCAATTTTTTTTTCCATGTTTGTCGGTAATAATTCCAACAAAGATTGACGTCTAGATGAAAATATTATCCACTTTGATATCGTGCCTCTTTATACTAGTTGACTAGTACAGGATTTCCAATGGTATATAAACATCGATCATATTTACCTATCGATGTCAAATACCTAGAACGTGCCCTGAGTTAGCACACGTTTGGATGTTTATTATGGTCCTTAACCGCGCGACAAGGCAGCGCCACTGCTTAGACGCGCGACTAAACCATCTAATGTGAAAGCGTTCGTAATTTTAAAAGCTTTTATTATCACGTAACCTTATAATAATGAACCAAATTATCATCCGAATTTTACTGACGATAAAAGTCAAGTTGTTCGCTTTTGACTTCGACAATATTATGGGAAGCACATAAGATATGAAACTTCGCTGCAAAGTCGTTAAGGAAAACAACGAAATGAGTGGTTCATATACAAACATTTACTTTCACTTTACATTAACGCGTAAGGGAGGCATTTTTAAGAACCAACGTTATTTATTTTCTCTCTTCAAGCACTAATTCTAAGTGTTATAATTATTTTGTAGGTTTTTCATTAAATCGCCAGGAGGAGACACTTAATTAAATTATACGGAATACTGCATTAAATTCCCGAGTCCCAGATACTCGTACTAACTAATATTATGTGGGTTCTTAATAAGAGGTACTTACTAAATACCACATGTGTGGCCACTTTGGGTCGTTGAGTTGAAACTTCGAGTCGGCCGCCCTCGGCCGACCCTTCACTCGCGCCGGCAGCTCCCGCTTGTTCCCCGTGTCCCGCTTCGTCGCCGAGGAAGGCGACGGAACGTAGGATGTTTCGGCTGTCGAAATAACCGTCATATAAAACTTACGTAGGTTAATTATATAATAATGTTGTCAAAAAACAGGACTAAGCAACTACGGTATTATTTATAATATTAAACGGGACTTGAATTAAGACTGTGTGTTGTGACCACGGCCGTTGCAATACGGTTGAAAAGTTGAGGTAAATTGACAATTATTTTATCGCATTAAAGTCCCGTTTGACGTTATGAATATGTGTAAAAATCGCTAAAGTTTAAAATGACTTCGTAATTGCTTTTTTAAGGAAGTTTCGGTGTTTTGGACACGGTCGAAAAGTCTGGCCTAAAAAGAGGTAATTACTTATTCGTTGCTAAATTCTGTTTTTGTTTTAACAATAAAACATTGTGGTTCACTTTATAAAGCGACCGTTTAATGGTTGAACGGCCATCGCACGAAAGTTCCATCTGCAATAGGCAACCAATAGTTCCCCGTCGCGTAATCCCGGGGTTTTCCCCTGAATCACCCGTGCCTTACTCCCCTGCAACCCTCTGTGCGCCTAGGACGAATCTTCTCGATACGCGTTAACCCGCTACGTAACTCAGTGCGTCTCGGTCTAACCAGCGCAGTACGAGAGAAACGCATGCCTATGCCTAGTTGTGCATTTTGTATTACTTACCGGTAGTAGAGCTGTTGAAGGTTTGGAAATCCCTCTTTTTCCGGGACAGCGCCATCTGTTGCTTGGCCCAGAGCACCCGCGTGTCTCCCTCGAGACGACCGTGGTGCGCGGGCGCAGGCGCTAGGGACCGCTTCGCTACCGAATTGTGATGGAAGTGGTAGTGGTTGTCGAATATCTGAAACAAACGAATGTTTTTTTAATTTAATTTGGGCAAGCTTATTATTATCATTAAGAATTATTTTAAGTTGTAAAATAATATTTTATTCTCCAAGCCCGGTCGTTAAGTGTCAGAGATGGCCTAGTATGGGACTAGCTAAGCTATTCACACTAGTTTACCTAACTTTTTCATTAAAAAAAAGTACGGTCAGCATCATAAATAGATGTATTTACCAAGACGTTAAAAATATCTATACACCTTTATGCCATGACACATAAGGTCGATGTATACATATTTTGACGCTATGGCTGTATATTTTATATAGCTGACTGCATATTTGTGCGTATTTACATCACCGAGTCGCGGGAGAACGGTTTTAAAAGCCAATGCCGAACACAACTTGAAGGGTAAAGCAATAGAAACTATTTCCCATTAAACTCCAAATTAGTAGACTAAAACGGAAGAACAGTAATTAGGTTAAAAAATCCCTAGCGTAGCTCTTCATTATTGCATTATTTCACAAGGCACCGTAATCAAGCAGACTCTGCGCTACTAAAACAACGTCGAAACATAAAACTCAGTTGAAACGAGAGAGGGAAATGAAACACAGTAATTTACGCTAACCGAGGTTGGGGACATCGCGTGGCAACGAGTTTCATTTTGGTTAATTTGCACATCGGCCATCGAGAAAACCTAATTCACTTCCATGATTAGAGGTGCGGTTATGGCTACGATGTAAACTGCCAATCGTTTGTAAGACTGAATGAATACTTTTGTATTATTATATCCGATACTAGTGACCCGCTCCGGCTTCGCACAGGTTAGAATGTTATGTTAGGATGTAATGTACAGTCAAGGAAATTGAAACACGTACCGCCGTAGAATATAGTCGAAGAGACATACGCATGATATTTGTATGACATAGCCTGGCGTTTAACGCGTCGCGTCATTGCAATAGGGTTCTAAGGTGGTACGTGAATATATTTCCCCTACTGTACATAAAAGCCTTCCTTTAAAAAATCTCTAAGTAACTGTGAAAAGCGTATCAAATTCCGTTGCGTTGGTTCAGAAGAAGGCGGCCGAAGATACACTATAAGAATTTCGGAGAGACAGGAGAATATAGCGACTTAACATTATAGGTACTATGTAAAGAGGATAACACGAACGAACAAACAAACAAATATACTACATTGGCAACACCATACACAATTTTACAAACGAGAAATAACGAGGCATGCTTATTGTTCTGTGGGTGATTTTTGACTTTGAAGCCACTGACCTATAAGTAATGGACTTCTAGTCAGCGTTTAAAAATTGGCCGCATCAAAAGTAGTAGAAAAGTCAGAAAAGTACAATAAATTGACAATCGCTCGCGCTTTCAGTCTGTCGGACGGACGGCGCTGCTGTCAATGCTATTATTTTGTAAAAAAAAAACCTATTTGCAACGAAATTTAATAAATTATTATTTTATTCAGTTATTCGTAAATATGTAAATCCAATGACTATACACGGTAAACTAATAATTTGCATTTGTAACATTGGCGCCAACTTATATTCTTATGTCGGGCCGTTTTTCTGCTGTCATTGAATATGACACTGTACATCCATGCATTATAATATCATTGTTTGAAGCGGTTGACACTCTCCAGCCCCGCGCTAACCACTCGCGTTTTGATTGCCCCGCGGCTGGAGAATGTCGAGCGTTCGAAAATCAAAAACCGGCCAAGTGCGATTCGGACTCGCGCACGAAGGGTTCCGAACCATTATCTATAAAATCGGCAAAAAAAATCACGTTTGTTGTATAGGAGCCCCGTTAAATATTTATTTTATTCTGTTCTTTAATATTTGTTGTAATAACGGCAACAGAAATACATCATCTGTGAAAAGGCACGACAAAGTCAAAACGAAGGGTTATGTTTTTGATCTATTAAAGTATTCTTACTTTACTACAAATGCACTTTTATAGGTAAGTTTAATCAGAATGGACTAGTTAGAATTATAAATCAACTTTGCTAGAATTGAATGAGTGATTAATTACAATAATTGCAATTGTGCTCATTCTGTTAACGCATTCACAATATTCCAGGAAAGAACTTCAAATCCATGAAATGGTTTGCGGCTTACAGTATAATTAAACTGAAAATAGCATTTGTATTCTAATTTGAGTGCTGCTGCATTTGCCTGAATTATGGGGACGCTAAATAGCATTGCTATAGTTTTAATCATGAAATAAATCAAAAGTTACATACGTGTAACGTGTGTAAATTTTCGCCAGTACTTTTTCCACTTTTATTAAATGTGTAAATGTTTAAAGAGTGTTTGTTTTGTTTTTGCTGTCTTAAGTAAGAATCTAAATCTATACATATATAAATGAGTTCCGTTTCTGACCGCCTGACTGACTGACAACGCGCAGCCTATAAGCCGCTGGAGATAAAAAGATATGACCCTCCCTCCTGACGGCAGTCGGGTAAAAATCCGGAAGAAGTTCCTTTGGGGATGTAGAGCAGCCACTAAAAAAGGAATTTTGTAAATTAAGTAAGTAAGTAAGTAAACACTTTATTGTACATAAAACACGGTACATAACATTACAATTAAAATAAAATAGTACAAAGGCGAGCATATCCCTGTAAGGGATCTCTTCCAGCTAACCTAGGAAAGTTTTACACAAAAATTACAAGGAGAGACAAACAACAAGCGTCAAAATAAAATTCCATCTTTAAATGGGATAAAAGGGGGTGTGTACAGTCGCCATTAAAAATATTGCAAGTTGCTCAAAACAGATGAACACATCGCTATTGCCAAATGCGTTCGGTCGTGTTTAGATATTTTTGAACACCTTGCCTGCCTTGATATATTTGATGGCGAGTGTACCTACTTAATCCAAAATGTATGCAAATTAAGCCGCGGGATAAAGCTAGTGTAGAACGTATTCTACAGTAGCTTTACACTAGTACCGCAGTACTTCCTATAAAAATCCAAAATGGCTTCACTCATAATGTGCCTGTGTGGTAAATTAGAGAACGATTTTGCTATACCCCTTTCCAAATTGTTTCGTTTAGTGAGAAAATATATGTTGTTTTCTAAATTTGATTTTCATGTAATATTGTAAAAGGGGCTATTCCGGATGCGGCCGCAACATGACCGCGCTAAATTTAACTGCGGTTGTCATTCAACAGAACGAAGAGATTACACCGTGCGTCGGCGTCGGTAAAATATCGCGCCGCCATTTCTGTTTACATTTAATAATTCGCCAAAATATTTGTGACGTCATCACTGGGACTTCTTGTGGTATTCCACGATTCCACTGACGAATCCATATATTTTATAATTATTTTACTCATGAACTTTTAAATAACAAGAAAAGTGTATTTTTTCGGCGGCTTTTTGTGTTCGGAACCCGAAGTGCGAGTCCGTCTCGTGCATCAAGGTTCCGTACTTTGTATGCAGAGAGTTAGTTGGTTTGAAAGACAAACTTAACTTTGCAGTTCAAAAAATAACGGTCCATAACTTTTAGATAAGTTACGGTTAATTCTCTTACTGAAAATCTAACTCTGTAATCGCGTCGTACACATATAATCATTCTGTTTATTTGATTTATTCGTTATTTTTTTACAACAATTTAACGCTTATGGGCAATTTTTTTTAAATTGAGCTATGAGATTTGCTTCTTGTAGAATGTAATAATTTTAAGTCAAAGGATAAGTACTCAACAGTTTTTTTGTTAAACAAACGAATAACGAAGTGATCCTGTAAGCGTTCCGATTTTACCAATTGGAGTACGAAACCGTAATAACTCAAAAAAATAGATTAACTCCTCGCCTTCTTTGGTGTCAGGTGAAAGTTATTCCCCAACTCAGAAACGAGATTGAGGCAATAAACACCCTTTAACATCGATATTCCACTATTTCCGAGTTCGAAGCCATTTGAATTTCAAACGCAGCAGCTGTATTATTTCGCTGTTGGGTTCATATTTCAGTGCAATAGTACTTGGAAATAATTAACAGTGCTTGAAACTACTAGACCGCGATGCGAAGCACTGATCCGTTGGATATTGAAAAGGCCACAAATACATGTATATACGATATGATAGATTAACAAGGATGGTCCAAAAACAGCGTTGAGCTGGTAATAGATTCAAAAGTTCCATTTGAATCTCACCGGGTAACTAACTAACTAGCTCACGAAAATAGCCGTTTTTCATAGAGATTCGGCCATTTCGGTGAGCTCTAGTCACCTGGTGAGATTCAAAAATTGCACCCCTGAACCATTTGCATAGAAACTGTATAGGCATTTTACAAGTTTTTTATTTAAATATTAATTCAAATTTAGTGTTTGGTTTCATTTTAAATGGTGCCAATAAACGATGTCGCGTTCTTCTGTCTTTTCTCAAGAAATCGCTTTACATTTTTCTACCGTACCTAAATAAGGATCAACAGTGTTAAGACAAATGCTTGGTCGAATATACGTAGAACTAAATTATATCAACCCCTTCTCTGTTCCGGACTGAAATGCTAAACTACGGCAATGCGATTTCGAACTATTCGAATAAGTTAATGGATTACAAATGAATTTCGTAGTGGTAGAGCAACACTGTTGCCAGTTACTGGTTGCAGCGACCGCGGTTGCACCACACTCGGACAGAGTACCGCTTCAAAGTGGTAGCTTGCAGCGTTTCATATGGTGAGCGGTGAGAAAGGCAGGCAACGGATCAGCGACGTACTATATGGACAGATCACGTCCTATCAGGTGACCGTATGCTTGTTTTTCTGCTTTTTCCATAAAAAATATATGTGCAAAGCAACGTCAAGAGTGTCGGCTTGAACATCGATGTTACGATGTTTTTACTCTAAAAGCAACGCTTTATTTTCGGAAAATACACTTTTGATATGCAAAAGATATGATGTCATATAAGTGAGCACACATTTTTACTTTTATCGAGTCGTAGAATCTTTATTAGCTCGAAAACAATAACGCCGTCGGCATAAAGCAAGTCAATATAATTTTATTAATGCAGAACGGGACGTGTTCATGGGTTCTCGGAACGTACTTACCCGGGCTGTGAGAGCTATAGTTGGGGAATCGGCGGAAGGACCCTACGCCAAAGCGATATCAACCTTATCATGCAGCATATAGTGACATCGACAGGAGCCTTCATTGCCTCCTCTCACTGCCTGCTGTAGATATGTAATTTGAAAAGTAAATATCATAATGACTTTTCATATGAAAATAAGGAAATGGCGTAAAATTTAACAACAAAATTCGAAAAAACATTACTGAACTAAATGATACAAACTTAAAATCTATTCAGTCAAGAAGACACTGATAGCACCAAACAGTGTACACCTGATGCGTTAAATATAACATTGTAATTTGAATTAATTAAAAAAATTACAACTCGTTGACTTTCCCATCAAAAGTGTTTCCGAACCGGTGGTAAATAAGTGCTTCCTGAGTGCATAAGTGCTTCCTGTAAGTCTAATCTGAATAAAGATATTTTGACTTTGACTTAAAAATGTCTTAATATTACAGCGATTAATTATTGCGACAAGGTTCTACAGTAACACAGAATTCAGCTTGTGGCTACTCGTGTTTATACAGATAGCATCATACGGTATGGTAAATTGTATGACATTCATAAGTGCTTTGCTTCCTGTAAGCCTAATCTGAATAAAATTTTGACTTTGACTTTGCTAGTGCTGTCATGGCCCGCGACCCGCTACCCCCTTTTTATATGCCGGTAATGCTATCAGGCATTCTCCTATTCTCCTATGACATAAACATGAAAATAAAATGCGAGAATATTAGTACGGATTTCCTTTTTTCCTTCCTGCCTTTGAAAGACAGAAATCACCAAGTATGGAAATGTGTCAATGCGCACGTCTGAATACTTACGTTCCCATCATGTTAACGCCACAACGGTTTATGAATACGTCTCTTATAGCGTAACGAATGTTGATATTAACTTAGTTTCGTTGACGCTTTCTGATTTGAAATGAAGTTGAAAATGCTATATTTATCAGGAACTAGACCGGCCTGCGATTTCGTCTGCGTAGAGTTCATTTTTCGCAGGAAGAAAGTATGTTTTATTTTTGTGATTTAGATTTTCCAGTTTCGCCAGACTACACTGTGTTCCGGTGTGGATAGCAAGATAGCCGATGCAATTACTGGCATAAGAGGTACCTATACCATCTTAGCCTTCTGGGTTGGCAAGGCATCTGCAATCTTGGTATTGCAGGTGTCTATAGGCGATGGTGATCACTTACCATCAGGTGACCCACTTGCTTGTTTGCCTTCCTATTTCATTAAAAAAACCGCAAGTATGCTAGTAGTGCAGATGCCGCCGTTTTGTAAACCGAAAGCACATGCGGGCATGAAAGCGTTCATTTTGCGCTCGCACGGCGGGTCGCATTGACGGGTCCTGCGCCGCGGGCGTCAAGCGACCCGTATTACTACCCCGATCTGAAAAGCCATACGTCCATATACAGGTCGGCTACAGGCGGTAATCATTCCTGGACATTCCCTACCCCTATGTCACCAAGCTGACTGGCGGCAGTGGCGGCATGTGACAGCAAAAATTCGGCTTACATGACTGACTGGCACAGTTTTTGTATTTCCGGGCTTCAATAGTGAGCACGCAATGTACCTACTTTGAATTGTCGATGTCATCTAGCATATGCTAACTTAGTGAAATCGGGGCCTACTATAAGATGTCAAAAACGGTGCTGTATCGTTGGTTACCATTATCATAACAATAAGCTGAAACTTACATTCGATAGTTACGCACTTGCTAAAATATAAATTGTATCTTTTTTATAAATGTTGCAGCTACAGGTTGTTTAAAAATAAAAAGAATGACAAATCATTTTAATTTTTCATAAGCAATAAAAAAGTTGCAAGCAAGCAGTAAAGCAAGTAAGCAGTTGTGAAAATTCTCTAAAAATACACTTTTAAGCGTGTCCAATACTATTGAACGGCTGAAACCTTTGTAACCCATTTTCAAAAACAAACGTCCAAATAGCTCTACAATTTCATAGTTCCCTAGACTAGATCGAAGGAACGCGATTTTAACGTTCAATTTTAAGGAATGTCCACCATTCATAGCTTGTAGTTTCCAGAGACATAAGACCTTTTACTTTCCTATTCTGGCATACTGCGAACTCGCGCGGAAAAAGGGATTTCATGCAACCAAGCCTTTCACACATGCATCGTATCTCTTGACCCGATGTACAGTCCGCAGCAAGTATCTACACAGACTAAGAGCTAAAATCTATAACAAGCTGTTACTTTCTTGCCAATTCAGTCGCATGAAGAAGCTTGAGCTTTCGCTAAAATCTCCAACCAACTATAACACTGCTGTGAATGGAGTCGATTAGAGATACGTGAGTTATCGTTCGTGTAGATAGATGTATTTGTTGCTAACTGTACACTTGTAATACACAGTTGTCGGATGACCTGGAGAATTGAATGGGTATTTTTACAAGCTTTTTGTGTAACTTATATTTGTTGGCTAGCGATGTAAGTATGATGTGGGGTGTGAAAAATGAACTACGTTTTATTTGTAGAATAAATTATATAACATAGGTACATATATTATTTTGAATGTTGAGTTTATTTTCGTTTAGATATGTTTTACCCTGTAATTATCATGTTTTTATAAAGAAAATATAGGATCATATTATTATTTGTAAATACATTAAAATCTTTAAAAAAGGTATTTTTAATACAAAAGAGAGAGAAACACGAGCATGTAGGTCACTTGGGCAGGAAAGTGATTATATGCCCTAAGAGTCATATAAATCGATATATGGGGACATACATATTTTCAAGATTTACCCCTTTATGCCCTAACCCGCCCTTACACAACACTGACTTGTTAACAAAGCCTAAACAAAACTAAATGCTTGAGTCAGTTTACATGTCAAATTATAATTACACAAAACAACGTTGGACTTCTAACCTATATTTCTAAAGACAAAGCCGGATTATTAAATATGAATGCGTTCCCTTTAATTCACCCGCGCGGGGCGCGTGTGTTAGACATTTAATAAATTATTATAATCATCCACTAAGTTAAGTAAAACATGGATCCTTGCTAATTTTTTTGCAAATATTTATAACGTCTATCGGAACTTTAACGCGATAAGTAACTTTGTTTACTTAAGGTTTGTACCACACCAGTCGCGTGCACGTCACGTACGCGACGCGGCTCCAACTAGCAAAGCCCATGGTTACGAAGAGAATAACGATTTATACCTCTAGATTAAAATAAAGTTCTATAAATCAAATATTGAATGCACTCAAATAAAACCCAAAATATGTCGCAGCCGCATGGAAGTTGAATGAATGAAAATGTTAAATAAATGTATTTCCGTCGCAAATGGAGCAAAAAGCCTTTTTTTCTCCAATTAAACCGAATTACAAGAAAAGCTCTACCTAAGTATAATTTATATTGCTCCATTGTAATACGTGTTTTTTGGTTGTAATGTTTTCCGAGATCCAAAGGACTAGCGTAGAAAAAACAGCTGCGTCACTTTTTACAAACCGGAAATTATGTTATACACTATATTGCAGGTTCAATTAGCTGTGTGTGGCATGTAAGAAATTACGCACTTGATTGATAAAAACTTTCCAAGCAACATAAGTAAAACTTATAATAAAATATGAAAATACATAAATATAACTTATCGGTGTGCGAGTCAAAAACGCGGATCGAGGGTTACATACGAAAATACACGAGAAATAAAATTTAACTAATCGTTAATAGTCTAATATTGATGTGTATATTGTTGTTTTTGTTTAATTGTAATGTCTTCAAGTCGCGAAAACAAGAAATTATAAAATACCTAAAAAATCTTATATTTTCGCGCCTTGAATATAAAACAAGACAAAAATACAAATATTCTTTATTGAAAACCACAAAGATGCCGTCTTTTTCCGTGGTACAGCGGTAAAGCTGTCACCGCGCTTCGGCAAACATAGTGGGTGCACTACTTAAACAACAAATTAACATTTGTTTTAGTTAACAAAAAATACACTTGACATGGAAGTGAAATTTTATCGTAACGAATGACTATATCTTGGACGGGAATGTTTGGAAATGATCCCGATTTCTATTGGCGATCCCTGGCTCCAAATACACCGACTGTGTTAAATTGTAAAATATTTAAATATTTAAGATGTAAAATAACATTGTAATTTTGATTAATTAAAAAAATTACACCTCGTTGAGTTTCTTGCCGGTATCTTCTCATCAGAGGTTTTTCCGAACCGGTGGTAAGTTTTATGACATTCATAAGTGCTACCTGTAAGCCTAATCTGAATTAAAAAAATGTTTTTTTTTTGATCGACTTGATTTCTTCCCGATTTCTATCGATTGTGCGAAGTGGCTCCGCTTGCCTTACCTTATCTCCGCCCGAAGCGTAATGTGACTGGGGCAGAAGTGATAGAAAAAGGATTACTCAGAGATTTATACCTTTACGCTTTTACCATTAGCAGCCTACCGTGTTTCCCTTTTAGGATTACGATTTCCATTGTTTTTCCCTTCAAGTCAACTGCTTAATATCATTGTGTTCGGCTTTGGCTTTTAAGACCGCTCTCCCGCGACTAAGTGATGTTTCGGCGCAGTAAGCATGTACAAACCCTTGCACGTGTCATACTTTATTTTTAAAAGGGAGGAAAAGCACGTAAATGTAATACATACTCGTAATACCCTGACACATTGCGACAACGTTCTACCAACGACCTTTGAATCAAATTGGTTGACTGTACCGTCCGGACTTAATCTCAAATTTCAACTTATGTACATTGGTCGGATTGGTTTGAAGTTTGGTATGCTAAGCAAAAAGCAAGATCAAAAACGATGTTTTAAACAAAAAACTTATTACTTCTGTTGCTTCAGGTTCGAAACGCAATTTAGATAAGGCCTTTAAAAAGTCATTTCCCCAGGGTTGTATCGTTCCAGAACCCACGAGGGAAAAGCTGATAGATATCTTTCAATCTCGAGAGATGGCACGACCGTGAGTGGCACCCCTAAAGAAGGCTACGTTTACCACATCAATCTGTGTCGCGCGCACGCCTATCGACGGCGCGTCAGTGTTACGTGGCGCTCGATCAATTGATTCAAGACCTTATGCAAATCATATAGAACTTACGTGACAGGTAAGGTTATTCGTCGTGTGATGCAGCTTTTATTCGGTGATCGTTCCTCTAGGGTACGCTCGACTCAGGTTATGTTCCAAGGAACGCGCGCTATTTTTCTCTTTTATGAGTTTGTTTTCAAATGAAGGTATATTTTCTGGGTAATCTTTATTTATTCAGCGACTCTTTGTGTATTTCAAAGGGTTCCTGATGTTCTTCGCGAGAAAAGTTTATTTTTATTTGAAGGTCCTGAGTCTAATTGAGGAAGGAGCGTTAATGAGGAATTTCACGCCTTTTGGGAAAAAATGTTTTCTCTCAGTGCCTTGTTTAGAGCGCTGTCACATTAGGCGGTTTAGTCGAGCGACTAAAAAGCGCAGCAGTCGCACTGCTCTGTCGCGCGACTAAATAGCACTGCAACCGCAGTAATGTGAAGGCATCCGCTGTTTTAGCGCTACTACCGCGCAACTAAACCGCCTAATGTGAAAGCGTTCTGAATTCTCATTGCGATTTGTAATCCAAATTATTAGACAGATTATATTTTCTAGATTTTAATGCATGTAGCTTACGTTATTTCGTGTTATCTCGTAGACGGTCTACGTTCGTAGCATAGCGTAGGCCGAGTCGTAGACTAGTCAAGAAAAGTCAAAATTAGAGTTGTTAGACTCCTAATGACCAACAAGATGATAACGTTAATAGTGTCTGACCGAAACTACTCGTGACAATCGAAACCGAAAATGAAACCGAATTTTGATTTTTGTTAGTTTTGGCCGAAACCTAAACCAAAACTTACTCCAACGGCAATTCTAGTTTCTATTTTTGTAAGTTTTGTTAATTTCAGCTCTAACCTCTAAATTGTCGTAAGCATACCGCAATGCAAAACAAACAAACAAATAACAAAACAAGACAGCGGACAGTTAGCACGGGCGCAAGGGAAAGCTGTCGGTGACACTGAGACTCTCCACCACCTATCCACAACATCGTAGGCTTTCGAACGACGCACAGAAGCTCACGAACTTAGCTCCGGTTTCAGTCTTTGTTTTGACAGATTTCAGCCGAAACCAAAACTAAACCGAAACTCCAATTTAGCCGAAACCGAAAGTTCGGTCGGACACTAAACGTTAACAACCATTTATATAATAAACTGCGCCTTTTAGAAACAATGTATTATTATGAAATCTCTTGTTCATGTTTCATTAAAACCCAGAAACAAGTTAAAAAAGAATTATTTTCTATTTTTTATTTGTCAAATTAATGGCAACTATTTCTATTTTTTGTTGGGCTCTCGACTAATCCAAGATAATAAATGAAGAAAAACGAGACCTATTGGTCACATATAAAAGCTATATAAAGTCACCAAACAGCTTATATCCATTCAGCTTCTATAAAAAACTTCCCTGGAAAGATATTGTAGCTCCATTGCTTTATATAACGACGTTTTCATTTTCCCGAAGTTCATTCAAAACTTGTACAATAAGCAAGTTCAATCACAGTCACAAAATCGATCTTAATGCAACGATATAGAGTTTACAAGTAGGGACAAAAACGTCGACTTACTCCCTAAACCTCGTATCTGCTGGAGTTGTGTAGTTAGAAAACCGACACTGTAAAGTTTTGCGTAAGGTTGTTTTCGGAATTTCATTACTCCGGTAGATAGGAAGTTAAAAAAATAAGTAGATGTAATGTCGCTTACTGTATCAAAAGGTGGGCGAAATTTTACAGTTATGGTGCAAAGGAAATCCATTCCAGGTAGAGTTGGGTTGACAGGGTAAAAAAAGTTCGAAACGATTTTTTTTATTTGATGTCAAGTACAGATATTATCGACCGAGGGGTGTTACTTACAGTTATATGATGCAGGAAAAATCTATTTGATGTAATGTACTATTACAGTAGTAGCGCTAGACAGAGCAACGGTCAGCCTCAGAAGTGGCGGAACACTTTAGTACCTTGTCGCTGTCAATAATGTGACATATTCGAGCAACTCTTATTTCATACGTTAAAACGACAAGATTCTTAAGTGTTTAGGTACTTCTGAGGCAGACAGTACAATCAAAGGGGAATTAAATTTACTTAACTGGTAAAAGAATTAGCTCATTTTGCCGCCGACTTATGATTATTTATAACAAATTGTTATTTATTATTATTTGTAAAGGCACGTCCAACGAAAATAAATCGGTGGTTAAAGGATTAAAAATCCAAATAAATCTAAATATTAAAAATAATGAATTAATTTAATAGACAAAAATACAAGTAAAAATAAATGAAACAACAAACTTTACTATTAGAAAATACACTAATGAACAATATAATAATCATGGGTCCAATAATTTCTCCGTTATTTTTAGTGCGGCACCTGGCAACCCCCGACCCCGCCCGCCGGTCGCCATGGCAACCGACCGCGTGCTGCGGATCGTTACTAGAACTAAGTTTCGGCGCAACTTTTTGTACATTTTTACTTTTTACGCGACGTAAGTTGCCAGTTTAATTTTGTCATCTGTGCATTAGTGGTGATTTTTGAATGTGGAACGGTCGAATTTAATAAATTAGATTAAATTGAAGTGTTAGAATACGAATAGAATAAGTACATAGGGTAGAAGGATATGGATTTGAGATTTGTATTCGAGAATCAGAAATGTTGCTACGATGAGAAATCTTCTTCCCATTTTTTTTTGTTAATTGAGTCTTCGTTTTGCATAATTTCAAGTTCACTTGTTTGTAAAGTTTTGAAGGCTTCTTTCAGTCATTTTAATAGAAAAAAATTGGTTTTCCATAAACGTATAGACCGATTCATAGAGAGCTAAAGCGTAAAATGTATAAAACGTCATTAATTTCATGGACATTTAGTGCCAGCTTTTATGAATCGACCTATACCTATAGGTAATAGTTTAGTTTATTGTTTATGTTTATTGTGTAATTCTTTGAGACAGTAACATAATTTGGTACGGTCGGTCAGTAGCAGAGACAGGTAACCCTTTTGTATGTTTACAGTCACACAACGAGGGTTACCTTTCTCTGCTGCTGACTGTACCTGCATTCATTTAACGTTTCAAAAACACGATTATTATTGTCGTTCACCATTTTTTTAATGAGTGAACGAAACATACATTTATTGTTCCTGGAAAAGGCAAGGGTTTAATTTGTAACACAGCACTACACTTAGTGTTCGGGATTTCGCGGAAAAATAATTTTCACGTGAACGATATAGTGCATCTTTTCCGTTCTAGGGAATACCCGAAAGTAATGTATAATAGAATAGAATAGAATAGAATTCATTTATTTCAGGCTGCATAGGCCCAGAGAATATCGCCATAATTTACAACTTTTTGTATAAGAAACAACATGCCGAAAAAAAGCCAGGGAGTTAAGCTTTGTAACTATTTATAATAGTGCTTTGGTGGAATCAGGCATGTAAAAGATCCTACGCTACCTAAATACTTGCAAAATAAATCATATTCATTTTCATAATGAAGTGGTAAGCAATTATAGGTGTTAATTAAGACTTGATTCGTACTATTTGATCAGTTGATCACACTTCAGTAAAGTACCCAAAGTCAATTAATTAATAAAGAACTTGTGAGAGTTCTTCAGAATTTAATTTGCAGTTTTAATTTGTTTTGTTCAGCTTCAGGTAACTTTCAGATAGTTGACTTTCACAAAGTTAAAATACTTTTTAAAATGATTAAACATCTAAGTTGTGTCATCAACTTTTAAAATTTTACGCATTCCAGGAATTGATTTCAATAGTAAATATTTAGCTTAGTTTACTTAAAACGGTCTCAAAGGGCGTACTTAAAACGGTCTCAAAGGGCGGCTACGAAATACAAAATACATGTACTTACTACTACATGTGCAAGGTGACGTTTCTATACACGCGTTTGTGTGCGTGCCATTGACAGTTCGGGTCGTGTGGGGCCCAAGGGCGGCGCGGTATCTTTATTCGGTGCGGGGAGGTGTGTGACCATTCTGTGTTAAATAGCATTTTATTACGAGATATCGGTGTCAGAACTTGGTGTTTTAAATAAATTCCAAATACGACCCATTATTAATGTCCAGGTCCTTCGTCATAAGAAGAAAGACTATGGGATATAGTGCTATAGTAGATCTAAACCAGATCGAGGAATGTGAAAAGACCGGTCAGCTACGGTTATTTTACCAAAATTTCTGGACACTCATAAAAGGTGGGCATTAACTAATAAATAACTATATAAAAAAACGTAAATACCGGCTATACACACAAATATCTACGCAGAATTTTTAAGATGTTCTTCGCCGAAAAATATTACGATGAATATAGAACCATAAACAATAATAACTTCAAAGGACAAAGCATTCCGATTAACCAGGTATTTCATAAAAGTACCTCGACGAACGAACGTCAAGGAATTCCAATATTGCTTCTACACGATATCGTCGAACGTTTAGGCGTGCCAAAGTAGCGATTCCAGAGGGAACTAAAATTCATTGGAAATAAGTTGAGAGTAAACGCAATGTAGCGAGAACGTGCGCTATTGTCGAACAGGAGGCTTTTACGGAGCTTGCTTGTAGCGCGGGGCAGTACGGCAAGATGCAAGATTTTATACAAGTTCCTATATTTTATGACTCTCATACTATGTGACAGTATCGATACCGTGAACAGTAATCTAATGGTGTCATTAGATTACTGTACACGGTATCGATACTGCATCTTTAACCATAAGTATGATGGGTGTCCATCATACTTATGGTTAAAGATGCAAGATTTGATACATGTACGCATACTTCGCTACTTGTATACTATGTGACAGTCTTATTGTCAAACTGCATAATGGGTGTATGTTCTTTGAATTGTGATTTCGCCATGGTTTAAAGCACTATTTTATTAGGCTAAAGACATTTACTATTGAAAGCTTTGAAACCTGAAAACCTCGCTCATCTGTCTTATGGTCCTCATTAGGTATAATACTGTGCTATTAAACACTATTGAAACTATGTTTAATTAACGGTTTCAAAATAAATATTAGCTTTTGATAATTAGTATGGTTTACCTTTGTAAATTTTCTCTTCTTTGTATTTTCTTTGTTTGTTTTTTTTTGTGGTATAACGATAACGATTATTTATATTGTATTGTTAGACTAAGAAAAGCCTAGAAAACCTCTTAAAACAACGTAACTGGTTGTAGAACTTTTATAAAACAAAAAATAGTAAAACTAGCCATGCGTTATGAAAATAAAGAATTTCTTAGTGACTGTTTTAACGAGATCATAACTAACTTCCATTGTGCAATATTCCTATAGTGAACGTAAAAAAAAAGGGAAGAATTTCTACGGACCAGAAATGATTCCCTGTTATAGAACATTCTGGAATCTTGACGTGTTTGGGGAATAATTGACTGTGCTTGAAATTGATGTTCCACAATTTTTACGTTCACTCGTTACACATCATAAATTGTGTATCTGCTAAATGTAAAATTAAAAACGTAGCCCCTACTGCTCTTTAGTTCACTGTACAAGTCTTGCTTCCGTTTGTGCCACGCTTAAAAGCATCATGCCCTTGCTCGCTGAAGTAGGTACATTTAATAGATTCCCCTTTTTGCCTTACTCCATCAGGAGTAGCAGGAATTGATGATGCGTCACAAGAACGATATGGTTTTAACACGATCTTTGCTATATAAAAATATCCCTTAGCCTTACTGCTAAACACTGTTCACTTAGGCTTATAGTTTAAGATTGTTTTCAAGTATAGTACTGTTCTCAAGAACGCATTTGTGTTGAGTATGCTGCTGTACTTAAGGGCGATCTATAACTACAAGCCCTAGACTGGATTAAACACAGACCCAATGCAGAGTATGCATTTATGAGCGAAGATGCGCCCGTCTTGGTAATTAAAATTTCCTAACGTGCACTGTATTGTTATGATGTTGAAGTTATACCTAACAAAGACTATTAAAAATATAAAGCAGTTTATAAATTTTTATTTCTGAATTATTAACCCTTCTTTTCAGGCTTTAATGATAAATTTCACAGTTCACCATGCAATATAAAACTCAAGATATTGCCTGGATTCAACGCAAAACAAAACAACCTCTTTCAAACCATCACTCTCTCGAATGAACCGGATATCGTATTTTCCATCTGTATTCAACATTTCTATGGAAAAACAAGTATTCTTTTGATATCTATTTCAGTATACACTTTAGTTTGCATTCCCTTAATTCGATTGCTTCCCACAGAAGCAATATCTAAATGGATTGGATGCTCTATGGCAAAATACACAGCATATTTGGCACTTAGCAAATTCGTTTGTGAATTTAATTTGGACTGGAACTTGCAGGTTCTGAAATATCTCCAGAGTCATTAAACAAATGTGTTCACGAAAGGGCACAAGGGAAAAATAACTCACGACTGTAATGGCCGCAGTTATTATTAATGGAACGACTTATTTTTGTGAAATTACGACAGCGTTATGAACCTGTTAAACACTGAAGTAAAAAGTAAACTACATCATTTTTTTCTATAGTAACCTCTCTAAGCATTGTTGAAGATGATGCAAGCGATTGGAATAATGACCTGTTCCGTAATCGACAGTATTTAACAATACAGATCCGAGTATGCAACCCTGTGGTATGTTCACCCATCATGACTTCATGGCTTATCAGCCGTCTGAGCTAAGCCGGCGGTAACCACATAATCTCTTCATTATCTAAACTCTATAAGCGCCAAACGAGTGTATTACCAACCTAGCGAAAAGAAAATCGACTTAAATATCAAACACGGCAACAGCAAGGCTTAAAATGGTTTTATAATGGTCGTACCGGCATTTTCCATTAGCTACATCAAAGCGTTATACGAAAAACATGGGTAATATTTTTAAAAGATATGAAGTACTAGCTCAAATTAATTGCAAAAAAAAATGGTTTTTGAAGGGGAACAATATCGACTCTGCCGAAAAATTTATCTATACATGGTATTCAGGGCAGCTGCTTACTATTGCTAAAATTGGTATCCAAGGAACAACGTTCAAGTTATTATGCACCATCATCATTCTTAGTTACAATTTACTTTTAAAGACAGCGATGCCTATTTATACGACTCCTAAAAGTAAGCCTGTCACTTAAAACAAACTGGGAGTTCCCTAAGTTTTTAGTAAGAACGGCGTTGCTGAAAATAGACCTGACTCAACTAAAATTTTGTTAGATTGACGGGTGATGTTTTAACCATTTTTTTATCTATTCTCTAAAAAGACCTGTATTTATTCTGTTCCTAGGATTTTTTCTCCTTATGAAATTAGAGGAGGTAAATGGTAGAAAGCCGCGGTAAGGAGTGCTTTACGCGCCTAACGTAGGGCGGACCTAGAGGGCACTCATGTTTCTCGGTGAAATCGTGTTTCGCTTGCCTACGTTACGAACCAGAGGACTTTTATAAATGTAGTGTTTGTATGCGCCTGAGCACTATACGCATTAAACTATAATAAGAAGTAACCAGGGCGACTGAAACGTTCTAAGCCTTGAGGGGAAAATAAAAATCTATACCACACAAATAACAAAATTGTAACTGGTCTTACAGGCAGCCTTACTGAGTTGACCACTGTTCGGTCGTATTACAAGGAGATAAGGTTCAATAGTGGCTATGCCATTATTTCGTCGGACTATACATAAGGGATTTTAAGAAAATCATAATAAAAGGGGTTTTAATAGACTTAAAAAATGAGGTTTATGTATATTCCCAGATTACTCGAAAACGGCTGGACTGATTTGGAAAATTCTTTCTTTACTACAGCAACTACTTATAGAAACCCTAACAATTATTGAAACAAAATGAGATGAGGTTTTCAAAATTACATTGCTGAGGGTGTAAATTAAAGTCTGGTGTATGGTGCATGTTTCATCTTGCTAGTCCGTCAAGAAGCCGAATTAGATACGTACGAAAAGCAAATACTCCAAAAAAATGTACCTACTTATTTATTTTTAATTTCCTGAGCAGCTGTTAACACAAATGTGGCGGGAAGAGGTAACAGTGTCCCCTGTGAATGACCCAGGAAAAGGAATCCATTTATTTTAAAACGTCGCTCTCGAAGCATCAAACAAGATTATTACCTACTTAAAACTAACTACGTCTTTGATCTGTCGCTCCAGAGTCCCTGACACACGATCGACCGCTAAAATTATCACCCGAACCGTCGAGTTTATGTGATCAACAAAACACATACGACTAACCTCATGACGTTTACTGCCCAAGTAGAACACTAGCGTTATAAAAGCTGTATACCTAGTAGCTATACAAAGGCGATCGCCTCTTTTCTTAAGAAATAGAAAGGAAAACAAGCAAGTGAGTCACCTGATGGTAAGTGATTACCAACGCCTATAGACACCCGCAACACCAAAGAGATTGCAGATGCGTTGCCAACCCAGAGGGCTAAGATGGAATACCTCTTGTGCCAGTAATTACACCAGCTGTCTTGCTCTCCACGCCGGAACACAACAGTGCAAGCACTGCTGCTTAGCGGCAGGATTAGCGAGCACTACGATGGTAGCGATCCGGACGGACCTTGCACAAGGTCCTACCACCCGCACAAACTCACCCTCTTGTATTTGTTTAGTACATTAAAAGAATACTGTTGTATTTTTCCGTCATCCTACTGATTTTAAAAGTGCAACAATAACAACAGATATTGTTTATTGTACACCTCATAAAAATGGACAAATAAAAAACAAAAAAACAAATTAGAACGGTAGACAATAGGCAAAAGATAATGCAAAAGTAATAATGCTTGAATATTTGGATGTTTGTTCTTCAATCACGCATTAACAGCTGGGCGGAAGTAGATGATTGGCAGACCAGCCGTGGATTAACATTAGATACTTTTTATCTCTCAAAATGCATCTAGAAACATCACGCGGGCAAAGTCGCGGGCAAAAACTCGTATTTACATAAACCTTTATAACAGTACCTAATTATTTCATATTTGTCGCTTAACAAACTTCAGAGGACGAAGTGGGTTTTTTTTGTAGCAGGCAGCTTTAAAAAAACAGAATGTTTAAATTAAACCCTTTCATAATGATAAGGCATTTGATTAACGAGTTCCGGCCTCACTTTGACATTTTGGCCAGATTTTCGACCCCGTTTGCAAAGAAAATGAAAATATTTTTCCAGTTTTTTCATTTGCAATAAGGTTGAATAAGCATAATTTACAACTATTCTGAATTTCAAATCGATAGCATGGTTGCTGAAATATCTCGCTCAGACAGACGGACGGACGGGTGGACAGGTAACCGTCCATTGCATACGGATGTCCGGAATCGCACTAATAGAATTCATTTTTAATCTCTTACCCCCTTATTCATAAACGCTTCGTAAACGTTTGTTAGTTGACATGTTTTATGTCTTTATCTGTCATTGTGACGTTTACCCTCAAATGAAAGGGACAAAACATTTGTTAGCTTAAAAATATTGTTAACTTTTTATGAATAAGGGATTAGATTTGAAACCCAAATATATACTTACTATCTCCATAAAAGTACAGTTATCATTGAATAGAATAATATTTTTAAATTACCAGCCAATTTTACTTTTCAACTAAAACCTGCAAGAAATACTTTGATAATACGTCGGGTTCGTCGACATATAAAAACAATTATATAGACAGGTATATACGTTTGCTAAGCAGACGCAATTAAGGCCAGACTGCACGGGCCCCGTGAAATATCTAAATACAGGTTTTGCAGGCGACATTTCTAGCTCAACTAGGTACGCCGAAGACCTAAGTTTGCTAGAGACACTCTGCTATTTACCGTGGACTTCAAGCGAGACTTATTTACAATGTTAAAACTATCGTTGCAAATGAAAAACAGAGCCAAAGCAGAAAATAAATAATTAAAGTGCAAAGTAATTAAATTAACTGCAGAATACTTCGATCGACTACGTTAGTGTATAATGCAGATACATGACATTCGTGTGATATCTAAAACTCCGCCAAAATGTAGCCAGCCATGGCGGACTTTGTGATATTAGAGACGGGTGCCATGTTTGAGTTTTGAAAGTGTATGGTGTGCATAGTCAATCTACACTTCTACACTAAAATAATAAAGAGGTAAACTTTCTTTGTTTGTTTGTATGTAGGGGGTAATCTCTGGAACTACTGAACCGATTCCAAAAATTCTTTCACTAATAGAAAGCTACACTATCCTTGACCGACATAGGCTACTAATTTCACACGAACGAAGTCGCGCGCGTCCGCTAGTAGTTTATAAGGTCGTTGGCAGAATACGATAAAAGATACTGATACAATCGATACGAAGTACAAGTATACTGTAGAATTGTAAACTTCTTAGTCGATAAGAATTCAATGAGCACGCGGTCACCTGATGGTAAGCAACCACCGTTGCCTATGGCAACCTGCAACCCGTTACTAAAGTTCCTACTAAAAATGCCAAAAACGTCAATATACTCGAAAACCGACTTTTAAGTCAAATAGCCATTATTTCATCATCCTCCTAGTATTTTTTCTCACTACTTTATGCGCTTTTGATTATTATCTCTAATTTGGCGGGTCAAGTTATTGATTATTTTAGTAGATAAAAAATAAATAATAATAATGAGAGTTAGTTCGACACATTGCTGACGTGGGGACAAAGATCACCAATTTTAAGTAAAACTGGGCAGGACATGTCCATAAAATATATCGAAATCGCGGATCCAAAATTACCATCGCCTGGCTCCCACGAGAGGTCTACAGATTGAAGAGGACATAGTGGCATCGGGTTAGATAACTTTAAGATGGATTGGCAGGGTGCCAAAGGCCGAGGATGAGTGGAAGAAAGCAGGAAAGACTTTAGTCCAGCTAGCACACAGTTTAGGCTGAGAAAAAAAAGAGAGTAATCAGATATGAACAAAGCAACAAGCCAATGTACGCTAAACTCTTCCAGCGTCGAAAGGTTCTTGAACCCCGAGGAATTATTACATTTAACACCTCGCCTGCCGGCTGGACGTGGCTCGCTTGTTAGAAGTAATTCCGCAGTGTACACGCTAAAACGTAGCGGAAATTTACGGGTGCCCATAATTTACGTTCCGGACAAAATAACGCTAGTTTACATACTTCGGGCGCGCATAAAATGCTGTGTTCTGCTGTTCTGCATTGTATTTTAAGAATAAAGCTGTGGTTACAAAATGATATGCCACTGGGAATAGTCTCGTTGGAAGTATTGTCACAGGGATACGGGAAAATGAGGTTGATATTCTCATTTTGGACGATATTGTTGGGAAAGGCACGCCATTAGTTACAAGTGAAAACTTAATAAGCAAAATGTTGCATCATGTTAAGGATGAGGGTCTGGAAAATGGGCAGTAACAGGTTATTGCAGGGTTGTTGACGCGCGTGTCATTTGGAATTGCAAGCGTCCATTGGCGACGGTAATTGATTGTCATACGGCGAGCCACATCCCTGTATTTCATCGACATGGTATAATAATATAAATGATTGTCTGCCATAACATGCAGACGTTTTTAAACTTCTTAAGTGCAAAATTTAAGAGACGTCTCTTAAATGCATGAGTCCAGTAAGAGAACTATAATTAAAAACTTCGAAAGTTCTTTTGAACACTTCACAAAATCATCACGCTGAAAGTTAACAGAAATTTCATTCATTTTTAAACGTTTACCTGTATCTACTTTGTAAGTTAACGGTCCTAGTGCTTGACACACGTAGGCAATTGTCTGTACCAGTAGTTGACATCATTATCTCTCGTTATTACTAGTGTGTTTTCAAATCTTCTCGTTAATTATTGGATTAGTGTCAAAGACTGGGACCGTAACCTTACACTTAAATATTATGCGTATAATCCATAGGACAACGTAAAATTTGAGCTCTTTAATTGCTGAAACTGACAGTGGGTCATTTGCATAATTTTAAATCACACTTGACCGTAACGTAACCTTACCCTGAAAAATAAAGGGTATCTTCAAAGGGTTTCGGGATAAAATATATTTTCGGGAGATGCGAATTATTCCAAGCGATTCATTCACCCAAACGTTTTTCGTTGTAATAGGAAACCCCCGGGTGATAATCGATTCTAATCACTACACAGAATAGTATTAAAAAGGTCTGTCCGGGTACGATTTTTTTGGTAAGCAGTCATGTTATGCAAGAAATTCAGGTGATTTTTTTTAAAGTGTTTGTACGGAATCGTCCATGCATTTTGAATACTATACAAAACTCTGTAACGGCTGTCAAACTTTATTTATAGGAAAACTTGATGCCCTTTAAACACAACAAAGTTTTGAATGTTGCAAAGTTTTGATTGAATTATGAGGAGGTATCAGGTACGGATAAACGTATTTCAAGACCAATTTCAAAAGTAAATAATACTGGTATAATATGATTTTGTTAAAGAAAAGCATTGAATGGTCCCAATTGTTGACGTTGATCTAATAATTGACGACAAGATGCGAAAACATGAGTAAAAACGAAAGAAAAAATCATAAGAATGGAAAAGTTACAGAAAATTTTTAAAAAGGTAAAGATGTTGTTGGATTTTTTTTTCTTTTAAACTTTTACCATTTTGAGTACTTTGACTGCTTACTGGTAGGCGTAGAGTTATGGTCATAAATATCTATACAGTCATAAGTCCAAATATAATATGTTAACACAAACCTTATTTCCAGTGACATACAAGTATGTAGATAGTTTTGACATCTTGCTAACGTATATATTAATGAACTTGATTGCATACCTACACCTTAATAATTAATAGATTCAGGCGTTACTTTGCGGAGGTCCATTTCAACAAACTGGAACAAATTACCGTGCTACTCCGCGAAACCAGTGCCGTGCTCGTGCAAGTTACCTACATCTTGCACGGACTCTAAGTCAAAAAAATTATTACGTGAATTTCTTAATAACTATATTTCACAATCAATTTACTATCCTCTTCATTATCCGTCAGACCCATAACAAATTATCATGAGTAATAAAAGCCTTAAAACGAAACAACGCTCATTTATTATTTTAATAGCCATCCTCTGCGGGCCGTGCGAAATAAGTAACTCTGAATTTACGTGAAAATTTACATACAAGTGTGAAATACAGGCATTGAAATTAACATCTGGAGATGATAATTCCATTAGTCGAGCTAACGGGGCTTAGTTAGAGTGACAAACGGACGAGCATATCGTGTTCCACGAGAACATGAGCTACCGTTATTAACGCATATATGGAGTGGCACTTAGCGAATGACATTGTCTGACACTGGCCCTAACATTACCGGCCCAGGTTTAGTTATCCTTCCCTGTGTCTCTGTCAAAGTAGTGTCATAAGAAAGTGATGCAGATAGAGATAAGTTAACTTGGCCGGTCATATTCCAGGCACAGGACGACTAAATATATAACAATCGTTTAAATTGGCGTGTGGACCGCTCAGTTAAAAGAGTGACGGCGGGAATACCAGAACACTGCCTATAGCTATCCATAAATCATTCATAATCAATGTCGTTAATACGAAAGACAAGACAATGTGTTGAATATATTGACAGTAATTCGTGCTATGGCTACAATGTGCTTAACCGAGTTCAACTAGATAGCGCTATTGCCACCTATTGCGTAGAACGCGAGGTATTTATCAACAAAAAGAAGTAGATTAAAATAGAATTTTGCAATGATTTGTGCGTTACCTGATAGGAAGTCAACGCCACCATCCATAGAAGCCAGGAAACTCAAGAGGGTCACTGTTCAGTTGGCCCTCTTCATGACCCCCCTAGGCTTTTTAATGTCATCGCTCACCTTACGATACGCTAATACGAAACGACACTACTTTACCCTAGTATTTTGTGAGAGTATTGTATCATCCCAGTCGAATCGGTCCTTTAGAATTGTAACTATATAGAATGTGTCTCTAACTACTGGAAAATAATCTCCCGTCCGCATATACGTTGGTAAATTTGTCAATATTTCGTGTCTGCTAAAAGACACTCTAATTATCATCTTTTCAGCCAATCTGTAGCAGTAAATTCCAGTACCACAAAAAATCCCAACGTCAAAACCGTCGCTAAAAATAATTTACTCTACCACGCCAGCAACCCCTTTAAGCTTGTGTAAAGCAACGCGAAGTTTAATGGATTTTCTCAAAGCATCCTTTTTTTAAAGGATAACTTCGAGTTTTTTACCGAACCAGAGATTTTATATTATCTATTGACTTCCTTACAAGCCAGCCTTTTATAATGGATCCATAGAAAAAACATCTCCGAGGAGATGAACGCTATATTACGTAGTCCGCCCTGGGAGCCTTTTGACTAGCTTGTTATAGCTCGTTTATATGCTCAGACTTGGACATACGAACTTCAGTTTCAAGTTCCATTCATGTTTGTTCTCTGATCAGAAGCAGGGGAACACATGCAGTTAGTTTGAAATTTCAATCGATGCATCAATAATTGGCTATCTCGAAGTTTCCGCGAGAAACTTATGCGGTTTTACTCCTATTTTTACGTAATAGGTACTCGTACCTAAGCGACCGAATTCTTATCAGGGCAAATGTAAAACGTGGAGAATAATAATTTTCCTAGAAATGCGTCTCAGGTAGATCGACTTTTCGCCCCCGTAAGCCCGCCCCTATTTGTAAATCGTTATAACCGTTTTCGATAACGCGATTACAAACAAATAAGAACCACCAGGTAGCGGGCAACCAGTCAGATGATCAGTTAATTTGCCGTTTACGGCAAAGCCAACCTGGACCAAATTCGCGGTATCAAAGACGACATGGAAACCCATGGAAAAAGCATATGTTCATATTCATTTATTTCTTGCAACCATGGTATTTACAAAGATGTGGTTCCGTAGTGAACAAATATATAAAATTGCTAGGTATGCAGTTTTTATAATGTGAGCACGCCAAAATGAGTAAAGCCAAGTTGTGCACCATTGACTACTCTTCTAATATCAGCTTCCGTTTGTTTGTTTTTAAGTTCTTTATTTGCTTAATCATTTTGGTACAAAACATAATTGTTCATAAACAACTATGTTAGTTTTTAATAAACTTACAGAATACCTACTTACAGAGTTAACTGCAGCTCTATTTAAATGGTTATGAACACTTAATTGTATAGACTACGTCACAAAAAACACTATTACACAGCGGAAACTAAAATTATGAAGGCACATAACCTTGATAAAGTTATCGTTTTCAACATTGTAACCATTGTAGTATGAGTAAGTAAAAGAGATGTCTATAATCTGTCAATTCATTTTCAATATATAAACAAAGACATGAATTGGCGGTGCTAAATCCCATCTATCTTGTTTACGTCGTCAGTAAGACGGAATTCAATCAAGCAAATAGTCTACTCGTGACCATGGCCGTTGCAATATACTTAGTACAATTACTTTAAGTAGTCTACAGAGATCGTCTTTGATTTACCTTTGACCCATTATTTGATACTTGATATTCTATTTGAAGACTGAAATGTTCTTCGGTTAAATATTTTTCACAATAGCATTTCCGATGACAGTCCAAGTCTCTTGAAATAATTGTACTTTGAGACAGAAACGTCGAAGAAAATAAGAAATATATTTTTTTACGTGTTCAAATCCTGTCTTACTATATAAATATTCGGTTAACGCTCTAATAAACATTCTAGGTCTGAAAGATTACAATCGAAATTAGAGTTTATTTTTCTCTCAGAACCCTGGATGATATAATACTTGGGTAATAGAAGGGAAAGGCACGTAGCCTGAATAGGCAAAATATTCGTTGCTGAACTTTCAGTAGCTGGTATAAGACTGTTTATTCGTCCATTATAACTGTACGTGACACGTGCTTGCTTAGTTTGGTATCTTAGGTAAAACAAACCTTATCACTCATAAATGGTTACCAATCTCTTTAAAAAAAAAAGTTTTGTTCATTTTCCTTTCATTGGAAGGTCACTTCACATTGATAAGCAGTTAAAGACGAAACATGTATTAACAACATATTAACAAGTGGAGGTTTACTAGCGTTTCTGAATAAAGTTAAAATAATATAAAAGTGTTTTGACTCAACCACACTATGTTCACTTAAGCATTTTTTAACCTAATAATAGTCGACCAAGAAATTATTTTTTACCACGTTTATTCGTGTTACAAAATAAAGATAAGAATATATTAGTGGTAATTTAATAGCCGCGACATTTTATATTCAAATAACGTATCGTTTTACCTATAAGCCGTTAAATGACAAATTTCCAATAGAAAATGTGTCTAAATTTGACGGATGTTTGAAAATATTACCGCGACGCTAGTCGATTATATACTTAAGTATTCTGGCAATTTTTTTAATAGTTTATAGGACCCAGAGGTACATACGAGGCCAAGAAGACACACAGACGGACAACCAGCCAGGCAGAACCATAGAGACATCATACTTACCTTGTGGTGCGTTAGGTGTCAAAAACATCTTTAGGTAAATACTAAAGTTGCAAACATAAATGGCGTAACAGAAATAATGTCAAAGTGTCTATCAGTGTCTATTTGTAAACTCCTACCTTCAGATATCTCCCATTTATTTGTAGTAACTTTATTTTATTTGAGTTTCAGTTAAGTATGTAAATGATATCATTCGTTACCGGCAGGCGGTTTCAGGCATCGTGATCGAGCAAAATTTATTCAGTGTACATTGTAGAATTTAAATAATTTCCGTTATTGGTGAAAAGTTTTAAAAGGTACCTATTATTAGTACAGTCAAGGAATTTAATTTCCAACCCACCTAAGGTTCAATATCGTATAGCAAACTGTCACCATAAGAGCTAACTAGAGCTCATCGTTGGTTTGACATATCGACCTTAATGCATTGCGAATGTTAGACGACATTTCAACGAAATGGGTAGGGAATCAAATTCTTTGACTGAATCGACTTTAAATAATGAAAAAAACAATTACCCAGAATAATAAAATAAAAAAACAACGAAGAACAAGGACAAGGAAGGAGAGGAAGGACGAACGAAGGGCAAGGAGCATGCGGGTCAGCTGTAGGGAAGTGACCACCGCTGCCCATGACAACCACCGACCTGAGAGAACCGCTGATCCGTCGCCGGCTTTTAGGAAGCGAGCCTCTAGATCTATCATTCACTATACAAAACTAAATGCCATTTGTATTCAGTTTCTGGCTATAGTGGTAATGTGGATTATGATCAATATTTATGTTATTTCAGGCTTCAAAGGTGAAATTATAAGGCTTGTTCTACTATTTTTTTTTGTATCAAATGTACAATTTACACAAACATAGAATGTAAGAAAGAGCCTTTGTAACTAACTTTTTTTTTATTGATGATGGGTTCTCACTTGGCCACAGTCACACCTGATGGAAAGTGTTGACGAGGCCGAAGGTGGGACGCGATTACCCAGAAAAAAGCCTATTTACTCTCCTTTTGAAAGTGCCCAGATCGTATCTGCCCGGAAATACATAGACAGGGAACTCAATATGGATCCGGTGATCTGAACTAAGCGTTTATTTTTACCCGACTGCGCGACGCAAAGGAGGGTACCTAATGTTTTTTTAATTTATAAACGACGCCAAGGCAGCGTGATTAAGGTTGTCACGCTGTTAACGAGAAAGCGATAAGCTCAGCTCAGCAAGCTCAACTCCAAATTCTATCAGGCGGTAGTTTCACCAGCATGCTATCCTACTCTTTATCTAAAACGTGTATCCGATACGATTGCCACCCCTAAAGAAGCCATGCTGCGTTTAAATGTAACCAGTACTTGTACAAGAACAGTGCACCTAGCACGAATCTTTACGACACGCGTTTACTCGCTACGTCACTCAGTTTTCACTACGTAAGGCTAGTTTTGTTTTTAAATAGTTTATCTACATCTACATAAAGAGGTTTAGCTTTGTTTGTTTGTTTTTTGTTTATTTGTATGTATCATCGCTGGAACTACTGAAATGATATCGAAAATTCTTTCACTAATAGAAAACTACGACTATTCCTGACAGACATAGGCTAATAATTCTACGCGAACGAAGTCGCGGGCTTCCGCTAGTGATATAAAACACAAACTACTTTTCGCAGGTTTTTGTAGATACGACTTTGATATTTGGGACAGTTGGACATAGAAAGTACTTGCCTGATGTAAACAGAGCACAGGCACAGTGGTAAAGTGAGATAAGAAATTGTAAGTGAGCGCTATATCCACAGCTCCGATACGAGGAAATTATCTTTCAGATTGCAACCGCGCTCTTCTGCACCTGGTTTTCAATGTGTAGTCAGCATCAAATACACAGGAACAACTAAAGTGGCCAAATATGTTGGATTACCTGCATCTTTAATGTCGGGAAATAACTACTTAAATGAACCCGAAACCAGAAAAAAAATGCTCGAATGGGAATTTTTAGCCAAATAATTTCACATTATTTGGCTAAATAATGTGAAAGGGATTAGAACTCGTTCTGAGGGTTTTTATACCCCGCAAAGAAATAGCACCGTTATTTAAATACTGTGGTGTACAGCGACTGTTTCTTTACAAGAGCTTCTACTTTATACATACATACATACGTAGTATAATTTTTTATAGTCTAAATCTCCGCAGACTTCAGTATGTGTGCCCGTTTATTCCTTTATTTCCAATTGAATTATACATTTTTGTCAACTGAGCTAGCTTCACTCTAGCTGCAGGTGCAGACGATAATGTATAGCGTAGTATGTCAACTAGACAATACACACACAGTTAAACGCTCTCCTCCCCCCGTTACCCCTGTCTTACCGCGCAGGGGCCCGTGAAAGACCGTGCTAGCACGAACCTACTAAAACGTATCTCGGTGAAGAGTGAGCTCTCCTTTTGAGCTACTTAGAAATAGACGCACTAATTTAAGTTACGAGTTACAGTAAATCAAAAAGAGTCATGCATTTGGAAGCTTTTTTTAATGAAATAGGAAGGCAAACAAGCAAGTGGGTCACCTGATGGTTAGTGATCACCACCGCGTATACCCGCAACACCAAGGAAATTGCAGATGCGTTGCCAACCTAGAGGGCTAAGATGGAGTACCTCTTGTGCCAGTAATTGCACCGGCTGTCTTGCTCTTCACGCCGGAACACAACAGTGCAAGCATTGTTGCTTACCGGCAGAATTAGCGAGCAAGGTGGTAGTAGCGACCTGGCACAAGGTCCTACCAAACGCAAAATGGATTTGTTTTATTGCTCTAGCTATATACTTACTGTCCTAGCACTAGCGTCAGTATCATTAAAAGTGCACGCCACTTGCACACTGCACGCGGCGGCAGTAACGAATGCTCACCTCGTGTCGTGTTGGAGATGAGAGTAAACCAGTCTGGCGTGAAAAGTAATTCCAATGTAATCTAAAGTAATATTTACTAGCGATCTACCGCAGATTTAAGACTAGGGAATACTATGTAAAACAAACTTGTTTAAAATCAGACAGAAATAGTTTACAAGAATGCTATACAAATAACCCTTCCTTCCTTTTCTGGCAGTCGGGTAAAATTATACCTAAAACATTAACAAAAAAATCTAAACTATGCAAGTTCGGTAGGTACATGAGCTCCTATATACGAGTATTCATAGTAAATAAGCCGAAAATCTAAAAAGGTTCGGTCGATACTGATTCGTAATAAAAACCATAAAACATCTGGTTTTAAGACATTTTTAGATAAAAGTAGATTGAGATTAAAGATATCTGAAAATAATACACTATTAATAGCCCCTATTAAAGGGATAAGTTCGCCTTTGTATAGTCGACCAAGTAAATGGTTGACCACTTCTGAACCTTACTCCTTTGTAATACAGTCGAAAAGTGGTCAAGCAATTTCTTGGTCGACTATACATCACTGTATTTCTTTTTGTAATTTATGCTTTTTGTACAATAAAGAATTTACATACATACATACATATTATTATTATTATTTAAAGAACGTAAGTAATAGAAAATTACAACGCGTTCATTTTTCCACGGACTACGATTTAATGACTGTAATTGATAACGATAATATCACTTTCGATGTAGAAAATAATGGCCTGAAAATAAGTCCATAATAATTACTTGTGTCCATATTTCATTCTTATTATCGAATAATACAAAAAAGCAATTTTATTGTGATAAAAATAAGGCGCATTGTTCCATTGAAAATAATTAAGTAGTGTCCAATTATTTATTTAGATTTTGGCTAGGCCTAGTAATAGAAGGTCCCGCGCTATAATTTAACATGAGTACCTACCACATTTTAGTATGAAATAGTTGAGAGTTAATGCAATATCTAGTAGAAATAATATAGTGAAATAGTGATAGACAGACGAGTAGATATAGGGTCTAACTAGTACTATATCTCTCTAATCTGTGGGTCTAATCACATATTATATCGAAGAGGAGTCCGCTTAAGCCGGTCAAAAAAAGCTTTAAGCTCACTCTTCCGTCTATCACACCTTTTAGTGTTATTTCCTACCAAGGGCGTAGGGAGGTATGGGCGGGGGGCAGCCCCCCCCCCCCCCTTTTAGAATCTAGAAGATGCAGCTGGCAAGCAGGAATACTCATTAACAGTAAAGTAGGTACTTTAGGTAGGTACATTTTTCTTCGCCTGCCCCAACCCAACCCCAACCCTTAACAGAACTCTGGCTACGCCCTTGTTTACTGCACAGGGACCTGGGTCTTGTCATAAATCCACCTTTTGTACATTTCATAATTAAATTTGTGCAATAAAGACTAAATAAATAAATCATACACAAAAAGACAATAGTTACTTAGGTAACTTTGTAACCAGCAATGGTGCTAACTAAATTTATAGAACTATTATTATTCAGTGACTAGGTAAAAAAAGGTATAATAGCTAAATAGAGCCAGGAACATAAAAGCTAAATATTACTCACTGAGGGAATCATTGCAAAATCTCCAATTCCAATCCAGCCCAATTGGGCACGTATTTCTTTCGTGAATTTTCAGCGCTGAATAAGAAATGGTATTTCAAAGTTAAACCCTTAAACGTGAAAAGAATGGCAGAGTAAAGACAAATCCCGAAAAACCCCAGACAATATTTCAGGGTAGTTAATGTAATCGCTAATCCAATTTTATTTTTACAACACCACAGTGTGTCAGTTTGTCTCGTTATAACCCATCTAAATTCCCACAGGTACGTAGTATTTCAAAGAGGTACCTTAGGACAAGGAAAGACAGAAAATATACATACACGAGAAAAAATAGTCACTAGGCCACCAATGTCTTACCCAAACTTGAACCCATATATCTTAACGTGATAATCATCGAAGTACCTAACTTGGCACTTGAAGACAAACTAAGGATAGAAAACTCTTTATCTAGATTAAACACAAGGTCCCTGTGGTATTACTTTAGTTTTAATACAGACGAAGGTGCGAACTACAAATAACTATTACATTGCAGCATAACTAAGCAATCTCATTACAGGGAAATGCATGCCTTCTACCGATGTGAGAAAGATACACATTTTGCCATTTTGCGAAGACACCCGTAGGTAAAGGCAAATTCCTGTCAGAGCCAGCTGGGTATTTCGCGTCAGTAGAGATGAAGTCGCAGTCGAGATGTGTCAAAAAGAGCTGTCAGATCCCTATGAAATCTGTCATCTTTGACATATCTCTAGTGTGCGATAAGACTCGATGAACGCCAGAATTGGGGGGCAGAACGCTTGGCTGGCCCTTGAACACGCTGTCTAACGCTGTTATGATTACGTGAAATGTGGGAGTTTCTTGGAAGATGTATGTGCAAATAAAGTGTATGTTTGATTAACTTTGCGTTTCGCTTGTTTTGGTATTTCTTGAGTATGCCGCTTCAATAACGCTCAAATCAAAACAGGTGGTCTTTGCTTTGAATCTTAAGGATGACTTTAAGATTTGGAAATTTAATATTAGTATTTTATGCAACTGTTGCATAATGGGGGTCTTAAAACACGAGTGTGGTTTTATGAAACGAGCGTTAGCGAGTTTCATAATAGGATCACACGAGTGTTTTAAGACCTAATTATGTATAGTTGCATACATTACTTTATCTACACACATATCATAAGTACTCTATGGTGGGTTCAGAAGCCATAGGGCAATGACCTGCATTGCTACTAGCTACTAGTGCTAAGTACCTATTAAATATCTATAGACTGTACACATTAAAATAATGTAATAAAAAATGAATTTGAACAAATATAGAAACAAATTAGAAAAATTCTCATAATAATATTGGTTGTTATAATGCTGGTCATTGCCTTCGGTTTCTAAATGCATTAAAGAGTATTTATGATATATGTGTAGATAAAATTCTTTTATCTACACACATACCATAAAGACTAAATAACGCGTTCAAAAACCCTAGGTAATGACCAGCATTATTACAACCAATGTTATTATAAGAATTTTCTTGTCTGTGGTAGTAGGTAAATCTGTTCTTTATTAGTCATCACATTACCGATATCTCGTGACTGCTCGTGACGTTATGAATTTAAATTTGGAACAGCTGTCAAAATTCAAGTTGGTCTCTATTCTAGTATCCACAGATATTAAAACAGTTATCGATACGAAACGTCAACTCAGTATGTTTTTTTAATTTAACCGCACGACATTTGATCTCGAGTGATATGACAATAGGAGTTCATTCGTTCGTCTATGGTTTAAAAAAAACGTTCGTCTTGACGGATAGATCGAATCACAGAGAACCTTTTTAATATACATGGCCGCCATTAGTTGTCATACGTTTGTTGGTTATTTGCTGTTACGGTTTTTTGCAGTTATGATATGTGTGTAGATAAAGTAATGTATGCAACTGTATATAATTAGGCCTTAAAACACTCGTGTGATCCTATTATGAAACTCGCTGTCGCTCGTTTCATAAAACCACACTCGTGTTTTAAGGCCTCTCATTATATAGCAGTTGCATAAAATACTATATCTACACATATATCATAAATGCTCAATAACGCGTTCAAAAACCATGGAAAATGACCAGCATTATTACAACCAATGTTATTATAAGAATTTTCTTGTCTGTGGTAGTAGGTAAATCTGTTCTTTATTGGGTAGTATCTCTTAGTAGTTTGTGTTTATTGGATCACTTTACCGATATCTCGTGACGTTATGAATTTAAATTTGGAACAGCTGTCAAAATTCAAGTTGGTCTCTATTCTAGTATCCACAGATATTAAAACAGTTATCGATACAAAACGTCAACTCAGTATGATTTTTTAATTTAAACGCACGACATTTGATCTCGAGTGACATGACATTAGGGACTTCATTCGCTTGACTATGATTTAAAAAAAAATGTTCGTCTTGACGGATAGATCAAATTGCCGCCATACTTGTTGTCACTCGTTTGTTGGTTTTTTGCTGTTACGGTTTTTTGCAGTTATGATATGTGTGTAGATAAAGTAATGTATGCAACTGTATATAATTAGGCCTTAAAACACTCGTGTGATCCTATTACGAAACTCGCTGACGCTCGTTTAATAAAATCACACTCGTGTTTTAAGGCCTCTCATTATATAGCAGTTGCATAAAATATTATTGTCTAAGACGAGGCAATGTTTAAATATTGTCATAGGCGAAGTGAAGTCAAAATATAGTGTTTCAGATTCGGCTTACAAAAAGCAATTAAGAATGTCAGAAAATTCACCACCGGTACAGAAAAAGCTCTGGTAAAAAGATACTGGCAAGAAATTGAAACTTTTCTGGGTGTTGCTTGAAAATTGGAAGAAAGTCGTGTAAGCAAGCGTTTTTGAACATTATTGTCTGTAGATATCAGTGAACGTAAAAACATGAAAGACATTTTGGAATAAATTCTCAAAAGACAAACACAGAAGAATTAAGAATATACTAAATTCCTTCTAGCGATACGACGTTACTAATTTTGCTATCTAGGTAAGTTACAGTTCGAGAATAACATACAAATAATTATATCAGATGCATACAAATTATGGTCTAGGGCACAATTTAAATTTGGAACTATTTCCGACCACCAGAAATACTTCAACGCTGTTTCACGTTCTCTAGTAGAATTCCAATAATAGAAGTGTTAGTTGCAAGATGTCAAATGTTACATAAGAGTATGTGGATCTGGAAAGTAAAGTTCAATTCAAAGTTGGATTTGGAGTTCTACAGATGAAATTTCCCTTTGACTGATTTCATTAAATAAGTAGGTACATTTTACCTTAATTTTTTCAACAAAACTTTTGACTGCTCGAACTCGATACTCTGCCAACTAATGCATACTTTTGAAAGAATTAAGTTTCTTATCAGCATCACTACTATACTTAAGTACCTATTTTAGGAAGTTAGTAATAACTACTAGTAGCTTAATAGTGTTTACTATAGTAGCAAAATGTTTTTGGGACTTTTGAGACAAGTACAGTACAGTTTGAGACAGGTGTCTGTTTATTCTTGCTGTTTTGTATACCTAATTTTGCTTTTTACAGTTTTTTTAAGGGATACATTGTAGCCAAAAATCAAAGCATACTTTTTCCACTTTTAACGAATTCTTTCATGAAGCGACGTTTACAGCAAGTTTGGAATAAATTATAGAACAGTTTCGCTGTTCGCTGGCATGTGCTAACGCTGCACTTGACCTACTTCATCTTGAGATGTATCGCTTTCTGTGTCGAGAACTCGAGAGTCCTCAGCTAACGTTAAGCGACTTACAATTTGACAAGGGTTCGAACCGGTTTCATGCAAAATACGAATGTTATTTTAATTGCCAATCCAGAAGTTGGACATTCAATTAAACCATTCCCGCAATAGTTTATCCAAAAATATTGCGGTTCAAATTGTTTTGATTCTAAAAAAGTTTGAGTTTGGTATAAACTAATCATACTCTCTCTCTTTTGTTTATCTATTTATTGCCATCATGATCGTTACAGAACTTGAAGTCGCTTTAAATTAATTATCACGTGGATTCGGTAGTCTTAATTCACCTACGTAACGTAATTAAATATAAAGTTAATTTATGGAGGGAACGATTTTAAAAATAATTAATTAAGTAAAAGCGAGCGAATAGTAGCGATTTTAATTTAAGGCCAGTTAGAGCTCTAACAAAGTAATCAATACAACATTTTCAATATCACGATGCTCAAGCATATACCTCTAAAATTTTGTAACGTATCCTATCTTTCCCAATTTAATAATGTATCACAAATTATCTTAAACTTAAATGTGAGACAGCCCGTCTCAGCCTACAACAAAATCAATAAACTTGTACCTAGGTACACGGTAAACCTTTCAACCAGTGCAAATTAATTATTCAATATGCCTCAAATACAGGTATTCCTCTTAGAGCATGTTAGATAACAAATAGCGCCTCAGACTGTGGCTGGAGATGCCCCTCGAGTCTGCGCCGACTTGAGTAGCTCAACACAAAGGTCCCACCGAGTGAATAATTGTGGAGAATAGCTCCTAAAATATACTTGGAAGCGTCTTTTATGGCTCACTTTTTCACAGTAAATATTTTTGAAATAGACTTCGGGATATTATTTTTGTACGACTTTAATCACAGCGTTGTGTTAGGGACCTCTAGCCCTCTAGCTAAAGGATATGTTCCTGGAGTTTTAAAGTAGTAGATAAGATAGGATAAGATAAGATAAGATAATATTTAGTGCACTGTAGTGCACTGGTTGCAATATGAATGGGACAGTTAGACCCGCAGGTGTATGTGAGTAGTAGATAAGATAGGATAAGATAAGATAAGATAATATTTAGTGCACTGTAGTGCACTGGTTGCAATATGAATGGGACAGTTAGACCCGCAGGTGTATGTGAGTAGTAGATAAGATAGGATAAGATAAGATAAGATAATATTTAGTGCACTGTAGTGCACTGGTTGCAATATGAATGGGACAGTTAGACCCGCAGGTGTATGTGAGTAGTAGATAAGATAGGATAAGATAAGATAAGATAATATTTAGTGCACTGTAGTGCACTGGTTGCAATATGAATGGGACAGTTAGACCCGCAGGTGTATGTGAGTAGTAGATAAGATAGGATAAGATAAGATAAGATAATATTTAGTGCATTGTAGTGCACTGGTTGCAATATGAATGGGACAGTTAGACCCGCAGGTGTATGTGAGTAGTAGATAAGATAGGATAAGATAAGATAAGATAATATTTAGTGCACTGTAGTGCACTGGTTGCAATATGAATGGGACAGTTAGACCCGCAGGTGTATGTGAGTAGTAGATAAGATAGGATAAGATAGGATAAGATAAGATAAGATAATATTTAGTGCACTGTAGTGCACTGGTTGCAATATGAATGGGACAGTTAGACCCGCAGGTGTATGTGTCCACCATCATATCCTGGAGGCTACCAGGATATCAACAAAAAGTTAGACAAAAACGTTGAACATTGAAATTGAGTACCATTGACTTACAGCTACTAAAGTAGCTATTTAAATTATTTCTTAACAATCACTGCCTACTTATGGTTTTGATATTTTACAAGGAGCTACCTATACTACGTCGGAAGCTATTTTCTTCTTTTGTAGTAAAATTTAACATTTAAAACCGCCAACGCAGCATTTGGTTGACGTTTGATTTATCATATAGACTGAGAGAGTATAAGAGACAACGAGGCATCCAATTAGTTTAGCCGGATTAACTCCTCTGTTTGGAAATTCCAGTTTTTGGCAGAAAAACCAATAATAGTAAAAACCGGAAATTCACGTACCCACCTAACATGCATCCTTTATCTACACTAATAATAATAATAATAAGAGTCTCGACCAACACCTCAAGAGACTCTCGCTAGAAGGCTGGATCAAGGGTCAGATACAAAAGGCGGTACTTCTGGACACGGCACGAATAGTCAGGAGATTCCTCACTCTGCGGCCCTAACCACCGGTAGCTTGAGCCCTGCCCCGCTGCCGGCGGCACTCTAGGTTAGGTTTTTATAATGTTTGTATATTTTGTATTGATATTGTTTTATTACTTTTTATAGAAATATTGTAAAAACTTAACCTAAGATTTTAAATAAATATAATAATAATAATAAATATCTTTATTCAGACAACAAAGAGGTCCACATTGTTAGTAAATCTTATTCCTATGTTAGTAATTAATTATAAGCGCAGATTTAATTCTCTGACTGAGCCTCCACATCAGAGGACAGTCATATTTGTCAGCTATAACCTTCAAGATGCTGTTGCTGCTCCCTCTCACTCTCTGTATTATTGAAGCAGTTTTCTTGCGCCAGACAGCGTCAAAACTGTCCGTACGCGCTTCGGCGAACATTGAGGAGGCACTGCAAAACCGAGGCAGCCGCAACAGCACTCTGAATGCGTTGTTGTACTGGATGCGCAAAGCATTGTAAGCCCTTTGAGTATAGTTGACCCACAAACCCGAAGTGTACAGAGATGTGCAGTACGCCTTGAATAGGGTTATTTTAACTTCATCTGTACATCTCACAAATCTGCGGGCCAACATGTTCGCTCGGACTGACAATGCTCTGCGCTCCCTCTCCAAGTCTACATCATCTTTAAGGCCCTCTGTTAACCAATGTCCGAGGTATTTAAATTGGTGCACCCTTCTCAGTGAAACACCATCAAGTAAAACCGGAGGGAAGAAAAAGGGACACTTGGTTCCAGCCTTAAAAATCATGTATTCTGTTTTCAAGACATTATATGACAAACCATGCGAGGCAGCGTAAGATTCGCAGACAGCAATCAGCTGTCGCAATGCCGTGACTGAGGGAGCCAGCAGCACCATGTCATCCGCATAGCTCAGATTGTTGAAACAGACACCATCAACAAAGCAGCCGACAAAGAGGCAGCTAATAAAGAGGTAAACTTTGTTTGTTTGTATGTAGAGGGTAATCTCTGGAACTACTGAACCGATTTTAAAAATTCTTTCACAAATAGAAAGCTACACTATCCCAGACGGACATGGGCTACTAATTCATGGTTGGTAATAACGAAGTCGTGGGCGTCCGCTAGTATATGATATATGTAGTATATGACAGATTGCATACAGAGTGGCCACGTACCCCCCGCACCAAATTCAAATACCGCAACCCCTTCAAGCTCCGCCCTGATTAGCGGAAAATTGATGACATTTAGTAAGATGCGTATCCATAGACGCGCTCGCAAAATGACGTCAGTATCGTCATTTTGCGAGCGTAGTAACTACGTGTATTTTGTATTGCCTGGGTGTCCTGTAATGTCACTTAAATTTTATGGATTTAGCTAAATAAGTTGTAAGCTCGGGAATTCGTGCAGAAATTTTAATGAGTCTCTATTCAATTAAGTGTCGGATTCAGTGAGCCGTGACACTGTTAATATCAATTTAAACTTAATAAGCATTCGTTTGAGTATTCGTATTCGCAGAAATAATAAAAGACGTTTTAACGATCGTTACATCTAATCCTTAGGAATGGACTACAGTCGGAAATACTTGAATAAGTGCCTAAGGTACTTGTTAAACTTGGACTGAAATTGTATTTTTCTTACAAGAGAGTTGGGATTCAAATGTAGCTAATATTTTTGCATGTAGAATGAAATTTTAAAATAAATATTATGAGCTATTTTTAAATCGTCCATTTAATAATATTGGTATTTATTTATTATTTTTATACAAATAATAAATAACAAGACACAAAACATTAGCTTTTTATATTTTGACGACCTAAAGTTGTTATTTATTTTATTTAAATATAAACCAATTGTATGTAAATCATTATTATACTTATATTATTTATATTAGTTGTAATACATTTTTTTGGTTTACTTAAGAGTATAACATTAACACTACTTTAAAAAACATAAGCCGCTCTAAGCGTAAATATTGCAAATGACAAATGACACAATAGTGGATGGAGACGAAAAATATTGCAACCATTTAGAATAAATATGATATTGCCAATATTTTATAATTTTGAAAATATTACTCAACAAATTACATACACAAAGCTACCATAGAACTCTAGCATTCGCGATAGCTGTAGCATTATAACATTTGTTATGAAAATACATTTCTAGCAAATACTCTACAGTAGCACACATAAATCAATTTGGTTGACAGTCTACTATGTAAACAGGACCACAAATAGGAACCACACTTACAGGTTAACCAAGAATGTATCACCTGGTGTTGGAATAAAAGCTCCCATTAAAAAATAAAAGCAAGTGCCTCGCCACATAATGAGCGAATTACACCTTATTACGTGGCCAGTCCGAAATCCTACCCAACAGCCTCAACTGCCCTAAACTGCTCTAATCACCTTAACAACTCCACAAAACTCATCGCGTCTCCAAATTAAAAACGGCCGTAAGGAAGATTCTGTCGTGTAATCAAAGTTTCATTATTCGAAAATTTGAATTTGAAATATTACGCTGTCTAACGTAAAGATTAATTCAAAAAGTCAGCCTAACGCTAACGGGCACAATTGCAAAACTTTTTGACAAGTAAAGCGCTCAAAATTAACGTTCTGGGAAGTTTGTGCGATTGTTTGCACTCTCCTAGAAGCTTAAGCAGGAGAAAGTGCGAGCTGCGTATGGAGGTTTATTAATAACAAGGTTCCAGCCTCTAGGGGTGCGAGTCTTTAAAAGTCGGTTGACAGGCAAAATACTGTTTACCTTAGATGAAGGACTAAAGCATGGATAAAGCCTCAGTACTTGTTAAGTGTACATAGCCAAGACTGTCAAAATGGTCACTTTTGGGCGCGTCAAGGTAGTAAAACCTGCAAATTAATAAGAATAACGTAGTTTGTACTACCTTAATCTAAACATTACCGTAACCAAAGCTAACCATTTTGTCTAATAATTGTGTACAGGGTGTCAATTGAAGAGGAGTTTAGAGTATGTAGTCATCTCTTTTTGGCACATTATATTGCCATTTAAAGTAAAGAGATCAGCTAATAAAATATCGCTTTCAATTTTAATACTCTTTCTATGCTATACTATTTCTATGATGTATACATATTAGAAAGCACTTCTTACACACTTGTCTTAAGTAGCAAACATTCCTAACCCAAAATTTCAGTTTTTGTTACGAAACATCGTTTACCGCCTAAATAAAACAAAATAAAAGCGGTGATTCATAATATGTTGCTTTGGTTGTTTGCTTTGCTTATGTGTTATTTAAACAATAAACTTAAACATGGTAAGTTTTCATGGTGGTTGTCTAGAAGAGTACGCTTTTAGCGATAAGACCGTCTATTGTGTGCCTTATGTTATGTCTCTATATTGTAGTTTTTTTGTGTTTTATGGTGTTCAATAAAGAGTTATTGTATTATTTTCTTATTAAAAAAAAATATGGTGTAAACATTGAAATTATAGGTTAGAATATTGTTTAATACTTAAGAAAAGTCAGGATAAATGTTTAGTTACACCCATCAAAAATGCCAAGGGGGAATAAGTATTCTAAATAACTTTTGAATCACATGAAGTTTGAAACACGCGATATAAGTAGTACAAGTAGTGGCTAAACAGAAAAATTAAAGGAACAAAATTTTAATACCTGATATCTTCGGATATTTTGGTTCATGAATCAATGAATACCAAACAACATACACATCCTACACATACTGTGAGCAACGTATTTGTCATTTTAATATAATTTGTTTAATTTTTATGCATGTAAAAGCGAAGGGACCCGCGGGGTGTGCAAAGCGCGCGGAGGCGGTCCGTCGAGACTTTACCGCCGTTAAAAATTATTGCACCAGTGTCGTTGACAGCTTTTGCCCACACCGCACGTCGCTTCAGCTAGTAAACTGTCATTGTACCGTCCTCTTTTCAATAAAAATTGTCGTGGAATTTTTGGCCTAATTTTCGGAGTTTAAAAACCCTGCCTACTGCACATACCAATCTTATGTTATAAATGCTACCATACAATATAAATGTAATTAAACTGGCGCGGTGATTTTACGCCGATCTATTATAAAAGCGGTACCAGATACGTGTCGGACGCATTATAAACAGAATTACAACCCACAACTGGGTTAGTAAGCCAGATCGATACCCAGATATTGACTTGTTCCATTTAAAATTCACACACCTACCGCACAAAAACGCTTAATTTATTCATTCGTAGCCATTCCCTTACCACAGGACTCCTGCTAAGTGAGGCATTAAAATATATGTATAAGGATTAAATAATCAAAGTATACAGGTTACCGCCTTTTACCCATCCGTTCCACATACCCAAGCTAACGCAACATGCCTTTCTCTATCTCAGTCACTACATCTTCTTTCAAACAACACCTCCCCCTATAACACTACTAGCGGACGCGCGCGAAATTCGCGTTCGCGTGAAATTAGTAGCCTGTGTTCGTCAGGGATAGTGTAACTCTCTATTAGTGAAAGAATTTTTGAAATCGGTTCAGTATATCCAGAGATTACCCCCTACATACATACAAACAAACAAAGTTTACCTCTTTATTATATTAGTATAGAAGTATAGACTAGTATAGATTAGTGCAGATTTCTCACTCTATCAGACAGCTAGCTAATCCTGCTCATATTACGCAAAGAACGCATCTCTACCGCATTTATGCTATTCTCATCATCAGAAGAATCTGCCAAATTCAGCAAATTCGTAAGTAAATAAGTTTAGGAGCTTAATAAAATACATAATAATATATCAGAACTCGCTTCCGTTCTCGACTCCACCAAATGACTGACCCTGTAGGTATTCGATGTAAAGTGACCGAACAAACCACTGTTTTGCGGGTCAGCCCACATCTCACGTCGCCTTGTTTCGACCCATGCCAACTTTTGCTGGCCAGCCACTGTCTAAAACTTAGTAATTAACTATAATGAGAGAAACTGCTGTTCAACAAACTACACGCCGGCGGGCTTTAAATCTAAATAATTTAAGATGGTTGAAGTCAGTAGCAGGTTTTAAATGTCATTTTTTGTTCTAGTAGTTGTGATTGTAATTCATTTCATGTATTAAGATTAGATATATGAAGGGTCCACGGAAAGAGCATGGCTAATCTTTTATTTTGAAAATGGCACTTTAATCTCGAAATGTAGTTAATTGCGAGCGTAGATTAAAATCTCACTATCTTAAGATGTCAGTAGACATGTTCTTTCCGTGTGGACCCTTCACATGCTTAGGGACCATTTTTATCTCTAGACCGTTCTGAACATTTTGCGGTACGGAACTCCTTAGAATATCTTTAGTGTGCGTACGTCGTTTTTTAAGGAGTTATTTCATGGAAGCTTAATGCTAATATTATTGATGCCAAACACTAAAATGACATTCCTTCATCTTATCAACCTTTCACCGTCCCTATATCAAAGCTAAGAAAACTTGTCATATTATTTACCACTCCTAGGAAGCCTAGTTTTGAAAATGTTGGCAGCATTTGCTCTTAGTACAGCTGTGTTGATTCTTCGTCTGACGAAGTTTCGGCCCCGTGTGGCCCCAATATGACCTCCGAAGGTTAATTTATCCATCCCTGCGGCTTTTGTCTAACTAGTGTCATAAGAAATTGAACTTTTGTGGTCACAGTAATCTTTTAGAAACCATAATAAGTCTTAGTGAACTATAAACCTCTTTAATATCTCAAGAGTCTTAAAGCTTACCTACGTTTGATCATAGAGAGAAATCAATACCTACTGACAAGCTCGTCGTGAAAGATGTGAAAAATATACACCGGAGTACGCAAAAACCAATAATACACTTATTTCATGAACTGACATCGGTTGTCATCGGAAATGCCAAATACATTGCTGCCTTCAGGTGGAAGGTCAGTTATCATGTAATGTTCCGAAGATGCAATGCAAAACATTTAGCAACTTTGCTGGTTAATGTTTTATTTATAACTTTATCATCATGTAACAGTACAGTGAATCCACTGTACAGTTTGTACCCAAATAAACATTAAAATAAAAACAATATTTGTCGACTACTGCTTTAAGTAATCACTGTACAGACATATTCGTAGCGAAAGATGTAAAAAATGTACGTGCAGCACACGCAAAAAGGAAACTTATCTTAACGTAACAGCAGGGGGCAAACTAAACCAAAGCGATTTGCAGATCCGCACAAAATTGCAAAGAAACTTGATATATGGCCGAGGATATAGGCACCTCGCACAGCACCACATGTATGCGACTTTGGCCGCCTTCCAGCGGGACCAATTGACCGCAAGGAAACGACGCTATCACGGAAATAATATTAAACTTCCACGCGTCCTAACAACGTGACTACCCCAATGGTTCTTCCTCAGTGACTATAAAGTTCGTATTCGTTAGAACCAGTAGCCATCTTTAACGATCGCGTACAAACGTTTCAAATAAACGATAGCTTTCTAACTGATTGTATTTGTTTAAAAGGTCAAGGAAATATCTTTAAGTGATTAAAGTTACTTATATTGCAGAGATACAGAGATTTTCATTTATTTGTTTCTTTAAACGATGAAAAATGAAGGAGGTTCCAAGTCGACCGGCATATTTTTTTATGTATGGCACAAAACTTTTTATAGAGTAGTGCGATTTTGATTATCGCTAAGCTTACAAATGTATTTAAATCTTTTTACTGAAATTTGCTCCAAAGGAAAAATAATAGTATTTCTTTTCGAGCAGAAAATGTTCTTTACAAAATAATCAAGCCGTAATTCTTGGTACTAATGTTTACTTTACATTATTATTTCAGTCGGACTGTCAGAAACCTTAGTTAGTGGCCGTGACTATGCAGCTAGAGGGTGCCAGTTCAAACCAAGCTAGGGACACACTTTTGTACGAGTATGATTGGATATACATATAATTTGTATCCGACTGACATGTAATTGTATAAATCGACTGCCTAAAACATAATGTTTTGAACTTTATATAATTTTGTTATTATTGTGTTAATGCTATGTGAATGTATATTATTCAACAATGACAATGTATGGTTAATACAAATAAATGATCTATCTATCTATGATAACCTTATCCTGACTGAACTTCGACTATACGTCCCCCCTGACTCGAAACTCCTGAAGAGCCAGACTGCAGCCAGTTTTGCTTACCGTACGAATGAGCCGGCGCGACCGGGGCAGTACCATACTCTCACAGTATACCGGCGTCAAATAGAAGCTTATGCATTATGTGAGTGGCGAAATTCGAAGGACTACGGTAAGACGGTAGGCTTGCGACGATCAGCAATTTTCTTGACATCTCTGGTTCCGATTGGCGGCGGTAATAATTTCCTGTTAAATAATCCTCGCGCTTGTTTTCCTCAAATTTTTCAAAAATAAAGTAAATATCAATTATTGCATTTAGATGGATTTGTAAAAGTGGAGTATTGTGGCAACAAGATTGCGCTATGTCGAGACAGCCCTCTCTAGAGAGTGATTCTCTAAGGCTTAGAGAATCACTCTCTAGAGATTTCAGTGTCGAGCTCGTCACTTGTGCTTAGAGTCTAAGCACAACAGTACCAAGCAGAGCAGTGCCTTGACTAGCACTAGCGCGCCAACTCGAATGAGGGAAACAGAACGATGTCTCGACGTCGACTCCGACGGTGATGCACTCGGGATGCAAAATACATAAAAACTTTCCTTGGAAAGTTCTCTAAATATCAGTGAAAACTGTATCAGAATCCGTTTCGTGGTTTAGAAGGAGAAGGCGGCCGAACATACACTATAGGAATTTAGGACAGACAGGAACGGTTAGTGACTTTACTTTAGACTATGTAAAGATAAAGATATGGCATGTTTTCGTCGACGGGCGGTTACTCTCCACTTTCTACTAGAAGCGTAACATTTCGAAAACCCTTTCTGGATACCATTTCAGCTCGCCTCTTAACACTGCCAGCTACAAACGTCGCTGGCAACAGTCCAAGCATATATCGACCGACTTACTTACAACCAAAGTACGAATATACTGCAATGAATATCTGAGAGAAACGCAATTAGGGAGCACTGGGAAAATGTTTGCATTATGTGCACTGTATTTGCCTAATTAATTTCTTCGTGTTGTCCTTAGAACTGAATTAATGTTCAAGAGCTCTGCAACTTTAAGGTCGTTAACAAAATAGAATAGCAAACCGAAGGAAGTCGCATTCCATCGTTTTCGCGAATGGATGTTGGATACCCCGAAACTACGTCACACGTCGTCGAAGTAACATGTTAATTTAACCATTACGATAAGAATTGTATTCTTTACATTTTACAAAATAAAGTCGCTATCCATTCCTGTCTGTTCTCATATTTTCAGCCGCTTACTCCTTTTAAACCACGCGATGGATTTTGATACGGTTTTCATTGTAATTAAGACATTTTTCACACAAGGTTTTTATGTAGAATACATTCTTATTAAGATTTCGTTGGTAAATTGCATTCCTGCGAAGCCGAGGCGGATTGCTAGTAAGTATTACATATTTTAAAGGACATTATATGACCTCATTTATATAAACAGATTAATATAAATTAACAAGCCCAGCAAGCAAAGAGACACAATAACCGACAAGGGAAGAAATGAGCACGCTTACTAGCCATTCTGACCACCTTGCAAGAATCTGTATGACGCTACGTAATTTGATCGTATGTAGCTCAATGCATCTCTTTCTAACCAACCCTGTAGGATAAAGGCACTGGGCTACATAGCGAGTTACAGTGGTGTGTCGTCAGTGGCGTACCATGGTGACCATAGGCCCTGGGTTAAAAACTAATTGGGGTTCTATAGTCAAATGATATAAATTGGTATGTAATTCTGGTGGTCGGATAATATTTGCGAGTTGGACAGCTAGAGATGTAGGGATGCTGGCCAGGAGCCCCCTGAGCTTGAGGCTCTTGGAGCAAGCACCGCCTAGCCCTTGGGAAGCTACGCCACTGTGTGTCGTATTGGCAATAAGTGTGATACTGGACTAAAAAACAGGCTTCAGACTTTCATGACCAGGAATGAGATATAATTATTCTTTTTGTAAGTTTTTCATTTCATTCGAGAGTCAGTAGTACTGTTTATTTTCAGAACAGAGTCGACGCGGGGCTTCCAAGTAATTAATATGTGATAACGTATATTATATCTCAATAAATGAGAAGCAGCTTTTACTTATAATAGAATATTTCTACTTATATACCTGTTTTATATGGATAAAACAAACTTTTTTGTTATACAACATAGGAAGGCAAATTACATTTACTTTTATCCTTTGTTAAGAAAAAAAATGGCAGGTCACATGAAAAGGCCATCAAAATCAAGGCCATTTTTGATTTTTTTTTCTGTTTTATTTTAAGAAAATATGTTAAGCGCTTTTATTTCACGATTCTCTTGGTTTGGTTCCCATGTGCAGCGGTGCTCACTTACCATCAGGTAACTCCCTTGCTAGTTTTCCTCCCTTCACTTTTAAAAAAAGGATCGCCAAAGGCTCTAAACCCAGGCTATCTCCACGTCAGAAAGACAAAGCTGCAGTGAGGTGTAAATTCAACTTGGGCAGGAATGTTAGTGGCACAGCAAACCCGTCATCTACTCCAACATCTAATCCAGTCCAGTCACATCAGCCATCTTTTTAATTAACTTTTCCACTGCCGATTTCATTATCAACGCATATTTCCATGTCGCTACTAAAACTATGACATTTGTCGTAATTGTAAGGTTACAGCGAAATCAACTACACAAACAATTAATCATTAAAAATTTAATATTTCAACAAATTATTCAACCTTATACTATCTAATAAAAATAAATTTAAATACATTATTCCCAGATTATTTAAATTATCTTGTGTTTTAAAATTAAGACAATGGCAGTTAAAGGGTTTTTAATTTGTCAATAATAATTCAAGAAACAAGAGCAGTGTGACGTACAGCAAGCGGCGGCTGTCGCAGTAATTATAAGGTGATAACTTATCTGTCGGGTCACTGTCCACGCAAACACGACACAAGGACTCCGTCTATAATATGGGTAAAGTTCCCTTATGGGCAAAATATTGTGATAAAATAAGTAATTTAAGTTACTTTATAGTTTAGTTTATTCATTTCTTTGCTCTCAAATAAAGTTAAAGTAAATGGCATGTAACTGAAATTCCTGAAATGAGACTTTCAAGTATAAATTACATAATATATTTTATCTACACATATATCATAAATGCTCTATAATGCGTTCAGAAACCGTAGGTAATGGCCAGCATTATAACAACCAATATTATTATGAGACATTTTCTAATTTGTTTCTATATTTGTTCAAATTAATTTTTTAATACATTATTTTAATGTGTACAGTCTATAGATATTTAATAGGTACCTAGTACTAGTAGATTAATAGCAATGCAGGTCATTGCCCTATGGCTTCTGAACCCATCATAGAGTACTTATGATATGTGTGTAAATAAAGTAATGTATGCAACTGTACATAATTAGGTCTTAAAACACTCGTGTGATCCTATTATGAAACTCGCTGACGCTCGTTTCAAAAAACCACACTCGTGTTTTAAGGCCTCTCATTATATAGCAGTTGCATAAAATACTAATACGTATCAATCATACAATCTATTTGATTAAAACTAAATCTTATTTAGTTTGATTAAGTTCATTTTACTAACATATGGCTGTTTGTGGCCAGATCCCTTTGCCTTTTGTTGAGAGGATAAACTTATAAACTAAACTTTTTAAAAAAGAAAAATAATTTACCTACAAATAATTCAAATTCAAACGCTACACTAAATTTCATAAACCCATTTTACGATTGCAAAAGGCACTGAAATATATGCCTCGAGAACTTGAGAGTGTAATAAACTGAATTATTCAAAGTTATGTCTCGCATCTCGATATATTTAATCAAATCAGAAGGCGGAATTTTCACATTTAGCATTTTTCAAATTCCCGCTCTGGGGGGTGCGAACGGATTTTATGTTTCAGCATGTCCGCTTTAGAGTGCATATTTGAGCAATCAGCCCCAGGGATGACAAGGTAAGCCGGGAGTAAGTGACCTGGAAGCTTTTAAATTACGCCGGCTGAATATTTTATTTGGCACAGACCGTTTGGGTATTTCCGTTGCCCGTGTAATGCAAGAGATTCTTTCTCTATTCATTCGTACGTTCCGGGATTAAATTATAATTGTTCCGTTTTGCATATCGATTTCTACGGAATTGGGTATGTTGGTCAGGCGGTTAGAACTGGTTAATACCTACAATTGATGGCGCTGTTTTCAAATTTAAATAGCGATGGGTTGCTTGCCTTAATGTATGGCTAAATAATTCAATTCTTTATCACCACATTATAAAAGTAATCACTTATCTCACATTAATGATAACCATATAACTTTTCGTAAACTCAGAAGTGAAGGTAGACCTGATAAATCTCAGCCACTTTTATTTTCCCAACTGTGAGTTCAGCGTCACGTCAAATTATTATTAGGTACGTAATCTCGGTCGGATAAAACCAATTATTGCGCACTAACACCAAATAACTCCGATGATTATTTTATTACTTGCTATAGCTTTTGCCCGTGGGGACTTAAGGTATGATTTATTCTGCGCCGTTACTTTTTCTATTTAAGGGGGTGTGAAGGAACGTTTTACCACCAACACGTTTGTTGTTTCGCTTTCAGAAGCCCGTATCATGGGGTCCTTATATATATATATATATATATATATATAATAATATAAAGTACGTTGCACTGGGGCGTACAAACTAACAGAACAAACACACCCTACGTCTGCATTTGTAACATTAATTTCGATGTAATAACGTTAATGAAAATACTTGAACAAAACGAATATTTGAAATGTTTCCTTGATGAAAATAGTTGGTTTTGTATTTGCCTAGTAATTTATCGGGTATACGAGTTTAATAATTATTATTTATCGGGCGAAATGAGAATTTGATATTGTTCTAGCGTAGCGTACATTTTCGCGAATGTAGTTCGCGTGTATGAACATTTCTGTCAGTAAAAATGTACTGATTAAACAATGTGTTTTGACACTTTATTTGTGCCTCTGATCTTGATTCCTCTCGAACTTACCAAATATATTCCAAACTTTTCAAAATCTGCATTCAAGTTACCGTACCTGCGAACAAAAAAATACTTTTTTATTTCACACAGACAGACTTTCGCATTTATAATAGTAGTTGGGATTCAACGTAACAATGCTTACGCTCCACATCTGATTTGTAAATCCGGGAAACTACAGTCCGAGAAATAATTCTGGTAGTAATTTTATATATCCCAGTGGATGCGCGTCCACGTTCGATCTAATTTATAAAATTTCGTTCCAAATTTTCTCGGATCTCAGTTTCTCGGATACGAATCGGACGCAGTCCATAAGCCCAGCAGGGTTGCCTTATGGTTTGAACCCCATCCGTTCTAGGCCCGACTGGATCCTAAACCCTCTCATAATGAACGAGTTTGTTTTAAACATACCAAGTGATCGATTGATATTTTTGGAAATAAATTTTTGAGCACAGTTTGACGAAATCGGTAAAAAACTCACAACATCTACTAATAAATAATCGAATCAAATGTGAAAAGTAAATTTTCGTGTAATTTTTATTGCAATCAAAAAGTGTTTACCAATTAAAAATGACCCTTAAATAGGTACCCTTGTTGCTTATTGGTTACTAGTGTATTTTTCAACACCACAAGAGCTAAAAGTTAAATGAAAGTACAGTCAAAAATGCAAAATTAATATTAGCGATATTTTTTCATTTATAAACGGTAGTAACTTCAAAATGGTGACAGCTATCTGATAACACAATGTATTCAACAACATAAAACAAAAAAGTTATAAAAACTCATTTAAAGTAGTTATCACGACCGAAAAACTGAGTGAAGGTGAAGATTGAAAAAAATCAAAAAGTCAAAATATCTCCAAAACTCGCACTTTTACTAAACCCAATTTCCCTTTTTAGACCTAAGCGTCTCCTATCAGTACGGTACTTATTCCCAAACACCTAAACCTAACCTAAACTTATTGCTGAATATTACGAGTATAAATAATAGTTAGTAAAAAAACGATGAATAAGTTCAACATCCCTTGTTTCTAAGTCATGAGGTCATTAATTTATTTCTAGTAATTTAAGATATTCGGCCTAAAAGAATCTTCTTTTAATTATTTTTTGTTCGTCAGAGCCAATTTGTGAAACCATTTATCAGCAAATTCCTCCATTTACTCCGAAAGTAATTTAAATATCTCTGTAACTTAGATTTTAATGTTGAGATTTTCAGGGCTTCGATAAAAATGATGTTTTTTTATGTTTGTCACCATTTGTGTAAAAAAAATCATATTTATGTAAAATATTTTATTGTTTATGTACTTTATTTCAGTAATATTTAATTTCCTTTATTTTTAAATTTTACTTACGGACCGTTCAACTAAAAGGCTCTTGAAAAATATTTAGTTGTTACCAATTCAGTAAACTTTTCGATTTCTTTAATCGCTAAGTTAGCCTCAGAAGTAGCTGAACATTTTAGTACAGCCAAGGAAGTTAATTTCCTACCCATTTCGTTGAAATGTCGTCTGACATTCGCAATGCATTAAGGTCGATATGTCAAACTAACGTCTTGCTCTATAGCTCTTATGGTGACAGTTTGCTATATGCTATTGAACCTTAGGTGGGTTGGAAATTTAATTCCTTGACTGTAACTCGTCGCTGTCAGGGACGTAACAAATTCGCGCAACTCTCATTGCATACGTTGTTACTACGACAAGCTTCTTAAGAGGAGTGTGAACCCAACACTCTCCATCCAAACGGCGATTACCTTTACCACCCTCTAAACCTAGATTACTATAGAAATGTTTTTTGTATGTTGTCAGTAAGCCCTAGAACTAGGTTTGTACGTTTTGATTTTTTTAATTCTTAATAGTTTCATGAATATTGACGCTTTTTTGTTTTGTATGAAACTCCTAAAATGCAAATATTGTCAAATCTATGAAGCATATTTAAAAAATCAAAACATACAAACCTAGTTCTAAGGCATAATGACAACATACCAAAAAATCATTCGCAATGGTTAAGGTTTAGAGGGTGGATAACATTATCGTCGTTTGTATGGGGAACGCTTGGGACTGGGTTCACTCTTTTTAAGTATTTAGCTACTTCTGAGCCTAACTCTACATTTCAACAAATGTGTGGTACGGACGGAACTTTCCGTGGTTGATTCTCACTTGAGTGGTTTCTTAATAATAGACTAGCGGGAGTCAAAAAACAGCTTCTGGCTGTTGACACGTAGCGATAAAAACGACTATGACAGCGTCTTCTGCGAGCAATCTTCTTCATTTGAATATTCATTGAATTACACAGGTTTGCGACGGACGTTTTTCATATTTACTGAAACTCGGCAATGAGATAAAATAAGAATTTCAACTGTGTTCGCTGGAAATTTAATTCTTCTGTAAATAATTAAGGTGAGCTTAGCTGAAACTTTGAATCCCTAGAGCTTTTGACGGGATGGAATTAAATTTTGTAGCAATCGTTTTGAAGATACTGCTATCGCGTAAATCTAAGACTATGTTTTTTTCAATGACTTTTATTTTGCTGGTCGTAGTCCTCGCGAAGGGTACGCTTAACAAATGACAATTTATTTCAACACAGATAGGTGATTAGTTGATTTAACAATAGTCAAAAAACTAAGACTATTTTAGTAGACGATTTAATCGGGGTTTTTGGATCTAATATTTTTAAATGGTATTTTTATTTCTTTACTAGCTTGCTTCGATTTTGACCATGTAGAATTTGTTCATTACTATCTCGCGAGAGTTTTGTATCGTTTCTGAGTACAAAATTGATACCCTATCCATTTGGCCATTTTTTATATAAGTTGTTATTAATAAAACTTGTCACTAACTAAACCGTGCGCGGAAATGACAAAAATCGTATCTGCGAAACTCTCCCAAACCAGAAACCCCGCATTAAAACTTCATGCATGTGCGAGATCCTTTCAGCCTCGTAAAAAGGGATGTTCTTTAAGTCATTTTTAAGGATGGGGCGTTCGAAAGCCGTTAAGGTAGTGCAATAACGCTCCCAATGCAATATTACTAAGCCAGCCCCGCCGGGACGTCTGGGGAAAAAATAATAGGTTAAACCTGATTCAATCCGGATCCGTGAGCAGACCTAAACGAAATAACACTCCGATTCCATCCCTGAAGAATTCTCGCTTTCTTATTTCCTTTCAAAGTCATAAACGGATCTTTCTACTGTAAAATTTACAGTGATCACAATTCCATTACGCTTTAATGTAATGACAACAACGTTGGGCGTTTGGTCAAATAACTAGCTTATAAGTACCTACTCTAACCTTTGTCACGCCATGTCAAATGAAAAGTCGTAATTCCTTGGATGAAAGACTAAAGCAGGATATAGCCTCAGTACATGTCAAGCGCAAACATTTAAGGTTGTCAAAATGGTAACCTTTGGTGTGCGTCAAGGTAGTAAAACCTGTAAATTAATAATGCACACCAAAAAGAACCAACGACACTTCGACATGCATGATTAATTTGAAGAGTGTCTATTTTTGTAATATAAATGTACTCTGAATTGTCGTTGTCATCTAACAATGTTGGTTTGTTTTCTGTGGGAATTGCTATCGTTTTTTGCTTTCCATTAAGGATGAATTTAATAAATATTACAACCTGTAACAGACAGGCGGACGGACGAACGGACAGACAAACTATTAGAGTTTCCCTTTTTTTACTTTTTTGGTATGGAACCCTAAAAAGGTAACAACCAAACAAGTTCATTAACATTAATTACAACATCAAAAAGGCGATGGCTATAAACAAGGCTAAGCCGACAGTAAGTCGATCGATTATTATTTATTAAGGAAGTTTCACCTCTAAAGGAGAGTAAAACTTTGAGGTAGCTCGCAGACGCTCACAGGCGATCGACTGTGAAGAGCCACTTTGGTAAGTAAGGGGCCTGGCCTGTGATTCTCTAAGCGCATCAGCGGCTGACTCGACGTCGAGGCATCGCCCCGTCCCACTTACACGAACTAGCGTGCTAGAGTAAGTCAGGATGCTGCCCTAGCGTCGAGCTCGTCGCTGTTGAGCTTAGAATCACTCTCTTGTCTAGTCCACGTATATGCAACTTTGTAGTTTAGAACATTTTCTTGCGTCAATTTGTTTGTACAAATTGACGTAACTATCGCCTCGTCCATTAAGTTTCTCAGACACTTCCTTAACTGTCATTTTATCGATCGAGCCACAGAAAAATTTAAGAACAACACGATTTTTGTAAGCATACCGCAACAGAATAATCTTCATTACGCTGAAATTCCTTTTTAGGAAAATGTACATAGAGAAATCTTCAAGAGCATTTGACCGGGCCGAAACTTTAGGGCACCTGTTTTTTCACCTGAGCCCCATATGTACTTCAAAGGCCGAACTGGAAATCCTAAGCGGCAAAAGCTTTGTTCTCTTTTTGAACCTACAATACGATACAGGTCGTTAGGCTTAGGCCATACGGTTTTGTATAGCCGAAAGTTCATAACGTGAAGGCCTAATTTCACTTACAAATCAAGGTCAATGCATACATTGGTTTGTAAATCACTAAGTTGGAATAAAATTGTTGTCAAAACTGGCGATAAACCTTGAGTTAACGGAGTGCCTCAGAGATGAGTCTTGCTTTAATATTGGTAGGCAGGAGCATAAATCCCATTCACTTGTATATTGTATCGTATCGAATTATCGATAGCCGAAACTTGATATTTTAGCTCATAACAACAACAACAACAAATACTCTTAATTGATTCACACAAGTAAACAAAATAAAAGAACACACACAGGGAAATTTTACATGGAATTCAACAGCTCATAGTTATAAGCTTAAATCTAAATCCCTGTTGAGATCGTATTAACGATTGCGAAGCATGCTACATATTTCGATGTATGTTTTTGCTTTAAGCCTATAACCCTTGTTTGTAAAGCGGTGAAGGTTTAGTTTCATTGAAAGCGTTCTGCGCTCTACGGCTGTATTGTTTTTCTGGCATAAGACATATTCGAGATTTCCACTCTATTTCACTTAATTAGGATAATCGTGTGGGTGTTTTTCCCGGACCGTAGAACACCATCGCCTTTCAGTTCGATCAGTGTGACACCTCCTTAGCTCACGCTAACCGTAGCCACGTTTTATTCGTAGTACTAAATTCTACATCTAAAATGAATTGCGAGTTCGTCGTCTACTTTGAAACGTCATCTTCTTTCGTAGAAGAAAGTTGCCTCCATGCGGAAAGCGTTAAATGCAGAACTTTCGACGCTATCTAATCTAAGCACTATCGGACGCCTTCAGTTCTACTCCGATAATTCTAGCACTTCGAATATTGAGTTACAGCCAGAATTTAACTAATCTGTATTAAGTTCTCAACGGAAGACGTTGAATCGACTGTATAATTACAATCTGAATTTAATTAATAGCATGGCACTTTAACATGGAACGTAAGGTGGGTAGGGAGTGTAATATGAGAATGAATGTATGCTATACAAACACAAGCTGCATGATACTGAAGATTAATTTAAATGTTTTTTCCTTGCCATTAAGAAATCAGATAAAGGCAATGGTTTAATTGAAAATAGCTTCGGATTTTCACTCGATTTTGTGTTGATTAATGTTTTGTTATCGCAAGTCGTAAATTTTATTATGGAGTTAAAACCTCTAAAATTATTAAATCTGAAACATCTGCGGAAATCGTGAAATTTCCTTAATAAACAGTTATTTTCCCAATCATAAACAGAAGTTGAATAATAAACGCGCCGTTGCAACTTTATAATTGGGTAAATTAAACTTTGCGATAAGGACTCGATCGAGCAGTTTATTTATACTATAAAATGCGATAACCTAATCTATAGAGCCTCTTCAAACACTAAACTACTATGTAAATTCTACAATTTAGTTCGTACCTACATAAGGACTTATTTATACTGTGGTGGTATTATCTTTAAACATTTGCAGTTTGTTTGCGGTTTTTGCCGGGACAGTTTATATTGTACTTACAAAGGAGTGATTTTTCCCAAAGGCTTATTTCCATTTTGAAACTACTTAGTTTGAAATGGAAATAAGCTCTATGGAAAAACTTTTAAAACAGCAAAAACATACTGCAACACAATAATAAGATACATTTGCGATACAATCTTGTAGCCAATGGTATTATTTCTCATAAACGATATCTTTTACATTCACTTAATTATAGTATAGTATCCCCCCGGGGTCTCCAGATCTCTCACTAATTGTACGAAACTCTTTACCTCGATACTACTTCACGCCGATATCTTGTAATAGTGCCGTACTACCCCATTTGTTCTGCAACCAGCAACTGGCTACCAGCTTACTGTTACTACTTCGAAATTCCATAAAATAATTTATTTCAGACATTATTCTTGAATGTTAGTTACTAGGTAAACTTACAGACTACGAGTATGTTAGTACTAAACTTAAGGAATTAAATACAGAACACTTTTTTTAACCAATTGCCGCGCCAATACGGGTACCCAGAATCCCCTGGCAATTGCCTATAAGATTGCCGTGTCGGTCGTGACACATAATTCTCGACCCGCTTACCTGCTACCCTATTAGCTAAGTCAATTTAATTAAACGTCTTGATTTATGTCTCCACTAAATACCTTCAACAGCCGACATTGTTCGAGCCGTCCCCCTTGGTACTTCATCAAGCCATCTCGGATGTCTTCATACCACAATTTACAGTTCTGTTGTCAGGTACTTTACTGTTGATTAAATGGGAACGAAGTTTAAAGTTTTAATTCAAAACCCAGCTGGTATTTTGCATTATATTTGAACTAGCTGAGACTGACTGAAACTATTCTTCAAAAAGCTGGCGAGCGATTTTTAAAATTCACCCGGTAATTATACCTCTCACTAAAGTGGCTGTTTTTTTATAGAAATTCAGCCATTTTGATGAGTTTTAGTCATCTGGTGAGATTCAAAAATAGGGCTCCTCGAATAGGTGTTTATGAAGTTGTAAAAAATTGTAAAATTAAACGTCGTACACAACACAACGAAATCGTTCCCAATCAAAAAATCGGGCCACGGTGCGGTTTTCATATAAACGAGGTTAGTTTGTCATATTGTTTTCTTGCCCAGTGTTGCTTTAAGTACGGTCTGATGATGGATATACTGAGCTTCAATAAAGAAGGTAAAGAGTTCCCAAGATACCAACCTGATCCAACAAGCAGTTCATACCTAGGTAGCGTGAGTTTGTGTCAGCTTTTAGATCTTTATACTTTTTATTGCTATTTTAGAACTTTTGTGAACATGTAACCACCCTTAGCTGTAACTGTGGCACTATTCAATGCGTCAGTACGTGATAAAATATCTTGGTCTATTTGTAGATGAAAAACTAAATTTTAAAACTCATATTCACAATCTTTCTATGAAAATTAGGAAATCAATAGCAATTTTTAAAAAACTCCGCCATTCAGCTGACAAACCTCTGCTCATTATGGTCTACACTGCGCTTTGTCAATCACTCATTTGCTACTGTATTCAGTCTGGGGCAGCGCAGCTAAGACAACTTTGATTGAAGTAGAGAGAGCCCAACGCTCAGTGTTAAAGGTTATGTTTAAAAACCTTTCCAGTTTTCAACAGAAACCCTATACGCCGAAGCCCTTGTTTTAACAGTACGCCAGCTTTTTCTACACAAAATATGCACACTTACTCACAAATCGATTCCATCCATGACAATTTACAACAATTTACTTAAAAAACGTGTTTATTACCTACCGGTCCCCAAAGCCACTTCTGCCTTCTGCAAACGCTTTGGAGACCACCTAAGTGTGTCTAGTGCTGCAATGCTTTAAAACACTGTAAGCTTAAGTATTGCTCTATTATTGAAGCAAAAAAAAAATCTTTTTAATTGGCTCCAACCCTTAAATTATGCTGAGACTGAAGCTATTCTTGAAAAATTGGAATGAGTGTTAATGCTTAATCTTGTATTATCTTGTAGAATTTATGCTTATTCAACTGCAAATGTATTACTCTGTTATAACTCTGTTATCTGTTTACCTGATAAGTGTACCAACCACTTTATATAACCAATATGTATACAATTGTAACTGGTTCCCCGCGATATAGGTATTGCCTAGTGTGGGGACCCCTGATAAATTTTGTTATATCTTTTTGCAAAATAAACAAATTTTTAATTAATTTTTTTGTATGTACATTTCCGGCGTAAGCTCAGGTTCAAATTGGGTATGTTAGAAACAATCCGACTCCTCTATGGATCCTCGAAAGTTTCATCATCAGACCTCACTTAATATGCATCCCAGAGCAAGAAATCAAGGTGTCAAACTAACCGCATTTGTATGAAAAACGCACAGTGGGCCGACTTTTTGTCCGTGGGTACAAAAAATAACAAGTAAAATTAGATCTGACAAGATCTATTTTTTTAAGAAAAGCAACATAATTGCTTCAATTTAAAACTTCCATCGGGCTAGTTCCATAAACGGATTACTAGCTATGTACCTATTTAAGTTTTCCCATCTCAACCTTTTGCCGGGAACTCTCAAGTTGCGCCCTCATTAAGCCAAGTTCAGCGTATCAGGTGATAGTGAACTTTGCATTCACGTTTTCCTATAGAACATAGTAATAAAAGGAAAACACTATTTACTGAATGTAACCACTTTTATTCCAGTTTTTAACATTTACAAAGCCCACCGGATGACAGAACAACTCGACGCGTGAAAATACCCCGGTTGACCACAGATAATGCTTCTCGCAGTGTTGTGCTCAGCTTCGATTGAAAACCGATGCGCCTAGTGAGGTACCAAGTAGGATGAATTTTTTAATTATTGGTTAACAATACAATAGTGATGATGATTTATCTTTTCGAGGCAAATGGTAAAGTGCTATTTATGATTTAATAGCAACCCGGGGCGGCTTCGTAAGGGTACAATTAGGATTTACTGTATAGTCGACCAAGAAATTGCTTGCCCTTTTTTCGATCGTATTACAAAAGGGTAAGGTTCAAAAGTGGTCAAGCAATTACTTACTTGGTCGACTATACTTGAGAACGATCTATAACTACGACCAATAGTCTCGTTGCGCTAAATATTTATTTGTTCGCTCAATTTGCACCTCTTGCCTAATACTAGCGCACTCAGGTCTGAAGAATTCATTTTAGTAACCGTTTTTAGGGTCTCGTATGTAAAGAGTACCGATGGGAGATCATTTCTAAAAGCCTTCGCTGTCCCTCCGCTCGTCAGGAAGGCAAACGAGCAAGTACGTCACCTGATGGGAAGTTATCGCTGCCCCCAATGGAAACCAGCTACCCAGTAGAATCGCTGATCCTGAGTTGTACAGGTATATAATTGCGAAATTATTTATTATTCACCGACAACTTCGCAAAGAGGCGAAGATTCCCTAAGGTATCAAAAACCGCAGAATAGATTAACTATTACTCTTACACGTGCATGTAAGTAATACCGCTTCCTGGTGGTTAGGCTGCGGTACTCTGCGAGTTTGAGTCCCAGTGGATTGGATGCAATACTATACAATATGTAGGTAAATAAAATTTATTTGATTAATTATATAGGAAATATAAATAGTCTACCTTTATTTTGACGACCGGATAGTCCAGTGGTTAGTGACCCTAAGTACAAAGCTTGAGGTTCCGGGTTCGATTCCCGGGAGCGTATCCGTTGTCTAGTACCAATAACACAAGCAGCTTTAGTCGCTAAATTTGGGACTAGGTCAATTGGTGTTAACTGTCCCAATATATTCATTTATTTTATTTATCTATTTATTATATTAATATCTTACTCTGACGATGATTTCTGACGAAATCTTAAAATTTGTATGACGTAATTTATGAATGACTCCCAAATGACGAATGTCGACCATGTCGGAAGAAAACCTTTATAAAAAAAATCTGGTAGTGAAAATTACCCAAGTGGTTTTCCTACAACACTGAAGGTTTGTGTGCAGCGCGACCATCTCTAAGCTTAAACAAAATATTTTTTCTAGGGACCAAGAAAACAGTAAACATAATATACCTCTAGACGTATTTTCAGTTGGCCGACTTCATTTAGTCAACTGTACGCTTGATTTTATTTGTTACCTGCACAGAATAACAATTTCAGGATTTCTTCACGTACATACTAAGTAACAAAAGTCGAAACTACTGGTAATACCCATTCGAGACTGTTACCAATGATTCGTTTAGCCGTTTTGGCTAGCGTACGAGTGAACAGTTGCTGAGTCCTTGCTTGGTTCGCATTGCCTTTGGCAGTAAATTGTGCCCCAAGGATTTATGGTCATGACCACCCGGGCTCTAGACGGAACAGTTTAGATTGGTATTCTATTCTAAGACGTCTATATAGACAAAATGTAGCACTAGCGACGATTTGAATTTAAAATAAGCGGCGAAGTGCGACAAAGTTAGAAATGGCATCACATTTTTATAGTTCCAGCAATCGCTTTGAATATGAGATTGAATGGAACTTGATTGCTTGATAGTTAAACTAGAAACCCGCTTTACAGGGGTAAAACTATTTATTTATTTATATCTCACAAAATTACAATGTCATGTACATAAAACCTTCAGTAAAAAATGACAGTGAATACCGTATTAAAATCCGTTGCGTGGTTTAAGAGGAGTCGCCTGAAGAGATGAGGACACACAGATACAAATTACGACTTTGTTCAATACTATGAAAGAATGCAATGTACTGGCGCAATTTTTATAAGAATTGGAGATAAATGAGCATACGGGTCACCTGATGGGAAGTAATCTGCGTCGCCCTTGGGAATCAGCGAGTCCTTATAAGGAAATCGCTGATCCGTTGCCGAAGAATGCTCTTATTGAGAGGACTTGGACGCTAGAAAAGGGATCTGTAGAAATAAGAAAAGAATTTTGAATGCTACGTGCCAGCGTTAAAAAAAAGTATTAATTTTAATATATCTCGAGAAAAACCTCATTACTTCTCTTATCTTATAGTTTTTTTCTGCCAAAAAGTGCTATGGTTACTGTAAATTATGGTAACAAAGCTACCCGAGTTTCACGGCAATTTAGGGCAGCGCAGCCTGACTCCTTAAGTACCGAGTTCAACCAATCCAATTTGAACAGCCGCATTCTGTCGCATGCCATAAACAATTACAGTGCATCCAACATTAGGAACTAAGAGCCTTTCCACACAAGAGCGCAGATAAGCTGAGAACAGCAATGGCAGCTGTCAGAGGACACCCAAATTGGGTCACGTAGAGCTGAACTAAGCTGAATAATTAATAGCTCCATCTACCGACTCTTAAACCGCGTACTCGCTCACAATCGCACCAGAGATTATGAATTATTTAATCTGCCGACGGCTGTACTAGGCTTGTTTTAGTCAGCCATTAATCAAGAGATTTCGGGCTATACAATTCAGAGCCCATTTTTCTATTTGCAGAAAAGGTTTTATTTCATAAATGACTTCGCAGGGAAGTTTTCCATAGATAACAGATGCCTATAATGATAGGAACATAGATCAACAAACTGGAACAAATCCAGTTTGTTGATATGGACCTCCGCAAAGTAACGCCTGAATCTATTAATTAGGAACATAGATTATAAGTAGTGCCTTAATTCCTAAATATTCTTGAAACTGATTGTACATACAGTCAAGGAAATCCAAACACGTAACACCTTAGAACCTGGTCGAAGAGATATATGCAGTAACATTTGTATGACATAGCGTGGCGTTTAAGGTGTCGCGTCATTGCGACAGGGTTCTGAGGTGGTACGTGAATGTATTTCCCCTACTGTATGTACGTAACATTTACATTATTATGTAGAATCTGTAACTTTTACATAGTATAAAAAAGGTCGCTGTCCATTCCTGTCTGTCCTTGTGTCTTCGTCCGCTTACATATTCTAAACGTAGCAATGGATTTTGATACGGGTCTCATTTTCATTTAAAGGATGCTTTACGAAAGGTTTCTATGTAAACTCGACCAAGTAATTACTTGACAACTTTTGAACCTTATCGTTTTGTAATACGGTCGAAAAGTGGTCAAGCAATTTCTTGGTCCACTATACATTACATCGTAATTTTACCCGTGCGAAGCCGGAGCAAATAATGTACAGTCGACCAAGAAATTGCTTGACCACTTTTCGACCGTATTACAAAGGGATACAGTTCAAAAGTGGTCAAGCTATTACTTGGTCAACTATACACCAAAGGTATTAAGGTAACCATTTTCACGTTTGAAGTGTGTACAGGGTGTCAATTGAAGAGGAGGTTTAGAGTACAGTACATTTAAAGTAAATAGATCAGGTATTAAAATGTCGCTTTCAATTTTAAAAGTCTTTCTGTGCTACACTATTTCTATGCCCGCGGCCGCCATAATAGAGAAGAAGAGAAAACCCCCCGCGGTGTGCCTGACCTCTATGATGCCTATACTCATACTACTACTCTAGACAATTGACAGTGACAACCCCTAAAGTTACCTTTCCCCATAAAACCACATCTCAGTAAGGGCCGCTACCGCTAAACCCGCCTGTTCATTAAATACTTTTTATTGCTTTGCTAGACGTGTCTGGAACTTCGTTTGCATAGTATTTGGATAGCAAATATACTGATCCAAATAAAAGAACCTCGAAAATTTTCCCACTGTAATCCGAGTTAACCGACATATAAAATATTCTATGTAATGCTGTGTGCTTGTGTATGTGTGTCTTGTGAACTAACGGGCATTCATAAACGACCAAGTTGAATGAGATAACTTGATTAAGTTTCTCTTAGATGCCACCCTAAAAATCAATAATGTAATGACCGTAGAAAAACGAAATACATTGAAAAATTCGCAGGGTATAGTAGTTGGTAATGTGGCGAAACTGGCAAACGCAAGGCACGGAATGCTGATGTTGCAGGTTCGAGTCCCGCTATTACCCTAATTTTTCTTTATGTCGTCATTATCATTTAAATGTATTACTGTGTGTTTCACAGTGGTAGTCTCATTAGCCAGTTGCTGTTCACCTAACACGAATCTTTTCAACACCTGTTAACTCGCTACGAAACTCAGTGCGTCTCGTTCTAACCGGCCCAATAGGAGAGAGACGCACTGAGTTACGTAGCGAGTAAACGCGTATCGACGAGATTCGTTCTAGGTGCACTGGTTGCAGTACGTATGGCATCCTAGCGTGAAGCAGTAGCTTGCTATGTGTTTTTTACAGTGAGTGGGACATCCGGAGACCTACGGGGGGTAACGACTCTGCGATTCTCTTGGGGTTGTTGGTGCCCATGGAGGGCGGTGATCATTTCCCATCAGGTCGCTAGCATCTTCATTTTCTCCTCCTTCCATAAAACTTACCATTACATAACTTGCCATTTGTAAGATCCTGTAATTGACTTTGATACTGTTACTAAAGATTTCTATCTGTATTTGTAAACTGTTGATTCTCCGAAAATAAATAAATAAAAACAATCCAGAACATGGATTATTTCTCTGCTTAGTAATAGTATAGAACCATTTATTTCAGGCTGCATGGGCCCATAGAAAAAATACTTTAAATACTAACATACATATTTATAAAACAAAAACATTAAAACAAGCAAGCAAGCATTAATGTCATCGAAATCTGTCCAGCCAAACGCATAAACAAACATCTTAACATTCCATTTTTGTATCTGATTTTGTTTCGATTTTTATTTTTAATACTGAGCATTCATCTATATTACTTTCACATTCCTATAATCACTGGAATATTAGAGGAATTTTGAGCCTACTTAATCGGTTCCGCAGCATTTAAACTACGTTTACAGCCCGACCACTCAATTAGTTTCTCTTTATTGCAACCTTGGTAATTATTTTCGCGCTCGGTGACGTCACTTCCATTAAGCGCATCGCTAATTGTATGAACTGGACCTTTGTTAATCCGTACCATCACGTTGGAGGACGCTGGCCTATCTCGAAGCTCTGTCCATTTAACACATTAGGCAATATCACAACTGCGCAGTCTCTTGAACAAGCTGAAAGCGAAATGTGAAAAAATGCCGCCTGCGTGTTTTTAAAGTGGTGCTAACTTGTATAGGAGCATGTCCGATATTCTATATCTATAGGGTTTGGGTTGAGTTTACTTTACAAAATCTTAATTATTCCAACCAAAAGGCCACCATATTGGAGGTTAGTTTATAGCTTTAAGGTTCAGTGACACTCGCTGAACCGAGACGAATCCACTGGCGCAAAAATATTGTAATCGACTGTGCGTTTTGAAAAGAGCTTTACACAGAAATATTATAGGTAAAACACTTAAGTAAAGCTCCTTTTAGTTTGTAGTGGTGTATAAGACTGATATGGAACTTACGTCATTTTTCAAATATGAAGCGTCAACTTGTCTATGTATACGGACACGTTACTAGTACATGCAAGAGGGTCTTTACATAAGGTTTAACTTATGGTAACATAATGCCTACATTTGGTTAGGTGGATTTAATTTAATTCGTTATAAATTTTTCCCTTGCTCATCACACTTATGCTTCTGATGAAGGTAGTGTGAAATCATAACAAACTTTTCGATACGACCATATTTATAGGGGAAAACTTTTGTGTCAGAATTATGAGAACCACACAACCCAGTAAATGCATCACTAAGTCGACTTGACCATTTCAAAGGAAAGCATGTCACAAAAATCTAGTATTTATAATATGATTGTCATAAACTTATTGTAGCAAGCGTTCTGGCTCTCCTGCAAATACAGAGCGGCCTTATAAAATACACTTAGTTAATACTACCAAGGGAAATACATGAGCAAAGTGGCGTTTGTATCCGTATCTATGTTTGCGTATCATAGTAATCGATGTCGGTATTTCTTCAATTTAGAAGGCGGTGTTAGAGGGGGCTGCGGTATCGAATTCGGCGGGGGGTGGAGAGTGGCTATTCTGTAACAAATTCAATAATTATTCTGTGCTAATGCCGATATTTAGATCTTGATTTGTCTCAGAGCGCAGCTTCCTTTCTCAGTCCGATTTACCTTTTTTGTCCAACCGTAAAACAGCCATCTCATCCTTCCCACTTAATTCTTCCCTATTTTATTAACGGGACGTGTGTTCCGCGGTCGAGGCTCCATATTCAAGACCACACAGCGAAGTGTGAATCAGATGCTGTATTCGCTCTTACGCGCAAGGCATAATGCGTAAGAGTGAAATAAGACATCAGTTTTGCGCTCCACTTCTATATCACTCTACGTTGTCGAATAGGGGCTCAGGATCTGGGTCAAACCGCCACCGCGGTGCATAATTTTGTCAGCTTCCAAATCCCAGTCAAGTTAGGCTTTAATTGAAACTGCATTTTTATGAGACCTGCATTTGTAAGAAGGTTGATTCGCGGCTTACAAAGCCTTATCTACTTTTTCACTGTTTTATTCACTGGTTATCTTTTTGAGGAAATAATTATAATTTGGCTGGAATAAATCGCATGTTATGTTCACATTATTGGCTGAGACACAGAATATAGTATTTCATACAGAATGGCCAAGTACTGCCCCGCACCGAATTGAGAATACACAGCTGGGTAGTCTAGATTGACGGAAAACTGACGTGTTGTTGTAGTATCGTGGGCACACATAAGCATGTGCACTAGATAGATAGATATCATAGAAAGTCAATAAGTGGTACGGAGACAATAGGTAGCTTATTCTGCTATCTGTAATTATTATACTAGCATGCAAAAGTTTTAAGACTGAAAATGAGTTGAAGAGTTGTTAATGCTTTAGTTTTTATACATCTTTAAATAGTAAATACATAAAACTATGTTCACAAAGTAAAAAATACGATGTGAAAGGTGAAACAAAAAAGTCTACTCAGTATAGTCTTTATTTATATATAGTGTGGTATAGTCTCGTATATGTATTTACTTAATTTAGGCACATACTGCCCTGGCGCAAATTTCAGAAGATCTCTAAGGGCATCCGAAAAAAACCAGTAAGAAAAATAAAAGTTATGCGTTAACTGTGCGGAAAGGTCATGTATGAATATAATATTAGTTTGGATAGGGCCGAAGTTATGCCTGTTAGCAAATTAACACAGCCTTCTGTGTTCGAAGCGACCGTCAATTAGACCGTAACCAAAAGATTTTCTTCAATGGAAGCCCTTTTAATTTAATTAATCAGATTCAAATTGTTAAGAGCACTTTGTTGATACCACAAAAGAGTGGGAGTGCCCGAATGAAGCTGAAATCAAAGAAAATTCCCCAAACCCCGCCGAGGCTTGTAACTTCTTTCCAATAAGTTTCAGACACAAACCGAATTGTAAAATCTGTGCAAGTGCTTCCATTTGTATTATTTATTCGTTCTTTGTGGCGTTATCGTTGATAATTTGTTAATTTAAAATGTGAAGAGTGTTTTAAACAGCTGGTAACATTTGACGTTGAACTCGTTTTTTTCGTTCCATATTTTTTGATTGATATGATTTTAAATTGCGTCGCTAATAAATCATTTACATGATAATCACAATTAACTGCTGGTATCGCGATATACTTAAATGTTAATAGTGTAACTAATGATTAATATTGTAACAATAGTTTAGACACTTTTTTCTGGCCAACGAGATTTTTTCCGAAGCACAAAATTTTAATGTAAATAATTTTTCCATAAAATCAGTTCAAGTATCACAATATTACAATAAGTTATACGTAGTAAGTGGTAGATACGAACTTTAAACTTATTAAATTACTAGCTTTTGCTTGCGACTTCGTCCGTAGACTCTGAATTATATACTGGCTTCCAACCCCTTTTAACCCCTGACAAATGAGAATCATCAGTACTGAATAATTAAGAACTTTTTGGATGTGATAAAACCAAAACATCAATTCAACAACAAAGAACAATTTGTGTGTGACAAAAAGTGAACAGCATTTTGAAAGAGTTGTCCGTTCAACTTAAACTTAATTTATATTTAAAGTATCGGTCCCAATCATTGACATTGCAGTAACCCAAATTAACAAAAAGATACGGACTCATACAAGTGATAAAGAACTACTGGTAAAAAAAAAACCCACGCGTGTCAAATACTGCCAAACCTTAAAATGCCATCTACTCTCAGTTTTGTCACGAAGCATACGTGACGACTACTGATTACTCGTTAGCGGTACAACCGTAACCTCGTAACGCCCACGTCAAATTTCGATCTATGAATGAACCATATCGTCTGAGATAGTAAGTTCAACGTCAGTTTTTCAATTTGTCCTATATGTAGGACTTGGGCCTTACGAGTTTAAAAAAAACGCCCATTATCGTTAAGTCTGGAAACCAATCGTCCGTGTGCTTATTAAACAATTAAATAACTAAAACCCACATAGTTCTGTTGCTTGTTAATAGTCCCTAAACACAGCTTACGAGTTAATCTGTGTAGAAGAGTGGGGTCTAAACTTAATCTGTATAATGACTAATAATAAGGATCAAAATTCAGGACTAAAACGTTATAAATAAGCAAAAATAATCCCATACCCCTAAACTTCGAAATGTAATCGTTCAATTCTGGTCTATTATCCAGTGGGATTTTAGATTCTACAAATGAAATTAAAAGAATTTCAACCTTGCGCGATACGGAATATGGTTCATTTTCTTCCACCTTAAACAAGGAGGCAATGACCTTAATTTCGAATTTAATAACTTGTAGAGGTCCGGAGGTTCTTGCATCCCTTTTTGCTCAGGTTGTCCCAAAGGACCTTGCTTCCATAATATATCAATTTCAATTACAAGTACAAAATTCGTTGCTGAATGTACCTTACATAACGAGTGCGATATTATTTGTACAAGCTATACTTGTCATTTCGTTCACGTGGAGTTATCATAAAATGTAGGTATTAGTAGGTATAGCCTTTTGGCGAGGCACGATATTTTCAATTTTTTTCGTATTCTCAGTAAAAAATGTTAATAGAAGAGAAATCTCTTTGATTGATTGAATCAAAGAAGCTAATGAGTGCCAATTTTTATAAGTTCAGCTTTTCTATGATAGAATAACAAACATAATATTTACTTCAGGCTTCAGATCAGTAACTAAATACTCCCATACGGTTCTCCGATAACATTAAGAGGAAAGAACTAAGTTGAATTAAGTTAAAAAAAACTGATTTGTTTTAGTTGTGGGTGGTAGAACCTTGTGCAAGGTTCGTCCTGATAGCTACCACCATCTTACTTGCTAATCCTGTCGCTACGCAGCTGTGCAGTGCTTGCGTTCCGGCGTGGAGAGCAACAGCCGGTGCAACTACTGGCACCAGAGGTATTCCATCTTAGCCCTCTGGGTTGGCAACGCATCTGCAATCTCCTTGGTGAACTCATTAGATTACATTTTCTCCATTTTGCGAAAGAAGTGAAGAGCGAGATGAGAGAAAACTGTTAAAAGAAATTTTATTTTTCTGTTATAATTATACGGAATACATTTTACAATTTGTTAGCGTTTAGATGCTTAATTTTAAGTGAACAAAATGCACAAATTGAAAATCACAGAAGTTTCAAAATGGTTCTCATAAGGCTTTCGAGTGAAACTTTGAGCAGAGTTCTAGGTTCGAAATCTAGGATGAAGTTGATAATTGAAAATTTCTTGGCCGTGTTATTGAGAAAGTTTCCCTCTATTCCTCGAAAGAGATCCGACGATAAACTGACTTCATCCGCGTATTTAAATAGGAAAATTGAGATTTTATCGCTGAAAGATATGTTGCACAAACTTCAATTTTATGGCGATATTGCTATTGTGATGGTCGCGAGAATATGCCGTTATAATACGACCAAAAAGTCGAGAAAAGTGGTACGTATTTATCTGAATATTATATTTTTGGTGTTACAGTATACTCGTATACAGTAAGCAACAAAAGTTGCTTAATTCTCGTAGGGTTCAAAATATCTACACAAGCTCTTATTCTCTTAACAATAGAATCGTGTACGCCTTATGCCCTCTTCAAGTGTGCGAATATATGTACTACTGACTGTATAAATGTTGTGTAAGTTTAACCTCGTAAGGCCCAAGTCCTACATATAGAACAAATTGACAAACTGACGTTGAACCCCCTGTCTCAAACCATATGGTTCAAAATTCATAGAACGAAATTTGACGTGGGCCTTGCGATGTTAAGACGGTCTTTGTACATATTAACTTGCCTTTGGGCACATCGCAATTTAGATGTTCGGCGATTTAACATTTTCGTGGACTTAAAATAAAATGATAAATTACGGACAAAAGTTTATCCTTCGCACTCAATTTTTCCAGCTTATTTCCTGTACGCTTGGCAAGTTTGGTGATATTTGAAATTTTCCTGGAAAATTTTACCGTAATATACCATTTTGGAGATATTGCTGAAAACGATACATTACGTTAATCTATAGAAATTCAGATTATTTTTAATAACTCACCAAATGGCACCGTCTTTATTTTTATCAGCATTGAAGTTACTGTACACATACCTGAAAACAAGAAACGTTTTTTTTTATAAATCTGCTCTCTTATATTTAATCTTTTTGATATTTAAGAGCGTGGTTAATAGTCACAGCTTTTCGCAGGTGGTAGGACCTTGTGCAAGGCCCGTCAGGATATCTACCACAATCTTGCCCGCTAACCCTGCCGCTAAGCAGCAGTGCTTGCACTGTGCGTGGAGAGCAGGACAGCCAGTGCAATTACTGGCACAAGAGCTATTCCATCTTAGCCCTCTGGGTTGGCAACGCATCTGCAATCTCTCCGATGTTACGGGTGTCTATAGGCGGTGGTGTACACTTACCATCAGGTGACCCACTTGCTTGTTTGCCTTCTTATTACATAAAAAAAGCTTAATATCTCGAGTCTGGGTCTTGAGTGACACTGCATCCCTAATATGTCCATGATATTGAGAATTCGAAAATTTGGTGGCATTTTTGAATTATCATAGTGAGTTCTCAATTATCGACTTCCGATATACTGTGTGTCTTATTTTAGTACTTTTTTTTGTATACAATCGATTTGTTATAAGTACATTTAATGAGAAAATATGATACATTTAATGAAATATGAATAACTTAAGCTAATAAAAAATACAAAAACTTAATTATATGTACAAATATCTCCCAAATCTGTCCCCTGCGGTAAAGTGCCCATAAGGCTGGCTGCATTTCCACGTTGGATCGCAATTCCAATGCGTTGACCAAGAAATGCACCAGCCCTATTGTCAAGCGAGATTTTGATAAATTTTGATTTAAGCTTTCCATAAAGTTTATGCGCGTCTGGGCTCCAAACGTTTCAACGGCAAAAGCCGCAAATACGTAGTCTCCTGTGAGCGCTGTGTATTTGCGGCGTTTGGCAGACTCAGCTTGTGATGCCGCCCCGCCAGCCCGGATCGACGTAGAGGGTAAATGGGACGGCGCCAGGGTGTCAACACATGTAGCATCCCAGATAAGAGGCCGTCCCATTTCCCAAGGTATGAGTGTCATACCATCCGGTCTCTTTCCATCGTCACGAGCCAGACCGGGAGGTTCCAGTATCGCTGGTACAGTCACAAGCGCCAACATCTATACAGTCAATCTTCCATAAATATGTATACACAGACCTTATGCCTCTAACAATAAGGTTGATGTTTACATAATTTTGACAGGTTGGGAAGGATTAGCTGTATACATGTTGGTGCTCGTGACTGTACGTTGACGCTGGAAAGAGCCCGGCGGATGATGTCATTCAAGCAGGCATAAATATACTTAAATATATCGGTGCATACAATATAGAACACAACATTTAAATGAGACACCATGTCTACAAAGAACTTTTTAAGTACAGTAACTAATGTTAACTACTGTAATTATAATCTTAACTAACGAACTAAGATGATAACTAGAGTAACTGAGATCTTACACTAACTAAAATCATTTTGTAGTAATTAAGTTACTAATTGAGTTCTAGCAAATAAATGGATTTGTATTTGTAATGTCTTGTTAGGATCTTTGTTAAAATATGTATTTATTTTTCTCACAGTTGGGTCGACAGGTCAAAGAAATTTTAAGGGGATATTTATTGTCTCCGGATTAACAATAAAATGCTTAATCGACCTATTACCACCTCTTACCAACGTGTTAAAATAGTGCTTTTGCCGTCGTGTTTTCAGAATCAATTAAGTTGCTTTTGATAGTCTATTATAAGTCATGGTTATAACACGCCACAAACAATTTTCAACGATTAGTCCCCGGAGCGTACTCCCTGCAATTTTAATACTGTTTCGTAATAGGGATATTCTCCCGAAATTAACCAACCGGAATGGGTCAATGAAATATTTAAAACGCAAACGCTGTTGGCTGCGTTGGTTTTCCGGTCGAAATTGTACAAAAAATTTAAGGTAATCAGTGTATTCACAGAATTTTTATTGTGGGTTTTTTTTACGGAACAACAGCAGAAAATTTTGACATTGAATATTCGAATCTTTGATTTTTAGTGTTCCGTAACTCAAAAGGAAAAACGGAACCCTTATAGAATCACTTTGTTGTCCGTTTGTCTGTCTGTCTGTTTTTTATATAACACTCAAAGTAGGGCAGTATAAGCAAGTAGCTCTACAAGTTTCATATTCATATTCATTTATTTCTTGCAACCCTGGTTTTTTCAAAGATGTTCTTATAATAAATAAAATTGACACTTTTCACAATTCACGTTTTCAAACTTGTCAAAAGTAACGCTTGAACAAGTTCATTAAAATATTTCTAGAGATATATTTTTGAGCTGAAGTCGTCGCCCAAATCATGAGTGACGATAAAGGAGTGATTTTAATTCAAAGACTCGACAACCCTGGGCTCCTGCCCATTTATAAATAAACTTTCAAATTCGTCTAATCGTATGTTTAGTTGCAGGGACAGGTTAGTAAACTAATAGTAAGTAATCTAAATTTGGAACGTCTATGACAGAATTGCTTGCTCATGATTATTGAATCGTTTCTCAAAAGATTTACAATAACTTACTGAGAAATATATTTTCTTAATATGATCTAAGCGTTCCAAAAAGCCATCCAGCAAAATCCTCAAAATAAATAAGAATTGCTTTTTCATAAGCCTGGATTCATTTGTCTTCCTCGGGGCCATTAATAGTGGAGTGAACAATAAAGTGCCCCGAGCCCCATGTAAAATATCTCCGAGATCCAATAACGTTTAAATTGCACCGCACCCCACCGGCACGCAGCGTCCATACAAACATTTGTTTTGGCGAGACGCTCCCGAAACAATATTACGGCCATGCAGAAAGGAATGGCACAGGAAGAACACAGGGTCGCTTCTAGCGGTAATGAAAATTTTTCCCCCTCGCATAAAGCTTGCACCTCTCGGCTCTTGTAGATTTCAAAAAACATTTCTTAAATTTGTTCGCGCGGGGAACAGAAGGGTGCTCTAACGGCGCAACTAATCTTGTTACGGGATTAGACATTTTACATCTTTCCTATAGGCTACTTAGTTTTTATGTACCAGATAGCAGTGGATCTGCGGGGCTATTCTCGGTTTATGCGAGATGCATCTCGCATGAAAACAACTGTCAATTCCCTTGGAAATCTGTCACTTTTTGACGGATCTCGCACGTGAGATGGATCTCGCATGACTCGAGAATAGGGATGTCTCCTGGGTTAAAACAACAAGATTCTAATTAGTCCGTCAGTTAGATTATAGAAAAATACTCGATACGTATTTTTTTATTTGTCCATACGAATAATATTGACAAAGATACAGCACATTCAAATTCAGGAGTAGGGGTTCGTGACGTCACTCGTTCGTAAAAATTTTACGAAATAATGACGTAGCGCGAACTTTCGGCGCTCTGTAACTTTGTTATTTTAAGTTTTAGAAGCAAAAGAAAAAATACGTATCTACTATTTTCTGGCGTTCTAAAAGATGGACTAATTATTATTTTTTAGTCAACATCCCAATTGGGGTGATGTTGCATAGTGCGCCGCGTCTGCATTTGTTTAGCTACGGGGCGCTTGAATATGAAAGTATATTACGAGTAGGTACACAGCAGTTATACTGAAATGGTAAAATAAATTTAGGCACAGCGTAAAGATATTTTTATGTTCTATTTACCTCGAAACTTCTATAATAGTAGTTGTCAGTATTGTCGCAATATATTAGCTATACCTGCGAGTATATGCGATGAAGTCTGTGTAGTTTTTCAATTTTGGATATTCATTTTCAAATTTATAGTTTTCTGACGTTTTCCTGGTCTACCCTATTCTCGCACGCCTGACTTTATCAATTGCATTTACTATAAAGTGCATCAGTTTACGTTTATAATATTTATTTACTTATATGCTTCTTTATTTGCATGTTTTACAAGATCTTTGTTGGCATGCAGTTGCACCACCCGGTTGTGTCCGTTATTTTCTTTATTTTTGCTTTATAACGGTTGCCGGGAAGAGATCGCTTAAAGTAATAAGACTGCCTATAGTGTGGCTTTTGCACTATATATCTAAATGGTACTTTTTCTATTCTAATTTCTTTGACCTGGGGACCCTATACATCTCCTGGTCAATCTGTACTAGTGCCAGTTCGTTCAATTTGCTTAAAGCTTGCTGTGCTATTTATTGTTATCTTTTTTCTCACACTTTATGTGAACTATTGTTATGATTGTGTATATTGCTCTTTAATCTTGTTTTAAAAAGAGAAGAAAAAAAAAAGATAAACTGCTGAGTTTCTTGCGGCGTTTCTTCTCAGCAGATTCTTTCATTTTCCGAAGCGCTAGTAGATTCAGACATGTAAAAGAGCCTATATGGCCTACTTGCAAAATAAATTTTTCATTTTCATTTTCATGTTTTGTGTGGTGATAAATAAAGCGTTATTGTATAGTATACTTTCTTGAGTGTTAATATTTGTACGATTTTATTGTGGTACGTAATAGCTCAATGGTGTCGTGCGGTCAACGCTCGCGTTTTCTATTAATACTGCGACATCTCGTGCATCCCATATATCATACCTATGGACATCTCTATCTCTCAACGTGTCCACAAAAACTTGCGTTCCTAATTGTTACCTACAGCAGAGTGAGAGAAATAGAAAATATCTCTATTCTTTAGCTAGTCCATTAAAAATAGCCCAAACATGAGATGACTAGACCAATTTGGCCGCCTGTAGTTTTTATACTTAGTCGACGATGTCGATTCAAAAATTATCAATAATTCGATAATAATGAAATCTAATACCTTTACCACGACTGTTGGGGCGGGGGGCTATGATTCGATGGTTTTTTAAATATTTAATTTAATGGAATACGCATTTAGCTCTGTTTTGTTTTGTAAAGCTAGGTGAACATTTTAAAAAAATTGAGAAAATAGTATGTTGTATCATAAGGGAGCAAAATGGCATGTTTACAGCGTGAACGGTATTTTGAACACAATACACAGAAAAATTCCAGAATATAATTCCGATACAAAACTCATTACTGCCTTTTGTGAAAGTTTTTTTTAGAGAAATAACCTTCTTTGCTCACATTTAATTAAAAAACCAGTCGTCGTTTTTCAAGTAGATGGTATACAAAGATATTAACACGCTTTCATGTATAAAAACATCATTACACAAACAGGGTGCAGAAAATAGAGATATAATAACAATATAAGTTTATGAACAACACTCGCCTGGACTATAAATATTTTATGATTGTTGTAGTCTATACTAGCAAGCTAAAAGGTTTTCTAGTAACTACTTAAGTTATAAAGCCAGCGTAGTAACACTGTATGGCTTTTACAGCATTAGCTTTGCGATAGGTACGACTTTCTTACAAGTAAACTAGTGTTATAACCTCCAATCGAGCCGCCATTTGAACATTGTTAGAGTCTGGTTTATAATATGACAGTCAACCAATTTGATTCAAATGCCACTGTAGAACCTCTTCACGTTGAATATTATTATGACTTTTCAATTAACCCGCGGAGCGCCCTATGATCACTGGTGAGATCATAACTTTTTCTGCCAATGTAAAGTTGCAACAGACTAAAAAAAGTTATGATCACACCTGTGATCATAGGACGCACAACAGGTTAATGATTTAGTTTTTTTATTTATTTCATTTCCTTTTATTCTGGGAAAAAACTTTGATATACTTTTTTTTTATGAAAAAGGAAGGTAAACAAGCAAATGGGACACCTGATGGTAAGTGGTCACTACCGCCTATAGACACCCGCAACACCAAAGAGATTACAGATGCGTTGTCAACCCAGAGGGCTAAGATGAAATACCTCTTGTGCCAGTAATTACACCGGCTGTCTTGCTCTCCACGCCGCAACACAACACACAACACACAAAATCATTGAAAATCAACAATATTCATGAAATTACTGACGTTTGTATGGCAGGCAACTTTACTAGAAACTCTTAAGTTCAACTCTCAAGGAAATATTGAATAGGTACCTACTCATTATACATTAGCTCCTTGCAAAGTTACTTGTGAGACTTTCACCATTACAAGAAAGTAACTTGTATAACTTCTAGAGTCCGACCGAAACTGGTTTTCCGGTCGAAACCGAAACCGAAACCGAATATTCGGCCGTGGCTTCAGTTTCGGCCGAAACCGAAACCGAAACTCACGTGGTCATGTATAAAATTCCTTAAAATACTGAAATTTGGTGCATTTTACCCATTATTCTGCTAAGTTGTGTTGCTACAGAGCTGTCCGAACAGCGCACGACAATTCCCGAACAGGGCCGCCAGCGTCCGCCAAAGCGATGCCCCGAGAAACGAAGTTAGGCGAGCGTGCACGACAACTTCAAAATCAGTTTCGGTTTCGGCAAAAGTTTCGGCCAATTTTGGCCGAAACCGAAACTGCCGCCGAAACTTGATTTTTGGCCGAAACTAGGCCGTAACCGAAACCGAAACCGAACTGATAACTTCTCATGGAGGGGCAAAGCTATGCGCTTCGTATAAATTATTAGTCCCGAATTTGTGTGGTCTTTTTTCGACTCGCGCGGTTGCGGATTACCACAGATGCTTAAAAGAGAGGAAACGAAAGGAAAAGGGGTACAGTTAGCGACGAAAGTCCTTGGAAACTTTTGTCGATTTTTGTATGAAATTGAAGATAATTTTGGTAATGGTCTTTCAATGCTGACTGTATTAATACGGAATTTAAAAAGAACATTTATACTTGTGTTGTTGAAAATGAAAATGAAAAATTTATTTTGCAAGTAGGCCATATAGGCTCTTTTACATGTCTGAATCTACTAGCGCTTCAGAAAATGGAAGATACTACTGAGAAGAAAAGCCGCAAGAACCTCAGCAGTTGATGATCTGGTTCCGTAATCCATATTTTTCAAATGAAAAGTATCGTTTCTTTAGTAGTTGGTAGAACCAATTATTTATGTACGGTCATACACATATGTATATTATGTTACAAAGACGTCAAAAAGATCTATACACCTTTATTCCACTAAACATAAGGTATACATATTTTGACGCTATGGCTGTGTATATATATTTTAACAGCTGACTGTACCTAACTAAAACTAAAATAATAAAATATCAGTAACGGTTTTGCGGTGGTAGGACCTTGTGCAAGGTCCGCCCGGATCGCTACCACCATCTTGCTCGCTAATCCTGCCGCTAAGCAGCAGTGCCTGCACTGTTGTGTTCCGGCGAGGAGAGCAAGACAGCCGGTGTAATTACTGGCACAAGAGGTATTCCATCTTAGCCCTCTGGGTTGGCAACGCATCTGCACTCTCTTTGTTGTTGCAGGTGTCTATAGGCGGTGGTGATCACTTACCATCAGGTGACCCACTTGCTTGTTTGCCTTCCTATGTCGTATAAAAAAAAAAGTAAAATTTCCTTGAAGCAGTGTTTTAATGGTATTTACTCATATTCATATATGAGATCGCTCTTAAGCGACAAGACTGCTTTGTTGTCTACCTTCTTGATTTCATTTATCACCTTGTCTGTATATTTTGTGTGCTTTGCGCTAAAGAATATTTGCTGTTTCGTTGTTCTTACTTGATTGAATTACAAAAGAAAAATTGAGTTTCCCATAAATGTCTTCCGATTTGTGTTATTTGAAAATATTATTATTTTATTTGACTAATAAGTCGCTCGCTTTTTATTATTTAAAATTATAAATATACTATCGACATTCAATTCTTACTCTTATTAAAATCAAAACTTATAAAATAATTACTAAACAAAATATAAAAACATAACCCTTCCTTTTGGTTTTGCTGTAGTCGGGTAAAAAGGGTCCTGCCAGCTGCGGGGTAGTGCTCAAGCTACCGGTGTTTAGACACGTTAGTGTTTTTATTTATTCTGTGGTTTAGGGCGCCTCAGTGTGAGTGTGCCTCAGTGTGCTCTTAACTATTCCTCCCAAAAACATACCTATTTTCCTTAATTACTATTATTTATTAAGTAATCACTTTTGGCGGTAAGTATCCTAACCTAAATAGATATTAGTGAACCGCACCTGTTAGTTTGTTCGTCGAACTTCCATAGACTGAAAAGTGTTTATTCGCCTAGTTACTAAAAGTCGTTCGATGGACGTATTAATTTTCATGTAAACAAATAAATCAGCTTATTATTTGTTTTTATTATCCATAATTTTGTTAGTTGCCAGTGTTACAGCCATAACTTTGGGTCTTACAACATTTTATTGTTTTCCGATAAAGGAAAACTGCGAAAACTTCAATCGGCCTTAGAGCGTTTATTACCGGTTATCTATAATTCTGTGTGGACAGTTTACGTATGAGACCTGTGATTGGTTGTACAACATTTTTCAGTTGCATGTCATTGTCATTTTATGTCACAATTCCTAACGGCGGTTGGGACGTCCGGGTGATTATCAAAAGTGAGCTTAGTACTGTCCGAGCCTGTCCGAGCCTGAGATTTTTTTTGAAACCTTTCTTCTTATAATTAGTCTTTTTTGAAAAGGAAGTACCTAGTATGTAAGCTATTAGTGCACTTTAGAATCCTGTGTAATTCGCAGGTTTTACACTTTTTTTTAAGTCGTAAATTTTAAGTTCCATGCCGCGTCATTTATTCACATTTTTTTATGAAATGAAATAACATGAAGCAGCTAGAGGAAAACCTCTTACAACATCAAAATAACTACGATTTTCAAATTCGATCATCAACATCACGGTATTTTAAGATCACGATACCTGATATAACCTAGTTCACGTAGACTTTTCACGAACAGCGAAACACAACCGTTGAACAAATTGTCTTGAATTCTTCCTCGAAGTTATTAAAAGGGGCGACGACAACATTTGGCACCTGCTCTAATACTTACGCGTTAAACTCAGGAAATTATAGCGATACCACGCCACGTCGTAATCTTAAGATCTTACTGCGAGTTTGTGAGCCACCCTCGGAATACAACTTATGCAATTTATTTCATTTTACTCTGCGGGCTGTTTACACTGCGTATCTTTGGCAAGTAATTGTATGTGAGGGATTTAGAAGATATCTTTGGTGTGCCATTATGGCTTTTTTGAAATATTTTATTTATTTAAACAGTAGATAAATTAAATAAATGTACCTTACCAATGTGCATTAAGATTTTGATTACAATTTGACATTGACTTTTTCGGCCTGAAATAAAACTTTTCATTTTATAAAAAAGTGATACGTATTACATACTTTTAAGCAAAATATTCAGAAGCAGTCCATTAATATCTTTATTTTGATGGACGGAGGACTCTAATAAGTCTGTATTATAATCGTGAAAATTTAAATAAAACACATTCCGCAGTTTTGCTCGCATCAAAAACTCTGCCATCGTCTCGTGCGCGATCTATAGCTAAGATAAAACTGCAACAAAAAGAGTGGCCTATATGTATAGAAAGTTTCTTATCTAACTTTAGCACTACCTCCATTAAACACTGCTTATCCTTAAATTGTATTGAAAAATCCAAACCATTGACCGTAGCATGAGCGTAGGACTCCCACGCATGCGTAGCATAAATCCAAACCATTGAGCGTAGCATGAGCGTAGGACTCCCACGCATGCGTAGCATAAATCCAAACCATTGACCGTAGCATGAGCGTAGGACTCCCACGCATGCGTAGCATAAATCCAAACCATTGACCGTAGCATGAGCGTAGGACTCCCACGCATGCGTAGCATAAATCCCTGCAGGGAAGTTGCTGGCCAGAAAAAAAAAAGACCTTTCACTTTTTGTCTCTCGCGCTCTAACTCATCGCCGTCGCACATCATTTTTTTTTATGAAACAGGAAGGCAAACAACCAAGTGGGTCACCTGATGGTAAGTGATCACCACCGCCTATAGACACCCGCAATACCAAGAAGATTGCAGATACGTTGCCAACCCAGAGGGCTTAGATGGAATACCTCTTGTGCCAGTAATTACACCAGCTGTCTTGCTCTCCACGCCGGAACACAACAGTGCAAGCACTGCTGCTTTGCGGCAAAATTAGCGAGCAAGATGGTGGTAGCGATCCGGACGGACCTTGCACAAGGTCCTACCACCCGCGTGAGTACGTGCCCCTTCGTCCTTTTCTTATTATGCTAGTTAGACAGAGCTACAGGGAGGGATAAAATAAAAAAGTCATGTTACGGCCACTGAGGGGCACAGCGTAATCAAATCATTATAGTAGGTGGCCAGTCACAAGCTTTACTCGCCAGCTACTATTCATGCAAAACGTCAAAGAGTACGTCGAACTGCAGATAATAACGTTAGTTTCTTTTTAGCTTCGTCCAGATAGCAGACGGGACTCAAAGGCTCCCGAGTACTCGTTAAAAAAGCCTTACTCGTGATATAGGACTAGTATACAGGGCGCGATCGCTTAGTTTAGAATGCTTCCCGTTTAAAAAATCGAACCACGAAAAAAGTTTGCTTGTAGTTGATATTGGATATTTTGTGACATAAAACGACCGTGAGATTTTGACACATTGAATTGATTATTATTTATTATTATTATTTCAATATGATATTTGATAATTTCAAAAAAAAAAAGCGCTAGTTATAAGGATCGTTATGTTTACCTACAATAATTATATTTTCCATAAACTGTTATTATTTCATATTATTTCAGAGTAAACAGTCCTTAAACCGATTTCAAATTTCAAATAGGTATCATTAGTTGCTAAAATTTTCGACCGTTACACTACAGACAGACAAACGGAAGGACGGACAGATGTACGAAATCGCATCAAAAGAGTTCGTTTTTATCTTTTTGGTATGGCAGCCTCAAAACTTTTCTTAGTATAGTAGTCGACCAAGTGATTGCTTGCCCACTTTTGAGCTTTATCGCTTTGTAATAAGGTCGAAAAGTGGTCAAGCACTTTCTTGGTCGACTATACAATACACGTCGATTTATGACAGATTTTTTTTCAATAAAAATTAAAATAATCTTGCAGATCTAAAACTGAAATCAAATAATTTAATTTAGTTTAATAATAATAAAATATAAAAGTTCTTTACTCAGGTATTTACCCATTATACTTATGTAAAAATAAAAATAAAATAATAATAAATAAAAATAATCGTCAATCACTAGCAATTTAGTGTCATCAACGCTTATTTGAGGTAATTCACTTTTATAACTTAATAAACTGTTACTTAATCATTTCTTGGGGCGCAGGAGTTTATAAGCGCCTTTAGATCAAACAATATTGCTGGCGAGAGGGTAAACAAATTTGGCCTTTAATCGGTTTAATTGAATTAATAATGTTTTTAATCACGGAAGCCCTTTGAGAGTGGATGTAGATTGCAAATTCTGTGGTCGAAAACGGGAGACAATTCGCTTCTTATTTAAATACAAGCGCCCGCGCGACATCGTTCGCGTGAAATTAGTAGCCTATGTCCGTCAGGGATAGTTTAGCTTTCTATAAGAAATAATTTTTGGAATCGGTTCAGTAGTTCCAGAGATTATCCCCTACATACAAACAAACAAACAAAGTTTACCTCTTTATTATATTAGTGTAGATGTAGACTAGCGCCCGCGCGCGACATCGTTCGTACATAAAAACCTTTCATAAAAACCTCTAAATTACAGCAAAATACGTTACGTGGTTCAGAAGGAATAGGCGACCGAAGATATGAAAACAAACAGCAATGGATAGCGACTTTATTTTATTTTATGTAAAGATAAAGGAGATAAAGATTACAGGAAAATTAAGTGATCTTTCTAACTAAATAGCACAGTATTTTAGACATCGCCACTACCTAACGCTTTACAAACTTAATTTTTTGGTTTCGTTTTCTTTTCTTTCTCGGATTGTTCTGGTAAAGCCAATCCAACTCGCACTTGGTTGATTTTTTCGCATTAACAAACAAAAAAACGTACAGTAAAAAAAGGTGTTTTTAACATTAGGCACCTAACGCAAATTAATACCGGTGCTTTAAGTAATACAACTAATACATTAACGGGAACTTGCCAGAAGCACTGAATTTCTCTTGCTACTCGCGTGCATAATTCCCTTCCGAAGCAACTAGAAATGCATCGGCAAACCAGTTTCCGTTAAATTAATAACAAGGTAACAAAGGGAACTTAGCAAACTAAACTAACAACACATTTAACGATTAAGAGCACGTTGTATGAAATAAAGACTGGCGCGACACGCGGCGCGGAACGCTATTAGTTGCCTCTTCACTTCAAGTATCGGAAACGTTTCGAAACTTCGCAAAAGTTCGAGACAGTGTTATTGTGATGTAACAAGTCCTTTGCAAACATTCGAATGAGGCAGGGGCTGCAATTATCGATGGTCGTGCGAGGCTTTGCGGCGTGCCTAGTGTTTCGTGTTTTTTTAATGTGTAGAACAGTTAATTAACAGATTCAGGCGTTACTTTGCGGAGGTTCATTTCAACAAACTGGAACAAATTACCTTGCTACTCCTCGAAGCCAGTGCCGTGCTCGTGCAAGTTAGCTGCTTCTGTGCGACATTTGTTGTTTCGTGTGAAAGCGGAGGAGGTGGGTTTTTGCATGAACATATATATATCGCACAAACGCAGCTAACCTGCACGAGGACGGCACTGGTTTCGCGGAGTACCAAGGTAATTTGTTCCAGTTTGTTTTAATGTGTAGGTTTTAATCAATACACAGGCCCACGGCGGGCGTGCAAGACATGCACCGCACGCGGGCGGCACGTCCAGGGGGGCGGCAATTCTGTTCTTTTATCACAACCTTAAGCGACAACAATAAACAGCCTTTCTGATATGCTCAGCATAGGTAGTCTTCGTAGTGGGTGGGGCAGCTCGACGGGCATCATTCTACTGTTTGCTGTTACTAAATTAAAGACTTATTAAACACTTTATTTTTATTCCACTATTAAACATGTGTTGTCCCTAAGGCTCCTGCCTCAAGACTCGTGTTTGGAACGGTGCTGTTCTCTATTTTATCAATTCAAAATTATACATTTATAAAAATTGTCAGTGTTCCAAACCGTTACGATGAATGCCCTATTACAATATACAGGGGCGGCATAATAGGTATTGCACACGGGCGTTCAAATAGCTAGCGGCGGGCCGCTCAATACATAAATATAACTTCATAGCCTAGCCTACTTAGTTTTTTCTATTTTATTGTTATTTTCTACGCGATTGCTTAAGCTTATTTGCTCAGAAAGTAAATATTTTCCTTTATAACCATATGAATTCAACTTTACCTGTCTTAAGTAGCAAACAACCTAACTATTTAACCTAAAATTTCAGTTTTTGCTATTAAAATACTGTTCATTGTTTAAAAAAAAACATTCTAAAGCATCAAATTATAAATTACTTCTTCCATTTACAACTTCAGTAGTTTTATTTTGACGATAAATAATGTCTAGGTTACAAATAGTTTCAATTTGGGTTGAAATTTTGTTTACATGATAAGAAAAGTATGGAAAATCAAATTTTAGTACAAGTTATTATGCGGGTAGTAGGACCTCGTGCAAGCTCCGTCCGGATCGCTACCACCAGCTTGCTCGCTAATCCTGCCACTAAGCAGAAATGCTTGCACTGTTGTGTTTCGGCGTGGAGAGCAAGACAGCCGGTGTAATTACTGGCACAAGAGGTATTTCATCGTAGCTCTCTGCGTTGGCAACGCATCTGCAATTCCTTTGGTGTTGCGGGTGTCTATAGGCGGTGGTGAACACTTACCAACAGGTTACCCACTTGCTTGTTTGCCTTCCTATTTCATAAAAAAAGTATCTATGAGTTTTATGTGAAATATCTATGAGACTAATAAGATTCCATGAGCTCTTTCTAGATAAGATTTGTAAAATTCTTACAAGACAAGGAGGTTGTACGGGTTTATCTAAAACAGAGGGTTGTTCCATAACAACCAGAACCCAGACACCTTTGTACTGAACTTAATTTGGTAACAACTTGACCTTGAGACTTTTGAAGTAGCATTGAAGTTTCCATTAATAAAGCCAATTTGCACTTGTTGATCTCTTCAAGTTCACTAACAACCACTTAGCAAGCCAAAGTTTCAATCTAAACACAAAAAGTAAACCAAACAAATATTCTTCGTAAAAATAACATTAATATTGTTCTATGTAGATTTACTTTCTCATATATTTTTTTTATATTGTCTATGTAGTGTATAACTCTTTTTTTCACAAATGGAATAAAAAATAATAAGTAAAAATAAGTAATAAGATCAAGGATAAACTTATCATTTTAAGAGATACTCAATCAACCTCCAGTCCTGTTTATTTGTGTGGTGACCGGATGGCTAAGTGGTTAGTGACCCTGACTATGAAGCTAAAGGTTCCGGGTTCGATAGCCGTGAGGGGCAATTGTTTGCAATGTTCTTCGATTTATATTTATAATTTATCTATACAAACACGTATATTCGTTGTTTTGTTTAGTACCCTTTGCGTAGTTTGGGATTAGGTCAATTGGTTATAAATGTTCCTACAATATTTATTTATTTATTGTACTGTTTTGTGAATTTTGACAAAGCCGTTGTAAAATTATGGAAGGGGTTTAAAACGTCAGGCGTCAGTCAGCTTGATCATATTGTGTTACTGTAATAAACAAATTGTGACTGTTGTTCGGATACGTTTGATGAAAATACACATATTGAACAACAGGATACAAAATATCATGTAGCACGGTTTTAATGAGCTAGATCGCTTTGCTGGAACATAATTGGGATGTGGAAACGTCCTTTACAATTGTAAATTGTAACCACCATAATAATTAATCACGAAGTTAATTCTACGAATAATTTGAATAATACTGAGGCATATAATGAACTAACTGCAATTATTACAATAGGGATTATAATACTGCGACCCTTGAAACAGAATAGATAATAGCACTACGCCCTTAGTTTCATTATAGAAACAAAAGAGAGTCCTTTGTTTGTCTTTAATAATAGGTCGTGAAAGGAACAAAATGGTACTTCTAATCCCACATAAATTGAGTGGGAAATAATTTAAGAACTCGCTAAGAGTCAAACTATGAAATTTCTGTATTTTGCATAGCTAAAAGTTTGATTTATAATTTATGACAAAGCTAGATAACTACCACACCGGTGTTGTACGCTCTACATTCTACATTAAGTATTTGTCATTAGTTTTCAATTTAAAGTTCATAGACATTTCTAATAAACAGAATATAATGTCTGCGTTTGTCAGGAACAAACCATAAATTAATGATAACTATATTGTTCGTCGGGCTTAAAACCATGTGATTTTATACAACTAAATGAGACCACAATATCCATACAACGACGATATTTCATAAGAAATATTGTTCAAAAAACAATTTTAAGGTTCATTATACCAGAACGGAAGTAATCCTTCGTTTTGTGATTTATTTCGACGGTTTCGAGAACTGAATTTAAATACAAATGTTGAGGGATGATTGGAAAGTTATTTTCCAATGAACTGATTCGCGCGGTCCGTCCTGATTTCTAAGTATTAAATAAATAGCCGTTTAGAGATTTATCATTGTTACAATTGTTAAATAATGTTCTAGGTTGACGATAGAAGAGTCAGTGGTTTAAATCGAATTTTTCATGGACTCGAAACTAAGACAAAGGGGACGAAATCTCTTCTGATTTATTACTTTAGCCTTTAATGTTCTGAAAGCATCCTTAGAATTTTTTAATTCGTCAAGTATCCTTATCATTAGTTTACGGTTTAACGAAAAATAATAAGATAAGTTATTTAATAACTATGTTAGGACAATAAATACCAATTAACCAAGCCTTAACCAAACATAGCTTATACTATGGGTACTAAAGTATGAACTTACATAAACATAAACTTAATTACATATAAGAACCACGACTCAGGTAAATATAGTAGACCAAGAAATTGTTTGATCACTGTTCGACCATATTACAAAAGGATAAGTTTCAAAAGTGCTCAAGCAATTAATTAGTCGATTTTGCCAACTTTCATAAAGGTGGGTTTAGACCAAACCAACTAACGAGCATCCTATGCATGATCAGTGTTTGTTTGGTGTAAAGAGAGACGAACATGTTCTAGAACAAAGCGGCCAATAGATTTTCCAAGTGGGTAATTTTTTGTATACGGTTTCGTCGCCGGGCTACAAATTTCATAGGTAACTCTACCATGTTCATTAAGAAGTACATGATAGTAAAACAAGCGACAGCAGAGTCGCGGCCGGCTGGGTTTGGCGGGCAAATTCAACGTCTTGGCGGGCCAACTCGAGGCCCGCGGGCCTGGGTTTGGCCGGCCTTGTTCAAGAGCATTCTTACGCTGCTCGGCAGTAATTCTAAGAATAAATGTTCAAATGTTAAATGTTCGTTTCCTTAGTGCAATACGCTGGTGTAAATTTGAAACAAGAATTATCGTTTACATTAAAGTAACATGAAATATCGCTCTTATTCCGGCTCTTGCTATATGTTATTTTACCCTAAACCCACTTCACACAAAGATATGCCCTTCGCAGGAATCGAGTTCGCTACTTCTAGCTTCGTATTCAGCACATCTTAAATTTTTCGTCAACGCCCTGCTAGTATTATTGGCATAATTTTTTATAACCCAAATTTCTTTCGATTTTTTTTAACATGTTTAACATTCAAATTATTAAATTAAAATGCTTATTACCGGTAATGTGGCGAAACTGGCAAACGCAGGGTTCGGCTGATGTTGCAGGTTCAATTCCTACCATTACCCTAATTTTTCTTTGTGTTGCCATTACATAGCATTTTAATTATTGGCATAGTTTGTCCTCAGTGAAAATACAAGTTGCGACAAGTTAAGGACTTACTACCATATCTACATATTTAAAAGCGCATATATTAGGGATAGGTGTAGAAATGGCTCAGAGATGTGAACTCGTAGGTGCACAGCTCATTACTTATAGCGTCATACATAACTTAAAGAGCCATGTCATAAGCCTTTTTAAGTGCAGTTTATCGGCACCGCCACGCTAAACCGTCCTCGAGATGAGCATGGGCTAAGAGGACTTGTCTTTTATTCTCAGACGAGCTACCATAAGCTTAAAACAATTGGGTGAAACGGCGTGAAAGTGGTAAAGTATGCAGATCATCATTTAAAAATAATATCCACAAAAAATTACTTAAAAAATACGTAAATTATGGGAGGTATAGCGATTTAAAAGTGCGAAACTTAATTTTAAAAACTTTTCTTTTATGTTTCAAAATATACTTATTAGAACCCTGGTAAAAAAACAACCATTTTTATTATGTACCTACTTGTTATACTAATAAACGTGATTTTGTTTCACACTTCACAATTTTACTAGCTTTACATCCTTGGCCAAGACGTGACGTCATCGTGGTAGCCATTTTCACGGTTTCGCGGGGCTAGCGTTGCATCGTTTTCAATACGTGATATTTTAACAAATACTGATCGTAGACAAAAACTAAAAATATTGTTTTTCTTCTTTTGACGAGTTCTTTCAATTTTGATAACAGATACATTTTTATTGTAATCGAAATTATTTATTTCTAAATTTTTTCGATTTTTCTTTTTACATTCAAATTAAATTTAAAATGCTATATAATGAATGACAACACAAAGAAAAATTAGGGTAAGGCAGGATACGAACCTGCAACATCAGCATTCCGTGCCTTGCGTATTCCAGTTTCCGCCACATTACCGCTAAAAAACGCGGTAATGTTTAGTGGTAATGTGGCGGAAACTGGAATACGCAAGGCACGGAATGCTGATGTTGCAGGTTCGTATCCTGCCTTACCCCTTATTTTTCTTTGTGTTGTCATTCATTATATAGCATTTTAGATACATTTTTGCCGTCATGCCCATTATAGTACTAGATCTAGACTGTACCCGATTGCTGCCTGCATTACGAATGCGAACATAAAAAATTAAATATACCTACCTACCGTGTGTAACGAATAAGCAATTGCTCCACAAGTTTATTTAGGCGCTTGTCTTATCCACGAAGAGATACCACGGTACAGAATCCTAAAAATGTTCAACCACAAACTATAATTTACGCAAAACATCTATGTAATATCGCTTTAAATATGTATTATTCATTGATTCCCAACTGTACAAAAGGCGCGTAGAATGAAAATCAAGCTACAACATTTATTTAACGACCTTTTGTTTGATATGGTTACTGTTTGACTTGCCTGCTTATTGGATGCGCGTTGTTACATGCTTCAAACCACAATTAAATGTCAATAAAACCTAGCTGCATTACGTTATTGCATTTACTAGTAGCGTCTAAAATCCAGTCGATATTTTGCTTATTGCACATTTGGAGTATGTTTACATATTTATCTTTATCTTTACATAATGTAAATTCGCTATTTGTTCTTGTCTATCCGAAATTTAGATAGTCTATCTTCGGCCGCCTTCTCCTTCTAAACCATGCAATGGATTTTGAAACGGTTTTCACCGTTAATTAGAGAATTTGTTACGGAAGGTTTTAAAAATTATAAGAAAAGCAAGCTTATAAATAATAAATAGTTAACTATAGGTTAGTATTGAACCTAGTATTATTATCGTAATACATTTAAAAATAAGTCTGTTCATGCTAAATCCCGCCAACACATGAATGTAAAAATGAGTACAAAATAAATTAATCTCAACGAGGTATAGGTTTTATCATCATCATCATCATATCAGCCACAAGAAGTCCACTGTTGAACATAGGACTCCTCCATGGATTTCCAAAGTGACCGGTTGGAAGCGGCTTGCAACCAGCGCCTTTCTGCCACCTGCATGAGGTCATCGGACCATCTTGTGGCTTGTCGTCCTACGCCGCGCTACGCTACATCTTAAGTTCTATAGAAGTTCCTAAAATCATAGCTATAGACAATACACAATATAATTTAAGAGAAGACAAGATAAGACAAGTTACTCTTTATTGAAAACCACACGGAGAATAAGTAGTTCTTAATATGTTTCTACGTTCTATAATATCTTCAAATATCAATCTGTTAAGGTCCTTAATACTAATATACATTATTTGAAGCTTTATTATTGCTTTACTTGCCCGTTGTGTCAAACATAATATCTTAGAAGCGAAATTTGACCAACTTTTCGGTAAACGGTAGAGCTGATATTTGGCGTAAGTAAGTTCGATGATGATTTAATAAGTATATTAGTGTCCTTCAACTGGTCTGATTATGAAGCACGAAAAATGCCAAAGGGCCTTGTCATTAAACAAGTCAACCCACTGAGTTTGGGCTCATTTGCTTCGTCACGACAAAGTACTCAGCAAAAAAAGTAACAACAGTAAAAAGCAAGGTATTAAAAACATTTTTTGTAATAAAAACATTTTATTTACTTTGAAGATATTATGCTTTTTTTACGTGTGGAAAGTGTACAGTGGCGTCAGCAGCCTCAATTGTGAAATACCTACTTAAACACGACTGCACGATCGCTGTAAATATGTGATACTTGCGGACGCCCGCGAATACGTTCGCGTGAAATTAGTATCCTATGTCCGTCAAGGATAGTGTAGCTTTCTGTTAAAGAACGATTTTTTGGGATCGATTCAGTAGTTCCATAAATTACCCTCTACATAAAAACAAACAAAAAAAAACAAGGTTTATCTCTTTATTAAATTAGTGTAGATATATCCGTTTGCTCTCAATTTAGACTGCAAAAAAACAGTCATAGCGTGGCCAACCAAGCTTATACAAATACAGTATGTTACTGTTACGTAACTTATACATAACGCGAGAGTATCTTATAGACTACATTTTCCCTGTTGAGACAAAGAAAACCTGAAATCTAATAAATGACGCGATTAATTTTGTTCATTTTAAAAAACTATGTTACCATACAGAAATTGAACACGTTTTTTCATTAACATTATTTATTTAAATAAGCAGACTAATGAAATTTAATGCGAACATAAGTAAGTACTGACGGTTACGTTTTTAGAAATTGGCCTGACAGCTAAACTACCGAACAAAAAATGACATTGACATTTTCATCCTAGCATCAACTAAGATATCTTCAAATGCAAGAGGAAATTATATTGACTAAATGCTGGAGACTTGTTGGCAGTAAAGTAATACCTATAACTCCATTACTTGTTGAATTAAGATTAATAGTATTTTATGCAACTGCTATATAATGAGAGGCCTTAAAACACGAGTGTGGTTTTATGAAACGAGCGTTAGCGAGTTTCATAATAGGATCACACGAGTGTTTTAAGGCCTAATTATATACAGTTGCATACATTACTTTATCTACACACATATCATAACTGCAAAAAACCGTAACAGCAAAAAACCAAAAACGATGACAACTCATGGCGGCCATGTATATTAAAAAGGTACTCTGTGATTCGATCTATCCGTCAAGACGAACGTTTTTTTTAAACCATAGACGAAGGAATGAAGTCCCTATTCTTATGTCACTAGAGATCAAATGTCGTGCGTTTAAATTAAAAAAACATACTGAGTTGACGTTTCGTATCGATAACTGTTTTAATATCTGTGGATACTAGAATAGAGACCAACTTGAATTTTGACAGCTGTTCCAAATTTAAATTCATAACGTCACGAGCAGTCACGAGATATCGGTAATGTGATGACCAATAAAGAACAGATTTACCTACTACCACAGACAAGAAAATTCTTATAATAACATTGCTTGTAATAATGCTGGTCATTTCCTAGGGTTTTTGAACGCGTTATTTAGCCTTTATGATATGTGTGTAGATAAAAGTAATTACGTACAAAAGTTGACTTAAGCAGCCTTTATTTTGCAGGAAACCGTATCCTCGGTTTACTTAGCTCTCGATAATGGAGTTGATTAGATTTCTCGTAGATTTCCTCCTTCGACGCCGGCCAATTATTTACTATAGCCAGTTATTTTATACACAGATGTTCTGATTGAGACTTCAGCTTCAATGTATTGAGGGTCTATATTGTCTTCCATAAAATGAAAGGTAATGTTTCGGTTACCATTTTTCCTGGAACTATAAACTAACGGAATGTTATAAAACAGACATATTAAGTTATTAATTAGGTTAAATCTAACCTGAAAGTGATTATATTGTAACGCAAAAAGAAGATAAACAGCCAAAAGCAGATACAAATAAGGGTCACATTAATACAGAAGATTACACGGAAGAGGTCGAAAAAAACTATATACGACTCTATTTTAAAGAGAATAAACGTTTGTAAAGATCATTATGACCGCTTCAAGTGTTCTTAGTTACCTCTGACGGTACCAGTGTAACGCAAAAACACAATCAAATAACAAAACTAATGTTTCATAAATAAAATAAGAGTCAAAAAATGATTCTGTCTTATTGCACTTACAAGAAGAGATGATAAGAGATCCCTCAAAGGGATAAGTTCGCTTTTGTACATCACTGTATCTCTTTTTGTAATTTATGTTTTTTTGTAAAATAATGAATTTACATACATATGTATATTTACATACATACAAGATCACAACGATTAATGTCAATCATACACTGAAATCGAACTCTTGTAACAACCAGCCTAAAGGCTACTGACTCAGCCAAATGACTATACAGACATAAACTTACATAATCCCGAAAAATTTAACTCTCCTGGATAAGGACGCAAAATGAGCGTTAATTTATGCTTATCATTGAAACCACTCGCATGTCACCCGACGCCATGACGCGGGGAGCTCTGTGACAACTTTAAAATTAAGTTTATACGTAGTTTTAACCCATTAGGGACCCGATCCGACCCTTATATTACAAAACACGATATACATTAACTCTTTGAAATATACCTAGTTTATACTATACAAATTTTCCCCAAAATTACTAACAATAAACCGTTCTAAATGTCGATTGGGTGCTCCTAATTCCAAGGTGAAATATTTCAGAAGAGCTCTTTTTAATGTAAATTTCTAAACGCTTTAGAATTTGATGAATAACGTTTGGTGAAGCGGAGTACACATATTGTACGCAGTAAGTAAACTAATGCAATTTATTTTTAACGGCACATTTTTGTCCAAATTTTGTACTAGGTTCCTATCGCTAAATCACCTGTCCCGTTTTTTTAATTGGGGTAAATTTTTGACCGCCGATATAGTAGTCATGGCAGAATCGATGGAAGACCTTAGCACGATGCTCGAAGACCTCAATCGGGTTTCCCAACGGGTGGGCCTTAAGATGAACATGGACAAAACGAAAGTCATGTCGAATGTCCATGTGGTGCCCACCCCAATAGCAGTAGGAAACTCAACTCTCAAAGTTGTTGACGAATACGTCTACCTAGGACAAACAGTCCAACTAGGCACAGGCAGGTCCAACTTTGAGAAAGAGGTCAATCGTCGAATCCAACTCGGCTGGGCAGCGTTCGGGAAAGTGCGAAATGTTTTCTTGTCCAATATACCTCAGTGTTTGAAATCGAGAGTGTATGATCAATGTGTGTTACCAGTGATGACTTATGGCACTGAAACGTGGCCGCTTACTATGGGCCTTATAAGAAAGCTCAAAGTCACGCAACGAGCTATGGAGAGGGCTATGCTTGGAGTTTCTCTGCGTGATCGAATTAGAAATGAGGAGATCCGCAGACAAACGAAAGTAACCGACATAGCCCAGCGGATTAGCAAGTTGAACTGGCAGTGGGCAGGGCACATAGCACGGAGAACTGATGGCCGATGGAGTCGAAAAGTTCTCGAATGGCGGCCGCGTATTGGCAAGCGCAGCGTAGGACGACCAGCCACAAGATGGTCCGATGACCTCATACAGGTGGCAGGAAGGCGCTGGTTGCATGCTGCTTCCAACCGGTCACTTTGGAAATCCATGGAGGAGGCCTATGTCCAACAGTGGACTTCTTGTGGCTGAGATGATGATGATGATGATGATGAAATTTTTGACCAAGATTCCAAATTTTGCAGGTTAAGTTGGAGCAACTGCCATCTGGCCCTTAGAGTTTACCTAATATTTTGAACTAGTTTATGTAGAAAAGTAATAATTCACAAGAGTTATTGGGAGGAACTAGAGTTGTTGTTATCCAAACGTTTTTATTTATTTAACTGCCGAGGAATAGCAAGGATATTAAACTGCTATGTTTAGGAAGTTTGATAAATTTAGTGATAATTGGCAAAGAATCAATTCTCAAGTAATCAATCCAACAAAGTGCGTGAGCATGTTACTTCATAATAATTACTAAGAAGCATAACCATTTAAATCGATTATCAGTACAGCTCCTGGTACAAGTGTAGTTTTATCTCTTTATATTCTACTTGGTCAACTAAAAAAACATATTTTAAAACGGGCTTACTGCAGCCAATCTGTGTACTGCGAGTGTTACATTCCGCTGCAAGGCCACGCGGAACCGGGCGGCGCGTGCAACTGACATTCAACAAGGATCGCCTTCGATCCAACCACTTTTACTTACTGTACTTAATCTATATACCTTAGCGAGTCCGCGCTTTAAACTGAACTCTACCACATTGGCTTAACATTTCATTTGCCTTTCGCTACTGGATCAGGAAGGTACTCTTAGTGTCACTTGCTGCTCTTTAAAAGTTGTTTACCTGAAACAAGTTAGCATCTCGTTAATATTGTAGTAACGGAAGTGTACCCGGAATGCATTACAAAATTAATCTATTAAAAATGTTTTCGTTCTTTATCCTTCGATAGGTAGGTATAGTGCCACTGACCTATAAGTAATGGACGTCTAGTCAGCGTTTAATGGTTAAACACGAGTAGAAGTGCATATAAGACTTTGAGTATAGGGCTGTTTTTGCCTGTACATAACTAATATGACGATTTCGTGTTTAGTTAACAATAATTAAAGCGGTCTTCGGCTTGCTTTGTCGTCATTAATACTGGAATAAGGCTTTACGTATTTACCATACACATTTATCTAATATGTATATCGCATTAATGAGCTACTGTTAACTTAATTAACAGCAAAATTATGTTGATAGTTCTGGAGCGGGCGCGTAAAAATCAAATCCAGTACAATCCAATACAAGATTTTTTTTGTAAAGAAAAATTATGCATTATTGTCTTCCGTAAAATTTAACTTCCGAATGATACTAACATTAAAAATTTCAGAAATTTAAATGATACTTTTAATGATTAAGGATGTAGAGGTAGGTCACAATAGAGAGATCTCTCACCAGGCGGTGTTATGCCTGGGGACCGAAGTCCGAAGGATGAAAGTTGGAAGTTGTATATATGCGTCCGTGTTACGAAACTTCGTTGGCGCGAACTAGCGCATGTCAGTTGGTTTCCTCTACTCAACACTAGATGGCGCTAGAGTCGCCACACCAGCCCCCCTTTTGAAACCGGAGGTTGGTGCGTAATGCAGTGCAGTCTGTGCGTCATGTGGGCACTTGCAAATGCCAGTTGCTTGGTTGCTCAGAGCCTCGTTGGCGAGCATTGTTGCTCCGTAGTTGCTCAGATCCGAGTCGGAGAGCGTTGTGGAGTTGAGTTGCTGCTGCTTAGGATCCTCGTTGGAGAGCGTAGCAGTAGTCGTAGGAGAAGGGTTTGCACACTGTAGACACCAGGCATGGAGGTATAGCAGCATGCTAGTGGTGCACAGTGCGGTAGTCTGGCTTGCTGTGAGACTGCGTCTTCGTCTTGAAAGTCGTCGAAGGTTGCGTTTTTGTTCATTGTCGTGGGTCACCAATGTAGAGGTAGGTCACAATAGAGAGATCTCTCACCAGGCGGTGTTATGCCTGGGGACCGAAGTCCGAAGGATGAAAGTTGGAAGTTGTATATATGCGTCCGTGTTACGAAACTTCGTTGGCGCGAACTAGCGCATGTCAGTTGGTTTCCTCTACTCAACACTAGATGGCGCTAGAGTCGCCACAAGGATGTTGCTAAGAAAAATCTGAGCCATCTGGCAGAACTCTGCAACCTTGGCATTCCGTGCCCTGCAGCCTGCAGCCCTGCAGCACAGGTAGTAACACCAACTTGTGAAAATTTTAGTATTTGTGTAAGCAAAAGTTATTTAAACAAATTGAACTGATTTTATTACATTTATTTACTGTTATTTACGACGTTTCCTTTTTTAATGGCTTTCGCACGTTTTATACCCTAGCTTACGTGGTAGAAAGGGACGCAGCTATAAGCACATAGTGTTTTAAAGTACCTGTTGATAATTCACTCGTATGTACAATTTAAACAAAGATATTATATGTAACGTATAAGATTTCCTTATCCGAATGAAAGAAACAGAAATGAAGTCTAACATACGAGAACAAAATTAATTTAAAAATCGCCTACCGAAGGAAGGCTTCATATTACATACAATTGTTCTACGCTTAACTTTGACTAGGTAGAAAAAATAACCTATATTTGCCACGTAATAATCAAAGTCCAATAAACTCAGAATTAAACGAAAACTGCACACATCCTTCCGTCTCATCCTTTAAGGCTAACCACCAACGGATTGTATTGTTTAGGTCCGTTCATTCATTTTTCATTCAGGACCACTTAGAACTCTGTCGCAATTACTGATTTCTGTGGCACTAAGACATTTAAGCAGCTGGTTTCTCATAGACAATGTTCAAATTTAACAGTTGATAACTTAACCTATATCCGTCGTTGGAATATTGGGACCGGGCATAAGTGCGTTCACAAGTTATCCCTTAATTGCCTAACACCCCGTTGGTAAATATTTGAATAGTTTAAGAAAGTTCATGAACCCTTCTCTCCTAGTACTGGTCCTGGTAATTAGCGATGCTTATCTATCGACAGTCTCACAAACGGAACTTGACATTGAAAATCAGTTGGGATGCCGATACTCCTCTTTATAGTTGTACTATTGCCAAATAATTCATCTTGTAGTCGAGTGAATATCCGTTATAATCGCTATCATTGTCGGCAACGATTGTTATTAGAGTTTTGAAGAACGAGATGGCAATTAGCATCGAAATTTGTCAATAGAAATACGTAATTTGACTACACAAATACCTTGAAAATTCTGTCAATACTGTTATAAATCAAGTACCTAATATGTACACCTATGTTTCTCATTTAGTTGCTATTCTGATTCATATTAGTGACAGTTTTCTAAGAACTTTATTACACTAAAATATCAGTTAAACTGTAGATTGTAATACTATAGTCATATTAGTTAAACACAACAATTCAATTAAACTTAAATGTTAAGGGGCACAATATCAACGCAGTAGGTAGTTGGCCTCGATTAATTCAATTAATCTATTTACAGCTGATTTGTTAGGTACAGTTAAATTGGCACCCGTTAATAACTACTCGTAACATGTGTGTGTGTTAGTGCTTAAATCAGATAGAACATATTCTCTTCATGAAGATTAAATAAAAAAAAAACCTTTATTCATAACAGTTTACCTCCTACAAGGTGGACCGATGATCTGCTGAAGATCGCCAGATACCGATAGATACGATGCGAGCAGCACATGACTGAACGTCGTGGAGATCCTTGAGAAAGGCCTATGTCCAGCAGTGGGCGTCATCCCACTGATATGATGAATACAAAGTCACATATAAATCACTCCTCTTTTAAAATACCGATAAAAATATTTTAAAATACTCTATCTCCTAATTATTTTTTGTTTCTATAGAAATAAACAGCTTCGTCTAATTTTAGCACAGAAAGCAACCATACCGGTTTCATTAAGTGAACTTCACATAACTACATAATATTATACTAATTCTGCTCCTATTAAATAATATTAGCACTCAACCAATTATGTGAACAGAGCCCGTTTAACCGCTGTACGCCGTCCGTCTACTTACGCACTTTATGGAATATCTTCTCTTTATTATATGATTTTATTTGGTTGGTATACCTATCGTCAAAATATGATTATTGCGTCAACGAAAGTGTCATTGCCTGCTTACAACTTTACGTTGTACCTAAAGTCCGTGAGATACAAAAAACCATCTAAAGTCAGATATACAGATATAGTATCTAAAAGTGAAAGTAAACTAAACAGATTTTCAATGATAATTGAAAGTCTTAAAGTTCACACGGACTGCGCGTCCAAAACGATATCTAAGACATTTTTGAAATGACTTAAGGCTTTTGCAACGAAAATAACTTGTTTACACCTTCGCATTTTTAACAATATTGACGGTTTTAAGTAACCAAGTTGGCTTTTTGATCACCCCGACAAAGAAATCAGGTCAATAGGGCTGGCAAGGGCAAGCGATTTATTTATTACCCTTTGATAAACTTGGACGGTGTTATGTTTGCCAAGAACATGAAAGGTCGAACTATTAACTGCGCCTTTCAATAAGTTACTTCGAATGAAAGCTTTTTCGTGATTCTCATGCTTATAACATTTATTAAGGGCCATTTACACGGTAAGAGTTCTCGTATGCGAGTTGCATTACATTGCAGGCTACTAAGGTATGATGTGATCATTCGATTGAACGAGCTGCGCAATGTAATGAAACTCGCATACGCGAACTCGTTCCGTGTAAGTAGGCCCTTAATCTATTAAAAAAAAACAATATTGAAGGTAACAGTAAACATATGTGATAGGTAATTATTTGAAATACGTGTGTTCGAAAGGGAGTATCTGAGTGATTTTGTGATAATTATAAAACTATTCCCATTCTTAATGAGAAGTTTGGGGTATGCCTTCCTTTTCTCATGTAGTGAACGGTCCAGCCGAGCGAGGTGTCAAAATCGTCTGAGATGGCGTTTGTAAATTGTACTTATATGGTCAGGTCTTGCCAAAGGTTGTCTGGAATAGATCGCTGCTTAGCGATAAGACCGCCTGTTGAATTTCATGTAAAATTTCCCTGTGTGTGTTCTTTTATTTTGTTTACTTGTGTGAATCAATAAAAAGTATTTGTTGTTGTTGTTATATGAGTGTTTCTTCGAAGCCAACTTGTGTATCGTTGATCCGATCTTCATGAAATCGTCGAAATAGTCAGGGTAGATACAATATTTTAAGGTCGAACATGAATGGAATCGGTCAGGGGGTTACGAAGATAGGGGATTCCCTTTTATCACTAGGTTTCTTCGGACCGAGCTGTTTGTTTAGTGTGAGAAAAGGGCATTGAACCTCGGATTCCTTACGCTGCTCAGCGGTATGTACCTTTAGGCTTAGATTTATCTAATTTGCAATACACCAATATAGAAGAGCAAGAGGTCATTGCAGAAGTATGTTTAATCTCTCGCTCTACACATAGCTAAGTTAAAAACACTTTGTTGTAAATACATACATTGTATAAGGTATGTACAGTAAGGGAAATATATTCACGTACCACCTTAGAACCCTATCGCAATAAACGCCACGCTGTGGCATACAAATGTCATGCGTATGTCTCTTGGACTAGGTTCTACGGTGGAACGTGTTTAAATTTCCTTGACTGTACACTATAAAAATACATACACTCGACATAACATAACTCTCCCTTCTAGTCGGGTAAAAATGTGTTAAGCTAACGTCGGCTGTCCTTTATAACCTTAAACTTGGCAGTGAAGCATCGTGTTTAAGCTAAGTTTGTTAGTTATGTCTCATTTGTATTCCATGGAACTTAATTCTGTTTAATTATTAACTAAATTTCATTAGACTGAAACTCAAATAGTTTTCCAAGGCAATTTAAAATTTCCGACTAATGATTCGCCCTTCAAACTCTTACTCCAGGTACCGAGGATTGCTCAGTTGTCAAATGATTAAATGTTTTCATAAACAGATTGCTCCAAAATCTCGATATTATAACGCTCATCACGCGCGGGGCTTTTTGATAAGGGTAAACGAATTACTCACAAAAAGGCTCAAATAAATTCCCGTTCAATATGCCAATGTAAAGATATTAAACGGTACAGGCGCGCAACCAACCGTCGCAGGCCCACGTAATCGGAAGATAAATTAACGGGACATTTGCTAGATATGGACACGCGAAAAAAAAGGAAAAAACGGTAGCCCGTGCACCTAGCACGAATTTCCACGACACCCGTTAACTCAGTACGTCTTGTTCTAACAAGCTTAGTAGGAGAGAGACGTACTGAGTTACGTAACGAGTTAACGCGTATCGAGAAGCTTCGTGCTAGGTGCACTACTAAGCTCCCTCCCGTCGGAACTGCTTAAACAGCGCATATAACTTTTAAAATTTAAGTCAAAAAGGTTAGGGGCTTTGTATGGAACTTGTTTATTTAATTACATGGTAGAGCTACATATAACGTAGCCAGTTGCCGGTTGCAGTATGAATAGGTCAGCTCAGAGGGGATAATACCACTCTCTCACGGAATACAAGTATGAAGATTGCTACTGCGTTTTGTATGGTGAATGAGAGATCCGGAAACCAATAGCGGGGGCTAAAACCTTGCAAAGGATCAGTGATTCTCAAAGTCGCTTTGAGTCGCTGGGTTTCCATGGGCGGTGGTCACATCTCATCAGGTGACCCGTGTTTTCTTCCTTATTCTATAAAGATAAACGTTTATGTTTAAAGTGATATGTTCGATACAAAAAGTTTCAAATATTTATAACATTATCGGGACTTAAGCGCGATAGAAATATATTGTTGATTTACCTCGAAGTTTCGGCCATGTTTCAATGGCCGTGGTCACGAGTAGAGTGGTCTACTCGTGACCACGGCCATTGAAACTGTTATAAATATGTGTGAAAGTCGTGAAAGTTTAAAACAATTTAAAGTTTCAAATGTCAATTTAAATTTTTACCAAAAAAGATGTGTTGCTGATAGGTACTGTTAAATTTTAGACGTAAAAATTGCAATGACGCATTGCCTCTTAAGTGTGCACACATTCCAAGATGAATCACGTCTGGGATGAGAGCAGATAGACAAAAAGTTTAAGCGAAAATCTTACGCTTGGTCAGGTTTGAATGAAAGATCTTAAGCTTTTGTTTCAAAGTACAACTAACTCCCATTCTTATTTAGAGACAAAATAAAGCCGGAGTGGTGAGGTTGTCAGTACAAATCAGACATAGAGAGAGAGGAGCAAGCAATTTCCCATAAAAACTATGTCCTCTTTGTGCTCCGTAAATTGTATCGTTCTTAGTGCAATGCTTTTTGGATACTTTAGTTGTGCATTAAAAGATTGTCCTTATTTTTAGATTTTTGTGATATTATCTATGATTCATTAATTTGTTTTTCTCTGTAAAATCTTTCAGAGTGTTGAATTCAAGTATTTACTTCGGATTTAGGAGAGAAAAAAACTTAATTTTAGGGTTGGACAAAAAAAAATTACTGAATTGAGAACCTACCTCCTTTTTTGAAATCGGTTATAAAGCTGTGTAGATTTGTTAAATGTATAAGACTTAACATTATGTTTCTGTGTATGTATTTGTTAGCACTTCTCGGTGCGCGAGTCTAGCTCGCACTTGCCGGCTTAATTAAATTGTCAAAATTATTTGTTGTGCTATATTATAGGCTGTCCTTAGTAAGTTTTCAGAAGTTAAATAATTTAATGTGTACCCTAGTACTCAAATAAACCGGAAAACGCAATGATTTCTGGTTCAAAGATAAACAACAAGTTTTAATTCAGCGTTGATTGTTGAATTTATTTTCAACGATAGCAAAAGGGTTTAGGAGTTACGAAACATGAGCAGGGTTTATTAATATAACCTTCTGAACCGGCTGTACGAGGTATCCTCCAGAAAGTCTATTTTTACTTCAGCATGATTATTTTTAGAAGATCCTTGCCACAACACATTTTTACATCGTGATTGAACAGCGGTAACTTAATCGGAATCGCTTCAGAGTACTGAAATACCGACATCACGAATATTTAAATCAAAATTGCTTTTTCTTCCATCTCAGTGAATGTGAATTGATCATCATCATCATAACCGCCGGAGGACGCCCACTGTTAGGCATAGGCCATCCCCAAGGATCTCCACGCGATCGGTTCGCACATGTATTGTGTATAACAGGTAGTTCACACGGGAATAGCATACTACGTATTTTAAAACTAATTAACTATCCAATTTAATGGATTATGCATCTATAAAACATCCCTCTTAGTAGAGCACTCATAAATGATTCTTTCTAATACTTCTCGTTTGTTAAATCTTCAAAAGCTTTTTCAGAAACAATAAAATAAATACGTCGGAATGTGTAAACAGCGAACAGCTTGTGAATTCAAAAGATACGGAGATTAGTTTGAGGAATGTTTGTTCCAGTAAATCTTGAAGCTTTACATTTATAAACGCTTTCGCGTCGCTTTCGAACGTTTCTTCCAAAACTTTTTCAGGTGCCGCGAACGCACATGGGCGTTCAGATGACTGCACAATTGGCTTTTTATCATTTTTTCCGTCATCGAAAATTGAAAGAACTCGTTAAGAAAAAAAAAGAAAAACTGATTTTGAGAAAAACGCGAGCCCCTCGATAACGCTGCATACAAAACGGCTCAACGTTATAACGTCACACTTTACTATTTTTGCTAGTAAATAAATGGAGCGTGAAACCATAACTACGTTACGCGCATACCAAGCTTGTTTAATTTTTATTAGGGTTATAATATATTAGGGTTAATTTAAACCAAAATAATTGTTTTTAAGTTTCTTAGTGAATTCTTAAATGACATCTGATAAGTTTTGACATAATTTAGTATAGATATGTTTTTCTCGATTATTTTAATTTTAATTTGCATGTTTTTTATGACCGCTGAAATTTTTGTTATGTCTGTTAGATTATAAGTAAATTTTGTACGCCATTCTGGCAAAACATAGCTTGAACATTATTATCATGTAAGAACCACTGTATACCTATGTTCACAAATAAACTATCTATCTATCTATCTATCTATCTATCTATCTACCTTTGATTGTTCTTCTTCTTCTTCTTCTTCAAGTGCCTCTTCAATCCTGAAGGTTGGCAGCTAGCTTCTTGAACTCCTTCTTGTCCATTGCGAGCCGGAACAGCTGCTCGACCGAAGTGACACCGGTCCTCTCTCGGATATTGCGCAGCCAGGACTTCTTTCTGCGTCCAACGCGTCTCCTCCCTTCAATCTTGCCCATCATGATGAGTTGGAGCAGTATGTATCTGTCGTGCCTAAGCACATGGCCCAGATATTCCATTTTGCGCTTCTTGATGGTTTGCATCATTTTGCGGGGCATGCTGACGCGCTGGAGCACGGTTTCGTTTCTCACTCTTTGTGTCCAGCTAATGCGCAACATACGACGGTAGCACCACATTTTGCAACACCACATGTTATAGCCCCCATAATATATGTATAGGGCTAGAACTTTTGGTAGCATACTGTGGTTCTTGAATCTTTGAAGTCGTTGTTTGTTAAAAATATTTTTTAAAGGCTAAATAAACACAGGTTTCATAATACAAACGTCGTCACCACATAATTTTCAAAGACTGCTACTAACACTGCACAATGTTAGCATTGGAACGTATATTTCCCTCTAAACGGAAAATATTTTTTCGCGATTAGACCCGTTTCATGTTACAATAAATTGCGTTGTTGAATAAGTTGTGCAAATTGCAAAATAATGTATCCTTCGTTCGTCGATATTATGAGCCCATTTCTAAACAGTTACCGGCCCTCAATTTCCCTTCAAATATAACGAAAACAAACCCGGCCGAGATCAAAGCCGCCACAACATTTGTGATGATAATCTCTGAATCACAAAGACTGAGAGATCATAGAATTCATAAGCTTTCAACGAAATCTAAAAACATGGTGAATTCGAATAAAGATCGAGGCATAATTTATGCTCCCATTATACTAAAACAATAGGCCTGTATTACATTAGCATTAAAACACGCAACGCAAAGCTTATGCATTAAAAGTTACATTTATTTCACTTTAAATATTTTCTATTCATTCATAGTTTTACTATCAATTCGCTAAGCACTATCAAAATTAACGAGGATTCGGTAATTTTATCCACGAAGTAAATTCACTCAATACAGGAAATCGAAATAAAAATAGAATGTTTTACGGTGATTTATTTTACTATCGGAGCCAGCCGGTGGAATGAATTTGTGAATTATTTTATACATATAATAGATGAGTAGCAATAGCACAATTTATTTGAGATTTGTCCGTTTCAAATTTACCACCACGAGAATTATTTATTAGCGCAAAATGTCCATCACAAATTTTTCACAGGCGAACGGATCAGTGGATTCGTATTTCCCTTTAGTATCAGGATATATAATACTTGTTCCATTCCGAGCCAGTCGGCATTGCGTTTACCAATACACATATATGTCATCCAATAAAAGACGTTTTGCTCAAAAGCAAGCCAGATTTATCGGCGGTCTCACTCCCCCGTTCACACTTACAATACACCAATCGTTTTGCTATTCGCAATAATAAGGATGGAGCTACATTTATTTCTGTTGCCGGCCCAGCTCCTTTGAACCGCTTCTGAGACGCGTATTCAATATCAACCGACATGTTATTCATGATTCAATGCACATTTCAATTTGGCATTACGTGTGACAAAATCTTGTGGGTACTTAGAGCATGTGCCTCAGGGATAATCAGCACTTGTTGTGTGAATCTCTTTCCGCGTGCGTTCAAACAAGAATAGTTCAGGTTGCTTCAATCGCGTGTCGACGTAGAATATATTTCGAGTAAGATATGAAATAGGATTTGCAAGTCGAATTAAGTTTTTCAACATTGGACAGAAAAGAAGGTTCTGGACATGTTGAAGATTCTGTTGACAGCTTTAGCAAAACGGATGCACCAATTTCATAGCAGTATTTCAATTTAAAATGTATTATTCTATGCATTGCCATTTAAAAACCGTCTTAGCTATTGCTTGTGATAAACCTCGGTCATGGTTGTGATAGTAAGCTTCCAAGAGTGCTTTAAATTAAAATACGAGACAGAAAGAAAGTGACGCTTTTCTAAGACTTAACACTCTATATTTTACCCAACTGCCGCCAGAAGGGAGGGTTATGACCCCTATGTTTAACGGTCAGCTAGGCTTGTCGTTGACTGTACGTTATCTAATGCAGGCGATTTCTGTAGTTAGTAGCCTTCCTGTACTTCCAAATCTATTTCGTTGGATACAATTGCACTCGTGACACGATCTGAATTGAAATGAATGGGTCACTTCAAGGACAGATGACCGGTTGACGCTCAACACAAATAGCATGCTTAATTTTCATATTTGAGCATTGTTCATTGAGCTTGTGTAGATAATTTGATCGGTGGGCTTTGCATAATAGTACTGACAATAATGCCTGGGTCAGACAGCTATTCGCAACGTGTGACCACATAATGCGTGTTGCTTTCATATGCGAACTGGTGCGCGATTCGCATCCGAGTCAATATGTATAATGAATTTATTTTGTCGTATATCGTATCGTATATTATAATAATGGCTGATATTAAAAATTAAGAGACAAATTGACATTTCATCCCACACATTGTTTGAAATTCTTGCATCAATTACATGTTAATTCAGTCTCAGCGTTTAAAAATAGAGTTAAGGTTACACGTGTGCAAGTAACTGGCATAACACAGGCGAACTATTTGTCATTTGGCTGTCATCTGTCAACGTCACCTTGACTCGCCGGAGTCTGCAAGCTACTGTCTTCTGAAAGAAGAGTGGCGTGTGACGTGCGAGCTGTAGCTTGGAAAGTGGTGAGGAAGGGTTAGTGTCAAGTGAAAACATAAAGTATTAAAGTAATTTGGATGCGAGCCGCTGGCCCATTCGTATATGACAGTAATAGGCATTAAATGGTTAAATTTTGGACATAGTTACAGCGCAGTAATTGACCTCCCCAACTTGTACCCAACTCGCACATGTTATACAGACACGCGAGTTCGCCGTCCAAACAGCAAATCGCACATGTGTGTCCTACGACACAAGGACTTTAAAATCTTAATGAGCGAAAATTTTGACACTAAAATCTAATTAAAATGCAACGGAAATATTAATTATGGGGCAATTACACTATGAACAAGTTAAAGCGTTACGGGAAATGAGAGTTTAGCGATATCTCTATACCATAATCTTACTGTACTCTATAAAAAAGCGTTAAGTATTATGTATTGTCCTCCGGTGACAAGTTACAAAAGTACAGCCTAAATCACTGGACCAAGAGACTTGAAATCCGGAGGGAGTATTTTTCATGTAGATATCCGAAGAGCTTGGGTAAAAACGAGATTTGTTTTCAAGTTACACTCCTGAGAGAGAAAAAAGGGGAAAATCATTTATGCGCGCTGTCGTGCAAAAACAATAGTGACCTTATAGTTAAAAACTAAAGGGACCGAAACTGTTGTACGTAGTAGTGAACAAAAGTTTGGCATCGGAATTTGATAGATAGCTGAATGGAATGGACGATGAAAAATTGGCAATTTGATCCGCCCACACACCAGTTTAAAGGTTTATTATTTTACGATATCTAGTACGATTGGGTGTACCATGAAAATGAAGCCGATTTGCATATTAATTGAAAATCGAACCGAGTTTACATTTCAGACACGTTAATTAAAAGAAACAATCCCACATTTGCTTTTAATTTATACAGATTAGTGACTTTGCTGTGTAAAAAAGAATTGAATGGAAAAGGAAAGAACGGGAGTTGAATATCACTTAAATTTTTTAAATATTGGAATTGGTAACATTATATCATAAAGGTAAAAAGATATTATTATAAAAAATTTAAAAGGACGTAAATTATGTTACTGGAGCGTGCAACCACAATAGGTGCTGTGAGTAGTCTGGCTCATCACCATCAGTCAGACTACTCATAGCACCCATTACTACATCGTGTGAAAGCTGATGATATACAGACACTGCCGCGTGGCTAAGCAGTGATGTAGCCGCACATCAAACGGCAACATAAGAATTTGAAGCGAGGCTAGAGCGTGCAACCACAGGAGCTACCATGAGTACATAGTTAGCGACTGCTTCTCAGCGACTAAACAGCACTGTAGCTGCAGTATGAATGCTGCACGTTGAAATTGCACTTTTGAAAAAATACTTACCTAGATTTTTTATAACGTTTCTCATCTTTAAAAAAAACGAGATATGTGTAAGCGTACGGTCAGTCTCAGAAGTAGCTGAACATCTTAGTACTGTCAGTATAATGTGAAAAATTCGAGCAACGCTAATTTCATACGTTACTGTGACAAGGTTCTTAAGTCTTAAGCTACTGAGGCTGACTGTACTTTTATCTTGTAGCCGCGGCATCGACCTCAAGCTGTGAGCGATAAACAAATGCAAATGGACTTTTCATGTTTGTGTCGTTTCCCAGAAGCTGCCACCAAATTTCTATGAAATTAATGACAGTTTCATACATTTTTGGTGGCAGCTCCTCTAAATCGACGTATACGAGGTGACTGCAACGGCTTTATGGTTAATTTCAGGGTAACATGCATTAGATTTAATGCCTTACACTTTTAGCGGACAAGGTTCAATTTTGAGAATCCAAAAATTGGATCATAGACCTTTTCACAGTTCGCCAGCGATGTTCCATATTTCGGTGGTTGGATGAAACTTGATCAAACAGGAAATGGGAATTTAGTTTAGTTTGAAAACTTTGTCTCTATGCTTATGTGTGTGAGGTCTAAACGGATGGAACGATTTTAATACGCGCTTTATTATTGAAAAAGCTGATTCTGAGAAGGTTTTGTAAATGTTTTAGAAGTCTGGTTGTTTTATATTTTAGCGAGCGGTTATAAAGTGAGCACACATTTCGAAAGTTTTGAAACACTATGAAAGGTATCTTTTTACACATTAAAATGTTTAACTCTGGAGTTTAGGGGTATTCTACTTTATATCAATATCACATCTATCCTTACATTTTGTTATGAAAATACAGTATAACACTATCGTGAAACTTCACACGAATTCGCAACGCATATTAAACTTGTATAAAACAAAATTTATGGATTAAATAGCTTTAAATGTACATCGATCTCTTTTTAATTAGGATTTTAATTCCCTATTCTTCAAATTTTCTTTTCATGTAAATAAATGTGATTAAATAATTAGTTATAAAAAAACACGGGTTTTTCTCGGGAAAAATAACTTGTAAAAATTTATAATAAATTTTGTACCTTTCATTCGAAGACAAACGTCACAATGCAAATGATTGAACAGATAAAGACGAAAAATACATATTATATATGTATGCTATCAAATGGAGACCCCTTGAGCTCGAGCGTTTAGTTTTGTGGATGTTAAATAAAAATATTTAAAATTTCAAAAGAATTTTTTACTTTACGCTTAATTGCGTTTGAAACTTAAATCAATTATAATTTTAGACGTGACTCCGAAATGATTGAATTAGATGTGACATTTAATTAATTGAAAAAGAAACAAAGTTATTCCAGAAAATAAAATAGAAAAGTGAAAAGTTAAGTTGATTTATGTCGAAAAAATTATACAACGCCTAAGAATTTTGCTACTTAAAAATTTAATTTAACCAAGATAATTTTAAAGTTCAGTGAAAAATCACTGAAAGCATACGTTTTTTCATAAACTTGAGGTTTTAATTATGTTGTTATTAACTCATGATCTCATTATAGTTTCGCAGAAAAAAACTGTTTATGCGTAACCTTGTGATCAAGTACTGATTTATTAACTCTAAAAAATAAGTTAATTAAAAGTACAGCATTGTTTATTTTCCTCCAACGCTGTAATTTTAAATCTATTAACGGAGAAAATGTCACTTCGTACCAAAGGTTAACGCTAAAGGTTAGGGTTCGTTTTTTGTATATCTCAGTCATGGAAGAATTTTACTTTCCTGCGACCTTAGTTAATCCACATTCTAACATAGAAATTCAAACACAATTTCAGGTTTGAAGTTTAAACCATGAGAATCAGTGGGAATTGACATCTCGAATACTATGAATTAAACATTTAAAGAATATTCTCTTAGGATCGCTGGTTTCAATGGGTGGCGGTGATCACTTCCCATTGGGTAATCCGCAAGCTTGTTTTCCTTCCTTTTTCATTAAATAATTTATTAAAACATCCATTGGTGTCCATTGGTGAATCATTTTGGTGTTACGGATGGTATAGGTGGTAAGTAGTGGTCACTTGTCATCAAAACACCCATTTGCTCGTTTGCCTTCTTATCATATAAGAAGAAAAAAATTAAGTTCTTTTAAATTAAATTACTTTCTTTTACTTTTCCGTAATACGCCGCAGGAAGACGGATGCATTTGGTAAACAGACGATTTCATTTTTCACACGATGATTACTCGTAATTCCTAATTAACCTTTGCCATCCAAATTTTATTGATTATTAATTAAGCTTTGTTTACATTCGCTTTTTAGAAAGAAACTAACATTTCTACTTATTCGCCGCTCAAGACTTGCATCTTCATATTGTGATTTTTAAGTTTATATTTTCAGCTCCTTTAGCCTGAAACACAAGATCTCTTAGTTCAGTCATACTTATTAGGTAAGCAGATTTTACGAATGACTGCTATTTATTATGATATCTTAACGTAAACAAACTGGAACATATTACCTTCCTACTAAGCGAAATTAGTGTTGTACTCGTACAAAGCAGCTGCGTCTGCGCTTTTTGAATAAATAATTTTATCTTAACAAACTACATGAACATATTAATCTTTATTATTAACAATAAATAATGGCCAGGACCCTATCACTATATTTGAGACGCGTCATGCGTTTATCTCGGATACTGTTGCACTTGCTCCGACGTACGGTATAATGAACGCAATTTATCACGATGACTTTGCATTGCTGCAGAATTTGATTATCTAGTTTAATCAGAATTCAGAAGCATTCATGTCAGTAATACGGTATTCTATCGGTATTTTTTTATTTCCAAAATTGATAGGCTATCCGGTCGTCAAAGTGTATCAAGATTTCAAGATCGACGTATTTATTTTAGCCCTAAACCAGATAGACAAGCCAACAGATAGACCGGCTTTAAAACTTACAAACAAACGAAACGAAACGAAACAAACGAAAAACACAGTTTACCTTTTTTATTATAATTACATAATTAGTGTAGTCCCATCCGGGCTTAAATTTTAAATAATATTTTTTCCTACAGCAAAGAATAATGAAACTCGGTTATCGGTTAAACCAATTATCATTAATGATTTCAACGCAGTCCAATATTTACTTGGCATTTTGCCAATTTGTTTAATTTATTGCTGTATTACTGTGTCATTGACCCGGACGCTTGGCCGATCCAATTTGCGGGAGTTAAACACAGACTGATAATTATGGTCCTGATTGTGTAACAAGTACCAGCATCGATACACTACGAACATTATGCTAAGAGGATGTCCATTTGAACAATATTCTGATAAATTAATATAGAAGACTAGCGGACGCGCGCGATTTCGTTCGCGTGAAATTTGTCTTAAACCTCACGAAAGTTCACCAGAAGTTGACTAGGGGTCAATTATTAGTCAAAAAAATCTCAATATTTTATGGACGACCTCCAACTTAAGAAAAGTACATTTACTAATAATGATATGTTTGGTTTTTTTTGGAGCCATTACAGATTCCATTACAGTAAAAGAAAGAAAGCATGTTTATTGCCACAAACTCCATATCTCCTTACACTCGAATAAATTAACTAGATTCGATTGAAGATAGGTTTTTTTGTTGTGACTCTGTAATGTGTTGTTTTTTAACATACTACGCAAATCCAAGGAAAAGGGTTATGAGTTTTACCAGCCTTTTTTAGATATATTGTTTTGTAATGGGGCTGGCATTTTAAATTTTGATTAAAGCTCCTATAAATACGAAAAGATTTAAAAAAAAGCTCTCACAATATTCAATTTACCCAGCTTTAATTGCAATTATTGTAACATGAATAATGTTCTATTATTGAATAACGAGGTTTAACAGTTAACACTTTACATGCACACATCAGTAACACCTGCTTTGACACGATGACTGATTACTGTTATATGTAAATTTCATTCGGAGATTGAATTACATAAACACCTTCGTATTAACCTGTGCATTGACGCTTTATGTATACAAATCTCAGCAGTTCATTACAGAATAATAGATTATTATCACTTCATGACAATTGCGCGTCTATCTAATTCACAACGTTCAAGTGATAGGGTCCTTAAAATGCTATATAATGAATGACAACACAAAGAAAAATTAGGGTAGTGGCAGGGTTCTAATAATTTCGATTACAATAATGAGAGAGTCCTTTCATTTCTCTAAGCGCAAAAGTTACGAGCTCGACGCCGAGACAGCGCTGTTTCGCTCGCTGTCGCTTATGGACGAGCTACACCTGATAGGTATGCAGCTATTTCGTAGAGCTCTGTAACGCAGCTCTACAAAGCTAGCTGGAGCCGTGTTGCATTCGCAACATATACGCAACCGGTGTGGCCTTCAAACCAGCGATCGTCGTTGGGTGATGTCGAGCTTGTTGCTATTGCGGTAACAGAATCACCCCAAAAGGCGTAATCTCACTCTTACACATAGCGCATTACGATTATATGTATTATCAAACCGCGATTAGAATACATTGGAGGGTAACATCAGCACACTGTCATTTCATAAACTTACGTCCAACTTCATTCCTATATGTATGAAACGACAGTGTGCTGACGTTACTGTCCAATGCTATTCTAATCGCAATTTGATAATAACGCTACGAGAGAGTTGAGATGAACGATAACACACACAACTACACAGTCCATTCAAAACAAAACAATAATTTGAAAATTGGAACGAAACTCTCTTGTTCACACGTGACATGTTGTAGTGTGCGTGGCCTCAACTCTGATGCCCATACCATACTATATAAGAGTGATATACCTGAATATTTGGATTGTATACTACTTCTTTATAACATTGTGATCGTAAAAGCTATACAAGCAAACTTATAAAAGAGCCCATGCGGCCTACTTGCAAATTATTTAATAAACTTTCATTAGATAGTTTATTCACTCTTCACTTTGCAGGTACCAGGCTGGCATGGCGTCCAGGATATGTGATGCACAGATCGCATCGCGATTCTAATCGCAGGCATTGTGTGCGCCGGATGCAAACCGCACGCTCCAATCTCGCGCCCCCGGACAATGGGCCACGTGGACGCTTCGCAGGGCTGCCTAAGAGTTCGATAGTTCTTAAAAATTGGTGAAAGCTTTAAAACAGTAAAAAAAATTGACTTGGTAGAGAGCTATTTGATCTACTTGTCTGAAAAAAACACCCGCCTTGAAAAAACCAATGACACAGCCATTCAAATTCAAGGTATTGGTCTCTGCGTGTTATTTCACCAGCCCGCACCAGTAAATATCAGATAGACAAATAAACCAATGAAACAAAAGAAAAAGTGTACCACAAAAAACTTACTTTTGCATATTTGGTTACAAAAGATAAAGGTAAAGCCATGTCCTCGTTAACTCACTTTTATCGGCTCAATGAGAGTGTGTTCTTAAATGTAAGGACAGAAAGACATTGGAAGTACCTACTCAATGTAAAATATTTAGGGTACAAAAATAGTTGATAGTTGAGGTGTTACGAGAGAGCACTTCTATTTAATTAATCGCAAGATAAATAAAAACAAACAGCGTTTGATGAATTACATAAAAATCTTTCTTTTCCTGCCTCTATATTTCGCCGTTTTAAGAGTTGAAGTAATCTTTCATACTGTAAATAATTATTCACTATCAACAACTCTTCCGTAGGACATTCAAAAATACTGGTAGGAAACCAAGGCAAAGAATAGTGCCCTAAGCCCATTTGCTTGGTAGGCAAAAAACAAATGATTATCGTAAACGCTCAGTTCTATCTCAGATGTTTTTTCACATGGCTTATTCTATTACACTCAGAGCATGTTGAGCAAAAACTGCTGGAGTGTGAATCGCATAAAGAAGGATTTATTTGAGTCAGTTCCGTTATCTAGATGGCAGAAAGATCGGACGAACGGGTTTGGTCGGGAGTTTTATGTACTGGCCAAGTTTGCGAAGTCATTAAACTGGTGATTACAATGTGTGGCGGGACATATTTTATGGGTTCCAAAAGAGTGTGTTCGTTTTACTTTGAATATATAAAGTTCGTAAGTTTACAATTTTAACGACTTATTGTAAGTATATCTGGGCCATTATCCTATGTTCTATAAAAAAAATCTCACGTGCTACACTATAATCGTTACTCTTCTCCACTCTTCTAAAATTCTTCTTATTGATTTCGTGAAAATCGAGCAACTTTAAAGCCAAGCGCGCACTACGCTTCAATTATTGCGACAGGCTTCTAAAATCGTTTGTTTTCTTTAAAAAAAATCTCGCATGTGCGCACTGCCATATTTTATTTTATTTCAGTTAAATGCATTACACGTACATAGGTACATTATGCGTTGCTTTTCTGCAACAAAATTACCGCGCGATAAAAACCGCAGTGCGGACCGTACCTTACTCTTCTTCTTCTCTTGTTTTGATGTTGTGGCGTTTAGGTATCGTGACTTCGCCAATGTTAAGTTAACGTAGAAAAACTTCCACTCTTGATAAAATCAAACAATGAATTGGTTCTGAATTCTGATACAACTCTTGTTTTTGAACTGCTTTTTAGCATACATTTTTCATCACTAGCTTTCAGACGCTTAGCGGAATTATAAACAAAACCTAATTTAAGTCGCTATCGAAACCAAGTTAATATGTATGTAAGTATATTCTTTATTGCACAAAAAAAATCACAATAAAAGATAAAATGATAAAGTTATAATTAATATAACAACAATAAATGAAGCGTCAACTAGAGAACACTGCTATTTCGTTCTTATTGTCAACATCTTTAATTCTGACTTTTTGACAACCCTACATAAAGTAATGCAATGTTATTTTAGACTTCGGAAATCATGCAACTCTCATTGTGTTCACTGTTGTACGGAAAAACTAACACTTAAAAAAGTAAATAATCTGAATTTGATAACAAGACAGATAATTAAATTAAATATAAAATTAACCGACTTAATATACATTTTTTAGTCCAGAATGATTAAACGTTTTACTATACGTATTATTATATAAAGGTCCCGAAAGAAGTGATTTGAGCTAAAACTTTAATGAAAATAAAACATACATCCCTCAATTTTTCGTATAACTTTGTTTCAGCGCTTCAGTCAAACTCCTAAATTTTATTAATTCTATTAAAACTATACGAAAAATTATATATTAAACTTGGTTAGAAAAATGAAACGATATTTAATATGCCTTACCTACCTTATTTCTAAACTATATTTTGACATGCTCGTACATCATTCGTTATCTGAGGACAACGTAACTCAAAACGCGGACTACTTTGCAGTTTTAACTGCTACAGTTAACGGTTCGTACGAGCGCATTATCACATTTGAATGATAAGAGCTCTATAAACATGTCATCGGATTAGTATGCCAAGCCGTAATACTGTAATAAAAGTTGAGAACGATGACGCAATTAACTATGAAGAATCACTCTTTATTATCATATCAACCTGTGGAAGTTTGCTTCTGAACTACCTAGGTCTTCCCCAAAGATTTCCTCAATTAAGTACTTAACATAAATTATAGGTACGAGCCGACTGAGTTCTGTTTATGATGTTTAGAAAAAATGAAACTGTGCGTCGAAGCTAGTAGAAACGGTAGAACGTGTGGGTTTTGACATTGAAGTTCGACACATTTTTGACGTTTACGTTCGCTCCCTTACGTCAAGTTCATATACATGTTGGCGTTTTGACTAACGTTCACGCTAACAGAATTATCTTGTCTAGACACCTGAGATAGAAGAAAAAGAATTTTGTTCAGAGATGAGACCTAGGTAGATCGATTTATCGCCCCCGTAAACTCAATTGTCAATTTCATTGAATTGATAGAGCCATATTCGAAAACGCGATGATAAACAAATAAATATATAAATAATGTTCATATAATAGTATAGGATTCACCACAAGTCTACCGAAGTGCCAAGGAGGTTACACGTCACCTTATTGATTTCGATACCTCCGAAAAGGAGTCTTTTCTTTGAAGATCACACATGTTTTTCGCCTTTAATAACACGGTCAAATCGGCTGTTTGTTTACAATCTGCTTATAAAAATGTACCGCGAATTTCATCAACATCCGCGGAAAATCAACAACTGACTGTGTATGTCACCAGCCAAATATCGGAAACGGGATTCCATCTCAATAAAAGTTTGGCGTCAGACTGCGCCGCGAGAAAAATCCTCTTGTATTTGTCAAAGATGCTGCGGAAGATTTATCTGTAATTTTTATTCATCCCACCCCAAGAAGAATGGGGACAATACTAAGGCGGGAAAGATTGGGCTTGTTTTTCACCTTTCACTTTGAAACTGGCTTCATTCGAAAAATTTTCACGAACGCAAAAGTTCCGTCTTTTAAATAACAGACAGCCAGTCGGAGTTACAAAGCGTCTATGTCATAGTCAAAGCCACAATAAATTTAAGTTATTAAAGTTACAAATGTAACACGGGTTCGATGTATAAATAAAACAATTTTACTAGGAAAAAGACAAAAATTACGTCGGATTTCCGCATCAAGGTTAGCGTATGTCATATCTTATGCCACGTGTTACTTTATTTCTGTACTTTGTTTCTTCTACTTATATTCCTTTGAGCGAGTATTTCTGGAACATCCTATTTGACACTTTCCCGGGTCTAGACACCTGCCCTACTTAGTTATAAGCTAAAAGTTTTACTTGCTAAAATACCAGCTTATACCAGCTATTCACCCTCAAATGTTCCTTCTTACCTATTACTTAAATTCAGTTCAGTGTTGTTTTACGAATATTATATTCATAGTACTAGTAATTTCATTGAAATATTGCTTTGCAATAATTTCCTTCCTTACTAGTAAAATGTGGTAAACTTTTACATAATTTTGGTTTTAATAACTCTTCTCTACCGATCGTTATTAAACACTTTTACGAATATTACATCAGTTTTGTTTTAAATTATACTGAATTACTTGAAATCTTGCTGACAAACGTTGACCCGCTTCCAGTAGTCGGATTGGTTTGTATAAAAAATCATTTTTCATTTTCGATTAAGTATATTAAAATAAATGGGTCGTACATAACATCTAATAATTTGACACTAGTTCCTCTTCATGCTAGCTGCCGCTCGATCGCGTTTGGAATTTGCTGCAAACAGGATGTGGTTTATTTGTGACGAGAAATGGTCTCACAAATTGGACAAGCACCGATGCAGTCTATTGTACTTAAATTTATTTTATTAGGATAATTTACAATAGGACTCATTGGTATGGTAACCACATCATGGCAACGAATATAACTCGCGTGCACAACTTGGTTTATAACTTTTGGAATAACTTAACCTCGCAAGTGTGAACTGTTAAATATGTTATAAAGGACTAAAATGATTCTCATCAAAGACGGCTCACATAACGCCGAAAAAGCAAGTATCAAATGCTCAAATATACAAGCTAACACGAGCAAATATTTTTCAAAACCTACCGAAGGGAGTAAATAATGGCTAATAAATAAATGACTGTAATAAGATTATTTTACTCTATGGAGCATACTCCATATATGTCAGGTATCTTCAACAAACTGGAACATACCTTGCTACTCCGCGAAATCTCACAATAAATGCACTTTTCTTTTGATTTCGCGGAATAGCAATCCAATTTGTTCCAGTTTGTTGATTATGGACCTCCGCAAAGTAACCCCTGAATCTATTAATTATTTCAAGCATCTTCATTAATTAACGACGCAGGTATTATCCGCCGTGGAATTTTATGTAATCGTTGTGTTAAGCAAGATGTCAAATTAAACCAGCAAGATCAAGTGGATTAATTTGAAGGAGAATTTTTTCTGATCCCAGCTCAGAAATCCCTCCATTATATAAAACGATATTAATCATCTCTAGTGACATTCAAAGCTGTTCCTAACAGGCAAAAGGTTGTCAACGGTACTGTCAAATTTAATTGGTACCTTTTTAATACCCATGCTGCAGCGCGTGGATTTTGAAGCAAAGTTTAGAGGAAACATCCCTGTTTACTTTCGCGAACAATATACGTTTCCGTCTGCAATATTGAGTTTTAGCTACTATTTCTAATTAAACAAACAATGTACGGCTCTGCAGTAAGAGGTTTCAGATGTGCTTCTATAGCAACTAAAGTGCAAAACCGTGATAACTTTGTGCTCATTCGTAATAACGAAGCTCGTTCAACTGAAGCTCGTTTAGTGGTTGCAGACTTGTATGGAACTTTATCCCATCAATCATATTTCACTAAGGAGTGGAACTCTCTGCCTGAATACTTATTTCTTGAATTTTACGCTGATAGTCTTCAAGACAATAGTGATTTAGCATTAACTAGGCAAATGTGCCCTTTCCAAATTGTCACATACTATTACGACTACTATCGTATTTTACCGGGGGTATATGGGGTATCTCTAAAAAAAACAAACAGTAAATCCTGTGCACGTGTGGTATTTCACGCTAGAGTTTGATAAAATAAAGCTAGTACGTTACACGTGTATTTTTCGAACAGAAACCAAGAGTAATGGTCGTGCATATAAGGTTCGGTTCCGGTAACCGTAACACGCGCAATAAACCGTCCTATTTGTGGTTGCAACAAATCGTTGTTTAAACTCTTTCGGATTGTTTACGGCGGCCATAAATGAAGTAATTTTACCGTCCCACCGAGATCTATTCTCGGTGTGGAGGCATAAAACACCACTTTGGTGGAGTCACGGTAATCTTACGAGGGCCTCTATCCGACGCCGTAAGTTACAGCTTGGAATACTTGGTTTCGTTGAAAAGTCTACAAGATAACAAAATGATTCTGACAAGTTCTCTAAATCAACAAGTCCTCGACAATTGTCTGTCAATTTGTTAAGTTAAAGATTCGTTGGTTTAACATTGATTCATTAAGACGTAGACAGGCAAAAGCTCTTTAACTTTCTTAACAAGTTTGCGTGCGATTTAGTCTCTAACTGTTCTTATTGTTGGCATTACGTACGTGCTGTAATTTTACAGTGTCATAACGTGTCGTACACTAAGATTTAAACATTCGCTCCGATCAGAAATGTAGAAAATGTATACTGTTCTTTTTTTGAACTTGAGTCTCGATTTGTACAAGTTCCGCAAATTATAGAAACTGTAGTTTGTTTTTAGTAAAGCCTTTTTATTGTGTCTGTGACCAAGTAATCTCGTCCCTTTCCGCTCGATGGCACCATTTGGTCAGGGTCCAACTCATCTACATATTTAGATAGGTACATTTGACCTGAAAACATTACGCGGACTATTGTAGCGTTGCGGTCCTGTGGTAATACTTAATGGACTGGCTTTGTGGGAGCACAGATGAAGCTTCAAAATCACTAACGATTTTAAAAACCGCATGGTTACTAAATCGCGACCGGAATGGTATTTTAGGGAAGAAATTCTGCATACTCCAGATATTTCACCCTTTAAGCGTTTAAGGGCGACCCTTTCGCGTCGTTTAACTGACATACTAGATCTCTGAATGCGACCTATTTTTTGCGCATCCAATTTGTAGTTTTTGTTTTCGCACGGAAAAAGGAATGAAAAGGACTGCAATTTGAAAACTCATCAATATGTTGTCACTTGCGGCCGTCCAATTCGAAACGGATGGGAACAAACGCAACTCGTACGAAGAACAGGTGTTTTTCGTGAGTTATTGCTCCGATATGTGAGTAATACGGGTGTGTGCTATTTGCTATAGTTTCTTTTTACTATTCGCGGTTACTTGTGTAACGTAGGTGTTTTATGCTTCCTATTATATCGATGTTTTTGCGTTTCGAGACCACCAGTTTTTAATATCGAATGTTGTTCATTAAATTATTTCATAAACATGTAAATGTAATATTTATTCTCTATCTTTTAATAAACTTTAGCGATTCAAATACAGTGTTTGTTCTGTAGCTGGTTATATTTTTTCCGTTGAAACTGTAGTCGATGGCACGTGCCATAGACGTGTCAATATACTCGCCGTGACAACGGCTCAAAGAATTTTTTTCGTCGAAACTGATTTATGAACTAGAAAGAAAGTTGATATTGAGTTGGAAACCAATAGTTATCCCGTCTGATAACAGGAAAAGGATACTGAGTAGGAAATTCTGATGACATGTTCTTTTCTTTGCTTTGTTTTGATTTATTCTTGTTCAACAAACAACAATTCGCATGGATTTTCTTTTGTCAGCAACTAATATTCGAAGGAATACAAATGGAAAAATATTAAAGTAGCCCACTTGAGGATAAAGTCGACTCTTTACGTAAAATGTTCACCAAACATGATCAGTCGAGTAGACAATTTTATTACACATCTTGTCATTTCGTACATTCATATGATACAGAAATATTAATAAATCTATCAGCCACAAAAAGATACAATTGTGACAGCAACTTTGAAGTCGGTCGCTGACAAGCACTTATCCCCGACAATGGGAACAGCAATCATAAAATTACTGAATCGTAAAAAAGGACGATCAAAGCAACGGCTAAGGTGGCCCGAGGCTAATGCGATACACAAAGAGTAAAAAAAACGAAAAGGAAACATCCCGTAATGACGTCATTCATCATCGTGTCGTGATCGAGGGCGGTCGGAGTGCGGGATAAAATGACATTCTAATTTTGATTTGGATCTTTTTTTGGTTTGCCTGTGGTGCGGTGTGAATTTTAAACTTCCAACAAGTGACATGTCATACTGCATGCTTTCTGCACCCTATACGGTTCGCTAAATGCGAGCCCAGCCCGCATCAAAGAAGATAATCACTACGTTGCCCGCATCATGCACAAACAGCATTTGCGACATACGACTTACGTAGTTTATAAGGCACACTGTATTACAAGCATGTGGGTATTTCCTGCACCAGCGATTCCTTAAGACAATAAATACATAGCACTAGATTTCTGATATTGTTAATTTTGTGACAAAAGTGAAATTATAAGTAGTCTGCAGCAAAGTATTTTCATTGTCAATTTCCATCCTGTATCTACCAAGTAATCAAACGACATTTATAAACGATGGCGTTTTTTTTTGCTACAATCAATACCGTTAAAAGTGTTTTTGGATTGGATATTCAATTTGAACCACGTAAAATCATGTACTATTTAACAAGCATGCTCGTTGCCTTGCCCGGGCGGTAGTGATGTTCACACCTGACGTAACGCGGGCTGCGTTCGTTTTGACCCAACGACAGCAACCAATTTGACATATTCTTTAAGCAGAGTTCATGTTGGAAACATACATACAGGTTCGCTGTGGAAAAGCATTAAAGTATTAGGTATTGGTTGAGGACAACGCTCACAGTGACCCCAATATTCTAGGGCAGGAGCAAAACTTTCCGTTCAATTATAAAGCACCCTTTCTTCATTCTCGATAAACTTTTGGAACTATGAACGAGTACCTACGTACTTAGGAGTTCAGATTATCGACAAACGACAACTGGACGGTTTCTAGTATCTGCAGGACCCTATGCTAACTCTACTGTGTGAAATGCATCTGAACTATGTATTTTTCATGTTGTTTAATTATTTGTGTGAAGCTTAGTAAATAGAATCTATTGGATACTGTGTGAGCGACAAATAAGCGAGCGTGGATCAAATGCTGTTGCACCCATTGTCGAATCGGACGTAACTAAATACAAAACATCTCCATTAAACATTCAAAATACTACAAAGTTTCTCAACACAGGTGGCAGTACGAAAACAACAATAACAGTCACAGCAACTAATACAGACCGTCGTTATGCGGGCTTTATTAATATGCAAATTGAATAAAAGGACTAAAACGCACCCGCTTTTGTCGGTTACCTACATATACTTGGCCTTATTTTTGTCGTTTTGCACTTCTTGCTACGTCACTAGAGATGTGCTAAATGAGGAGTGGTAGTAGTAAAGTATCGATACTTTTGGTTTGTAAATAGTTGAGTATATTCAAAAACTGGAGTACATGATTTTAAAAGGACAAATTAGTTTTATTACATTACATACATACATTAACATCTGGAATTAAATGGAAACGTTTAAAATAACTCTGACCTCAACAGGTATGAGCAGCCTCAGGACTATTACTGGAACTTTGTTGTGAAATACTCCAGTGACTGTAACGAACTTTAAACTTGGTTATAAAATGAGACATGCAATAAATTCAAAATTTTTGCGGATTTATAAGTGAAATCAATTAATATCAAAATACTATATTGTATAACCGTAGGTAGAAATTGATGTTAAAACATAATAAATAGTATTCGCTACAGCCTATCATAATAGGTACTTATTAATTCAAAACGTTTAGAAATTAAAAAAATCAGGACAATAGTATAAATGGGAAATAATTAAAATTACATTATTAAATTAAAAAGTGATCGCCAAGTTATTTAATGTACCTACCTATGAACTAAGTGAATATTGCAAAACGGCAGCTAGCAAATACTAAAAACAGTCCGGTCCAAGGTCGTTTAGACTTTAGAACTCGCCTTATTCCAGTTAAGTCATCGACATCGACATTGAAATGGGACATCACTTTAGGTCACGAAAGACACCGGATGTCCATTTCACACAGATGGGCAGGGAAATTATACTCGTCGACCGTGGAATCACTGAGCCCCAGCTGACGCGAGCCGTGTTGCCCATTCTGATATGAATGAACTATAGGTACGAGTTAGACGTCAAACGAAGTGTCGACGACACGTGCTCGGGAAAAAACTTTTAAATTGTTCGCAATTCAATTATAAGTTTGACTAGACTATACCAACGAACGCATCTTAGCTCATCGAAATGTGTCGGTTGTCCTGAAATCACTATTTCGGCATTTGGCAATACGGTACCGTCATTAAATCAAAAAACATATTTATTTTGTGTGAGAACGAGCTAGAACTTTTGGTAGAATAACATAGCTCTAAAATCGTTATCAAAGTCGAAGTATACATATGTGAGGTTTGTTATACAATACATACGTTGACTTGGACTTGGAAAAATATATTTAAACCACAGCGACTTCAGGGATTATTGCACCGCGGTATACTAACAAAAGTACTATAGAGATACGGACAGTTTTGTTTTAAATGCTTTAATTTATTGGTATGACAACAATTTGTATCATACTTTCAATGTAGCCAAACAGGATATTTATTTTTTTTTAATCTCGTTTTTAAGTTAAGGATAAAATTAGCTATAATTTTGTTAAATATATTTACAGTATATAGACTAAACATTATACGCAAGCAATTGTCTCTTGCACTCCACATTTGTATCACTCTCAGCGCAGCTGGATTCTTCAAAAGAATTAAAGCCTTCTCCTACAGATATGATCATTTCATCAATAGCAGCAACCAATCTCCTGTAGTTTTTGCACTTGATATCCATTTGTCATTCCTCTATCCATTAATATTGTTCTTACCTTATCTATTAATAGCAACAGGATATAAATCTCACAATCTTTTTGGTCCTATAATTAGGCCTTTTGTACTCATCTCTACCCCGCTACCTGCAAACCATTGTCGTCAAGCTCTACTTGTATACAGGGTGTCTCATTTAAATCGGTCAGTATGGGAAAGTCTGAAACTATAAGACATACGAAGATCTGTCCTTAGGAACCATGTCATCGATTTTAATAAGAAGAAACACTGCATTCATACACTTAAAAAAAACCTGTACTCAGCTCGGGAATCGAACCCGGTTGTTTTGAAAAAAATAAACTTACACTATTTCTATTTAGATATCGATTGTGTAGGTCTTAAGCAGTAAATGGCTCTATGAAACATGATGTCTAAAATGAATAAAATGCATTGTTTTAGCATACTTTCAAAAAATAAGAAATGTGGTCTGTGCCGTTTTGAGGTTGGTTTATTGAACAAATTGCACGGCCTCCCGTCCAGGCTTTGGACGAATGTGTGACGCCCCGCTCGCTGCTGATGTCACAAAGGCTTAAGCCACACTCATCCGGATAAGGCCCTCCATTAGCAAATGCGTTTAATTTTTCACGCGAATAACGAGCGCACCCCGCAAATATGCCACGAGGAATTTAGACTTTACCATGCCAGCAAAAGGGACTGCTTAATCCTGGCGCATTAAGAGCTTTACTGCAAATACAAGATTAAGGAATCGTGACACGTCTAACAGCAAATTTGTGCCAAATTGCAAGTCTCAATTTCTGTTGGATTTGCAACGCTTGGCGTCAGCGTTTCGTGAAGTCAATTTTATTAATAAATCTGATCGGACTAAATTTGATCAGAGAGAATTGCAATTTTTGAAGCCTACAGGCTATTATCCCGAGAGGGATAAGAAGACTTAAATCTATGCCAACCACTGTAAATTCGAGATACCTTCTATTTACATGAAAGTGAATATAAAATTTCGAATGTTTTCTACCTCGGTGCTGACCTGAATTTTCATCAAACATGCATAAAAAATCTCGGTAACTCTATTATACATGGACTAGCTTCTGCCCGCGGCTTCGCCCGCGTGGCCTACAGAAAACAAATGACATCTAAATCCGAAAACCCCGAAACATCGTTATTTATTTATGATGAGCAGCTGCAATTCTAATTGTCAAGTTTATTTTTATTGTTATTATTATAAGCTTACGCCTGTTTTCCTTTGGGGTAGGCAGAGACCACAGAACGTCATTTGCCCTGGTCTTGGCATATTCCCTCGCTAGGGCCACACACATTCCTCTCTTCATGCATGCTCGGCGGTTCCGTGTAGTTCTGGTTTGACCTGTCTTCAGGACATCACAAATTTGGTTGGCAAAAGTACGTCGAGGCCGCCCTCGACCAACTCGCCCAGTCACATCACCTTCATAAATTTGCTAACATAATTGCCTTTCATCCATTCGTTCAACATGCCCAAACCAACGTTACATTCGTTTCTCTACTCTAGTCACTACATCTTCTTTCAGACCTAACCTCTCTCTTATAACACCATTTCTCACTCTCTCAGTCAGCTTGATCCCACTCATACTATTCAGAGAACGGATCTCTACGGCATTTATTCTACTCCTGTGCTTCTTCTCGCAAACCCAGCTTTCATTTCCATACATCAACGTGGAAACTAACACAGCATCGTGAACAGCCGAACGTCGTAAAAGGCACGTTTGGCTGTTCACGTTGCTGGATGTGACATTCTGGCTGCTCACAAAAGCACGCAGAGCTCCCAATTTCCCGCTTTCACTCTCCTTTCAATGTCTTCATCGTGCTTTCCATCCCTAGTAAACATACTACCTAGTACATACATTCTTTCACTTGTTCAACTCTTTCATTACCAATCTTTATTACACATTCAGAAACCTCTTCATTCTTCTCTTACACCATTACTTTCGTTTTTGTAACATTAACTGTGATCCCTTAAAGTCTTCCAAGTTAATATCTTCGAAAAAGCCTCCATACCTCCATACAAATTTTTAACCCCGTTTCTCTCGTTTTAATTGTGAAAATCCAAATACCCTTAAACACGGCGGTATTCATTTATGCTCAATAGTTCTAATTTTCAAGTTTCTACCTTTAAAAAACGCCGATACCTCCATACAAACTCCCCCCTCCCCGTGTTACCCCTTCAAATTAAAAATCTAAAATCTCTGAAATATCTCATTATTTATTTATAACTATGTCCTGCCCGCGGCTTCGCCCGCATGGCCTACAGAAAACAAATGTCTTTTTTTTTAGAATCAAACTTAAAATGTCACTGTCACCTATCGCCTGTCGCGTTTATGAAATTGGGCCCTGAGCGCAGTATCTCCAATGTATTAACCTAACCTGTCAAATCTGGGATCATTGCGTACACGGTACATCAAATATGAAACCGAGAAAAGGCGCTAGGAGGATAATAAACCAACAATTCTGTGCACCTAGCACGAATCTTCTCGATACGCGTTAACTCGCTACGTAACTCAGTGCGTCTCTTTCTAACTGACGCAGTAGGAGAGCCGCAATGAGTTACGTAGCGAGTTAACGCGTATCGAGAAGATCCGTCTAGGTACACAGTACGTCATGGTTGGTACTGCTAACATAGTGCAACTATAGCCCTACACTGCGAGAGATGACAGGGTGCTAGTTGGACCACTCCGCAGATAACGAATGACGAGTGTTCTCGGATGGGAACTCGATAAATACTTTATGAAACACCTGTATGTAGGTATACAACTGGCGTGTGTCGATCGCGACAATAGCAGCGAGCGCGTGTGTGCGACTACAAGCAACACAGCAGCACGAGTCAAAGGTTCTATTCAAAGAATGTCGTAATACACCTGTTATTGAATGTCGTACCAGGGCGCCGTGGCGTCCCTCGCGGAATATGAATTTGTAGCTCTCATTTCCAAAGCTTTCTGCGCAGAAGCGTATGTTAACAGCAATCGAAATATTTGGAGCATGTTTCTACGTTGTATTCTATGAAGGCAAGCTTATCTTACGCTTTCATTTCGTCCTCAAAACGCGTCGGTTGCAATACTGCCGGTGCGTTGCGACAAGTTGCAATGACTCTTATGCAGCTAGATTGCGAGAAGGGTTATTACCTGAAACAACAATGAAAGTCATTTTAACAACACAGCCTTGAAGACAGGTAAAGGTTTGTTTTTGCGAGGAGCGCAATCATCCGCGATAATTTATTGACACAAAAAAATCTTCGCCCGTAATGCTCCGACCGACCGATAACGCAGGTAGATGGTCGACCATTATATAAAGTAAACAGAAACGAGCTACGGCAGTTTTGTTTTTTAAATAATTTGTTAAGGACATTGAAATGCCACGGCAGGTTGGGTCCTAATGGAACCATGAGCGTTAAGTGTCCGTCCACTATGAATTGCGTTACGAGCGAACCTTTTTCGCAAGGACGGCCGCGGCGCTGCCATTTGACGAATGATGGTGTCGTTTAAAACGCCTTGTAATGCTCAAAAATGTCTCCAAAATCCGGTGTGCTGTTATTTCTATGCTTGTTCCCTTGATGAGCATGTTCTCGACGGTCGTAAGTATGGTTCTTTTACACATTCTAAAAGTAAATAATAATTAAACATCAATAATAACTTGACTACGTTTCATAATGATTCATCAAAAACAATAAAAGACAGGGAAACAGTTAATATATTCAAAACAAGGCAAAATCTATATATATAAAATTCAAAGTCCTGACTGACTGACTGACTGACTGATTGACTGACTGACTGACTGACTGACTGACTGACTGACTGACTGATATATCAGCGCACAGCCCAGACCGCTGGACCTAGAGACTTGAAATTTTGCACATAGATACCTTATATAGTGTAGGCATCCACTAAGAAAGGATTTTTGGAAATTCCACCCCAAAGGGGGTAAATTAGGGGATGAAAGTTTGTATGAAAGTCCGTCAGTTTTGAAGTTAGGATCTTGAAATTTTGTTGTAAGGCTTACGTAAAAAAAATAATTTATACGGGTCTCAGTGTTTTTGATAATTCCACCCCTGAAGGGGTGAAAAGGGAGATAAAGTTGTGTATGGAAAGACCTTCATTTTCACAGCAAAAATTACTACATTTATTATTTAGGTTTATAACGCAACGAGTATATCGGGTGTTATTGGAATTAACACCCTTAAGGGGAAAAGGGGGATGAAATTTTGTATTTGAGTTGTTCATTCACAAATTTTTTGTATTGAAGTAAAAATAACGTACGTGGTAACATGTTATTACTAAGCCTCTATTGCCACCCGTCTATCCGTCTGTCTGTCTGTCTGCCACGCGCAAACATGTCCTGACTGATTTACGATCATCGTCCAACCGAAACTATTGAATCAAGAAAGCTGAAATTTGGAAAATAGGTTTATTTCATAACGTAGGCATCCGCTAAGAAACCATTTTTGGTATTTTTTACCTTTAGGGGGAAACGGGGGGTGGGGGTTGAACTTTGTATGAAAGTCTTTGTTCATTGAAGTTATAAACATGAAAATTTGAATTAGAACTACTGATCATAAATAGCTTATAAGTATTATGACGTATTTCAGGATTTTCGCCTTTTTACATTTAAAGGGGGAGAAGCGGGGGTGAAAGTTTGTACGGACGTATTGATTTTTTTTAATAGGAGCTTGTAATTTTGAAATACAGCTACTTATCATAAAAGAATAATGACGCGTCACAGGGTTTTTAGATTTTCAAATTTGTAGGGGGAAACGGGGAGTAAAAGTTTGTATGGATGGAGATATCGGGTTTTTAATAGGAACTTGAAATTTTGAATTTTAGATACTTATCATAAATTAATAATTATGTGTTTCAAGGTTTTATGACTATCGAATTTTAAAGGTGGGAAACGGGGGTGAAACTTTGCATGGAGGGGAGGTATCGGTTTATTCAAAAAAAAGAACTTCAAAATGATTGTTTGTTTTAGGGTATTTGGATTTTTACATTGGAAGGGGGCAAAACGGGCGGTGAAAATATGAGAGGGAGTGAGAGTATATAGTTATAAGTTTTTTGATTCTAAAAAAAAGACATTTGTTTTCTGTAGGCCACGCGGGCGAAGCTGCGGGCAGGAGATAGTTATAAATAAATAATGAGATATTTCAGAGATTTTAGATTTTTAATTTGAACGAGTAATACGGGGAGGAGGGAGTTTGTATGGAGGTATCGGCGTTTTTTAAAGGTAGACACTTGAAAATTAGAACTATTGAGCATAAATGAATACCGCCGTGTTTAAGGGTATTTGGATTTTCACAATTAAAACGAGAGAAACGGGGTTAAAACTTTGTATGGAGGTATGGAGGCTTTTTCGAAGATATAAACTTGGAAGACTTTAAGGGATGACAGTTAACTTACAAAAACGAAAGTAATGGTGTAAGAGAAGAATGAAGAGGTTTCTGAATGTGTAATAAAGATTGGTAATGAAAGAGTTGAACAAGTGAAAGAATTTGTGTACTAGGTAGTATGTTTACTAGGGATGGAAAGCACGATGAAGACATTGAAAGGAGAGTGAAAGCGGGAAATTGGGAGCTCTGCGTGCTTTTGTGAGCAGCCAGAATGTCGCATCCAGCAAAGTGAACAGCCAAACGTGCCTTTTACCACGTTCGGCTGTTCACGATGCTGTGTTAGTTTCCACGTTGATGTATGGAAATGAAAGCTGGGTTTGCGAAAAGAAGCATAGGAGTAGAATAAATGCCGTAGAGATGCGTTCTCTGCGTAGTACGAGTGGGATCAAGCTGACTGAGAGAGTGAGAAATGGTGTTATAAGAGAGAGAGGTGAGGTCTGAAAGAAGATGTAGTGACTAGAATAGAGAAACGAATGTAACGTTGGTTTGGGCATGTTGAACGAATGGATGAAAGGCAATTAATTATGTTAGCAAATTTATGAAGGTGATGTGACTGGGCGAGTTGGTCGAGGGCGGCTTCGACGTACTTTTGTCAACCAAATATGTGATGTCCTGAAGACAGGTCAAACCAGAAGTACACGGAACCGCCGAGCATGCATGAAGAGAGGAATGTGTGTGGAGGGAGCGAGGAAATATGACAAGACCAGGGCAAATGACGTTCTGTGGTCTCTGCCTACCCCAAAGGGAAACAGGCGTGAGCTTAAAATAATAATAATAAAAATAAACTTGAAAATTAGAATTGCAGCTGCTCATCATAAATAAATAACGATGTTTCGGGGTTTTCGGATTTAGATGTCATTTGTTTTCTGTAGGCCACGCGGGCGAAGCCGCGGGCAGAAGCTAGTTTTATTTATAAACATTTCGCTCTCGATTCTGAATTATAGAAACTTGATCATTTCTTCAAAGGTTGAAAAGGTCGTACTTCTAAAGGATAATATTTCGGAATATTCAATTTCAATATCGGTATTTTTAGATGTTTATTCTGAAAGTAACGTGGGTTCTCCTGAGACTTTGATTGTTTTTACTTTAGAACTACGAGTTTCGGTATGGTAAAATTTCTGATTCATTTGTATTATAATATTAAATAAACATCTGCCCTTTTGTACTCTATTGCAGCAAAGTATTTAGATTGTATTTAAATAAAAAAAATAAAACTAAACTAAAACAATGTAGGTATTCTAAAATTAGCACACATAGAGAAAACCCTTGTATAGTTCGGGTTAGTACCTGCCTAAGGCCGAGTCGATAATATAGGGAATCATCTCAGGTATTACGTCATCATGATCGCCGTTTTATAGATAAGGTCTGATTGATTACGTCTACCTATAAACAGTGTTCAGAAATACCTAACTTATTGACATGAGAAAAATATAATAGTTATATGTTCACCAATATTTCCCTTTGGGGTAGGCAAAGACCACATAACGAAATTTAACCTAGTCCTGAACATACCTACTACCCTCGCTTCCTCCACGCAATAAGAAATCCAAAAAAGAAATATGTTTAAGACGCTAAATCACGCCAGATTCTTACAATAATTGACATATTAGTGCTTTAAACATATTTAACTTTTTCGTACAAATTAGCGTTAAACTCGTAAGTTAATTCGCATAACAGTGTTTTGAAACTAGGGCTCTTAAACATACAACAACAATTTATAACTAGAACTAGATATTTCCCTTTGAAACATTGTTCGATTGAACACGCCCACTAGTATCGGTTACACATTCCTTACATTTACTAATTAATAGGTACTCCTCGAGTCTATTGGAATAGTCTACAAAAACTGTATTTGGAACCACATACAAAATTTTCATTTGTTTTTCGTACATGTATTATCAAACAGCGATTAAAATAGCATTGGACATCAGTCATTACACAGACTTGCGTCAAGTTTCATTCCTATATCTATGAAATGACAGTTTGCTGACGTTACTCTCCAATGCTATTCTAATCCCGATTTGATAATAAGAAGAAACAATTTAGAAACTAAGAGAAAACGTCGGATTGAAGTACTTAATGAAACTAATGAACAACTGAGTAGGTCCTAATGGAAACCACAAAAGACGTTCATTATTTCAGCAAGAAACAAACCTGAAACGTTTCCTAGAGTACTAGATGAAGCTGAACACGAAAAGAAATCTAAAAGATCTATCCAAACTCTTATTCTATTGACAATAGACTGGCGTGCACTTTCCTGATCTCTTTGAATGTGTAGGTATATGTATATCTGCCGCTGAATGTGCTATACAATACTCTAAATAACTCTTTACTGTCACTTCTAAGCCCTTTTTCCTGCTTTCTTAATTCAGGGTACGCTTTAACCATAACCTAGATCAGATTATTACATTGGAGTGACCGTAGTCTGGCCTCCATAACTCCAGTTGCAGATAAACCAGCCCGACAGGATCACGGTTACACATTGATTTATATGTGCCGGTTTCCTTACGATGTTTTCCCTCACCGTAAGAGCGTTGGAGACTACAGTACTACGGTAATGTACAATCAATGAAATAGAACTCTTGTCTCACCATGGAACTCTGTCAAAGTTCGTTATAAATGAAATTGTAAGAAGTACTAGTAGTAAGAGTACTATTTTACTTATTATGTCAGTTTGCACGGTTCTATTGTAGGTTAGGGTTCGATTTGGGTGATGGTACATAAATTAGGAAACTAATTGGTACTTGGCGAGCGCTGGGGTCCGAACTCTGTACCTCACGATCACTAGTCCACCCCCTTAGCACCTAACCTAGTGACCCACGCTCTTATCTTTACAACCTATCACTTACTTTTTGTAAAATCCATTAGAAAAAAATCACGGGCAACGAACGTCCGTAGCAATGTACAGTGAACTTAGGCCACCTAGATTAATGTGGTAGGGTCGTATTGACTTTATTAATTGCATGGAGCTTATTTAAATAAGTAGTTGATTCACTGGTGCCCACTAGTCTGCATAAAGTTTATTTATTGCTAACGTATGGGAACTATACATTTTCCATGATAAGCAGAAATTTGATCTCCAAATATACAAACAATTTTCTTCTTAATTAGGAAACTACCGTGAGACTCAGAGATTTTAATATTCGTCAAGCCACGGTCGCGGGCGTTCATGATTAAGGACCACGAACTGGTCAGAAAATATCAAGCAATTCTCGATATAAATACGAGAGTAATCCGTTGTGTTTTTATATTAAAACAGAGTTGCTTCAGTTCGGATGTATCAATACTTTTAAGGTCCATTCTGATGAAAATCTCTAAGGGAATCCAAATCTTTTGCACGATCGAAGTCTCCGAAGGCCCGTGAACGCTCGAGCCTGCCACCAAGGCTGTTATCTCGCGGAACAACATTGAATCAATCAACGCGGCGGCGGTGTGACGCGGCCAATTTCCCGCAGTCAAATGCCCTTATCTCCCGAGATAACGGAACGTCCGATGACGAAGCTTCAGTCCACTTTTTCCTACGTTTTCTAAGACGGGGAAATTACCGCGCCAAGGAAAAGAACTCCCAAGTGCCATTACTGAAAGTAGACGACGTTAGCTTGAATAATTAAGGCCTGAATTTCAACGTTTAAGATTTTTTAAAAGGAAACACTCAAGTTTGGAATTTGTTTATTTTTACTACAATTAAATACGTACTAGCTCGGGTTTTGTTTCGCTCCTCATTAATATTTCAAATGATTAAATCAAATCAAATCAAATCAAATCAAAATATTAAAGACCAGATACCTTAAATTTAAATTGTCTAGAATTGTTTATGGATATTTAAGAACCTCTTCACTTTGCTCGTCTAGTTTTACCCCAGAAGCTTTTCTCAGAAATATTAATTATCAATAAAGCAAGTATGAAATGTAGTACATAGCTAATTTACACTACAGATGAAACTGATTATGAATTTCTGGGCCTCAAGTTTCCTCTAATTTATGACCAGAGTTTAATGCGTACTTAGGAACGTATCTATTTGCAACTAAATATATAGAAAATAAACGAGGATGCCACTGTCTTCGTTCTTGTCTCCTATTTGACTGGATATAAACTACATACTTGAATATGGCAAAAAAAAACTATAAACATTTTAGTTTCTATTGTATCCACCTTCTACTTTTTCATCTCTGGCTGTAACACTACTTGCTAATACGGTTGCCATCAATATAGCCAAGCGGACAAGATGTTTAGAAACACAAGAACACAACTCTGTTGTCGAGTCTTTCACAATTTAAAATCAGGACACGCATACGGCCCAAGTCAATATTTTCCCTTTTCGTAAGAAATTCTCGAGAAATGGTCCTTGGCAACCTCAATTCAAAAGGTCTGTAACCTTACCGCCGTTATGCTGCCTTTGACGATGGTCCTTAAGGGCTCTTCCTTAGTTCACCGCAATACGTAGACGTTATGATCCCTCACGTCTCCAGTTTTCAAGTGACTTTCGGAATACGGACTGAAAGGTAGGTGGAAACAGCAAACGAGCTCAAAATTGTATACTTAGCTTGAGATTGTGAATCTTATGTTTTATAATGACGTTGCTTAGTATTCCTTACATTTTTGGTGCCGACAGATTCCAGTTGACAATTCGAGTAAGTACCTACAAATAGGAAAACGATGTTCCAGTGGATGCAATTTTGTATCAGCGAATGGCAGATTTTGCAATTAATCCGCAGTCATCGTCTTATTCACGCTTATATACAAAATAAGAAGATTATGAATATACTATTTTCTAGCCCAGAGATAATGCCAGTGTAGCCAAAAATTTTCATTTCATTTTCATTTCATTTTCACGCACTTTAATTCGTATAAAACTCCTAAAATGCAAATTATGTCAAACTTATGAAGAATAATCTTTAAAGAATCAAAACATACAAACCCAGTTACTAGCAATAATAGCCTTAGAAAGCATAATGACTACATACCAAAATAATCACTGCTATAGGTTAAGATTTTGAAGGTGGAATACGTTATCGCTGTTTCTATAGAGAGCGCTTTTTGTTGCTGGATCCACACTTCTCTGAAGCTTCAATACAATACACTTTTTCGACCAACACCCAGGAATCAATGCTTTAAAATTACTATGGACAATGTCTAAACGAACCCTGTCTTATCAACATTATAATATTACGTCATACAGTGCCAGATTAAGCCAGCGCGGGCCCTGTAGCAAATTCTGTCAAGGGGCCCTTGGTTTGCTTTAGGTTCTCAAGTTTAGGGTATTGAATGAATTTTTATTACGGTCAGACAGGCGTTGGAGCGCGGGCTCCCAAATTCGCTGGGTCCGTAGCATTTGGAACTCTTGCTACGTAGCTAATCCGGCACTGACATCATACAGTTTAGTACTGTACATTAGTGTACATACATACATACGTTGAATAGACAAGTGTCAGTAACCTATGACTAAACTGTCAGTTTTTACTAAATTGACAAGCAAAATAGTAATCCATTCACAAAACAAGTATTGACTAATACTCACATCATTTGCAAACAAATGTTGTTTTCCGAATCACTTCGTTAGGCTAATGGTTTTTAACATACCTATCAGCAATTTACGAGCCTTTACATAGATTTACAAATATGACTGAACTTCAACCGCAATTTGTTTTTAGGATGCTCGAACGACCGGACGTCTTTATTAGTTTCGTATTTTTATTTTCTCAGATAAAGATACTAATGGAAGTGTGGGCAGACGTAAAAATATTTATTATTTATTTTTCCATCTGACACAAAATCTTAAGAATTACTTGTTTATACTACCACCCTTAGCATGTCTACTTCTACAGAATGAAAATTAGATTTCACATAAACAAAAACTTAATTTGTTTTTAGAACGCTCAAAAGGATGTCGTATAGTATAATTACAGGTAGATACCGTAGATATGAGTGACAAAAAATTGTCTATGCTCTTAAGGTTCAATATTGAATATATAAAAAAAGCGAAACACAGGCCCTTGTGGAAGTGAGCCACTAAAATGTCAAGGAAATAATTAAAACGATGTATTAGTAATCCCCTGTCCCAACACGCAAGGGCCACACGAAGTAAATCATTCGGAACTCGGTATTAAGCTTTTTCAAGAAAGCCATAAGGATAATGCCACACCGAAACAGTTCGCTTAGCAGCAAGCGTTCCGATCGCTGCTTTCGATCGTAGTGAACTTATAGTGAGCTTATACTGGCACGCCATGTGCCTTAATAACAACAGGGGTAGCGTAACCTTGCTTTAAACTAGAGATGCGCAAAATCTGTCACCTAAAAGAAGAAATAGATATGTACGTTCTGGGTTTACTGTGAAGCATATTATTCTTGTACGCAAGGCACGGAATGTTGAGGTTGAGCTTCGAGTCCGGCTACTACCCTAATTTTTCTTTGTGTTGGTCATTATATTATGGCATTTAAATTTAATTTGCATATGATTCTATTCACTTAACCCATAGTTTAATGGTTCATGAGACGAATTTTTGATGATTGCGTTGAAGGTGAAGGTATTTCAGTTGAACAATGGTTTAATTTATTAATTAATTTTATTTAAGTAAGATTACGATGAATGAGTCAAAAAAATTTGAACGCCTATATCTAAATTCATCTAATGGGCTATTGAACTAAACAGAACCCTTGAACTAATTGAGTGACTTCACAGTAAACAGATCTATTCTTCCTCTTAAGTGACAAATCTTGCACATGCCTTATTTGTTAATTAAAGTGAACTGACATTAAACGACAAAACTCAGGGTATACAATTCAAAATTATCGGATTCGGATCCAACGTCGTCGTGCAGAAGCGCCCTAAGTCTTTTCAATGAAGTCGTAAGAAAATGTTTCTTCCCCAACCCAAGGCAACATCGACGTAACAAAGGCTTTATTGAAATTCTGTTACTAATTGATTATAAAAGTTGAGGAACTTCCCTAACTAAACCTGACGCAGGTGATAAAAACTTCTTACTTCAATCAATCATGATGAAATTAGTTTTTTTTTAATGCTACATAGGTATAGTCGACGAAGAAAATGCTTTCTCACCATAAAGTTAAACGTTATTTGAACTTTGAACGTCATTAAACGTCAATTTGATAGGCATTTTTCTATAAACTCTTATAGGTACTCGTCATCAAAATAGCGAGCCTATTCTCGCATCAGTAGGTCATGAAATCAAATTTGAGGTATTTAATAAGAAATGTCAGATTCCTTTGAATTTTTGAAAATTAAATGATTTTTTTGAAATCTTGAATTTAAGATGATTCTCAATGAACGCGGGAATTAAGGCCCTAATTCTCGTAGTTAATTAATAATTACAAACGTCTTTTAACTTTGTAATAAGTTGACAGATTTTCAATAGAAAGTATGCCAAAATTTAATTATAGGTATAGGCATCCGTTGTTTGAATATTCGACCTGGTAATAGAGAAGAAAACTGATTAACACACTATTGATTTTCAAATAATTAAATGACTTTAACTGAGCAGTCACAACAATGGTCCAGTCATTCTAGACTATTTCATCTCCCGCTGACCTCGTTTTCATTCGTTTAGTGATCTAGTTTATTAATTGACGAGCTGTCGACTGAATTGAGTTTAGTTTGCAATGCAAAACGATACCTATCACTATATATAATATAAATCGATCTGGATTCTAGACTAATTCAATCAGTTCCATCGTAATTTTCTGCCCCGTACAGTAAAGTTGTGGAATCAACTCCCTTCAGCGGTGTTTCCTAATAGTTTTGACATCGGGGTCTTCAAGAAAAGGGTCCACATTTGCTTTAAAGGCCGGCAACGGACAAGCGATTCTAATGGGATTGCTGGTGCCTGTGTACGGCGGTGATCACTTCACATCAAGTAACCCACCTGCTACATAAAAAAAGTTGCCAGGAATCCGAGCCCGAAGGCACTTTTAGTCTACGGCCCCGACATGACCGGCCCAGGTTTAATTTATCCCTCTCTGCTTCTCTGTCAAACTAGTGTCATAAGAAAGGGACGCAGATAGGGATACACTCAGATAAATTAAAGTTGGCCGAGCACGGACGATAGAATGAATACCTACAATACACATTTATGACCTCGACTGTACTTAAAGGTACGCGTAACACGTACAGTCATGACAATAAATATTAATTACCCGATGGACTAAAATGAAAAAGAGTGTATAAAATAACTCTGGACAGTCAACCAAACTGAATTCTGGGCCACTGAAAACCTTATCACAATTCGTGGTCGCTACACAAATTACTATATTTTTTACGAAAAGTTATTATAATAATTATTGTAAATTGTTTTACAGTGGCTAAAACTGGGTGACCGTATATTCATAGCATAATGATATAGTAAGGTTTAGTTCCCCCTCGTTACCAACGATTACAAATACAAGTATGAGCAAATATTATGTATGTTAACCTGTTAATACGTATGCAAATGCGCGTCGAGTTGTCAGTCAAACCAAATATTTGAGTTGCCGCAGAGCATGTGTTGCTTCTGTGGATATTATTGGACTTAGACGTTAAATCAAGCGTTTTCTCCATAATCATGTTTAAATTTACTAACTTAACTATTTACTTTAACTTAACTTTAGTTCGGCAGCATTAAAGTGGGCAATCATGTTATCAGCAAATCGTCTACTGACTATCAAAACTCACTTGTTACAAATTGACAAAAATATTAAGACACACTGGTTAGGTAGGATATGTTTTTTTATACAAAAGAATATTTATTTAGAGGGTTGTCGTAGTTACCCCACGATATGCTACAATTGAATACAATACAATAAATACAAAACTTGGTACTTGACAGGTTGTTTGTTTCTCAGTTGATTTTATCTTTTTCTTTTGGTGCTCCCATGTTTGTAACTTCCTTATTTGTAGTTTGGTTGACTGGTAAAGAATGCCTACTGTTTTTTGTAAACTGTGCAATGGAATAAATCAATAATAAATAAAATATATATAATAAATAATATTTAAAAAAATTGTTAATGCATATCACAGGGTATACTTATGATTTATGAATCAGCTACAAAACATTAGCAATTCAGTCAAAGTTTGTTATCAAGAAACCGTAAAGATTGAAGACCCAACTCAAGTTTATATATAGTCTTGAACTGAGTTCTTGTTGTGTGCCAGCTTTGCTATGAGTACCTGTAGCACTGGGATGTTCTTTGTATATTGCGTTGTCATTGTTAGGAGCCATTGTGCTTGGCATCCTAGTTTTAAGCCGACATACAACTATGCCTGTTATCCCTGCTAGAGCATGAACATATATCAAGTCCGAAAACGGGTCGGTTTCGCTGCGCATTCAAGTTTTGCTAACAAAGACGGTTTAAAAACAGTTTTTAAATAAAGTTAAGAGGTAAATACGCTTGGGAAGTAATAATTTATAATAAGATTATGTCAGATTTATCGAAGTTTGTTGCACAACCGTTTGTTGCACAACAAAGTCAATTTAAGAAGACTAAAAATGTAGTCGCTTGGAAATAAATAAATTTAGAAAAAATACCACAGAATGAGTTAATAATTTGGATTTATACTAAATAAAGAGAACGTTGGCAACATCTATATCCCCTAAGGACATGTGTTGTAAATTTCATGTTTCTATCGTCACCAGTTTAGGTTGTGTATTGTCTGTAAGTTAGTAATACAACTTGTTTATATGTATAGATGAAAAATAATCGAGTAGCAATAGATTTTGTTAAAAATTTAATTTAAGTTTCCTTAATCATTGAAAGACCAATAAAGATCGTTAAATGGGTTAATTAATCTGTTTTAACTAACGTTCGGAGGATGCCTGTGTCAGTCAGGGCGACATTAACGACTGTGGTGATGCAATTTACGATTTATATCGAGTTAACGATAGTCACTCAGTTTGATAAATACTTTCCGTATAAAAATGGCATTTTCGTATACCATCAAGGTTAAATTTCTCGTGATTCGCAAACAATTATTCAATTGTAGGAGGTAAAACAGCAACACATTAAAAAGTTTTTAATTTTTAAAAAATCTTCATATTTTCTTTGTTTTTTCTTGAAACCGGATAAAGAATTAAAACTTCCAAATTTCGTATAATAAACTTTTGACAAACTTTCAAAATGAAACGGCTTTATTTATTAAGTAAAAAATAGTCCTGTGGTCACATGAGGTTCGAGTCAAAACTGTCAAAATAAAGTACTCGTCTGTGGCCCTAAAATGATCGGCCTCATTTCAAACTCATCGTTCCCTGTGACTCTGTCAAACTAGAGTCATAAGAAAGGGACGCATATAGAAATAGGCATAGATAAACTAAACACAGCCGATCATGCAGGGCCATTGATCATTTATTTATTCTAAGTTAATATGGAGTAACGCAAATTGGCGGCAAACAAATTACGCAACTTAAGCAAGTGCTCTAAATTGTAATGATAACAGAAATTAAACTTGTTACATCATTTTGCAGCGAAGCAGCTGCAGCATAATGCATAATAAGCGCTAAGTGCGCTATAAATTTGACGCAACACGCTTCCTAGACCGGATAATCTATTAACCTAGCTGATATCTTACACTAAACCCTTTGTAAAGGTTTGAGAAACTATAAATAATGATTTTTGTTTGAGTGATACAATGACATTGGTTCATGAACTTGCAACCACCACCTTTCTCGCTAATCCTGCCACTAAGCGGCAGTGCTTGCACTGTTGTCTTCCGGCGTGGAGAGCAAGACAGCCGGTCTACTTACTGGCACAAGAGGTATTCCATCTTAGCCCTCTAATTGGCAACGCATCTGCAATCCCTTCGATGTTGCGGGTGTCTATAGGCGGTGGTGTACACTTACCATCAGGTGACCCACTTGCTTGTTTGCCTTCCTATTTCATAAAAAAAAGAGAGAATTCAACTACGTTCAATAGCCAAACGTTCAATGTCACGACTTTATGAACAAACAGCAAATAGATAGTCCAAGTTTTACACGTAATTAGTTCGCCGTTGAAAGTTTGAGAAGTAAATTAATTTTCCGATGCTCTATCGGTATAGTTGCAGGCAAACAACTTGAGCATAGATCGAGTGGAGGGAGTAAGTTTGCGCATACACATTTGTACTAGAAATGGCTACTGCGCAGTCAAGGTCATGCTCAAGATGTTCACCGGGAACTGTACAATAACTGACGACCCGGGAATCTACACTTTTAGAATAGTTAGCACGAGTTATTTACACTAGTTTCATATGGATTTTTTATTTAACCTAGTCAAAAAACTTTGAATCTACCCATGACATGTATAATAACTGGCCAAGTGCGGGTCAGACTCGCACAGTGTAGGGTTCCGTGGTTGCCTAATTACTCGTAATCTTGTAAAGCGTACATAACCGTGATAGTTTCCCTTTTAAAATCGTTATATACACTACTATAGTAAATTTTTTCAGCTATTCTAGGTCCCCCTCCCCTATCTCCCCCCTCTCCCCCTAATCCCCACCACTCTCTAAACCCATTCTCCCTCCCTCCCTCTCTCTCTCTCTTTGTGTGTGTTGTCGGGTAATATTAACCATTAGCTTGTATGAGTATAAGTATCTGTGGTAGTACCATAGCCAATGTTTGTTCCAGGACGTAATGTTAGGACGTCACGTAACTCTCGTATTTTATTTTATTTAAAAAAGACACTATAGTACTTATGCTAGGTCCGTCCGGATAGCTACCACCATCTTGCTAGCTAATCCCGCCACTAAGCAGCAGTGCTTGCACTCTTGCGTGCTGACGTGGAGATCAAGACAGCCGGTGCAATTACTGGCGCAAGAGGTATTCCATCTTAGCCCTCTGGGTTGGCAACGCATCTGCAATCCCTTTGGTGCTGCGGGTATCTATGTGCGGTGGTGATCACTTACCATCAGGTGACCCACTTGCTCGTTTGCCTTTCTATGTTATATAAAAAAACACCATAGACACCAGACTCCGGTGTATAGACGGCACGGGGCGGTGCGGTAGACAATGCCGCTGCCACCTTTATTAACCCGCGTAACACCCGGATCCTGATATGCATGATATACGACACGACACGTAATATCGTCACTTCCTCATAAAAGAGAGATTATAACAAAACCTATATGTCGTGGTATTTAAAAGCGTCCCCAAATTTTTAGAATACAACGAACGTCGACAAATAATTCGCTTTAATAAAATTGCAGTTAGAGAATATTTAGGTAATAACTACCTAACTATTAAATTGAAATCCTTAAACCATCACCTTATCTTTATCGAATCAAATATTTAGAAACAGAGTAAAGAAGTATCCAATCTGAACCCCTTGAGTTAATTTTAATATTGTTGTTTTGTGGTATGTCTTTGAACCTACACAAATTATTTTACCAATTTTTCATGTTTTCGCAACTTGTAGACGATGAAACGAAACCATTATAACGGTTTATATCGCGTGTATTGTGACAAATTTACTTCCACATTCTATTTTTGTCAGTCTGCCCGTGGAAATGAGACCAGAAAAGGGCTCGCAACGATGGGAATTACACTCGTTACAATACAAACAGTATAGAAAACCGTTTAAATTGTTTTATTACAACTTTTTGGCATGGCAGTGCTTGCATTGCTGTGTTCCGGCTAAGAAAGCAAACAGCCGGTGGAATTACTGGAACAAGAGGTGTTTCATGTTAGCCCTCTGACTTGTAAACGCATCTGCAATCTCCTTGGTGTTGCGAGCGTCTATGAGCGATGGTGATCCACTTGCTCTTTGACCTTCCTGTTTTATATTTTAAAAAATCTCGTACACACTTATACAGCCGAAGAGGACAAATAGATCTTTGCAAGCTCTTGATCCCTTAACAATAGCATGTCTTGCTTAGACCTATTTGTAGCTTTGCGGGTGGTAGGACCTTGTGCAAGGTCCGTCCGGATGGCTACCACCGTCTTGCTCGCTTATCCTGCTGCTAAGCAGCAGTGTTAGCACTGTTGTGTTCCGGTGTGGAGAGCAAGACAGCCGGTGTAATTACTGGCACAAGAGGTATTCCATCTTAGCCCTCTGGGTTGGCAACGCATCTGCAATCTTCTTGGTGTTGCGGGTGTCTATAGGCGGTGGTGATCACTTACCATCAGGTGACACACTTGCTTGTTTGTCTTCATATTTGATTTTTTTTTTAAAGCTATTTTCGCCCACTCGTGTGTGTTCAGCTACTTCCGCTGCTATCGGTACCCATCAGTTATCCCACGAATACGGAAACTGTGAAAAATTTTTCCTTGCTATCCGCTATTCAAAACAACAATTTCAATTCAATGCCCGTAAGTCTGTCAAAACTTTTTTAACCGGAGTTAAATCCGTACATTTCGCAATCCGTGCCGTCGTGAATAATTTGGGCTGTGAAGTTAGGGCCTGAACAAACGGACCCGAGGTAAAATGCATCTGTATCCAGCGGAGGCGGGCTTGTCTCGCAACTCCACTGGCAGACGGAACTAAGTCCCTGGATTAATGTTGTATGCTGTTAAGCTGCAGGTACGTGGCAGGGTTCCGTTTCCGAGGGTCAAAAAAAGGATATCACTTTTAGAAACTAAAAACCGACTTCATATACAGTGCTTTTATCGAAGGGGTTCATACATAAACAAACATAACTATTTAAAAATTCCTATATGTATACTTTTAATGTTTGAGAAGTTTCCTTATTCTTCATGGATCCCAGCATAAATAAATAATTTTCTAAATCGGTTTATGAATGACGGAGTTCTTAGATGCGTATGCATCAGGCAAACAGACAACCGCTTCAAACTTATAACAAATTTCTTTGCCTTGCGTTGGTGATAAAAAAAAATTATGCAAAATATTTAAATTAACAATACTTATACAATACCTAATACGTCATCTCATCATAGACCTCAAATAAAGCATCTATCATGAATCTTCTCAACACGCGTTACTCGCTACTTAACTCAGTGCATCTCTTTCTAACAAGTCCGGTAGACGCACTGAGTTACGTAGCGATTAAACGCGTGTCGATTCGTGCTAGGTGCCCAGATGTAACGACTTCATTATTTTTAATGTAAAAACGGTAAGACTTTTTTTTTTCAATCTGCTTGGTTATTGTATTGCTGTCTATTTTTAAATTATCTAAGTCTTATTCTGACTTACTTATTTACTTAGACGGGACCCTCTTGATTGTATTCTTTTCGTGTTCGGTTTTTGCTATTCATTGTAAAACTGAAGCTACTGTTGTACTCGACAATTCGTTTTTATTCGTATTGTTAAAAGCTTTCGTGTTTGAACATAATTAAGACTTTAAAAACCTGACTTCGGCAGGCATGTCAATAGGGGAATCAGTTTTAACCAAAAGAGTGTCGCTGAAATGTTGATTCAATGAAGGTGTATTTTGAGACACATTTTCACCCCGTACTTTTTATAGGAATAAAAGATAAATAATTACACAGTTTAAACACTCAGCTCATTGTGAGGCCCTCCTCACAATGACTATCCCCTACAGTCCCCTGACCATCCCCAGCAGTAGTACGTATATGTATAGGCTGTAGATGAACGCAATTGAAGCCTTTTTATTACAGGGAAAGGTCTCTTAAGATAGATGTTTGTAAATAAACACAAAAACACAACTCCGTTAAGTCAGCTGTACCTATTCGTAAAAGTTTTAAACTACTCAATTATGAGTAAATCAACTATTTTGTCCCAACCACGTCCCCGAGTTAAAAGTTATTTTTCTTTCATAATGTCTATTACAGTTTTGAAATACAGTTTCTTTAAATGTAATAAATTATGTTGAAATGCTTAAAAACGGAAGAAAAAGAAAAACTCTCCAAGTGGACACAATAAAGTTGATTGACCCCAATAGGTACTTTGTTGCTTTTTCAAAATGTATGCTAAAGATGTTAACTTAGCTACGTGTTCATCATGAACCCCGTCGGGCACAGCAAGGTCAGCAAGCACTACCAAACCACTAGCTGATACATCGCACCCTTAGTATTAAAGCGACTCAATTCTGAACATGATATTTCCCAAAATTAAACCCTATGTCTTTTAACTAAGGTGATATTTTGGGACGTGTATTATTCGGAAATGGGTCACTTTAATTCTAAGCGTGCGACATAATAAAATTACAGTACATTACCTTAACCCGTGTCATAATTTAAACCAATGGAAGGGTTTCGTTTTGGCTACAGTGGAATAAAAAAACAAATAGCAAGCACGCAATAAATACAAACCAGAAGCTGAATGTTTCTAAAGTTTCAAATTGCCAGTTGCTAAAACACTTCGAAAAAAACCTTTAAGGCGGATTTTGTGTTGTCAAAACAACACAAAATTATCAACTAGAGTTATATTGAATACCAAGAGAAGCCACAAGTTGCAATCAGCTATAACTTTCATTCCATTAACCTAATTACTCACTATATGCTCTGAATTTAACTCAAATTAGAACTCTAGATCATTAGCAATGAAAGCTCCAACCACATTAGAACTTTCAATAAAGCACTAAATTTGATCGAAACTCTAGTTAGTTAGGTACTTGGAATTCAATCCCTTTACATAGATTAAATGGTAAAGTTGAAATCCAAGAATTAAATTTAAAATGCTATATAATGAATGACAACACAAAGAAAAATTAGGGTAATAGCAGTGTTCGAACCTGCAACATCAGCATTCCGTGCCTTGCGTATTCCAGTTTCCGCAACATTACCGCTGCCATACCCTGCGAATTTTTCAATGTGTTTCGTCTTTACGGTGTCTTTAATGTGGCGGAAACTGGAATACGCAAGGCACGGAATGCTGATGTTGCAGGTTCGAACCCTGCCATTACCCTAATTTTTCTTTGTGTTGTCATTTTTAATTTGAATGTAAAAAAAATACAAAAAGAAAAATCTAAAAAATTAAAAAATAAATAATTTCGATTACAATAATCTAAGAATTAAACTTCAGTGACCAAAAATTCTAATGTTCCTTTCTTATGGATGAATAACATTAGAGATCCTGACATAAGTATTTTTAGCACCACCTCTGAGGATTTTTGGACAAATTATAATAAAGAAAAAATATAGACTAAATGAGAATCCTAATATTATAAAGTCGGGTTATACAAAACCAATTTTCAGAACGGGTAATAGTGCCCATTTTGCGTCTTGCATATTCTGCTATGCATGCCGTACCATTCACTTATTGTATGGTACGTATTGCCGCTAGTAAACATTAGGCCAGGGGTTCCCAAAGTATGCGTTGCGGCGCCCTGGTGCGCCGTGAGGGATAAAAAGGGGCGCCGTGAGGTGCTCGCTCAAAGATACTCACATATAACTCAGATTTATGTATTGTATCCTACTTCGACTAGCGAGGGTGCCGCGACAAAATACTAAACTACAAATGCGCCGCGTACTTAAAAGTTTGGGAACAGGCATTAAGTAAATGTTGTTCTACCTAATAACTTAAAATATGACATCGTGCAATAATCAAATTCGAACACAGACTGATTTAAAATGGAACTCCTCTTTATGAGTAATTCCGTTTGAGATCTAGCAAAAACGGAACAAAATAAAGTAAAAAAAGAAGCCGAAAAGAACAACGGACGAGACAAGCACGGCGGTGGCGAGCCACGGGGCAAATAAAAGAGACGGCAGATTGTTTCAAATGGACTTATTATAAAAGCCGAAGCGACCCACCGCGGTCTCACGAACGGTGAGCGCGCATTTTAAGGCCCGGCGAGTCTTTTTTTTATTGTATTCATTACATACAAACTTAAAACTATAAATTCAGGTGATACAAGGAATAAAGTTGAATGCAACTATTACTTTTCAAGTCTGCTTTCTAAAGGACTTTGAGAACATTTTTGGCCTAAACTTATCATTCCGCATACAGGAATACAGGGAAATAAAAATCAATATAGCCTGTATTAATATATCTCCTTAGTATTTATGTGATCCTTCACGATAGCTCACAGTGATTGGCATTTTGACCACCGTGTAGGTAGATGGCATAGTCTTTTGAAATAAACTTATTCTATTCTATTCTATAGTCTGGTGTTGGATGGCTCATGGCGCGGTGTAATGGTCTAAGGTGCTGTTTGTCGCTTGCAGATCAAACATAGCCATCGTATGAATTTAGGCCATTTCATCGACATTTAGTTGCTTTTATGGGCCAGAGTATAGAAGAGCCATTAAGCAAAAAGAACAAGCAAATTAATCATTCAATCAGGAGTTTTTTCCCGAAAGTCAGTAACTCATCATCCTCCTAATAACTTTTTCCGTTTCATCATTCAGGATACGTAAGTACGCTTTTGAGCATGATCCCAGATTTATCAGGACAGGTTACATTCAATTGGACCGTTTATCATCTGACCAAACTCACTGAGCAAGTAGGCCACGCGATGGTAAGTGATCACTACCCCCAACGCCGAGGAAATTGCAGATGCGTTGTCATCCTAGTGGGCTAAGCTGGAATACCTTATTCGGATTGGCTTTTTGTCAAAAATGTTCTCTTTACTTTAGGAAACATAATATACAGAACATATTAAACACAAACCTGTATGTGCTCCAGAGCACAATGCGTTCGCTATCAAAGATTGAATTGTATTTAGCATTCAGAGCTGCCAACCTGCCGCTGCTCAAGTGAACGTGACGGCATAAGGAAAGGTTGCTCTTTCGATTTCATTCTTCAGATCAAAATGGAATTTACTATTGAAATCTATTCAGTTAGAAATAGCACGGATAAATAGGTTAAGCCCCATGTAACACTCAGTTCTTTTTCGGTACCCAGCTGGGTTCTATACTGATTGTTAATGTACAATCGGTACCTTATCATCATCATCATCAATTTATTTATTCAGATAACTTAGTTGTTTAAACAAGTTAGTTGTTGCTATCACTGGACACAGACACAGTTGCACGAATCATACGTGAACGGTCGTTTTTGGAAACCAATGTACCTATAGAGGTGGACAGTGAAAGGATTTTTGGGATTTTTTTAATGGGCTTAAAAGAAAGGTGTATTCCAAAATTTACGTAGACGAAGTTTCAGGCAAAAGCTAGTCCACGTCTACACTTATATAATAAAGAGGTAAACTTAGGTAAATTTCACTTTAAAGTTGACTTTAGATTAGATTTGAAGGCGATTTATTTTTATCAGTTGGCAACCCTCTGTCTGATACTTATTACCTGCACAAAATCGCTGCCTTACAACCTACCTAACAACTCAAATAACTTTTTTTTGCTTACAACTTCTTCGTCCAGAGTAAACTAATTATGTATACGCGTAAAAAATAACAACCCAAAATAGATGCATCGACATTCGACAAGATCAGGTTGTTTTTTTATCAAAACCCCAATGTTTAAGTTGTAATGACCTTTAATCTAATCACCGGTCGACTAGTATGTCTGGTCTTTCTAACGTTTGGAAGATTTAATACTGAAGAAAGGGACACCGTCGCAGCTTTATTGCCTCTATTCTGCTCTTGCTTTGTTTCTCTATTTATATATATCCTATAGCGAACGCCCGCGACTTCGTCGTAGTAGCCTATATCCGTCAGGGATGGTGTAGCTTTCTATTACTGAAAGAATTTTATGATTCGGTTCAGTAATTTCAAAGATTACCCGCTACATAGAAACAAAGAAACAATCAATAAATTTTACCTCTTTATTATATTAGTGTAGATTAGTGTAGACTAGTGCAGAAAAAGCTACAAATTTACCATGTATTAAGAAGTTTTGGCGTGGTTTCCAGTTGAAAAGTTATTCTATATTTATTCTGAATACTTTGGAGCATTTGCCTCAAGCGTCTGAAAAGTTATATTTAGGGCATTATAAATTAAAAAACTCCAACATTGAATAAAATTTTATAAGTATCTGTTTTGTTTATTACAATGCTTATTTTAAATAACAACAATAAAATCTTATTCTCAACTTATTTACCGGTTTACAGTTTCAAATCGGCGCCAATAGGGAGAGTGCCTGCGACCTCAGCATTCTGTGCCGTGTTCTCACCAATGGAGCTACAGATAGCCCTGCCAGAGAATGCAATTTTTTAAATATGCTCTGTTTCATAGGGATGTATTCTTAGTTTTAAAGGGTTAACTACCATATGTGCTATCCATGAGTAACCGTTTCAAGTTGTCCCTTTCAATTGATTAACTATACAGTAACCTCGAGCTAACAAAGATATTAATACAAAAAAAAGCGTAACATTAAAGAAGCTGGAACGAATTACCTTACTAGTCTAGTCTTGTTGTTCCAGTTTGTTGATATTATGGACCTCCGCAAAGTAACGCTGAATTAGCGAAACTTTAGATTTTTCACTTTTAATGTAAAACATTCATATCATTAAATTGTAACCCACCTAATATTATTAAAACGCAATATTCTGTACATTCTTCAATACCAGATAAATACCCAGCCAAAGTTCATCCCAGAAGAGTATTACTTTAACCTTCACTGATAAGGAGCTGCGCAAACTCAATAAGTGCGCGTGGTTGGAGGAGATTGCTTCTCTGCGAAATAGGACATCAGGGAGCGCGTGCCTAGACCTAAGGGACCTAGTATTTACCCGGATTCTACCCCCTTATTCTCTAAACGCATCAGCGTTGAGTTCGACGACGAGACATCGCTGTCTCGCTCACTAGTGCTCGCGCTAGTGCAAGACTGGATGTTGCCGGCGTTGAGCTCGAAGCCGTTGCGCATAAAGAATCACCCCCCCGGAGTTACTTACTTGTTCTTAGTCATATTTGCCCCTGCGGCAGCTTTGTGACTTATATATTTACGTTGTGAGTGCAATGCGGCATTTTAAAGTACTTAATAGTTTCCTATTAAGACATTCCTAGAAGACATATGTATCTGAGTATTACCGGAGGGTCTCCACTCCCCACTGTAGGTAAGCTCGGCCGCCATGCCTACCGAGTAGGCAAATCAGAGTAGGTTGTCGGCATCTATCGTTTCGCCAGGGAGTTGCGGGGGGAAGGCGGACGCGGGTAGCGCGTTCTTTTTGTCGCGAGTCGCCTGGCGAATGTGTATGAAGTAATACGAACTTTTTGTGCATGTTAATAAAGTTGGAATCCGTTTAATCACGGTCGAAAAAGAGAAGTTTCTGAACGTTAGTACTATTATTTATTATGTGGTATTAAATACTCAAAATACTTGACGCTGGAATTCTGTGAGAGTGTGTTACTACCCCGGTCGAGCCGGCTCGTTCGTACTATTCATTCAGCAACTGAACATAGTATCGCTCTACGGCCATAGTTAGGCTCAATGTCATGGAGTAGTAAAGTAATTTGTTCTTATCACACTAATATTATAAAGCTAAAAGTGTGTGTGACTTATTTTTTTGTTATTTCTTCACGCTAAAACAGCTCGTCAAATTTAGATGAAATTTGGAACGGAAATAGCTTTTACCCAGAGTTAACAAATATAATATTTTTTAATCCGTAAAAACGCATAGTCCCACGGGACAGCGATAAAAGAATCTAAAACAAAGTCACGGTTAACAGCTAGTGGGCCTCTGCAAAGTAACACTTGAAGGTGTCAGAAACTTTATCGGCTCCTTTTTTTTTGGATATACGCAATGGCGCGAACTTTGTTTTTTAACTGCGTATGATCCAGCTGTGGCGAATTAATTCCAAGTCAACACCTACTCGCCCAATTTTCACCAGGCCAACAATCTTTAAAGTTGGAATCCGCTTTTACTAACTTTGCCTAACGATAGCTTTGTTCGTTGATTGAAATCCCTTGTTATTATATTACGTTTCGTCGCTGTCCATGATTGTTCCTGCTTAATTTTGTTATTGTTTAAATACAATTAGAAAAGTTGTCATTTCAAAGATTTGCATGTCTTTAATTTCTCCCCCAAAGGAAAAAGATTACAGTAGTTCCAACTTACAAACTCTATTTACCCAAGTTGTGGCCAATTAAAAAGTGTTCCTATTTCACATTAATTTAATTGTTTACGAAGAAAGACAATTTCTGTCTAAAAGAACTAGAAAGTTACATCCATCTAAGTGGTTTCCTTAGAATGCTTAGCTTAAAATAGGTAAAATTAAGATAGTTAAGATAAAAAAGTTAGTTAAGATTTAGCCCTAATTTTGTGAGTTATATCTTGAAAGACGTATCTTCAAAGGAATAGTTTTCAAAGTTATTTATTTTACCAAAGAAATTGCTTTGTTGTTTGGAGATCAGATAACTTTCAAGTTGTCTGCGAGGAAAGTTCGGATAGAATAATTAATTAACCCACTAGGATTTGTGAAGTGAATGACATCGAGGCAAGATCCTTTCAGGTTCGCCGATACCGTCCGCCCTATACCTCATTGTAATCGCGCAGTTTAATCTGCAACCAACCTAAATACACACGGAGCACTTTATTGAAATCTTTATACGAATCCGTAGCAAGATTCTCAACCGAGGGTCCCCTTTTCGTCACAAATCCCGGGGCCCGAATGAAAACTCGTTTGCATAATATAAGACAAGCCTAGTATCGAGACTAAACGCAAATAAATGGTTCCCTCAAGTTAAGACGACAATTTCCCGGGTCAACGGAGCCAAGATAAATTTGAGAGCAGACCCTTCCGAATACACAATCTGGGATTTTTCTCCTTTTATATCACTTAATAATAAATGAATGTTTTCGATTACTCAGCCCTCCGTAATGATTTCTCGAATGTAAGCGATTACGTTCCATTTACACTTGCGCAGGGAAGCCGCATTATCTCGGATTTTCACCTCGCATCCCGCAAGTCACGTTATTCTATTCGTATGTAAAGATAATGCAAGCCACATAATATCTTGAATCCATTTACGCAAGCATTTCGCTTGGTGTTGTGCCAAAATGGAGGAGTTCCAAACAATACTTAATCAATAAAATGCAAAGTCCTGCCAATTTAAAGCGGGCCTGCCAGAATTCAGAGGTTCGGAAGTTGGATGCTGGCGAAGTTAAGGGTACGTCGCGGGAGGTATCTTTCGGGCAATTCGTGTCTGGCTTCATTCGCCTCAGGTATATTTATTACTGACTCGCTCCACTTTCGCTGCTGCGAGTATAAATTTGAGAACTTGGAAAGATATTTTTTGATTTTAGGGCAAAGAAGCGAAGTTTTATACGGGAACCTCTCTCGGTGATTATTAAATGCGATTGAATTACAGCGCTCTCTTCATGGCGAAATGTGTGGTCGAGAATTCTTTTAAAAAACTCAAAATATTTTTTGAGGAGGAGGTATAAGGTTGTTTTGCAAAGTTTAGGGTCGCCTTTCGTAACTTATGGACTAACTTTAGGGTGGATAGTCGTGCTTTATACCGTCACGCCACTGTAGAGCGTAAAAGGTGTTTGGTGGGGTCAATGCGCTTTACGGTAGGTACCTAACTACGCAAAGTTTGAAGACAAAATATTTGTAACGTTTCCGTTAAAAGTTTTAATACAAATTTAACGTTTTATTCATCTATAATTTCACTTCATTTCCTTTCCTGGCTTGTTTTTTTATTTACCTATTTTTAAGAAAATAACCTAGTAAGCGATAAACAAAATTATGTCATACACCGTGTGTAGTTTAGGAATGAAATCGTACCAAGGAGACATACAGCCAGACAGACAGACAACACTTTTACGTTCAAATTATTGATATAGATTTACTAGTAGCGTTTGCTCTCAAACTTATACAGAACAATATCAAAGAAGAGGAAATAAAGCAATTTAGAAATAAGAACTGTTTTCTTCGAAGTACGAGAGAGTTGCAGGAAATTCAAATTAGCTTGCTTTATTCCTACAAAGCAGAACATTTTAGTGTATAGCGAAACAACAAAATGGAGTTACTCAAAATACAATTATGCCTTAATTAGAAAAGCCACCAATCTTTCAACCCGTTTGAGAGTTAACTAGGCAGTTTACTTTGAAATAATTACTTTCAAACTTTTTTTACACGTCATTTCAACATTATAAACGAGCACAGCCTACGGAATTAAGAAACGGCAAATATTTTAAGATTTGAAGGTAAAATATATCTTGTATTTTAAACGCTGATCAGGATGGACCATTGTGATTAATTCTTTGAATGTTAAAGTAAGCAATTAGTAGTTCATTTCTTTCCATGAATATCAAGGATTCAATACATACCTAATAAATAAATATTTAAAAAAAAATTGCTGAAAATCACAAGCTGATATGGCAATTACCAGCTAGCGCCTAAATAGAGAGGGAAATTAAACAGTTGTTTATTGACCTCTGTTTTATTAATTAAATATGATTACGTAGTTTAAAATTTACGACTTTTAGGACAATATTAATAATAAAGCAAAAACGTAAGTTCAAAATAATCAGTTGAAGCTCTGTAGAGAACAACTAAGATATGTCATCTGGTAGGTACTAAATAGATAATGACCTTCCTTTTTAGTTCTGAATGAATAAGTCAGTGCGCTATGCCGATTTCGTTTCGCTCGCGCTCGGAATCGAAAAAACTGGTGATTCTCTAAGCACAACAGCGACCAGCACGACGGCGGGGCAGCGCCCTGAAGCGAGACAAAGCAATGTCTCAACGACGAGCTCTACGTTGAATTAGAGAATACCGGGACTGATGACCTGAACGGAACGATATTGAAGAATAGTTAATTTACCTTAAGTTACCTGAATACTTAGTTCACAAGGCGATTTAATAGCCAACATAACCCTTAGCGTATGTTTTACAAGCTTTGATGTTACTTACTGCGTTACTTTGTCACTTCGATTGCACATTCGAGTGAAATCTCGTAAGTCTATCTATAGTGGTCAGATTGTTTTTATTTTGATATGTGTACGTAGACTCGAACCGTTAACAAAAACTTAATATTCAATTGACTATACAGCGTGTAGTAGTTTCCTTAGTAAATGCAATCAGCAAGGCGCAGGCTAGTTCAAGCCGAGAGATCGTGTTTGTGGCTTGGAGATAAAGCCAGAGCGCACAAAAGCAAGGTACCCTGCCTTCCGCACCCTCCCCTCCGTCGGAGAACATTTAAGCCAAAGACGATTGCCTCTACAAAAGGCAGCCGTGGACATCCCCCTCCGTTCGACTGCGAGCGAATTCGAAAGAAAACGGGATCTCATTCCGAACCGAAACCCATTGTTTGTGAATCTTTCACAATTGCTTTTTCAATATCACAATTGGTCCAACTATTCTTAGATAGGCCGGCGGCGCATCCATTGTTCATAGGTCAACAAATGAGACTCAACACGCCTGTCGTTGTCATAGCAAATGGTTTACAATAAATATAACACAGTTCAAATGCGTAGTAAAATGTAGGGCTGTGTAGGCAAATTAGCATAAAAATGACAGTTTGGTTACCGTTTTGGTATATTCGTAAACAAATTTTACATAATACTTGGAGGATAGAACAAAAAGTTCTAAAATACCGAAGTCGTGGGGAAAAGGTAGCCGGCGTACTGAACGTTAAAACTTTTGGATGGCCTGACTAATACACTCGGTTAGGTCAGAGCATAATAAGGATGGAATAGAATATTCAAACGCAACCATGAATCATTATATTTGTATTCGCCTACCGGACACCTAATGCCAACAATAATGGCCGAATCGATACCAAATGCATACATTTGACGTTGATTAGCTAGTTAACAATTGGCGTTAGACGCGTATAAGGGCCCGAAGCGCCTTATAGTCCTTCCTTTTTCCTTACACGAATGTGTTACGATCACAAGTTTGGGTGTCCTCTGACTTAAACGACTAATTACGCATTTAAAAAACGTTTTCCACATAAAAGAGTCGCGCCGGTGAATAACTCGCGTCGCGCTATACAGCATTTATACGCACAGCCGTCGCCGTGAACGATATTGACGCCTTTTTGGCAACCGGCCCACACCGAGTGCACATCCTGTATCACTGAAGGGAGCGAATCGTGGGATGGAAGACAGAACAACTCGTCATCTTGTTCTCATTAACATTTAGAACAAATCTGGGTCAATGATCTGTTTCTATATTGATTTGTATACGAACGGGTTCAATGGAAAAAGCGGATGAAGTAGGAGAAATATAGGCTTGGGATATCGGGATGTTTGGCTCTCTTGCGTCCGTTTAAACAAAATGTCACAAATTTCTCAGCTACTCCGCGAAAACTCAAGGTAATTTGGTCCAACTAATATAGACCTCCTAAAGTATTGTCTAAAGCATTAATTAATTAATTCAAGTAACAGGTAATATATTAAACTACCTGTTATCTGGTAATATATTAAACTACCTCTTATATATCTGGATAGTAGTACTAGGCAAATAAAATTATTGCTAGATTATTTGCAACGTCACGGTAAATTGTTCAGTATCCAGTGAACTGCATTACAAAATAATACAAATGAATCGAACTTCGCCTTAAAATCAGTAGTTTCTTAGTTTTTCACCAGAAAGTCAGTCAATAAGAAAGCAAAAGGATTAATTTAAAAGCGGTGTTCACACCGACTAACCCAAACACTTGCCATGTCTTAATATTATGAATTTCAGAAATTTTATCATTAATGGGGCAAAAAGGTGAAAGTTAGGATTAAACCAAAACCAATGAAGACGAAATCGCGGGCAAAAGCTAGTCGTAAAATATAAAGGCGAAATCTTGAAAATCTTGGATCCATATACTTTTATGAATGTCAGCACATTTTGGCCTGATTTGGACAAGCCTCTGATGAGAAGATACCGGCAACAAACTCAGCTAACACTATAGGTAAAAAACTTAAGTAAAGCCCCTTTTGTATGTAGTAGTGACGTGTCCGTATAGACAAGTTGACGCTCCATTTTCGAAAAATAACGCAAGTTCCATATCAGTTATGTACACTACTACATGCAAAAGGGGCTTTATTTAAGTTATTTACCTAAGTGTTAGCTGAGTTTCGTTTGACAGGGGCGTGCTCAGTAATGTGTACACGAAGCACGTCGATTTACAAAACAGTCGCACGCGACCGTGTCGCAGACAAGTTGAGACAGATGGTGTGTTTCGTTTATATTAAAAGACGCTCAAACGTCCCGTGCGTACATTTGCGGTAGCTGGTCATTAACCGCTGTACACGGCGACGGCTCACCAATTTTCAAAACAAAACGCAAACAAAAGTTATGCACTGGTTACTTTTATTTTTGTTAGTTTATGATTTCCTTTGTCGTGACGCGGAAAAATTACATTTTTAGTAATCCAAATGTCATTTTTGATAATTATGTTTCATATGAAGACTGATTTGGAAACACTTAAATATTCTGCACCGGATATTGTTTGCTTTCATTTAGAAAATAAGTGTTTGAAAATAATTCAACAATTTTCTTCTAAATCACTTTTAAAAAGGACTTTTTTTTTTCATTGTATGTTCATTTACGTAGAAACATCTTTCTAGCGCGCTTTTACCCATGACTTCATTCGGGGTACGCTCTTCAAGGTACATTCATAAGACTGCTATCTGACCTCCATAACCCTGGCAGGGACACCAGACCGATAATATCATGGTCATCAATTACACTTTCATACTCATAAGTGTGTAGATTTCCTCACGAACTTTAGCCTCACCTTAAGAGCGGCGTACGTACTCAAATTTTTGTAAGAAAATCTCATTAGTTAGTACATACAACAACTGGAAATCGAACTTGGTGCCTTGCGATTATAAGACCACCCCCTTGCTACCAAGCCACCAACGCTCTTTAGTTAGTTTAGTTTTTATCTCGACAAAAGGACCGAAGGTAAAAAGTTAACCATCCTAAACTATAAGAATTAAATAAAGACTCAATTATTTTAAGAACTCGGGTTATACATACAGACAATATTAGGCAAATAAGCATAAAGCCACCATATCGTCTAAGATATTCCAAGTTGACTGCAACTTTTGTCCACGTCTCCGTACAGTATGGCTAAAGAAAGACTAAACTCTTCCATAACATATTTTCAAGCTCTAAACAGGACAAACAAGACATGTTTAAATCGTGTGGGAAGTACGCAGAGAGCTCATATGCTAACAAACTACAATGAATATGTGTGTCGCGGATCCCATTTGAGTATAGAAAGAGGCTCTCACTCCATTTACGAAGTAGCTCAAAGTTATTGTTTACTGGCCTTGTTCATCATGATAGGTTTGAACGCTAAGAAAATACACTAAAATTTAAATTGTATCTGCAGAGGTTATCGTCCTGACCATTGACTTCTTTTGTTCTGTGATTGAACCGTGCATCGTATTTCATTTCATTATGTCTCCTGTCGCGTGATCTGATGCCATACTTAAGGGCCATTTACATGAGGCGAGTTCTCGTGTGCAAGTCGTATTACATTGCGGGCTACCGAGGTATGATGTGATCGATCGAGCGATCGAGCCGCGCAATGTAAGGCAACTCGCATGCGATAACCCTCTCCATGTAAATAGGCCTTTATCCTGCCTTTAAAATCTTTGTTGCAATGTATTACTATGAAGCGTGCGTATGATATTTTGAACATAAAACTACCGTCAGATTATGATAGAATATAAAGGAATTTTTTATAGCGTACACGTGTTCTTGCAGTCACATATTAATTATAATTTTACTAGGAAAAAAAATAAAAATGAACAACTCAAAAATTGAAATAGTAAACTTATTGGGGTGAAAAAGAATCTATTTGCGATAAAAAATGCGCATACTTATTTTGTTGCAGTTACGACGAAAAGTTGTACGTAAGGCAAGTACTTTACGTAAGTGACACAAACAAGTCATCTTTACTTTGCCACATTTAATGATTATCTGACAAATCATGATTGTAAATTATTATGTTCTTTGCGTAGACTCCTACAACTTCTACTAACAAAAAAACTACAAAACGACGTCTTCACACATTCGATCAAATAATACGAAATGGTTAAATTACCTATCAAGTCAAAGTTAAGGAAAACATAGGTTCTTTACCATTCACGCTTCTACAGCGTTCACTTATGACTAATTGCGGTGTTTGACGTCACGTTATCAATGCATTTAAGACAATACACGAAACGTATCACTATAAATACAGAATCATTTCGTACACACTCATTGTGTTGTACTCGAATATTTATAATATCGTCAAACAATGGCGACGATATCTGCCACAATCAACAAGAAATACCCCTTGTCTCTAATCTCTCGAAGGTCTTTAATCTCTACGTATAATAAAATATAATCAATCACCACTTGCATAATTTTAGCACTTCAATTTAACAAACCGCCAAGATCCGTATACTTGGTTTAATTTCATTACGTTTGGCATATTCCGCTTTCGGCAGTGCTAACGGTTTACGTAAATAAGCCATTTTATTTGTCATCTCACTGCTAATATCGAGGAAAACACATGCATACACATAGCGTGGGGTGACAACCAAAACTGTTTCACTTCATATGAGTATACAGAGTTTTAAACTTTATATTAACTATCATAATGGTTTTATTTGAAAAACTGTTTGTGAATGAAGATGTAGTAACAAAAATTTAGAAGGATACGTTAAGATGTTTTGGGCATAAATAAAAAGGATGGATGGAAAATTGCAGAAGGGAAGACCTCGGCGAACGAACTCATATCAAATCGGAAACATTTACGGAGAGAGGCCAGTTCAGGAGTGCCCTAAACCACCGAACATGTATGATGAATGTTATGACTTGGGAGATATTTGTACATTAAGTTTTTGTATTTTTTATTAGGTTATTCGTATTTCACTTGTATTTTACTAATTATATTGTAGAGTAAATAAAAAAGACTTCGAAAGAAAGTGAAGCTAAAATTCAGGATAAATGTCAGGATCGTAGCAAGTGGGAATTCGTGATCTCTGCCTACCCCTCCCGGAAACACGCATGATTTTATGTACGGTTTTATTTGTTTGTTTAATTATGATTTTTGGTTGTCATCAGATGTTTATGTACACAGACAGTGTAGGTGTAGTCCTACAAGCCCTATACGTAAAACATGTGTATGCATGCGAGAACTGTCGTACTTTTCCTAACCTAAGTGCAAACGAACTGCGCTTGGTTAGCCAACCGTATCAAACAACAAAGACCATTGTACCTTGCCTTTCTTTACTTCGTACATTAGGAGTTGAAGAGCCTCAGATGCTGAGGCTAATCCTCTTTATAGGGTTCTATAACTAAATGGCAAAAAACTGGATTTTATCATTTGATTCTGTCCATCTGTCTGTCCTTATGTTGCAGACAATTTACTTAGAAACTATTGATAGCATTGATTGTTTCTACATACTTAGGTTAAATTTGGAAAGTAAAGGGGTAAAAGGTAGTTTTCTGTGAACCGCGATACAATGGAGTGGTGAAACAGTAAACAAATGCAAAATTAAAGGCACTCTGTATAGTCGACCAAGAAATTGCTTGACCACTTTTCGACCGTATCACAAAGGGATAAGGTTCAAAAGTGGTCAAGCAATTACTTGGTCGACTATACATAATTATGTTAAGTAACTAAGGGATGTTATTATTAGTGCACTTAGGCTTAAGGTCTTTGGATACCTTCAGAAATGATGTAGTGGTTTTTCTCATTATTAAAGCTAATATAGAGGGTGTGAAATGTGCCTCTAAAGTAGTAAATTGTTTGTCGCCTCTTCCCCCTTGGTTTTTAACTATGGTCTCGAATATTCTGAGAAAAAAAATGTTGTAGAACATTACAAAAGCATCCAATGGACATTGTTTGAAACAAGATGTCGTCATGCTTACTATACTTATAGCTAACTTATCTTTGCGCATCCCACAATGAGCTTTAATTTTCTACTGGTTTTGACTGTAAGATATTACTAGCATTTCCGGGACGCACTTGAGTGGTTTTTTATTTATTTAATTAGCTTTTATCTAGTCTCACCCGAAGGAGGTAAGTGATGTTTCGAAGAATAGGCAATAAATAATTAATTCTCGCATAACAAAGAGATCCCTTCTAAGAGAGGGAAAGCTACAAGATTCTCCAAATTAGGTACAAGTATTCTTTTACAGGTCCTGGTTACACTGGTGTGAATACGTCAGGCTTTTAATACAGTATATTACTTTATCTACACATATATCATAAATACTCTATAATGCGTCCAGAAACCGTAGGCAATGACTAGCATTATAACAACCAATATTATTATAAGAATGTTTCTAATTTGTTTCTATGTTTGTTCAAATTCATTTATTTATTACAGTCAATAGATATTTAATAGGTACCTAGCACTAGTAGCTAGTAGCAATGCAGGTCATTGCCCTATGGCTTCTGAACCCATCATAGAGTACTTATGATATGTGTGTAGATAAATTAATGTATGCAACTGTACATAATTAGGTCTTGAAACACTCGTGTGATCCTATTATGAAACTCGCTCACGCTCGTTTCATAAAACCACACTCTTGTTTTAAGACCCCTCATTATGCAACAGTTGCATAAAATACTATATCGTTTGCCACTCGGCGTTAGTCGACAAAAATCGGTTTTTTATTTACATTCCCTCTTTGGACCGTAGCATGATACTTGACCTTCTATCTAAAGGTAGCAATGTACTTAGCTTAATTTTATTTACTATGGTATTTCAGATGACAGCGGAAATAAATTCTGGCAATAATTGTACTACATAAATACTCGTCAATACCGTACATTACGGGGCTTCCAAGATTTCCGACATGATAACGGCCAACTTCTATTACTATTTTAATAAACCATTTATAATCATATTTTGAATGTATAATTCAGCGATGACGGTAAAATAAAGACCTAATCACTCGATTAACTATTAAAAGAAGTTCTAACATAAGTATTTATACGGCGATGGCGGCGTTCATCAAAGATCATATTTTATGACGATAAATTAACACTTAACATAAATATTTATGTATATCTTATTTCATCTTAATCACTGACCTTAGTTTGTACATGTAATTATGAGCAAAATGAACTTAATACTAGCAAAGACACTTCAAAAGTTTTGTCGTAAATTTTAGTATCCTCCAGTGTTGTAGACGTACTAAATTAATATCAGTCGAAGCTAATATAAACGCTCGAGTGTCCCCTTGCCACCGAAATAACTAGCCATAAGAAGTCCGTTGTCACTCTGAAATACGTCGTACTACTAAAGTTTCCTGTATAGGTTAGGTACCTATTTCTGTTCCCCCACTTTGCACGGCGAGTGCTTTCTAAATGTAGAGACGTCGTTGAAGAAGATTTAAGGATTAGCATTTTTAATCTATATATAAGTCTCCACTCCAAACAGGGGAAGGAAAAATTCAAATTAATGTGGCTACTTGTACAAGAACGGAAGTACTTACGCTTTATCCAGCAAATAGGGACCAGATTTTTGACAATTGCATGACTGCTTATAGGTCCATTTATAGGAGCTGGCACCGAAAATGACAGTTTCGCACCTGTCATTAATTTCATTGAAATTTGGTGCTAGCTGTTATGAATCGATATACCTAACGGATACTCAAAAATGAGAATGTTTACCTTTAGATTATTAAATATGACTAAGAGTTTATACTAAGAATGTTACAAATCATTAAAAAAACGTCGCCTAAGTTGCAAGGTGCCGCGAGGCATGGACCCCAGAACTCTGGAAACACTGCTGTTTACTTAACTATTTAGGAACATTCGGTTGTGATTAATTCCATTCTTTTAGCCTTGGTTTTTTGATACTTGTTACCTAGCTCCCATACTCCGATGTGTCTACAAAACACTAATGACGCCATTGTAACGTGGTTACCAACAATTTGTAAATTGACTTAACTACAGCTAAGAAACCAGGGGCTGAGGGGCTTAACGACAATACTTTTATTCATAAAGAAAATATTAACTAAAAAACAAAGTTAACACCACTTCAATGGCCTTAGCACCGGTTTTTCCGTCTCTAGTTAACGAATAGTAGTACTATTTATTCTGTGCTAATAGTGCCATGTCATCTCTGTCAACAAAACACTATAGAGATGACACGAATGCAACGACGTTTAACTACTATTTGAGTTAACTACAGATTTAAACACCGGAAAAAGTAACGTTTTATGAAATTAACTAAACATGGAGCTCAGAGTTATTCGCATAAAGGGTCTTCGTTAATATAGAAAAGAGACTGAATGGTGCTCATTCGCAAGTCTCGTATACCTAACGCTGTATTCAGGATGGAATGGAGTGTTAAATTCTGCATGTTTTAAATACCAGACTGACCTAATTAGTGAGATAATCCTCATGTTTACACCAAACACTCAGCGTAATGAAGATGCTGAAGACACATGAATTACATAGCAAGTGGGCGGTATACTAAACGGATATTTCTTCAAATCTGTTTCAACACACGGGTTTGCAGCGTTCGCGTTCATCTCGAAATAAACTAACATTAATTTTATCACGTGCAATACAGTTACAGTGCAGTTTGCTAAAATAGAATCCTTCTGTAGTTAGCGCTTCCAAAGCTGTAACATAATATGGGAACACATGTTCAATCGTGTCATCAACTTTATTATGTTTAATTTTATCGCAACAGCAAGCACAATTAGAATTGTTTTACATCCCAAAACTACATTAAAAGTTTTCAAGGTGAGAATTGCACAATATTTAATTCCTTTAAGCAAATCATGTTTATTTAAGCAAACGATTGTTCTGTCCTTTTATCAAAACCCAACCATTATTATAATTGCGAAACAATTCTTTGAATTGAAGTAAACAAATAATTGAACTTCCTTCCATTGATTTCCACTTCAAAAGGTGGTCAAGGTTATGTCAAGCCATAGTTGACACTGACCAATTTTTGCCGAAACTGGCTGCATTACATAAAGAAATGTACTTATTTAAACGTTGATAAGGTTATTAATAGGTTTGTTATTATCAGAATTAACTTGACTTTTCCTGATGTGCGAATACATGCTCACACATTTGCTAGCGCTGCAATTAATTTTAGCATGAAATATTCAATTCCTACGTTTATTCGGGTTCGGACCTCAAGTGAAAAAAGCGAAGAGGAACCATACATTCAAAAAATGTATGTTATAGCTTTCAGGAAATCTTCCAATTCCTACTCTCAATTTCCTTACCAAATAGTTGACTTGTAGAAATGGTTTCTTGTGCTAATATTAAGCAATAAGCACATTTTATTTATTTAAAGGTTTGGTTTGTAAATAATTACTGTAGCAATGTGCTGAATACTGTTGCGGATTATATAATTTGCTTCTTATCTCACATATGGCCACAAACACAGACTTGTCAGGTTCAATAGTGAGCAACCAGCTTTTTCCGACTCAATCGAAACGCAGTCTGGCGTTTTCAAACCCAAAGAACGCTTTATGCTGTCTGCGAAGCATCCAACGGCTTTGATCTCAGCGTTGAAAACGTTGAAATATCTACGAATGTGTGACAAATGTTTATGTATTTCGTTACTGTGTACCATCGAGATGACGAATGATGATATCCAGAGGCTAGGTTGACTGAAGTACTTACTCTCTAACAGCTACGTATTGATCCATCGACAAATCTCGCGAGACATTTTCAGTACCGGGAGTTATGACCAAAATAAGCAATTGCTTTAAACACTACGCTTGGTGCCAAGTTTATATTTTGGTATCCCCTAGCACTAGAAACTTCGTTGGAATACTTAGGGCCGCCACAGCAAATCCGACACTGGACATTCTAAGAACCCCTTTAATAAGGCATGATTTGGAACCTTGACGGTTGACTCACAATCAGCTCATGAATGTGAAGTCTAGTTAACTTATCAGATAGAAATCGTAAACATCAATGAATAAAAAGGCTATCTATCTGCGTAATATCTTTATTAGTTTACTACGACGTAGACCTAAACTGCTAAAATTTTCGTGACGCCTGTGTACAAATATGTTACGTCATGTGTCTCTAGCAGTTTCCTGGCAAGGATGTTCAGTTAATCAGTACGCTGCTTCCGTAATAGGTAAAGTTAGCATGCAAGCTTACCTCTCCAAGATTGATGAAACCATGGTCCCTCGCCACAGCGTCAGCGGCCTCCCGTCCATCGGGCACATGGACCGCCCAAGTAGGCGTGTAGTGCGCAGACGCGGAACACAGCAGAGACAGCACGGCCAAGGCCTGTGCGCACCGCGCCATCGCACTCACACACTCACCGGCTAGTACTTATTAGCATGGCACACTCACAACTTATAGTCAATCTGTCTATCTAACGTAGAGGATGCTGCAAAAGGTAAAGCTTATTTTTTTGAAACTATGAACCGATTTTGATGCAAATTCGACTTGAATTGAAACCGACATGAATTTTACACCGACGTGGAAACACACACAAAATTTGAATTTATGAAGACTTGCAAGTGGAAATGACATCACTCCACTGAATCACTAGTTTTCGCAGTTATATCCGTATTGACTGCACTAGTGAAAATACCAGAGATATTTTAAAGGAAGAGGAAAGCTAAAGCCAATTACCTAAGTTAACAAGCTCTTAAAACTACTAGTGTTGCGATTTCTTTTCAGTAACAAACCAATCCCTTGAGTATGACCGACCCAATTCGAAACAAAGTGCATTTTAGGGTCCCATTGATTGGCCGATAACTATGACCTAGAAAATTCCGTGAACGAATATCTTTGATGAGCTCGGCAATATCGACAACAGTTCGGTAATAATTGGGTCAAGTATTCGTCGAGGACAGACGCCTCTTGGCAAGCGAGGAGTTAGTACCACCATTAATCACATCTACAGGCTCCATCGATACCCGCACAACCTATTTTTTTCCAAAAGCTATTGTGCTTGAAGCTTGACCTTTTTCCTGAATAAACAAGATATGCAAATCACTCCACGCGGCCAGAATGAGTTTTCCCATTCTTTGTTGTAGTGAAATAAGTTTACGCGTTTTGTATGCTTTCTGAGTGCCAAAATTGGCCCTGTCTGTCCCAGATACGAGGCAATATAAGAGTTTTAGTCCGTAAACTAATTGGAATGGGTGTTAGTTTATAAATGTTTATGGACAAATGTAGTTTTGTTCTCTTTTGTGTAAAAAACGGTCTGTTTTCTACTCGATTTTTCATTAACTCTGTAGATCTGTACGGAAGAACGGTTGAATGGGTCCCAATGAAAGTTAGCACATAGAGTCGCTATTCATAGATATGTAGAGGTGTTGGTGTGACGATAGAAACGCTAGGAAGGTACTGTATACAGTCATGCAGGTTATGATTACGACATGGAGAAAACGATGTTAAGGGAAATAGTAGCCAAGTTACTGCAATTTTTTACCAACTTCATGACCTGACTTAGGTAATACTATTGGACTGGCTACCGTTTTACGGGTCCTTGCGTCATAAATGTCACGGAAACTTTATTATTTATGGTAAGACACTACTAAAGATAAGAATTTGTGTAAATGAACGCAAGTGTCGTCGATGAATAATCGATTATTTGGCCGATGAATAAGAATTTATGGTCTACTTTGTTAGAACGAAAACAAAACACTATTCACCTACTGTTTACATACGGAAACGGACCAATGATGGTAAAAGTACAGTGTATTGAAACTACTATTATGATTAATGATAATTTATGGTTGCCTAGTAAAATTAAGCAAATAGCTGTTGATTGAAATTATCTTCAAATTGATAATTTCCTACTCGGCGTCTTAATTGCGACCGCCTTTTCATTTGCGAATATCAGCAAGTGTAGAGATAAAGTGCCGTTCGTCGTGCAGTGTACACAAATAAAGGAATTTTATAGCATTATTAGCAAGGTGACAGTAACAGACGTTGTGGTTGGAAAAATAAACGCTAATAAGCGCCCTAGTGACCTACTTAGCGGAGGTAGTATTTTAAATAACTCAAAAGTGGACCAAACAATTGCACGGTTTAGTCTGCGATGTTGACAGTTACGTTTGGTGCAATTATTTATCGAGCTGCATGCCAGTGCGAGTGCCCACATTTGCTGTGATTCCGTTGGACGTTAAACGATTGTAAGCGTTTACGAAACAGACTAAAATATATAATCTTATCTGTGTTACCACTGCGCTATGTAAACATTTGTTTGTGACGAATCGGCAATGCGATATTTGGCGTGCGGTCCACGTCGGAGGGCGGATGGGTGTTTCACCGATGGCATCCGATGGGAAGGACGAAGATTCCGTGGCACTTAGACAATAGTAGCCGGTGAGAGTCGGCGCCGCTTCGTGCGTTCACCTCTCCCGACACTGTTATTATCATAATCCTTGTTTGACGGCGGTTTATAACGGTTGATCCTCACGTGTAGATAAGCAGCAACATCCACTACGTTACACTGTGTTGCACTAGGGTCATTATTGGAGCACGGGACAACTGTCAAGTGGCGCGTGAATTCCGCTGCGGGCGTGGGCGAGACACAACCGTCGCGGGCCGCACGTGATGCTGACTGGCTGGCTTGATCTCGGTCGCCCGTCGTTCACGCTCACCGCGATTGGTTAGGCGCGAGACGGCGGCGCGGTGTTGCCGCGCTCCGCAATTTACCCGAACTTGGGGATTTTTGTTGTGATTTTCGTGCGGACGTTTCGCATGAAATTTATATTGCACAGTCGCAAATGTGTCCAGGGTTCGAAAATATCGAAATAATTACCTACCTTATTAATTATTTGAAACTGCAATAAATGTTCAATTTAAATGTTACACGCAATGACAACACAAAGGAAAATCTTGAGCATCTAGCAGGACTTGAACCTGAAACAACCACATCAACTGAGCATTTAGATGCTCAATTTTAATTTGTATTTTTTATTTATTTGTAATAATAATTATATAAAAGTTCCACAAAACGAGTAAGAACACAAAAAAAAGTGAATTTCGTTGCACAACAGCCTTGTTACTTATGTTCAGCCATATGATGTAGCTGGATTCGAAAACCTTTTATTTCTATTTTCAGATTTATTTTATGGTTTGTTTTATGCTATTGTACAAATAAACTGACACTTCTATAAGTTTTCATTGTAATTATCAGTACCTACCAGATATACATGTCACAGAAAAATGTCTGTACACATATGCAAACATTTCGACTCTATTTACTTTCAAAAGCACTAAGTAGAGTACCTGTGTACTCAGACTGAGCATTTCAGAATCTTATAGTAAATTATTTAACAGATGGTTAGAACATAAATATATTAAAACGGATTACCTTGCTAGTCTTGATACTCCGGTTAAAGTGTTTTAGTTGTGGTAATTAATAGTCGAGTCTGTGTGATATTATGTCGTTTCATGTACGAACACAAACGGATTAGGGTGGGTTATTGCATGAAAATTATATATGCCACACAGACGCAGCTGTTTAGCGCATGCGTACACAACAATGTTTCGCGGAGTAGCAAGGATTTTTTTTCCAAATTAATGATATTGAAGTTCCGCAAAGTAACGCCTGAATCTAATAACACTTTCGCAGACGGTAAATGGCAATGTTTTGTAAAATAGGCAGGAGGCAAACGAGCAAGTTGATCACCTGATGGTAAGTGATCGCAACCGCCCATAGACACCTACCACACCAAGGCGATCGCTGATGCTTTGGCAACCCAGAAGGCTTAGATGGATTACCTCCTGTGCCAGTAACACCGGCTGCCTTGCTCTCCACGCCGGAACAAAACAGTGCACTGCTGCTTAGCGGCTGGAATAGCGAGCAAGATGGTGACAGCTACCTTGTCTTACCACCCGCAACAGCTGGGGGGTGAATATCAGATTTCGTGTTTTGCACTTGTCCACCCATGTTAACTTCGTATATAATGAACTATTGCGGTCAAGTTTTTTTTTGGTTAAAGCTCACTCTAAAAACCATTATTGCCATTAATAAAAATGACAGTTTTTCGAATAGAAGATACTTATAAAAAATGACAAAGGTCAAAAATCTAAGCTCTTTGGCGCGTCCTTCACTGTGTTCTGTTTTTGAAACGCCTATTTTTTATTATTTTTTTCCTAAATTCTCCTATTGAACGGATTTTCCTATATTCAGGAATATTGAACTATATGTAGCTTTAACAACAAATTTTTTTGATCATTTAATCAAAAGTTATTGTTAATTGAATTTTGTCCACCCCAAAAACACCTAATTTCTTTGACGTATTTGTGCAGTCTCGCTTAAGGCCATCATGTTACGTGGACAATCCCTACCGCCCGCCCCCGCTCCGTTTTCTTGAGATCTAATGCCCGACTAGTGCAGACCTGTGCAAAGTTCAACGTGCTTCGGAATTAATATTTTTTTATCGGTGTGCGCGAGTTTTTTTCCGATGAGTGCCTAATTTCTTCGATATTTGATTTTATACTTAAACACGAGTTGTAATTTTTTAAACTTATTTTGTGTAAGCACGCTGTAATTACTCGCTTCCGTAATTGTAAGATAAAACAATTCGTTAAATACTCGAAAATCTAAAAAAATATTTAGGTGCTTTTCTAATTTCTTTGGAGCTAATTTCTTCGGATTTCTTTGGCATTAAGCTCCAAAGAAATTAGGTTTTGTCCAAAGAAATTAGGACGTGGTTGAAAATTCTACTAAAAGATTTTTTTTTTTGCTTTAGTGAGCTTTTAATAACTTTATTGGGTATTTTAGGGTGCATTTTGTTCGTAATATTATATTTCCTATATTGTTTTCTTTTCTACATGATCAGCAATAGAAAAAAAAGATCATTCACTGTTTAATTTACAAATTGTAAAAAAGATTTTATAAAGTGAAATCTTTATTTAGTTTTCTACTAGTACCTAATGAACACAAGAGTTATTATATATAAATACTTATTACAGATTTGAAATCAAAATGGCACCAAAATAAAAGTGTGCTATTAAAATGAAGCCAAAACCAAAAATAATACTGTTTTGTAGTAGAAGTCAGTCGCAACACACAATTAATTCAAAAAACTGAAGTAGAAGAAGACTGATTTTTTGTGAATTTAGTTTTAAGACTACATTATTTTATTTTATTTTACAATAAAAAAGAATTTAAAAAGAACTATATATTTTTTATAAAGAGTTTGGCTAAATAGCCCTGGACATGTAGTATAAATTATGAAAATAATATTTTAAACTTGTTAAAACTACAAAGTGTAGTCAAACTACTTTTTGTTCTTTTAGATAATAATTAAAGATTACAAAAAGATTTAGAACTTGTTTTTGTTTAATATTGACATAGATGGAATATTAGCAGGATAAATGTAGATTTAAGAAATTTTTTTTTAAAACAATTTAGCTGTTTTTCTGTTTACTTGAATAAATAAAAAAACTACCTAATCATAAGTTCAAAGATGCCTGCTTAAGGTCTTACCCAAATAAAAACCAAAAGATAAAATTAGTCTAAAGATTTACAGCAGGATAAATATCTCTGTTTCATCATAACTACAATGAAAAAAAAGAAGACTGGCATTTAGTTTAGTATGTAGTAAAAAATAAAACAGAAATTGTTTAATAATTTAATACAAGTGAGATTCAGATCTTAGATCTAAAAAAAATGTCGTACCTCATTTTTAATAAACACCTTGATCGAAATACATGCCGTTTTAATTTATTTATATTAATCATAACTGATTTATGTTAAATAATTAAACAAAATGGAATTAAACTTATACATACATAATTTGCATGGCGCATTATTCTAATATCTTTGGCGCAAGTTTTGCATTTTTCTAATTTCTTTGGCAATGTAATTTTCAAAATGCTAAAACTTAAAAACTCCTGATGTTATTTAAGGCAGAATAACATATTTATACATGTAATTAAGTCGTTTACAAGGTATGTTATCTCATTTATCGAAAATATTAAAAAAAAATTGCGCCATAGAAATTAGAAAATTTCAGACGAAATCTGATATTCACCCTGGGGTTGTTATAGCCATTATAACAATAACGATCTCATTAACATTACAATAGTAATTGTAACTGACGGGTGAACTTTGGACCTCGTGCAAAGTCCGTCCGGATCGCTACCACCATCTTGCTCGCTAATTCTGCGGCTAAGCAGCATTGCTTGCAGTGTTGTGTTCAGGCGTGGAGAGCAAGACAGCCGGCATAATTACTGGCACAAGAGGTATTCCATCTTAGCCCTCTGGGTTGGCAACGCATCTGCAATCTCTTTGGTTTCACGGGTGTCTATAGGCGGTGGTGATCACTTACCATCAGGTGACCCACTTGCTTGTTTTCCTTTTTATTAAAAAAAAAACAAAGATTTGATAAATAAATTGTTCTATTCTATTCCTTTCAATAGAACAACCTATTATGTCTGGGTGCAAGCCGGCGAAACCTTTAATTATGAGAACATAATTAGCGACAAAAGTATAAACCTAAATTAACTATAAATAAAAAGGAAATACAAAGGTTTCTGTCTTGCTGTTAAACCCAAATAAAGAAATGAACACCTTATATTGAATGTATCTAAATACCTACATAAATCCTTAAAAAAGGAATGGATTTTCTCTGTTAGCCTCGTTTGGCTTTCACAGATTTAGAGGATGAGCAATAAGTCTGAAGGTTACTCAGCAATATTATATCTCTTAGAAAAGTTACATTTCAGAATTTTCACATTTTATCGGCGCCGTTCTCGTTTTTAGGGGATTAATTTTTATCATTTCAGACATATTTTGCGCATCATATCGTTAGCCGAATTTCAGTTGCCATAATTGTGTCATTTGCCATAATATCCATTTACCCGAAAGCCACTTTCTCTAAAACCGTAACCTTTTAGGTAATTTTTAGGTTAGGTTTGGTTTAAAACAATTCTGAATACTTCACTGTTTAATAAAGAAAGCCTTTCGGGCAGATGAATATTATGGCAACTCATACGATTATGGCAAATAAAATTCGGGCAAACAAGAGGAAACCATATTAATGCATTAGTTAAGGTAACCGTCCCAATGGTTGACACGCGGGGGACAATAAACTGGAACAAATTACCTTGCTACTCAGCGAAACCAGTGCTGTGTACGTCTAAAACAGTTATGTCTGTGTGAGGTATATTTTTATGCAAAAACCCACTCTGTTCCGCTTCCACGCGAAACAACACGCGTACAAGCACAACACAACGTCATTGTCTTAAGTTTTTAATCGTATGTTTTCGTATGTTCTCGTCATAATGCGGCTGACATGTTCAGTTGTGACCAAACCAACCTTAAATAAATTAAGATTTTCAAAAATATAGAATTTGTCCCACTGATTGACGGTGACCCAATAGTAGACAAGAAACTACGGAAGCATACGAGTAAGAACAAGAGACAATGATGTCAACTACTGGTAAAAACAATGCAAGTGTCAAGCATGGTACAGTTACCTTAGATCAAAATCATTTACGCTTACAAAATCCCCTCCCGTGCCGCTGGTAGGCAGCAGTGGCCTTAATTTGCCCTTTGACGAACGTCATTTTCCACCGTAGCTGATATTTTTTTGATAAAGAGAATAAAGTTGGCCTCCTACATTTTTGTACACTATTTAAATCTTTACCCAAATCTTCTTTCAGCACAAAATGGCTTGCAGGAAAATGAAAAATTTGAAAAAAATGCTGATCCCGACGGAAATGTTGCATTTTCAAAACTTAGAGTTTTTCATCTCTTTGCCTTTATACGATATTATTTACTTGTACGTACTCCATACATGAACTTTGTACAATCCGCCTCAGAAGTACCTGAACATTTTAGTACCTTGTCGCTGTCAGTGATATGACAAATTCGAGCAACTCTTATTTCGTTCGTTACTACGAAAAGATTCTTAAGTGTTACAAATACAAAATACAAATCCATTTATTTGCTAGAAATCAAGTACAAAATAAGATGGTAGATACATGTAACTGTAATGCTGTAAAATTATATTTGATTAAATAAATAATAATAAATAAATGTATAAAAGAACATGTGAATTCTGCCGTTTGTCGGCGTGCAAAGCATAAATAAATTTACATTACATTTAAATGAGTAAGTATAATTAAGTAAGTATATCAATTTCATATAATAAGTCAAAAAAGAGTAAATTAAAATCTTTAAACTATGTAGTCAAATTATCATCTAAATGTTCTTTAATTGAATAATAAAAAAAATCCAGTAGCCATTCATGAATCTTACGTTTAAACATACAATCTGTTAAGCTACTTCATGAGTGTCATGACAATACAATGAAATAAATAAAATATAGGCTAGGGCAACGATTCTTAACGCACGTTATAGACTAGGAGGTCACGACAAATTTGGCAACGATCACCAATATGGCTGATCCGAAGTTCACAAGATAAAGGGCAACTCCGTGATGCCAACTATGTCGGTCTGCCTGCGCTAAGTGGTTGCGTTATCGATATATGGCACCTGCAAAACCAGTTATCGTTCCCAAAAAAAACGATAAGGTAAATGGCTGAATAAAGTACAGAAAGGAAGTACCGGTTGCACTCATGTAAATTCTGCAAAAACTGAACAAATATTTGGTCGCGTTTCGAAGTTCAGCTCGTTTAAAGACCCTTGATCGTTGCCAAAAAAAAAACGATATTGGAAATGGCTGGCCATATTGGTGATCGTTGCCAAATTTGTCGTGACCTCCCGTAATTTTAGTTGAAAGAACTCATTGCTACAGAGCGACCGCTGCCTCATGATTATTAGTCCACCCCCTGTCCTGTAGGTCACCAACTCTTTACATACTATAAGGTACAGTTGCTATTTTTCCCTGTCTGTTCGAAATTCTTATAATGTATCTTCGACTGCCTTCTCCTTCTAAACCACGCTACGGATTTTGTTGCGGGTTTCATTGTCACTTAAAGATTTTAATAGAGAAAGTATTTACGTGCATTTCATCCCAATTGTAACCATGTAAAGCTGAGGCGAATCGCTAGTTATTGCTATAGACTAATTTAGAAAGTAGGTACTTAAGTGTTACAAAGGACGAATTAAAAAAATAATTGCTATTTCTATTGCTCTACATTTACAATTTCCATTCATTTATACTTAAGGGCGTTGTGATCCGATATAGATAATGAGCCAGAAAAGAAATTTATATGGCTTAATGCTATTACGAGTATTATAACTTCGTTACAAGAAGTATGTGTTTAAAATAACATCAAAAAGAAATCCCAGTTCTAATCCTCTATTTTAATAGAGGGAAAATAACACGGGCGGAAAGGTTAGATATTCTGCTCGTAGATAACTCTTTGCGTAGCTCAGTAATAGCACCTCGTACATTACATTCTTTAAGAGGAGTGTGAACCCAGCGCTCTGCATACAAACGGCGATAACGTTTTCCACCCTCTAAACCTTAACCTATAGCCATGATTTTTTTGTATGTTGTCATTATGCCCTAGAACTAGGTTTGTATGTATTGATTTTTTAAATATTTTTTAATAGTTTCAAGAATATTGACGCTTTTGTGTTTTGTATGAAACTCCTAAAATGCAAATATTGACAAATCTACGGAAAATATTAAAAAAATAAAAACATGCAAACCTAGTTCTAAGGCATAATGACAACATACCAAAAAATCATTGCAATAGGATAAGGTTTAGAGGGTGGAAAACGTTACCGCCCTTTGTATGGGGAGCGCTTTTTAGGGCTGGGTTCACATTCCTCTTAAAACAAGACACTAATGTAATGAATGCTCCAAAATCTACCGAATTGGCGTCAAGTCGCTCATCTTTGAGTCTTCTATAGGATATATTTTAGGAAGTGTAACCTACGGTTGCGTTACCTCTAGCAAAGAATAAAGATCTTGCTACAATATCCACCAATTGACCTACCTAGTCCCAAACCAAACAAAGCTTGTACTAAGGATACTCTATAATTAATTAATAGATTCAGGCGTTACTTTGTGGAGGTCCATATCAAAAAACTGAAACAAATTACCTTGCTACTCCGCGAAACCAGTGCCGGGCTCGTGCAAAATAGCTGCGTCTGAGCGATACATATATTTTCATGCAAAAACATATATGTGTCGCACAGACGCAGCTATTTTGCACGAGCCCGGCACTTGTTTCGCGGAGTAGCAAGGTAATTTGTTCCAGTTTGTAGATACTCTGTAAATAAATACATACTTTAAATACGTACCAGACATCCACAATTCAGGTACAAAAATTCATATTTATCATACGCATACACTCCTGAACAGTTATCCCCGCAACATATGGCTTAGTCTACACTAACCTTTACACTTTCCGTGGTCGTTTGTGGAATTGACTTTCCACCTCGTTACTGTCTTTGCGCACTTCCAAGGAATAAAATGACTGCTCCCCGCCTTAGAATTTCCAGTCAATTACGATCTGGACACTTTCAACTTTCCTGTGTAATCCCGATCCGTCTACAGCAGTGGTGTCACTTTTCACCAGATGAGAATTTGTTCTGGCGCTCTAGAATTCGCCTGTGGATAAATCAGGCCCTCGGAGTAGGACACCGAAGATACGATGAGGACACTCAGAGGCGGATGTAGAATAAAATAGAATAGAACCATTTATTTCAGGGTGCTAAGAATAGAATAAGAATAGAATAGAATAGAATATAATTATTTATTTCGACCATCTATGGGTCATAAACTCGAATCTGTTAGTAGCTTACATTCAAAACTTAATCTAATGTTAGTTACACATGAGCACAATTAATAATAATAAATATAAATTTAATTCAAGAAATTCAAACAGAATTGGAATTTAAAATTAGAATTTAGAATTGTAACATTTTTTTTTCCTTATTATTATTATAAGGTCAGCTGAGCTAAGCTAAGGTCCATAAAAAATACCTTAATGACTAACATACATATTTATAAAATAAAACATTAAAATTAGCACGTTACTACTTTAAAAAACTTAGGCTCTCATCGTAGAGCCGCAGGGCGTTATAGTAGGACCGCTGAGTGTAACTGGCCAACAGGCTGCATGTATAAAATGACTGAGCACATTTAGTAACATTTAAACAATAATTATCCAGCATGAGGTCGGTGCAGGCGGCATGAAATGTCATAGCCGCACTTTGCAATTACCGCTCTGCTGATTAATGTTCTATTGCTAACCGAAGCACGCATGCGGGATTAGCAAAATACGGGAATCTTTTAATCATCGAGTTCATTGCAGATTGGGTTGCCAGATGTAAAACTAAAAAGTCTTGACAAAAGACTGACGAGACTTTTTTGTTGCTGAGGGTGTTCCAGTTGCAGTCACGACATTATGCGCACTTAGGGTCCCTAACATGACCGCCCGGGTTTAACTACCCCTCCTTACGTCTCTGTCAAACTAGTGTCATAAGAAAAGAACGCACATAGAGATAAACTCAGGTAAGGTAAACCGAACTTGTATGAATAGTTTATTTATTCAGTCAAAATAAAATTACATCATAAATTATATAACATAATATGTAAGTACCTACCTATAACTATATGACTGATCCATAACACTGGAAATCAAACCAGACGTAAGGGAGAATTTATTTTGTTTTATAAGTAAACTTATCCAGTAAAGGACGCGGATGGAATTTGAAAACATGAATGTTCAGTTCAAACATCAAATGCGTTCCCAAAGCTTGCCTAAGAAAGAAATCTCAAGATCCGTATGTAAGGATAATAACACCTATAATGCGAGATAAGTTTTGGATTCGGATATCTAACTTTATAGATACTTATTATAACTTTTGGGTGCGGGCGCATACATGATCTAAGAGAGGTCTATAATATGTCGACTCCCCGAAAATCGATTTCCAATTCTTTCTTCTATTACCCAACAAGTCGTATTTTCAATCAGTAATAAATATCTTGAAAATGGTGCCTTCTTTACAAGGATTTTGATTTAATTAGCGATCAGTTTACGCCTCAGGCTCGACGCCAAGCATCAAAACTATACTGGCATTTAAAAGATGTAATGAGAAGAGTGTTGAGATGAGTTGATTGTAATGAGAAGATTTTCGCTCCAAAGTCAATTAAACAATTGATAGTCAAACTCATATAATTCAGCATATTACCTTAAAAACTACTTAATTATCGAAACCGCCATCACCTGCGCCTATCTCTCGAACATAACTTTTTTTAATGGATTAGTGAGAAAAATTAGAAAGCGGGTCATATAGATCCCTCGTGTACCTCCAGATCTCTTGACTGCGACAGTGGGACCATGCTAACATATTGACGGTTAAAAGGCGAATGGATTCAAGCGCCACTTTGGGCGATATCCTACTATCCTACTCAAGGGCGGATCCAGGATTTTTTTCTAGGAAAAAATCAACAATAACGGTTAGAAATAAACTTGAAGTACGGCACGTGGCCCCGTGCCCCCCCCCCCCCTTAAATCCGCCCTTGATCCTAACTAATCATTACAAATGCGAAATTAATGATGTTTGAATATTTGGATAATGTTTGGACATTTAGATGTTTGGATGCTTGTTCCGCAATCACGCATTAACGGCTGGACTGATTTAGATGAAATTTTATACACAGATAGATCAAATCCTAGATTAAAACATAAGACACTTTTACCCCCTGAAAATTCCGTTTAATCCCGTAAAATGCATAAATAATCCCGTGCGGGCGAACCGCGGCTAAAAGCTCGTTCAGTTATACAATATATGAGCAATTGGGCATGTGCATTGACTACACAATTCGCGCCGGTAGGTTCCAAGTATTACGTGGTGCATTTAACTGATATGACTGCGTCCACAGCCTCGTATCTTAAACTCGTTGAACGTGCCACCTTATCTTCGTTCTTTGTGTCCCTTCCGTTGAACTTTTGTTATAATCATCCATTCTGATTATCAGTTCCGATAAGGTAATCTTCCAAAGAGGGTACCATCCGTTGGGATGTAATATTTATAGGGACATAGCTTCATGAATCATGCCATAGTTATTCCATTATTAAACTGCATGAATACCTAGGTAATTTTGCCATGGTGCCCGCGGTTTGCCGGAATGAGTTTTCGCCTCTCTAGCACAGAATTAGTAGTTCAAGGTTCAACCATTGAATTTTTAAAAAATCTATTGGACCTACAAAATATGTTTCTAATGCCTATGTTATTAAAAAACTAAACAGTGACGTTGGTGGCAGATACGTCCGCTATCTGAACAGTTTCAATAGGTATTGTCTGCTCAATACAATAGGAACCATGACACTGCAGCCGAAGGTCCCCGATTGGCCTGAATAAGTTCGAAAATCACATGACTGTTTAGTACCTTCGTATTGCCAAATATACGGCAATACAACTTAAGGTCGGGCAACGGATTAGCGGTTCGGTTAGGATCGCTGGTTACCATGGGTGGCGGGAATCACTTCCCATCAGGTGACCCGCTTGCTCGTTTGTCGCTCTATTCTACTATCTCTCTGTACTTTTAACATAAAATTACCGTGAGACTCGGAGATATTAATAAAACGGATCACTCACGTATTTTTAAGTCGAGAAATGCCCGACATGTTTCGGACCAGCCCGTGGTCCTTAATCATGAGCCCCCGCGGCGGTGGCGCGACGACGCTTGCGTACCGAGGCCCTGACAGCTCGGCTGCTCGGTACAGGTCACCGCTGCGGGGGCTCATTATTAAGGACCACGGGCTGGTCCGAAACATGTCGGGCATTTCTCGACTTAAAAATACGTGAGTGATCCGTTTTATTAATATATCTGTACATTATCTGTATTTCTGTATATCTTTACTTACCTACTTATAGATAAATAGATACAAAAATACATATATATAACATCCAAGGCTCGGGTACAAACATTCATATTCATCATACAAACATTTTCCCCTCCCGGGAATCGCACCCGAAACCTCAAGCTTGGTAGTCAGGATCACTAACCACTATATAGCTTTAGAGAGTGTCTGCAGGTAGAGCAGTTGCCCCTTGCCTTATTACAAACTACCCTAGAGACAGTGCGTAGGTGTGATGGCAATTTTTTTTTTATAAAATTGGGCGGCAAACGAGCAACTGAGTCATCACCATCACCCACAAATACCCGCAACAAATTGCAGATGCGTTGCCAACTCAGAGGGCTAAAATGGAATACCTCTTGCCAATAATTGTACCGGCTGTCTTGCTCTCCACGCCGGAATACATCAGCGCAAGCACTGCTGTTTAGGCTTTGTTAGCGAGTAAGATGGTAGCGATCCAGACAGCTTAGACTTTGCACAAGGCCCTACCACCCGCTAAATCTTGCTTCTTAGCGTCATTGCCCCAAGGACCCCCGGTAGATATACGCATGGGCGTACCCAGGGGGGCAGGGAGGGGCAGCTGCCCCCCCCCCCCTGGAAATCTCGCAGAACATGTATGAACTCGCCTAATGACTTATCAAAGTGTAAACGGGGTCTTATGCTCTAACTTTTAAATAAACCGCGCAGAAGACACTGGCAAAATGCACGGTGCAATTGCCGAAAAACCGCGCGCGACGATGGCTTACGAAGATTACCGAATCTAGCATCTGACTTGCCCCCCTAATCCAGAAGCTGGGTACGCCCATGGGTATACGCCTATGCAAGTAGGTATCTTTGACAAATATGGGGCGCTTCACGCTAAGGGCTCATACATTAAGCGCGAGTTCATTTTATAGTTCCCCGTGGAGCTCCATATTCGTACTCCCTTCGTACCTACTTTATATGTAAATGTTCCGAATTACTGGAAACACGTTTTCAATTTACGGCTGGTCCCTTAGCTAAATGATATAAACAATGCATGGTGAATGTACTAAATGTCAAAGGCAGGTAAACATTTCCATACATCTACCTACTATGAAGATATCTATACCTACGTATATACTTCTGCCGGTTCCTATATAAAAAAAAGATCCCTACGAATTGAGAATCTCCTTTTTTTGAAGTCGGTTAAGAAACAGACAGTATTGCCACAAAATAAATAATAAGGTAAATGATGTGTGGTTGACACGCGTGGAATAATAAACTGGAACAAATTACCTTGCTACACCGCGAAACCAGTGCTATGCACGTACAAAACAGCTACGTCGGTGTGTGTGTTTTTTTTTAAATAGCAATGACATCGTTCGGTAACATTCTGCTGGCTCATTTCATTAAATATTTCAATCTTGATTTCATTTTAATATACTTAATTTATTAAAGTTTAATCCATTAAGACTCCTAGGCCCTACTAATATTATAAATGCGAAAGTAATGATGTTTGTATATTTGGACGTTTGTTCCTTAATCACGCATTAACGGCTGAACAGCGTTCTAGATGATAGCAAACAAATAGATTACATTATGTCCTGGATTAAAACATAATTTAAACTTTTTAGCCCGTAAAATCCCGTACAATGCATAAATACAATGATGCGAGCAAAGCCGCGGGTAAAAGTAAAAATGAAATTTATAAAGAATATTGTAAAAGGATTGTACTTACGGCAGAGTCTCTTTTTTTTTTGCTTGACTTGGCTGGGGCACTGCGATGCCCCCGTATATAATCAATCAAAACCTAGTTTCAAGACCATTATTATGTGATATGATATGGTACCTACTCAGGATCGTTTTCTACTAGAGGGTTGAGCGTTTAGAATACCTACCTACTTAATACCTAGGGCTTCTGTGACATGGTATGAAAGTAAGTTTTTATTTTATCAAATGCAAAAACTAAGGGATCTTGTCCAAAGTGACGAATGAAAAAGAGGGACGTTGCTTTATATTCTTCTTAAGTTCCAAAGTAAAAGCTTTCCAATATTAAATAGGTCCCCAAACACAATCAATACATTTGCTGATTGTCTGCTTCCTAATATTAAAAGCTCCGTAGCCTCCTAATGGACCACAATACTTGTTATAATTCGCTAGAGTTCTTCAAAGCGATTTAGAGAAAAATTCAATCCCCTATTTTCCCCTTACGTATTGATAGATGATTATTAAATAATGGAGTTGCCTTTGTTGCCCGCTCAATGCATTATCACACATGAAATCGCACAGCTTCTAAAACTAATTGAAGGGTAGATACAGGGGTACAGGGAAATAATATTTCTAGTTAGGTACATTATTGTATTTTATCGCGAACTCTACATTTTAAGATTAAAATCTCATTAAAAAGTAACTAGACAAGTTCTTTCCGTGTATCTTGCAATAATTATGTATGTAATATGTACTGTGTATTTAGGACGGTAGGTAGGGCCCCAATTTTTGATCCATGCGAGATTAATCTTACATTCGAGATGGGATGGAAAGGAATGACAGATTTCAAAAGATTTGCTTAATTGTTTCCGTCTAAGGTGAATCTTGCGTGAGAATTGCCCTGCAGATAAAACTCAATAAGTAATGCACATAATAATAAAAAATAACAGTAATAGTAGCAATTTGAGGTACAATTAATTAATTTTATAATAATTATTCGTTGAAAATACCGCATGTTCAAAAATGCTTGCGTAGAATGGAACGCAATTTAGTTAAGGAGTTCCCCGATAGATGGCGCATAACGCAACTTCATTTTATCAACAATGCACCAATCAGAATGCGAAAAGTGTCTTAGTCTGTGACGTCATTACTTCCACGTTGGAACTCCCAAATGTCATTATCGCTTTTGTGTATAATTTATTGTTTGTGATGCAAAATGCATTAATGTTATTAAATAAATTGCAACTACTCCATGAATGTGTTACGTGAATGAAACAACCATGTTGTAAATCATAAATTCGTTCAATTATGGTGACCTCAAAGTGGGATTACGGTGATAAAAATGACTCAAGTTAACGACGATTTACACGGATTATTAGAATATCTCGCTACTGACGACCACGGACTGGACAGATTGAACCCTAAAAGTGATAAAATGGATGATTTCCAACAGGATAATTTCATTGTAAGTCAATAGGTTAACCTTATTTTTATCTCCGAACAAGCGTATGTTGCAATCTGCGAAGTTGATAACATATCTAGAGTAGCCCCGGTACTGCGGCAATGAGACGAATTTAGCGATTGATATATGAAACAAAACTCGCGGGTGATACGATAGACGGCCGGTGAAGTAATAGTGGTCGTGAGCGCACCTCGCAAAGCAGCTTTCGTGGCTCCCACTTTTACCGTTATACTTACGTTCATTTCGTTTTGGGATCGGTCGCGGCCCGCTCGCCAATAACTACGCTCCCAAATATTAGTTATCTAATTACTTGCAAGTAATAATAACATTAAATTAGTGATTAATAGGGTTTTACCCTGACATATTATTGTTGCTCGCGTTAGTCAGTGTCTCTCGGCGCCCGCAACGTACCCGGCGTTTTGCGTAAACAAGCGTTTTACGTTGCCAGCTAGGCACCATGCGGTTGCTATCACTGCCATATGCCATTTGAATATCCAGCAGTGCCTTTAAATTTTTTTCCGCTACAACTGACTGTAGACCTCAGTGATTGTTGTGAGATGTTTAATTAACAATTGCTCTGTGACTTTTAAGTTTGTGACATTTTTGTGTCAAGTGACTCAAGTTGTAGTTTTGATGTTGTAATATTGTGACGTTATGGAGATGGATAAGAAACTGGACTTAATGTCCTTGTTCGAGGTAATCTATCTAATTTTCTGTTATTAGTAGTCATTAGCTTCTGCAGAGGTCTTATCAATTGTTGTTATAGTGTTCCAGTGATAACAATTTACCTTCTATTGCTAGACATGGTTACATCCATGCTTAGATAAGAGATACCATGCTGAAACTGTGGGCATATAAATTTGCAAGCAAGCATTTCATATAGTTATTTTTCAGAAGCCACATTGCCAGCTTTCTCTTCAGACTTTCTGAAGTCTAGAAAATGAAAGTGATTGGTAACCTGCTCCCTTTCTCTCGCAACTTTTAAATGTGTCTTTCAATTATAATGATGCGTTTAAATCTTAATGAGGATCATTATGATTATCATTACTTTTAATTAAATTCTAATTAACACTATTGACTTACATAGTACTTGTACAAGTAGATTTAATATAGTTATGTTTATAAGGCAGTCTTTTTACCTGGCTACAGCAAAGCCAAAAGGAAAGTATATGTTTTTAGCAGTCTATGTATATTTCATAATTGATGTTAACAGGGTCCCAGTTGGTAGTTGGAAGCACCTGTAAATATAAACGAGTTATGTTACTGTCTGACTGACAGACAATAAACATATTAAACCGCTAAAGATAGAAATATATAATTTTGAACATGTTCTGTATAGGATGTAGAAGTGCACAAAGAAATTATTTTTTGGAAACTTCACCATTATGGACGTTAAAAGTGGGTGGAAGTTAATATGTGATCTGAAATTTAACAAGAAATTTAAAATTTTGTATGGAATTCTTGAGCAGGAACTCGGCTAAGACCCCTGTCAATAATAGACTTAATTAAAGTAATATAAACAAGGAAAAATAGCTTTAGAGTTTGTTTTCCTGTAAATAACCTTCCAAGTATAATGGAATCCAAACATAATTAAATACCATCACATCACAAGTAATCCCCACTAGGAAGGAAAATAAAAGCATACTTAACCGAGTAATAGCTAACAAATGTTTTAAGGCAAACTGCTTAGAAGTAACAACAAGTAGTCAATCTTGACCAAAATCCTAGAATTAGGTAATATTTTGAGCTGCACAACTTATCTATTCCATTAAATACTTTATCTCTTTCTAAAGTCCACTCTTAACGATCAACCCTTGTAATTTTTTTCTGTTAGTGTCAGAGAAGATGGCTATTTATTGTACTATTAGTTTCTGATAATTTTAATCAGTAAAACTTGTATTTATTAAGATAAAATAAATAAATAAGTCTGTATGTTGGATAGAAAAATATACATATTATAGTATCTTCATCCTCACTTGTCTTAAGAAGTAAACAACATTCTAACCTAAAATTTTACTTTTTGCCACCTAAATATCCTTTATGGTCTAAATCAGTAGTTCCCAAACTAATTTTTCTCGTGGACCACTTTTAAAATTTTACTGGTTTCGGTGGACCCCCTGCTGCTACATTTCTACCCCCAGCAAGTCTCCCGTGGACCCCTAGGGGTCCACCTGGATCACTTTGGGAATCACTGGTCTAAATAAAACATATCCAATTTAAAGTGATTTATAATTGGTCGCTTTGTAATGTTTTATTCAAACAGTAAACAATATTTTGATGGCATAAACTGAAATGTTTGTTGCATAGCAAAATCCGGCCATAAGTATCTTTTGCATAATTATTTTTGACGCCTTTTTCTTAAACTACACTCGTATGTTGGAAAAGTACATGAAGCTCAATAGAAAAGTGGCCGATGTAAATAACTGGAAAAGTATAAGTGGCCACCTCTTAGTCTGCCACAACGTTTGGGTTGCCAGGTGATAATACATAATTATCGTATTCATTTAAATTTTACATCAAATTCAAGCTATTATCTTCCCCCGTACAGTGGAATAAGGTTGCCTGAGTAAAAGATGCCGCGAATTGTGGTTGCTAGCATTTAAATAAAACATTATTATGGGAAAGGTACTTGTGGCAAGGTTTTTCTATGTAACCAAGGCATTGTATGACCCCACATGTAACCTTATATTTCAATCACATTTTTTTTTTTATACAACATAGGAAGGCAAACAAGCAAGTGGGTCACCTGATGGTAAGTGATCACCACCGCCTATAGACACCTGCAACAACAAAGAGAGTGCAGATGCGTTGCCAACCCAGAGGGCTAAGATGGAATACCTCTTGTGCCAGTAATTACACCGGCTGTCATGCTCTCCACGCCGGAACACAACAGTGCAAGCACTGCTGCTTAGCGGCAGGATTAGCGAGCAAGATGGTGGTAGCGATCCGGACGGACCTTGCACAAGGTCCTACCACCCGCAAAACATTTCGATCAAATAACAGATAGGTGCAGAATTTTGCAGTAGGATCTTAGACTACTAGATAGATCTGTTGCCCTAGTAAACCCTTACATGTAAAATTCATTGAAATTGTTAGAGGCTCTTACGAGAAAGCAATTTTAAAAAAATTAATAAAGAGATTGGTAAATATTGCCTGAATAACAAATACAGAATAAGACTAACTGTTTTAACTCTCAGCTCTCATTTGTCTTATTTATGTTACAAGTAGGCTGTACATACAATTCTATATGGATGCTGTTATTAATTGCAATACCTTCCCATCATAGGTACCAGATGATTAAGCCCCTTCCTCCTGTCAAGCAGAGGGTTTGCATATCTGAGTCTGTTATTTTTCTGAAGTCATGACAGAAAAATTTGTGAAGAAACAGAAAGCAATTTAAGGGTCTTGTTTTAACTTTCCAATCTGCACTAAATTTCAATTGGAATATAACAAATAGGTACCTATTAATTACTTAGGCTAAACTAGAATATTTAGATAATATATAACAATGTGAATGATTTTGTTACAGATGGACCCTTGGCAAGGTCCAGATGACCTGGAAAATATTTTCTCCCTCGAGCAAGGATCGCTGAACTTTCTGGAGGAATCCATGCCGGATTTCAACCTGGTTCCGGAAAATGTCTCTCAACCCTCGGGAGCTGTGAGCAGTTCGTGTTCAGATAGTGGACTCTCCAGTGATCCTGCTGAGTTGTAAGTTGTATTACTAGATTTAATATGCGTCTGTTCGTATGTCATTCTCATTACATCAATACGTAAAATGGTTGTACTTTCCCATCTTGTCCTGATGATGTTTCGTGATGAAGTGAAACACGTGTAGAATGGCCCAAAATGACGGTTGTTCAAGGCCCTTACATATGAACGGCCTGCTGGCAACGATAGCTATCGCCAGCAGTCGCGTTAGTAGTCTTTAGTTGTCGCGCGGTTGTCGACGGCCTTTCGACGCATAAAACCGAAAACGCAAAACACCAACTACGCAAAATGCCTAAATAGCAAAATACCACATTAGCAAACATTAACTTACGGAATCCCTTAATATGTTTGTCAAGAAGTCTAATGATGTGGAATGGACATTCTAATATAGTTAAAAATGTTGTCCCATTTTTTCGTAAAAGCCGATACAAAATAACAAATTGACTGTATTGATCTCTGTATGTTATTTGGGTGCAAGAACCCATATAACCCCGGTTTTTCCTTTTTCGTCGCCATCAGTCTAGTGCTGATATTTAAAAAACATCAATTTTAAATTAAAAACTTAACACAGCTACCCAGGTGATTCAACAATGCTCTAAATTAGCAGATCGAGCCTGTTGGCTGCTGTTTCTGTAATCATACTCATTCTTTCATCATCTCAATGACTCATATTACGAGAAAGGTTGTCCCTTGTTTCTAGTGATTTAAAATATGAAAGACTATTAAGTTTTTTCTTTTAACAGATGCCATTAGATATCTCCGAACGATTAGGTGTTCAGACATCTATTTTAACGTTAAGCGAACGTTTAACGCGATAAAATCATTGTTAAGTTACCTTGGCGTTTCCACCGTGTTGCAACGGCCGTGGTCACGAGTAGACAACAGACATTTAAACAGTGTTGTGTTGTGTATAATCTTCAGTGTGTGGTCGTTCAAACATTTCTGAACATGCTCTAACGCCTTTAACAATGGCGTCGCATTTTTGGGTCCCTTGATCACTCCACTGTATCTGAACACGATGATGACGTGGTGACTCATCGAGATGATTCTACTCGAGACCACGGCACGGCTGTTGCAATACGATTGAAACTTCGAGATAAATTAAAACAATATTATCTTCGCGTTAACGTCCCGATAGACGTTATAAATACGTGTGAAAACAGCGACTGTTTAAAACAATCTTCTACAAATTTTAGTATGTGTTGAATAAAATATATTACAATTTATTCATAACAGCATTGTTCGTTATTTTTAAAAGCACTAATTCTCCATTATTCAAATAATAGTACTTTAAAACATTACGTTACCGGAAAATTGCAATATTATTTATTGCAACGATAAATGCAACGTTTTCGATACATCTTTTTGCAGTCGACTGTTCTTTATAGTCGTTCACCCATGACACAACAATGAAATGTACGGTCGTATGTATCCAAAACGATGCGTTCGTTAACATTCTAATCAGGACACCTAAACTAGGACATGACGATACACAAATGCATTCCGTAGCAAAGTACAGCTATGACTAAAGTGTCAATGGAAATAGTCAACTGGACACTCGAACCACTCTAGCAATTACCACTCTTATGGCTAACTGTTTTTGGTTTTGTTTTTGTTTATTATATGTTAATTTATCTTCTTTTTTTAGCTCTTGCTCTTTGTCTGTCCCTACTATGATACTCCTTTCACACACTCAAAGGTTAACTGGATGAGATCCCTTAAAGGGATAAGCTCGCCTTTGTACATCACTGAATCTCTTTTTGTAATTTATGTTTTTTGTACACTAAAGAATTTACATACATTCACATATATAAGATTATACGAATGTTTGACGCGAATCGGGAGTTGATTTAAAGTTCATACTCGTATGTGGGTAGGTAGGAACCCTGATAAAAATACAACAGTTTTTATTATGGGACCCACCATATAAACGCTCTTATTATTCTAACAAGCGTAATTTATTTGCATACTCCATACATTCACTAGCAAAATTGCATTGAAGTGACGTCATATCTATGTAGCCATTTTATGAGAAGCATTTTCGCGGGCCTTGCCTTGCATCGTTTTCTGTGCCCGATATGTCTACATTAGTGATAGAAGAAAGACTCTAAAATTCAGTTTTTCTTCTTTTGACGAGTTCTTTGAATTTTGATAACAAATTTTGAAACTATGTTCACGTTTACGGCAGTTGAAACATGGCCGAAACGTCGAGGTAAATTAACAATGATTTTATCGCGTTTAAGTCCCGTTATTAACGTTATAAATAAACCAAATTTTGATTTTGAGATTTGATTAAGCTCCCATCAGACAGCTAGCCCTTTGTTCAGTAAAGTAGTGAAGACTCTAAGGCTAACTGCGGACCTCCGTTAAGAATGAAAGTGGTCGTTAAAATAGTAAAGCTAACTCCCTGAAGAGGCACTAGTCATATCTCATAGAAACTCGATTAACACCTGAAAACAGTTTAGACCATGAATTATTTATTATCAGGCACTATAAATTTAAATTAGACACAGACGAGTTGAAAGTTAAACTGGAAAAATATGTTTCGCGATCATGCGTCAGAGCACAATAAAATTGCTTGGTTCGCTAGAAAACTGCCTTGTGTGGCTCGCTGGATTTAAATTAAACCACATACAACTTTTTTGAACTGTATTTTTAGATCAATTAAATTAAAGTATTACAGAGCTGAGGCAACCCGTGATGGCCGACGGTGTTGCCATAACTAATAAACATTTTATGTGTGCTTCACACATATTCGCGACACAGCAAAAAATAAAATTAAATAAGAAACAAAGGCTATGAACTTAGGCTAGGCTAAAGTTGCACAAATTATATATGCATGAGTCCTACTGCTTATACAGTTACATTCAACACTATACATACTCAGACTTTAAGATAATACAGATAGAAATATAAGTTTAAATTTTTTATATCAAAGAGTAACAGTGAACATTAACAAAAATACTTTAAAATATAGCTACCTTAAGAGGCATGGTTTCTTAGTAAGTTACAGTAGGATATCATAGTAAGTAAGACTAATTAGTATTAATCAACATTAATAAACAAATTAAATGCCTTTACTCAGCACTAGCACTAATTAACTTAGGAACTTGTTTTAACAACACAACTTATTGTTTACAACTTAAATCAGAATAACACACTTACAGTGAACATAGTCTCATTGCAAAACTTATGTAAAATAGAGAACAACACAAGGTACAATTATGTTAGTGCATAACTTAGCAGCCACACTCTTGGCTTCATTTTAATAAATGCATGATAGTGAAACTATACATGACCTGCGAGGGCGCTGCTAGTTAAGACTGGAGTCTCAGTAAGTATTCTTATACATATATATCACAAAAATCTATAACTTAGAATAAGAATAGCAAATTTTAGCAATGTAGCTCACATAATAAATCTGGCAACAAATTAATAAATCACCACAAGTAACAGACAACCAAGTGCTACTTTTTAATTATTGTCATCAATGGGTAGTACACATACTTTAGTTACACTAGTGCGAATGATTGTGCCTTTTCCAGTTTTAACAGTTAAGGCTCTGACTTTACCATCACTCCCTGGGAAGGTGTCTACAACACGAGCAGTTGGCCATACCAAAGGTGGGGCATTGTCAGATCTCAACAAGACTAGCATACCTTTTTTAATATTTGGAACATCCTTATGCCATTTTGGCCTGTTCTGAAGCTGAACTAGGTACTGTTTTGACCATGTTTTCCAGAAAGATTGAACAATTTGTGTGCATTGCCTCCAGTAAGATAGCCTATTTATAGGTATATCTGTCAAGTCAGTTTCTGGGTAAGATGATAGAGAGCTTCCAGTTAAGAAATGAGCTGGTGTCAGGTAAGACATGTCATTTGGGTCAATAGTTGGTAGGGACAGCAGCGGCCTTGAGTTCAAGATGCCTTCAATTTGTATAACTACTGAATTCAGTTCTTCATATGTAAATATTTTTTGTCCTACAACCCTCTTTAAATGGTATTTAGTGGCCTTAATTCCGGCCTCCCAGAGCCCTCCAAACACTGGCGAATAGCTCGGTATAAAACTAAATTCAATACCTACTGTTAAAGCAAAATTAATTACACTGTCTTGGTGACTTTTGTTGCTATGTAGCAAAAACAAATCATGTAACTGATTTTTGGCCCCCTTGAACGTTGATCCATTATCACAATAAATGATTGATGGTTTATTTCTACGCGAAATAAATCTTTTTAGACACTGTAGAAAACACTCTGTTGTCATACTTGAAACCAACTCCACGTGAATGGCCTTTGTGGTAAAACAAACAAACAAAACTATATAAGCTTTGTATATAAATGGCTTCCTAACACGGTGTAGTTTTATTTGAAAAGGTCCACCAAAGTCAATCCCTACTTTCTGAAAAATCCTACAAGGATTCACTCTGTCTGCAGGAAGTGATCCCATTAATTGGTTTGAAGCCTTAGCTTTCAACTTAAAACAAGTTATGCATTTAAAAATTACATGCTTTATTTCTCGGTTTCCATTTACTAAATAAAACCTCTGGCTTAAACTGGCAAAGATAAGTTTTGGTCCTGCATGTAATAAAAGCTTATGTTCATTTTGTATAATGAGTGATCACTGACCTTTTGGGCAGAATCATAGGGTGTTTTTGGTGGTAAGGTAAGACTGCATGTTGCAACCTTCCTCCTACACGCATGACTCCCATGCTGTCAATAAATGGATTTAATGACTTTAAATTTGATTTTATGGGACACTGTTTTTGCAAAGCTTGAAATTCCTGAATAAAATGCTGTTTTTGCTCAGCCCTGACAATAACTTTTAATGCAAAATCTAGCTCCTTGCAAGATAAATGTGAAATTTTTCTCTCATCCTTTTTCAATTTGCAATTGTAAAAAAATCTATAGATGTATGCAACTATCCGTTTTAACTTGTCAATGGATGAGTATCTTGAAGGTAAATCAAACGTTTTCTCTGTTGAAACAGCAGCCAGATTACATATTTTTGTTTCTGGGATATTTTGTGGAATTTCAAACTTTTCAGTGTGTTTATAATTTGCATCTTTTAATGCCTGTGGACCATGCCACCATAAATTATTTGATTGAAGCAAATGAGGCTCCACTCCCCTTGACAGACAATCTGCTGGGTTGTCTTTTGTATGGACATAATGCCATGAAAAGTTCTTTGTTAATTCTTGGATCTTCTTGACTCTATTTGCTACATATACAGACAACTTAGCAGGTTCTGTCATGAGCCAGGCTAAAACAACCTGTGAGTCAGAGTACAAATAAACATCAATTATAAAACCTAATTTTTTCATTTGTTGATACACCTTGCTCACTAAAATTGCTAATAGTAACGCACTATTGAGTTCAAGACGGGGTGTACTTAATGGTTTTATGGGATTGATTCTAGATTTTGAACACATCAAGTCAACATGCACCTCTCCTTTTTTGCTGACAGTCCTCAAATACAAGCAGGATCCATTGGCCTTATTTGAGGCATCCGAGTACCCTACTAATTCCATGACTGCAATGTCATGTGTATTTAAATTTCTGTTTACAGAAATTGTTTTCATTTTTTCTAGACTATCCAGAAAGCTTTTAAAATCATTATTTAGGTCAGTTGGCAATTCTGAGTCCCAAGAAACCTTTAATTGCCAAGTTCTTTGCATTATTATCTTAGCAGAAACAATAATTGGCCCTACCAAGCCTAGCGGGTCAAATATTTTTCCTATATAACTGAGCACTTGTCTTTTGTTATATTTATCAGTGTCACGTGACAAAAGTTGTTGTGGTGTGTCAATGTTTAATGTATCTGACTGCAATTTGTAAGTAATTCCTAAGGTTTTTACAGAAGCATTGTCATCACCGCAGAAATCAACATCAGACAAATTTTGAACTTCCTTAGGAATGTCATCCAACAACCTTTTGTCATTTGAGCACCACTTGTGCAGATTAAAACCACCGAGTTGCAGCAACTGTATCAGTTGGTTTTTCATTTCAATTAATTGGTCAATATTATTATTACCAAAGGTAGCGTCATCAACATAGGTGTTATTTAATAAAATGTCTGCAGCCAAAGGAAATTCATCTTTATGCCTATATGCAAGCTCATTTAAGCACCTAGTTGACAAATAAGTTGAAGCCTTTAAGCCATATGTCACAGTTTGCAACTGGATACACTTGACACTTTCCTCCGGACAGTCTCTCCACAAAATGTTTTGTAAGGCACAGTGACTAGGATTCAACTTTATTTGTCTGAACATTTTTTGAATGTCAGCTATTAATACATACTTGTGAAGCCTAAATAAAATTAGGATGTTGAATAAGTCATTTTGAACACAAGGGGTATCAAGCATCAAATGATTCAGAGAGTGCCCTACATTTGTTACCATTGAACCGTCAAAGACAACCCTCAACTTTGTTGTTTTACTGTTTTCATTGTAAACAGGGTGATGAGGCAAAAAATAAGCCTTACCACTTTCAGTGTCATACATCTCAATGTCCACTTTTTTTGCATGCCCTAAAGCAAGATACTCATCAATAAAGGCCTTATATTTTTTAAATAAGACTGGGTCTTTTGAAAATCTTTTTTCTAGATTATAAAAGCGTTGTAGTGCCTGTGAGAAAGAGTTTCCCATATTTATTTTATCTAAATCTTGCTTTAGCGGCAAATCAACCTGAAACCGGTCATCTTTTAACATCACAGACTCTACAAAGATTTTTTCAGCCAGTGACTGTTCTGAAGTTGCCTCCCTATATGTTTCTGACACTTGTTCACACTTCCAGAATTGTTCCATAATATTTTCCATATTTTTTGAGTTATTTACTTTGGCCTCCGGCGGAGCCTCATAAACAGAAATATGACCACTGAACTGATTCTCTTGGCCCTGTCTGATGACACTGTTGTGAGGTACACTGCCAGCTATTACATAACCAAACTTTGTATTATGTAGATACAAACCTCCCGGAACAACTGGTAGTTGGTCACGCAGCAATATTTGGAAAAATATGTCACAACCTAACAGTATGCTGATTGTGTCACACTTATAAAAGTCAGGATCTGCTAAGGGTATATAAGGAGGCAGGTTGAGCCTATCTTGATTTATGTAAAATTGTGGCAGATTACAAGTTATGTTATCTATGACACTGCATGTTAGATTCAAACAATTATTGTTTGTTGTAGAATGCATTGTAAACTCTGCCTTTTGATTTATTTTGTTTTTAGACTCACAAATACCTACAAAGGTGGTTGAATCATCATATAATTTACAATTTATTTTGCCTACTAAGTCTTGCAAAATAAATGACACTTGACTACCCGAGTCACACAAGGCTCTGACATATAAATCATTACCATGGATATCTTGTAACCTTACTCTAATTGTAGGTAATAAAACACTTTTATTTTTATTTGTAGACAATGAAACTGAACTAGGCATTCCTGACTGTGTTACCTTAGTATCCTCCAACAACAAACCAACAGAATGTGGCTTGTCTGGCTGTCCAGCCTCATCTTGATGTAATAAGGGGTTGTGATCTTTTTTACACACCGAGCACTTAATATTGAGCCTACATTTAGTGCTGTGACTGTTTAAGCACAATACACACAAATTGTTCTTTTCAACATAGTTGACCCTTTCTAAAATGGCAGCAAGTTTAAATTTTTCGCACTGGTGCAACCTATGATACTTACTTTCACAAAAATTACACTTTGGTATTTTCTTGCCCGTCTGTTTACTCGTGGTGGTTGCTACCAAGGATATCCTGCGGCTACTTGCTGCATTGTTGTGGCCTTGTGTGCTGTCAGACAGCGCCTCTAGCGCACTTGCCCGTTGCTCTAGAAAGGTAAGAAAAGTATTTAAACTCGGCTCTTTATCTTTTAATTCTAAGTGGAAGCACCTAGAAGTGTATGTGTCAATTTTACGTTGCAGAATGGCAATCAATATATAATCCCAGTGCTCAGTTGGCACATCCATATTTTTTAAAGCTCCCAGATGTTGTCTGGTTTTAGATATAAGCTCACGCATGGCTGGAGCAGTGCATTTTGTTATTTGCGTTATGTCAAGTAAAGCGTTAATGTGCGCATTCACAATCCTATTTTTGTTATTAAATCGGTCATCCAGTAGCTTGAGAGCAACATCGTAATTGTCCGGCGTGAGGTTAAGGTGCTTTATGAGATCAGCGGGCTCACTTGAGAGCAAAGACTTTAAATAATAAAACTTGTCACACTTAGACAGCCTTGTGTTTGTGTCAATGACACTTTTGAAAAGATTTATGAAATCTAGGTAGTCACTCACCTTGCCGCTAAACTTTGTAAGTGAGATGGGTGGTAAGCTATTGGAGCTCCCGTTTGCCATCGGCGCCTTGTCGTTAGATTTGTTACCTGACTTTAATTGAATGAGCTGTTCGAACAGACTAAGAGCTTTGAGGTATTTTTCCTCAATCTCGGAGAAGTTTTCACTATTTCCTTCATCTAGAACAGAAACATCAATATTTAGAGAACAATACTCCTTGAACGCCTCTACCAGCCTATCTTTGTGGACCACAATTTCAGGTAACTTACACGAACACTCTTCATCGGTTTGTAATTTTACAAAGTTGAAGGAACGAGTAATTGCACCCTTTGCTTGCCCTCGGGCCGCAACTAATCTTTTTAAATCTGCCATCATGCAATACAAATACTTTTTGCCGTGCAATTTACAATGAATAACAGAAATTTTATGTTTTTACAACAAACAGTGAGCACAATAAACAAAATGGAAGAAAGATAGAATGCTTTGCCACGCGTCACACGATTGCGCTGCTACAAAATGGCCGAAGACGCGACACGACGCGAAACGAACATAAACGATGCGCAGCTCGCAGGCACGACGAAATGCTCAAGCGCCGCTAGTGAATCTTGTGTCTTCTTCCAACTTCGCTGTGATCACCGCTCTCAAACTCGGACCGCTCTTTCTAACTGCGACTTCTTACTTTTGTAGTGTTCTGCTTCGCTCAAGTTCGGAACTAGTCGGGAATGCTCGACTGCCGAATAGTAGCGAAAACGACCGAATGCCACCGAATGAGTCCGGAACCGGAAGTATGCTTAGTTAACACAAATAAGGCACTTTTTATTGTTTTATTTAGTATTTAGCTAACTAAATAATTTAGAGTTCACAAATTTTAATGAACAGTTTTTTATGCAACCAGGAGTTTGTGGCGTTTTTCTCTTGGCATCACTTTGAAAATGCATGTAAAATGTACACGGCCTACGAGAGTCACACACAATTTTCTTGGAAATCGTCTTGTTGCACAATTTTTATTTTTTAATTGAGATGAAAAGTTTATTAAAAGCTGCACACAAGTCCCATCGGTATCGCCATGAATAACACTTTATCCGAACGAACCGGAAAACTGCGCACTCACTTTGGAAAACAAAGTTTTCTATTATTGCACACGTGCTTTGGCGTGGCAGCGTACTACACCAACTAAAAGTTGTTTTTTACGCAGAAAACAATGTCCAACACTTTTACTTTTCTTCGTCTCGAAGGACCATTATGTGGCTCGCTGGATTTAAATTAAACCACATACAACTTTTTTGAACTGTATTTTTAGATCAATTAAATTAAAGTATTACAGAGCTGAGGCAACCCGTGATGGCCGACGGTGTTGCCATAACTAATAAACATTTTATGTGTGCTTCACACACCTTGTTTGCACTAATAATAATAAGCCAGCATTGTTTGAACAGCATAATAATTTACATATTGGGTTGTTTACTGTAATTAATTAGTAATTACAAGTAACACCTTATGTCCTCCTTTTACCCGACTACGGCAAAGCCAAAAGGAAGGGTTATGTTTTTTAAATAAGTAATATATGAGAAGAACATTCAAGGAGTTTTCTTTGTCATACCTTTTTAAGTTCAGAACTTTGAAACCAAAGTCATTATGTATTCTAAATTCAATTCCATTCGGTCGAAATAGTATAATAGAGGACCTACAGTCTGTATCGGTGGGTTGTACTAACCTTGCGCGTTCATATTTAAACCAATCAATATATCTATAAATAAAATATTTGTATACCCTGTAGACTGGTTTCCATTGGTTTGAGACTTTACATTTTTTTATTGATTTCTCAAGGTTTTTTTAATGAAACAGAGAGGTTTACCTTTAGGTGCAAGTGGGTCATCTGATGGGATATGATCATCGCCATCCATAGGAGCCAGCGACCCGAAGGCTCAAAAAGAGAATACCAACAACTCCTTGTCTTCCTTGTCGTACGAAGCGTTTGGCTTCATTCTTGTTACGCACTTCCAGGCATGGAATGATCTCCCTGTCTCAGTATTTCTAGGGCACTTATCTGGGCACTTTCAAAAGGAGATCAAATAGTCTCGGCCTCTAACACTTTTCATCAGGTGTGAATGTGGTCAAGCGAAAACCCATCATCAATAAAAAAAACTGTGTTTATGATACCTGTAATGTCGAACGTCGGCTTTAACCTTTAACCAGGTGACATCAAACTAGAATTTTCCCCAGAAAATCAAATAGACACGCATCGTGTTAATATTTGGACAAAATATTAGGAGCAAGTTGTTTTTCACTTTAGCACGATCGAATTTGTATCGGAAAATGTAGTTGTTGAAGTTGCATTTTGAATACATGTATGTGGGAGACTTAATTTCCTTGGCCTAGTAAAGGTTTAAACAATGATATTTATTCTAAATTAAACATATTTCAACAATAGTTTTATACCATTTCAGACAGGGGGCCGAGCGTTTAGTAGACTTTGTATTTTATTTTCTACGTGAACTCAATATTCCCATTCGTCTAATATGTAAACGGATTTTGATACAGTTGTCACGTTAATTTGAAGATATTGTTTACAGAAAAGTTTTCAGGTACAGTACAGTCAAGGAATTAAATTTCCAACCCACCTAAGGTTCAATGGCATATAGCAAACTGTCACCATAAGAGCTATAGAGCAAGACGTTAGTTTGACATATCGACCTTAATGCATTGCGAATGTCAGACGACTTTTCAACGAAATGGGTAGGGAATTAAATTCCTTGACTGTACATTCTATTTATGTTGTCGTTAGTAAATTGCACTGGTGCTAAGGGGTCGCTAGTTATGTTTATCTTTATCTTTACATATTTTAAAATAACGCCACTCTCCGGTCCTGTCTGTCCACAATTCTCATCGTATCTTTGGCTGCTTACCTACTCCTTCTAAACCACGCAACGGCTTCTGATTTGGTTTACGCTGTTATTTAGAGATTTTTTAGGGTTTTTTTTTTAATACAACATAGGAAGGGAAACAAGCAAGTGGGTCACCTGATGGTAAGTGATCACCACCGCCTATAGACACCTGCAACAACAAAGAGAGTGCAGATGCGTTGCCAACCCAGAGGGCTAAGATGGAATACCTCTTGTGCCAGTAATTACACCGGCTGTCTTGCTCTCCTCGCCGGTACACAACAGTGCAAGCACTGCTGCTTAGCGGCAGGATTAGCGAGCAAGATGGTGGTAGCGATCCGGACGGACCTTGCACAAGGTCCTACCACCCGCGAAAGTACATTTCATCCTAATTGTCCCCGAGCGAATCCGGAGCGGGTAGCTAATCAGTTCTAAGGTTTAAATGTTTCCAAGATCACACTGCACGCATCTCCTATCAGGTCTGATAACTTAGGTCACCCGCGTGCTTTGTTTACGCATGTTTAATATAAATAGGTGCAACTTAATAGTACATTGCAGCCCTGACATCTTTGTTTTACTTTTCGCATGCCCTTTCAATCACCTTGGCACCTTTGAGAAATTACTGTAAACAGGTAAAATATTGCAGGAGACACTTCTTCCGCCTATAGAAGTCGGTTTTCCTTAAGAGGAAACACCAAGGCCTAGAGAATTGAAAAATAGGTATTTGTAAAATCTATTGCTGCCTCCATCTATCAAGCCTCCCCCCGCAGAGTGCAATAGAGACAGCTGCAGCTTGGATCGAAAATACCTATTTAAAGTACACAAAATCAACGATTCGTAGACCCCTGATTTCTTCTCCAAAACTTATCCGATTTAACTACTTTTTTCATTAAAAATTAAAGAAAGGCTTTGGCAGTGTTCCTATGTTTTTCTTTTTTTATATAATCTAGTAAAATTTGTTTTCTGAATGTATGAACGCAGCCGAAAATCTGGCCAATTTTTTAGGTTTTTGAATGTTCATATCTCTTTTAATAATTAATTTATGAAAAAAAAGAAAACATAGGGACATGCATAACAGTGGCCAACGATTTTTTGGAAAAAAAAATTGCTCTACTGGCATTATCCAGAGAGGAAACAGGGGACGACGTTTGTATGGAAAAACAGCCCTTGTGTTTCCTCTTAACTATTGTGAATCGTCCACTAGTAAGTTAAACGTGACTCGTAGATAATGTCTGCAAGTCTGTTTTTAATATATTTACATAGCATAAAACAAAATCGATATCCGTTCCTGTCTGTCCTCAATGTATCTTCGGCTACTCCTTCCAAACCACTTAACGGATTTTGATACGGTTTCCACTGTCATTAGGAGATTTTATCACAGAAGGTTTTTGGTACATATCATTCTAATTGTATCTACCTGAGCGAAACCGGGGTGGGTCTAGTTTATAATATAAGGAAGGAGGTGATTTCAGAACCTCGCCTTACGAAAGAGATTGATATTTTGACAGTTCTATAGCCCGAAGATATTTGCGGTTGATCATCGGATCGTCCACCTTTTCTGATTGTGTTGAAATATGTATTTTAAGTTTCGTTATCAATTTAAATCGATATTTCATCATTGTATGCATGTGTACTAACTGATGCGAGGCCCCCCAGATAAACGGAAACCTGTCAGGCCCTTTAAACCTGACCATTATACCACAAACATTACAAGTGGTAGATATAACTTAACATAATTGTAAAGTTGGTCTTACAAAAATGTGACAAATATATTAAATAATAGCACTTGTAATTTTTGTGGTACAGGATGCGTAATAAAAGGTTTACACAACCCTGTTATTATTGAGATGATTTATTTCTAACAAGCTAAAGAAGTTCTATGACTGTAAAACATTTAACAGTATTTCTGAACACATTGCAGTACGTACCTACTTGCGTAACTGATTTCAGTAGTCATAAACCATGCACATTTAACTATGTCGGTGGAACGCCGAACGCTTGTTGGTTTTCTACTGATTGTAAGCACTTTGGAATGTGTGCACTGGAGCTTCTCGCGCACATTCTTTTGTATCCCTTCGCCATCCCTCTGTTTGTCGCTACGTACGTCGCTTTCTAACTAGCGTATGAGGATAAAATGCACCAAGGGAAAAGCGAGATTATGCAACATTGGAGTTATTCTGAGTAGCACACTGTACTGTATCGTACATATTATGCATTATTATCCATTACGCCCATAGCTAAGGTATTTAATACATTGCATGTGCCGTCTTTATTTCCACCCCTGCGCTGTTACGGTACCTATGCTTCTAACCAAGGCAAGTAGGCACTTACTTTCAACAGAATGCGTAGCGTTTCCCCCTATTACCAATCTTTAAAAAAATGTTTGGTCCTTTAATTCGAAGGTAAACTTAGATAAAGACGCACAATGTGTTAACAAGTGGAGGTTAACTAAGCATTTTAGAATAAGGTACCTTAAGTTTAGGTAAACCTGCTCTGTCGTCTATCATGCCGTCGTTTACCACAAGAAGTCAAGGTCAAGGGTACACCTATTATGATTGTTTTAAAAACAATTTCTTTGAGTTATTTCATTCATTTATTCAACGCTCTTTGTTTTGACAACACTGCGGGCAACGCGGGGTTGTTAGAAACTGTTCAAAGTTAGAATCCCGACGACAGCATGGTTTTATAGAAACGATGCTATTGCTAAGCCTACTAGCAACTTGTTTTGTGTCTCAAATCGAATAAGTTTCACTCAATATTTCATCGGTTTCTCTGAGGTCAACATTCACAAATATATTTTTAGGTCTAATAATATATTCCTATAAAAATAACTATAATATAACGCCCGTGGCCACGTGCTCCGCCCGCAGTATTAACGTCGCATAATGTTTCCGTAGAAACTAGTTTACGTATTCCAAACACGAAAAACATGGCCACGATATTACGATACGCGAATGCCTATAGTAGTTTACATAAGATTATTTATTATCATTTGTTTTTACCAACGAAATCTTTCTTATACTTAGAATCAGCGAATGCTATGCTACCAAGAGAAAATATGAGCTAATGTTTCGCGAATGTACTACCGATAAAAATTTAAAATTTCATGATAATTCGTTAAGCTTTGAGCTGTAAAATAATACGTGTGGTGTGGCATCGCAAACAGTTCATTATTACCCAAGGGCATCAGTGTAGGTACACCATAATTGTCTGCCAATTTCTCCTTATTTGTCTCGTCGCTACGGAACCGACTCCATTAAGGTACGGACCGGACTCAGGAAGGTTAGCTGCTTTTTGTTTCATGCTTTATATCAACGCAATGCGCCGCTAAATTTAACTTTCATTGACTTTTTACAGCGATAATCGTATTTCTTACTGGTCATTGTACCTATACTTTATGATAAGTTAAAGTTGAAAATTAAACCTACTTACCTTATTAAAACAAGTCAATAAAATTTATAGGTATTAACAAAAGACGTGCGAGCGTCTTAGGTCATTAGGTTTTCAGTTATCACCGAGTCTTTTTCGGCCTTACGTAACATTATTTAGCATAATATCTATGTCTCGTAACTGTTTATAACATTTAATTTGTCTTCTTTATATTTCAGTGTCGGTTGTTATCTTGTTTGCTTTCTCTGTATGACTTTGCTAAGATACACATTCACACCAATGATGGGTCTACACTTGTCTTTGATATAACAACGACTTTGTCGTGTTTATTTGTACAACGATTAAATAAGAGTTAAACTGTTTTGCGTCAATGTGATTCACATTCAGTGGAAAGTATATAATAATGTATATGCAGGATCTTGTTAAGGTCTTATAGTCGTTGCATCAGGCATGCACAGATTGTCGCCAACAGAAAACATACCAAAAATATTTCACACGAGTGACTAAGCGTACCGTTTAGATGGATTTTGTTTACGGTCATGAGTTTTCTAAGAAATCGCGATAAATACAACTTTCATCTTCAAGATTAAGACACGATTGGACCAATCGCGCCTGGGCACGTAATCTACCACTTTGCAAAACCAATATTTTTGTTTGTATTTAAGTATAACCCTTCGGACCTGCAACTGCTGGAGTTGCCGGTTCCCCAGGTTGACGGTGATAATTTATCGTTAAGTTAAACCATGCATTTTAAGGCTTTCACACCTTTTTGGATGCACCCATATCTCTAATTGGATGAATAACTCTTGGGGTTGCTGTTTCCCATGGGTGACAGTAATAAGTTCCCATTAAGTGATCTGCGTGGTCGTTTTCCTTATGAAATTGAGTCATCATCTGATAGTGTTCCAGTAACTGACACAGCGCTACCGACACTACCATCCCCCACACACGACGTGTCGTTTATCGGATCGGTACTCCGGGAGTACTAAAATGCAGTGATACCTATGTCACTTCATGCGCCTCCTCAATGTTTTCTTTCATGTAAGACACGTGAATAGGATAAAGCATTGCTTCTGTTAAGTCTTTATCGTCATTAATTAACCTGGGTCCTTCCGATCCAGGCGATGCCTAGTGCGCGGACTCTGGTTACATCTTGACCTGTATAATAAACGAAATTATGTTATTGCATAGGTTAGGATGTGCAAGATACAGCCACGTGTATAACATTAAGTATGTTTGTTGCAGTGACTTCGAGCAGCAACTCTCACCGTTCCTAATCCAGAACTCCTGCGATGGGGACCTGTCCTACGCACCCGGTCTGGAGCCGACCAGCCCTGGGAATGTCCAGGACGTGGTCATCCAGGACTCGAGTGAAACCTCCAACTCTATCGACGCGTTCGACGTGCTCGATTTCGAGCAAAACGTGGTGCCCGGTTTCATTAACAAGAATACATTCCAAAATGGTGAGTTCTGTTTGCTCAAGTGTGTAGAATTAACGACATTTTAAAGCGCCGCGGCGTTTCGACTTTTGTGTGCACAGTACACAAAAGTTAAATATGTAAATGACCTTCGAAGTGAATAGGATGAATTTATTTGGCTTTGGATAATGTAAAGTATTTTTCATTTAGGTTAGATAGAAACGTATTTGGATATGACCCTTTATAACGTAGCTCTACTATAGGTTTTTTTGTATGAGGTCTTCAGTGCAATTACTCGTTGACCACAAAGTATTGCGTCAGGTAATCTGACGTCTATAGGTTACTTGGCTTTAAATGTGTCGTCTCGTAAACCAGTAAACGTAATATCAAGAACAAGCTTAAGGAGGCAGTTGTCTTTTAAAAAATGAGTTTATTATGCAGTTAAAATATAACATTACAATTACTACACGTTGTTCCTTTCATTGCGGTTACAGAAATTAGGATTGCCTAAAACAATATACTTACGTATAAAAATATTATGTAAATTGATAATTTTGTTAGTTACTCTTAGAAAAAGATTCCGTTGACGGCACATGATTAAAATGCAAGAATGTATCAAATAAAAAACAAGTATAACTTTACCTTTAAACTGGCTTGAGGAAAGAAAAGTTTATCTCAAGAATCTTATTATCAACAATACAAAAACTTGCTAGGGACGAATCAGAGTTCATAATTACCTAAATCTCATTAGTATAATAGTGTTACTAATCGGATTTGCAATCGTCTTAGACCTGTGCGGCACTTTGAATATTTCAGCATTTAAAAAAAACACGTGTTTTTTTCTAAAGTAAGTAATACATAACCTACTACTAACCGATGGCCTTCAAGTGTCTTATTAAATTTGTGACTCATTTATGACACCTGATTATACACCGCCACATTTATTGTTTTGTACCGTCTTTCACATCATAGTCGAACGCTTTTAAGATTTAAATGTGTATCTAAAATATCATTAAAATGTTCGATAATTATGCTTATTAATACGTTCGCAGTCATCCATAGTAACATAGTGTTTCGATTACACTGACAGTCCTCACGCATAATCTTTCGATTAACTCTACTGCAATAGAGATAATCTCATTTCAAATCGCCTGGTACTTACGTATAATCACTGGACTGACATGAACATTTCAACGCGGTACAATTATGTACACCACTAGGCTTCGAACGTGTTAATATCTCGCATATATAGCTACATAAACGATTGCGCGACTGCGAAATGATCGACGTTCACGCGAGCGATCTTGAATCGGTCGCATGAAACTTTCTGATCGTGATTCCGTTATGTAACAACAAAAACTCGTTCACAGACAAAAATGGCCGAAAGCGTCGGCTCTCGCAAACGCCCCAGGCCGTGGTCCAGCCGAAAGTTCAAAAGCCTTCCATTAAAATATCCGCCCAGAAACCGCAACTGGTCGTCAAATCGCAGCCGCAGAAGCCTTTGAAGGTCGCCAATATACAGGTCATCAACCCACCGCCGAAAGTGTATTGCAAGCCGGTGGAATCGGTCGCGCCTCAACGTAAGGTGATCAGAGTCGCGCCTATGGCCGGGAACCCGAGGTCAATACTCCTTCCTGTCACCATAAAGGACATGAAGGACCTGAAATCCATCAAGATCATAAACGCAGCGGATTTGAAGAACGCCTCCAATATCAAACTGGCAGCTGCAAATCTGCTCTCGCAGAGCAAACGGCAGGACTTCAAAGTGGAATCGCGGAACGAATACGAATACGACAACAATAACTGCGGTAAGTGTAATTAGTTTAGTGGGTGTTGTGGTGCAAGGTTTTAACTATACAAGGTGTAAGAAGGGCTTTAAAAGAAGCTAAACGGTGCCATGAGGACTTAGCTGGCGATGCAGGGTTCGCGATTTCAATAGGTTACAATTTATTACGTTAGTATGACGGATTGGTACAAAAAAACGGGTTTTTACGGATGACATTGTTCTTCTTTTCTGGAAGTAGTTCAGTGTACGTCTGATAAAGCTAACCAAATTATCGCCAAGTAACATTAGCATGCATGTTTCAAAAACTTTTGAAAGTATGTCTTATACAGACAGCATCGTAAATAAATATATGCATACTTTACTACCTTGTCTGTTTGACATCACTAATTAGTTGCTATACGAAATCATTGATGAAGTTAACTCGACAAGGTACAAAATTATTTACATACTTATTAAGAAACACATTCTCTTCTAAAGTACGAACGGCCCAGTGGCGGGAGGTGAACTCTTGTTCCTAATTTTCCAAGTTAGATCCCCAAAGGTCGCCATGTACCGATTAGTTTTTCTAATTCATGTACATCTCTTAAGTGTAACCAACACTCTTATAGTAAGGGAAAACATCGTGAGGAAATAAATGGTTAACCATGATTATGTCGGTCCGGTTTTGGAGATCGGATGGATCGCTCCAATGTAATAAGTTTACCTTACCTGCCAAATCTGGGATCATGATCAAAGCGTACCCCGGATTAAAAAACTGGACAAACCATTAGGTAGGAGGGGAAAAACTCTATAAATTCATTTGACTATGGCAAGTAGGTATAACTGTATAGTGATGGCCTTATGACGTGTTACTTGGTACCAGCGGGCCGGAACTCGTAAAGAGCGATCACCTTTTAGCTTATTGAAGGCAATTGTCTTGATTTAGAGGCGCGTCTTGTTTTTGACGCGTTTGGAACGCTGATTTATGGCGCGATTACATTAGCCATACCGCCTGATTGTCGCCAATGACGATGCAACCATTTGGTGTTCTGCCACATGGACTGGATGGTTCGCTATGGGTTTTAACCTTGAAAATCACGATATTAAAAGGACTATTAGCAGTATTTTTGTAGAACCAATACCCTAACTGATTTCTAATGTCAATCTTTCGATAGCGCGATTATCGATAATAAGGGAACTGTAAATGGATGCGTTGTCAGTGGTGACCTATCGATAACATCGATACTTCTAATAGTCCTTTCGGTATCCTGACTAGTTTTTAGCGTCAAACTTTCGATGGCGGGATTATCGATAATAAGGGCAGCACTGTAAATATATGCATCGATTGTCAGTGACGACCAATCGGTAGTATCGATACTAGTCAATAGTCCTATCGATACAGATGCAAGTTCAATTATTGACAGCAGGACTATTGGCAATTTACTCCAAATGGATGCATCGTTAGTGAAGAAGAACGGAAATGAGTCACAAACGGATGCGACCTACGTACCTTGCTTTCGCATTACAGATGGCTATTTACTGGGTAATTTATAGAGTCAGGCACTACTTTACAGAGGAAGCGGCATATCAAGGGTGGTGTTATTTTTATTTTATTCTGAAGTCGACTTTTCCTACAATGTCACGTTCGCTGTATACATACCTAAACCCGGTTCAACCCTGGGTTAGGTATTTGTTATAAGTGTCCAACAACATTTTAACCTAAAATGTAACTTTTTGTTACCAAAATAATGCTCATCGTCTGAATGAAGCAAATCGAGGCTGTAAATCGAAAATCATTTTTTTGATTTACAGTCTCAAATCGCTAATTTGTTGATTCGGATTGTTTTAATTGGACAATAAATACAATTTTGATGACAAAAGTGAAATATGAGGTTAAAACGTTTGCTGTACGACAAGTAGGTATAAAAGTTTTACGGTTACCCAGTCGCATAAACCAGCCTGACGCCGTTTATTGTGGTTTGATAGCTTTTTGAGCTTAAGTGTATATCTTATCTTGTGTTATAAATAAGATCCTAACCCAAACTTTACTTTTTGTCACTGAAATACTGTTTATCGCTTACATAAAACAATCCAGAGCAACAAATTATTATTTACTTAAATAAAACAATTTAAGTGGTTTATATCGTGCTATAAAAAAATCTAATTCCTATTTCAATATACGCAATAAATAAGAAATTAACAAAATAATAATTAGTATAATGCATGTATAACATCGGGACAGACTAGTAATATTCATTATGTAAGACCTTATTACTATTATACAATTTGTTAAATGTACTTCGCATGTTATTTTCCTTGTGACGTGTTCAAGGTATTTGTTGTTTCTTTTTGTATGGATATTGAGTCATAAACTGAGGCCGATCATGATCCTCAAGTAACCAAATCTGGTTGTGTGACCATTTCTATGCCAGAATAAATCTAGGCACTGTCTCCGCCATTTTGTTTTTTATTGCTTGTTGAGTTATTTTTAACTGGCTAATTGGTCTTAAACTAATACTGTCGGTAACTGTGTACCACAAAACGCAGAAGACTTACAATTTGACATAATTGTAGAGTTTTTCATACTAAAATTGTACATATATGTTAAATTGTAGCAATTGTTAGTTTTGTGGTATAGGCTCCAGATATATAGAAGCGGGCAAGGTACTTATAAATATGCAGGGCGTCCACATTCTGCAAAGTCAAGGGAAAACTGAAACTTGCTGTTAGCTCTACACACTTTCCCAATTTTCGCTCAGTAAAGTTTAGTCTTTTTCCACAAAAAAAAAATAAGTTTCTCGTCTTCCCGTACTGTACTTATTTTTGGTTTATGAAAAACCTCACGCAACGAAAACGAGAATTAATGAAAGTTTTTTTATGAAGATAAGGATAGGATTTTTTTTACTTTATTTAGAAACAAACAGTCATACATGTCATCATTTTAGCTAAAGCTAGTGATCAATTATATTATACATAGACCTATAGTTTCATACAAGAGTATTTTAAGTGTACAATTAACATTACACCTTCAAGGATTTAAGCTTGGGAATTTAGGCAAAATGGTCATGGAAAATGAGGGAAAAGTCAAGGGTTTCTTTAAGAATTTGCTGTGGACATCCCGATTTGCGAAAAATATGACTAAGAGTCTATAAACATTAAGCAGATGGATTCGGTAAAGCAGGGAACCTCTGATTGACGCCAACTGATCTCATTTTACTATTGACCGATGGCATCGATCTGAAATCTATCGATTGATTTAGTAAAGTCCATAGTATTTACAACTCTATTCTTAAATACAGTCACCTCGATTTGCTTTGTGACAAACAAGTTTGCAGAATAATTATAGAACAAATTCATTGCCCAATCAGATGACTCCGGCAGCGATCGTAGCGACGACGACGATGAAAAAGACACCCAGGTGAACGACGGTCGCAACGGCTATCCCCGTCTCGTTCTCACCTCCGAGGAGCGCCGGCTGCTGGCGAAGGAAGGCATCACATTACCGACCAGTTATCCCCTCACGAAACACGAGGAGAGAGAGCTCAAGAGGATCCGTCGCAAGATCAGAAACAAGATCTCCGCTCAAGACTCCAGGAAACGCAAGAAGGAATACGTTGACGGGCTTGAAGACAGGTCTGTTATAACTTTGCACTTATTCGATAGTCGTCCTTAGTGTGCAATTGCACAAGTAAGAATACAATACAAACCAAATAAATAAATATCTCAGGACAATTCACACCAATTGACCTAGTCCCAAACTCAGCAAAGCTTGTACTAAGAGGACTAGACAACGGATATACATACTTATATAGATAAATACATACGTAAATACAAATAACATCCAAGACTCGGGTACAAACAAACATACAAATATTTGCCCCTCCCGGGAAGCGATCCGGAAACCTCAAGCTTCATAGACAGGGTCACTAACCACTAGGGTATATCAAGGGGTAATTATGTAAAAGTGTAAAATTGTTGTCATCATTTAAAATATTTATTTAGAATATTTAATATTTATAGATTTAACAGCTGAGAGTATTAATAGAAACACGATTTAGTGTTGCGTTCCATACATAATTGTGTAAGTCATTAGTGCAATTATTTTACATAAAAAAATAGTGATCGTAGTTACAGTCCAAAAAAAACTGACGAGATTATTTTAACGAATTCTTTAATATTTGTAAAAAAGCTGAATACCACATTGGTGCTAGAACACATCGTGCACTGTGAAAGAAGATTGATAACCTAAAAGAGTCATTGAAATGTGGTTTAGTTACAACGTTGCAAAATACCAGTAAAAACTTTTCATTTTGACAAAATCCATTTCGTTACGATGATTGTGATAGTAATTATAGAATTATAGCGGAAGTTTTTACACACAATCAGATAATAATTATCACTTTAGCCTACTACTTGGATCAAGCTACAGATAATTTGCTTTGGAACACGAGTCTAGCGTTAAACTCATAAATAAAATACATGTTTTTCAATTTCTTTGACAAATCAACGATATCAAAATATGCATTTTAGAAGATACTAGTGACCCGCTCATGTTTCGCGTGGGTACAATCGTGATGTACATAAAAACCTGTAAAAAATCCTCGAAACGCCTTAAACTATATAAAGATATTATATACGCAATTATTAAACTTGATATTATACAAGACAAGACAAGACAAATACTCTTTATTGAAAACAGATAACAAACATTAAAAAAATATAATTTATGTTTGACATTTAAAATGAAGCTAAAAGTTCAAAACAATTCTCCCTCCGGGTGGAAGTTGAGAAAAAGAAGAAGAAAGAAAAGAACTCACGAATAATTTAATAATCGCCTATCTTTTCGCGATTTTTGTTTGCATTGGAATAATCTAGAATAGTCATACTGACATGTCATGCCCGCCAAGAAAATCATAATGAAAACTCTGGTCCTTAGCCGTTTTTTTTATCTCAAGGACCACTATGATATCTAACCGTAATTATGCTACTGTAATGTCAAGTACTTTTTTGGTATTATAATAATAATATTATTTCAGGGTTAAACAATGCACAGCTGAAAACCAAACACTGATCCGGAGAATAAAGATTCTGCAATCGCAGAACCAGTCCCTCTCGGCGCAACTGAAGAGGTTACAGGTAAATAAATATTTCATAAAACCGTGCACCGAAATATCAACAAAGAAGCGACTCCTATTCTGTTTTTTTCCCTCGCGAGTGTTAAAAAACGTCGTAAGTATTAAATTCATCGAAATCAGTCACACTTGGGTCCCTCATCCCGTACCGCTCGCGCGAATAATATCGCCTCGAGTAAAACGACTAACGTAGCACACTCGTATTACAATTTACTATTATTTCTAAGTCTACAAGTCGCCAAAACATAACGCACCTTTAGAATTAAAGCGACCAATTTCTGAATAATACACGTCCCTAAATTTCACCTTAATTAAAAGGCATAGGGTTAAATTTTGGGGAATGTCATATTCAGAATTGAGCCGCTTTAATTCTAAAGGTGCGATAAGAAATCAAAACTTGTGGTTCCAGAACGTGCTGACCGGCGTGACGAGCGCATCGGGCGGCAAGTCCGCGCAGCCCGCAACGTGCCTGCTCGTGCTGCTGCTGTCCGTGGCGCTGGTGGCGCTGCCGTCGCTGCGCGAGGAGCGCCGCGCGCCGCCCGCCGCGCCCGCCGCGCCCGCGCCCGCCGCCACGCGCGCGCTGCTCTCTGCCGCCAACAGTCAGTACACAGCCACTCTCTGCTGCCCGCCACGTGCTGCTGTCATACGAACACTGTTCATCGCCGACGTTCTCAAACGACGTGCGGAAGCTCACGAACTTAGTTTCGGGCGGGGGGGTCCACTCCGCAACGTAGGTACGCTCGGCCACCTTCCCTACAGAGCATAGGAATAACGCAAAAGGTGGCCGCGCGCCCGCTCGCTCTCGCTGTGTCAGTATAATTGAAAACGAATGCAGCGCGATCCTAACGTGCCGTCGGCAGTTAGGGGGAAGGCGGGCACGGGCGACGCGTTTATTTAGACGCGAGCCGCCTGGCGAATGCTTATAAAGTAGTACGAACTTTTTGAGCGTGTCAATAAAGTTAAAATTCGTTTAATCGTGGTAGGTGGTTCGACAGATTTTATGCCAAAACCGAAACTCCAATTTAACGCTGAAACTCATTGAAACCGAACTTCAGTCGAACACTAGTATCAAATTTCGTTGCATGGCTTAGAGCTCCCTCTAAGCGACTAAAGATATGAGGACAGATCGGATCGGATACCGACTTTGTTTTAAAATAATGATTTGAACAGAATAAACTGTTATTTCAACCTAATCACATCAAAAAAAGTCATAGAGAAGCTTTGGTAAAACTGATTGATAGAGCTAGCGAGAGAGCGCCCGCGTTTTTCCTGTTATGGAATGCAATCAAATGTTGTGGTTCAGTGGCCGTCAGTCTGAAATGATAGTTTGAAATACCTTTTTGCATGAAATAATTGAGATTAAAGCTTTTTGAGATTCACTTACATAATTTCCATTCAACTTTCTCCACTTTTTTAACGGTTCTCGATTGTGCAATTATTACTTAACTGACTCGAATTTCTGCGAGCTACGTTTTTTATTTAGACACTATTTGAAAAGTAACTGAAGACAACAATAGTTACTGTTTGAATTTCTAAATTTCAAGATTTATCAGCAAAAACTGTTGATTCCATAAAACTGTGACTATTTCATGACCTGAAATCGCTGTACCTGATCGCTGTAACACTGTGTAGTTGGATGACTGGGTCGATGGCGAGGTAGTCACGACAACTCACAACGCTCCTAGGCGTCCTTGGCGTTGAAAATATTAACAATGTTTGTTTATTACCAGAAATGATGTTCGACGAGGCGGTAATCGACGACGGCGAGTTCAACATGGACGAGCTGATCACATTCAACCGGCCGCACTCGGACCACGATTACCCCGTGGTGAAGGCGCTCGAGCGCGCGCCGCTGCCGGCCGGCTACGTCGACCTTCCCATCGACGAGGATTGGCCGCCGAACCTCAAGAAGCGCATGAAAAAACTGGAATTCGACTACGAGGACGGCAGAGACTATCTGCCGCCCATCGTCAAAGAGGAAAACTACGAGAACGTCTACAAGATAGACGCCAAGTTCGACGGCAACGAAATAGATGACGGCGGCTTCCTGAGCAACACCATCATGTCCACCGGGAGGAAGCTTGGCGAGTTGATCGAGCTGTTCCCGCCGATTCCCGTGAAGACGGAAGACATACTGATCGAAGAGGTGTCGGATTATGATTCGCGGAATATATCCGAGGTGAAGAGTTTCGTAGTTAACGGCGTTAACGATATCTAGTTACAGTAGGGTGTAGGACAGTGAAAGTACCATAGAAATGCTTGCGAGAAGCGGGCCTGCCGATTGTAAATATTCTCACGTGGGACTTTCGGTAACTTGCAGAATGAATTAAATATTTCTTATTCCTCTAAATATTTTGTTACAATTTATCTCTATTTTTTTTAATATAATTTTACAGTTTCAATGAAATTATTCCTTGCGTTAGTGAGATCGTATGATTTTATATAGGGTAAGTATTATCTCGAGATGAAGAATGATATTATGTAGATGAATTGAAAGAGAGTTATTTATTTAAGACTTTAAATTAATATAATGAAAATAATCTTAGACTTTATTCTATACTTTAGATACCTATATTTTTACTTTGTTACGCAATTTTTACTTTAAGCATTTTTTGTGTTGAAAGCTGGTGCAATTATGTGTAGCATCTATCGAAGAAGATAGTGTTAGCTAGAATAAGTTTCAACTATGTTCGTCGGATAGTCTTTGATCTTAGCATAGTTCCGTTACATACCTACTTACGCGATTGTTTCTAGTTATTATCACCTATTGATTGGAATGTGGCCGTAAGTCAGAATAAACTGTATAAGTAATACGTGAGTTTCCTTTATCGCCTTCGCGTGGTATCTATTTATCTGAATACATTACGATATTTACGATAACTTCAGTTGGGTGTTCTGATAAAATGTATAAGGTCTGTTTTGAGTGGTGCCGAATGGAAGAGAAGCTGCGAAAAGGAAGAAATGAGGTCCCTTTATCCCATTCAGTTCTACTAGTAGTTCAACAATCGAACTGATTGGATTTTTTTCCAATTGGGGAATTCCACGCCAAAGAGGCGACTGCCATAATAAAAAAAACATATGTGCTACAGTATAAATTAATTAGCAAAAATAAGAGAAAGTTGTTTTAAGAATAATATTTAAAAATGGATGAAAATAATAATTATTAAAGACAATTCATAAAACGTATGATTTTTGTTATATAAAAACCTTTATTAACCAATTTACTTCGTGTTTTTGTATTATTTTTTTAGAGCAAGACTACGAAGTCATGTCAAACAAGCATGTGGGTAACTGAAGTGCCCAAGACCTTTCTGTTCAACACGGGCCTGTCAAGGCATGCGGGTACTTTGGTATGGTACGCGTGGTCAGCAGGCGAGGCGATACTATAATGTGCTTAGACTTTGTAAGAATAAGAAGCGAATCAATTCGTTAATCCTAAACTCTTTTAGAAAGCACTTGACCTAACCCATTGTTAAAAATTACAAAGAATAAAACAAATATCTTATAATAAGCTTTATTTAATTATGAGTTAACAAATATTTTCGTATTTTTGAACAGGTTGTGACCTTAACTGAATACAAGTCAAATTGCGTATGCAAATTTTTACCATACATCTTACAGAAAAAATAAACACTGAGAACTGGTTTCTATGAATATTAATATTTATTTTATACTTACAATAAGAATTCAATTCAGTTTCGAAAGCATCATGTATTATAATACATAAAGTTAATAACTATAGCTCAAAAATCTTCCTCTTTCGTTCGCAAGCCGACCGACCGAACATGACTTACTTAGGTAAGCGAAGTTAAATTATAATTTAAATTAACTACACTCCCGGAGCGGCGAGCCGGGCGGTAGCGCCGCCGGCTTTTCCTTGCCTCGCATATACATCTACTTTTTTGGTGCAACTTTCACAGTACATAATCAAATTGTTCACTTTAACATAGCGGCATACTATGTGATGTAAAATTAATAGGGTGCTTCATAACATGGTGGTTATTTATAAAGATTTTATCAAACGCATGTTCGCCGCAGATTGCTATTGACGTCGCAGTAGGCTGGCTTCTAGGGTTAACACCCCTTTTATTGGTACCTACCCAAAATACCAAACATTGGCACCTGCTTTTTGCAGAACTGTTACCACTATTGGTTTGAATTAAGATTGAACGCACCTACAATTAGAGAGGTACCAACAATGGTAGTGTTTACCCCATATCTGAGCTAACACGGTGCTCATGCTCCACTATACGGGAACTCGACTCTATTGCAAGTGGCAGTAGATCGTTTTCAGTTAACATTGAACACTTATTGGCTCTGATTATTTGATACTTATTGTACGCGCAATGGAATGAGCAACCTTTGCTTTCAACATTTGATCACATAAAAACGTGTACTGTTGTATCCGTCTCTTCTATGCCAAAAGTATGCTAAGTGCTTCTCAGACGAACTGCTTCTAACATTTTCATAAAGTTTTCTTAATAAATAAGTAGTTCAAGATAAAACGATCTCATCCTATTTTGTACCATCAACACGATCTGCGAACGAACATCATAAAACAATTTATTATTGCGCACTTTATTAACACGCGCGACTTTGATTTGTTCGCGGGTTACAAAACACTTTACATTTTAATACCCAATCTAATTTGATTATACTATCTAGCAAATAGAAAGTAACAATTAGGTATAACTATGGTATTTTATCATCATTTTTTAAGACATACATGGTTTATTACATTCGATTATATTGCAATGCTTGTACAATACGTATTAACGACCATTTAACAAGGAAAATACTTCATTTTGTTCACATTAATCCTTGAAAATAAAACTTGCTGAAGAATCAATTTTAAAATTTCCTTTTACATATCCACAATTTTCGATAAAAATCGCATTATCTATACTTTTTCTAAAAATATGAAATCGACACAACAAGATGACGGTTCAAGTTTACACTTGAACGTACTTAGCCAAAATTCAATAACTTCTAATGCGGGAATACAAATGTGTGATGACTACATATCAGTGACTAATCCATACTCTTCATAAAACGTCACCGCGGGCTGCGGCCGCCCGCCGCGCAGGGCTCCGTCTCGACCGACGGGATCGCTGCACCGACACATTGACATCTACAAAATCTTACTTCTACGCAAATCACGCACTTGTCGTTAATACTTGCCGCGTCCTGTCCAAGCAAAAATATACAAAAGTATTTCCTCCTAAGCTGTACAATTTTTACACCGTCAAAGCAGCGACCGCGTCGAGTGGCTCGATCGACGCAAAGATCAACATTATGAACGCTCACTGACGCCATACTACATTTAAACAATTGGAAATCTGATTAAAGTGCCTATATTTAGGGAAGACTACGAAATCATAACAATAGAGCGGTTAGATCCAGCGCTTCTTAAACAACGATAACTAAAACAAATGTCGAATTGTGAACAATTATTTCATCCGGTATCCAGCCTTATCGTCAAATAACACCAGGTAGAATGTAGCGCTTGGCCGAATTTTAATCCATCGCACGATCTTTTGAACGTGTTTTTGCAGAATTTCTGATGCATTTATCGATAAGTAAAGGTCTTTAGCAAAACAGTTACTTATGATCAAATAAAAATTAGCCCAAGCGATACATTCCGCGGAGTAAAATTCGCCGATTTATTAGGGAACCGTTTTACCGGCGATAAATTGTTCGGGCGACAGCCACTCGACCGGTCGCGGGACGCGCGCCGATGACTACTTTCATTACTCAGACTACTCAGTCTATTCGCATTCTGACTCCAACAACTCTAAAATAAATAACGTAATGCTGTAACATTCCAACACTCCACTGCGCGGTGCTACACTGGCCGTGCTCACTATAAGCAAGATTTGGAATGAGCAGCTGAGAATGCTTCGGCCGTGACCATTATATCTATTCAAAATGAGTTACCGTCATAAGAGTTAGATTATAAAAAGAAAGCTTGCAACAACGTGAATTGACAATAGCCCAGAGCCGCGTCGTTTGTACGCGAGGTGAAATGTTTCGATCAGTCTTGTAGGAGATAAGCCAGTTCATCGGGACTCCACACCGGGTCGGGTACGCCCATTGAAACAAACGTCTTTACATACATAATTGTAATGAATTTTTACATAAATTATTGCACGTTAAATATAGCAATTATGTCATCAAGTAAACAACAACCAATTACTTCCATACTGAAGAGCGACATTCGTCGGGCACGAAAACTTTACTTTTATTTCTCTTACTTATTGCATGAAATTGCAGTTCAAGTTACGTCATATATTAAAACTATAATAATTAAAGAATACGAGCATAAATAATGATAGGAAAGTATGTGGCCACTATAGGAACGGAGCCAATTTAAATAATTATAATAATCATACTTGTTTCTCGCACAAACTGAACTTAGTTTACAATGACTAAATAAAATTATAACCTAGAATATGCATTGACCGGTGTGCTGAGTGCCCCGACGGACGGCGCGCCTCGTCAGAGGCAGTTCCGGACCTTCCGCGACCGATCAAAGGATAACCATCGAATCACAACCTGCGTATTGGGACAGCCCGAGCGCCGTCCGCGACGCTCAACACACCGCAGCAGCGAGTTTGACAACACACGTAAACCAAGTAGGTACAACATAAGTCGAGATACTCTACGTTATGGTAATTTATTACTTATGTAACAAAACCAAATACGCTGCTTTAATGAAACAGTGATAAACTCGCGGGACCGACGGAACCTACTTCTGCGTCACTAAACGGTACAAAGCGATAGACAACTAGTCTGCAAGTTACAACTACGGCTGACAATGATGGCGATGGGGATGTAAATACAAATCGGGTGATCTGTTCGACAGCTGGAATGGACCATCGATGCGAGTGACTGGACAACACGTACTAAGTTATGTAAATGAGGTACTTATTAGTAAATCTCACGTCGCACTAGAGAGGGACAATTCAGTGAAAAACTAAACATAATTCGCTACGGACGGGAACACAAAAACTGAACTGCCGACCGCACCCGGCCTGCGTCGCGCCGGCGACCAAGCACACGTGATTCACTAGCGATTATTATGAAACTAATCTACGGTCATGACTTGAGTATCGGTTCGCTATGAAATATAACAATGATTCCCCCGATTTCGGAATGGCCGTTGACAAATAAGTACTAATAATAATAGAACAAACATCTCATGACAACAGACTGAATATTCAACATAGTCGTATCGAAATCAGTAGAACAGTTGATATAGAGGATGGTTGAAGTATTAATTAAGATAGTGTACGACTGATGTTTAACGGCGGTGAGTTGGAGTTTTCTGAGCGACAATTATTTTATAACATTCCTCATAGATAATTTACATGTGATTGTAATTATAAATGTAGAAGCTAGGCTGTGGCGATGCGCGCAGTTATTGCTCAATAATCCCTATACAAGAAATAGTATTCCGAAGTAGGTCAGTATTATGCGGACCTCTCGACGTTCAGGTACCGTCCGCGCATGAGCTCCGATAAGTAACTTTGAATCGAACATTGAATTTAATTTCATTGCATTGAATAAAACATCAAAAGTGTGTTTTCACGTTAAGAGCACGCGTACTATACAGGGAGAGTGCGGGGTATGAAGCAACGGTCGGGTACGGCGTACACCCGTTCCGTCTCAGCTCTGACTCGTCGGAGCTCGCGCGCGGTCTGAAAGACACGATATCGATCACAAATAAATACTACCCTATCTGAGATATACACAAGGTAAGAAGTACGTATGGTATTAACTTTTTACATCGGATTGTTTCTTTAATACATTTCCTAATCAGAATACTGTCTCAAATTTATGTATACCTTACTATATTCGTTTACTTGACGTTCTATTATTGAATGAGGGCCACCGTTTAGTCACTGTCAAAGTGTTAGTTCGAGCACGTTTAAATAAGTTAATATTCTCAATATTTTACTTGCCTAGTTTGTGTGGCTTCTGGGCACAGTGTAAGTTATAAATTCAGACATCGCATGAGAAGCTCACATTGTAAATTTCATTTATTTAATGGACAATAGATCACTTAGGAACCGGAACACCTTTCAAGTTCATAATTATTAAAAAACTTTAGTACAGATAAATTTTACTAATAAATGCTAAGTCCATTGTCTATATTAGCTACCTTCTTCGACTTTTGTTAGTGGCCCTCACAGCAAACTGAATGCATAAGACTTCTAATGCCGCGTTCCTACAATTCAAACAAACGGATCGTTTTACATACCAGCTGTCAAATTTTGACAGATTTTCCATAAGAAATGTGTAAAATTTTAACTGCTGGCTGGCAAAACGATTGTTTGAACATAGGAACGCGGCATATGTCACATAATAGAGTTACAACATACGCGCCATCCACAGATTTGAAATGAAACAAACTTTACCACCATTTGGGACTTCGCTGACGCGTGCCAAGACTGTTTATCAACTTATTTCTTTGCTTATTACTTAAGGCCGATACGGAAATTTGAAGTTTATATTTAACAGTATGAAGTAGACCCAACGAGCGACAATCATGCTACAAATGGCATTTCACTAAGTCCATTTGGATTTAGTTGTCAAATGTGAAAATATTGTTTTAGTGTTCGATTCTTACGTACACGCATACATTCAAAGCCAAATGGACTTCGTGTGATGGAACATTTGTAATCATCCCGACGCGATTAGTCGCCAAAAGACATCTGTATCAGATTGGCATCGCTTCGTCATAACATACATTGTGGCAAGGCGAAGCGATGACGTTACTGTGTTTGTTAAGTGTACGTTGTAATAGATATTTTCATATTAAGTGTATAGAACGGTTTGACCTAAACGCTTCCTATTGAATCGTGTAATTGTACAGTAACCTTAGAGTCCACGCAAACAGCACACCCAGAAATACTCACCAATTACTACTACTGAGCAAGGTAACTTTTATACGCGCCATACTAAAACTCTTCTGCTTTCCGCCAAGTTAAAGGGCGAGCCCTTGAGAAGCCGCGATATTTGAATTCAGTGCAATTGTGAAAGTAAATATTGCAATAGCGGTAAGCGATGCAATGTGTGGCTAAGAAAATGCTAACCGCCAATGCAACGGGAGCATGGGTGTTGTAAGTTAAGTCTTTGTCTGTCTGCGTCGATGATTTTAATGCTGTTAATTTTGTTTGAAAGCGTAACGAAGCGGGGTGGATCTTAGCTATGTTTAGTGGCTGATGGTTGAGTGGTTTTCGTGATATTTAACTTTGAATTTTTTTGGGGAGTTATTGAAATTTTTACTTTGTGTAATTATTTATCGCAAAAAAGCCGTGCTCTAACTGTTATCCTGCCTGGGTGGACTCTTAGGTTAATAATACACTGTTACGATTTCGTTACGATCCGTGGACGACGTGACTAATTCGAAAACAAGAAACATATCGGCCTCTGCACGGCGAGCACAACACACCGTTTTGTCGCAAAGCGGGTCTACGCCTAGATCGATACAACGCACACTGCGACAAAAGACTAAACAAACTCACGTTATTCATGGCAAACGACAGCGCAACATCGTTGCGGCAACGTGTTTCCGTCTCGCTGGCAACATGTCAAGTTGCCGGTCAGCGAGCGTAATCAGTTAGAACGGTTTCGCACTACGTCCGATCCGAACTCGTGAAAACATGGGCCTAGAAAACTCGGACCGAATTCGGATATTGCTAACGCACTAGTTCGATCCGAATCCGTGAAAATATGGGTTATTTTCAATTAAAGTAAAGACATCGTAGGGAAACATAACGCTAATAACAATGTGCGCATGCGTTCGCTGCAACACTGAACTAATACACTGAATGCCTGCCGCTTCACGTCACCCAGCAGCATACCCCGCCCCGTTGCCTCTCTGCTACTACGCAGCTCGGCTTTAACTCGGACGCAGTGCGAGTAATACTATGGCTACTTCGGTCCGTCGAAAATCTTCTCCGGAATGAAGATTCTAGAATGACGGAAAGAAATCAGATGACGGAGATCGGATCTAGTGCTTAAATTACCATAGAAATAGTTCTACGGCTACTACGGACCATATTTTCACGAATTCGAATCGGACGTAGTGCGAAACCGCTCTTAGGCATTTATGTACATGTCGCCAGCAACATCGAAATTAGAAACAGTGCTGCAATATTGTCGCTCAATTCGCGCAGAATAATGTGTGTAGACGGCGCGTCGTGCCCGTGTGAACGTAAACCTTATAGACAGCCAGCCGCATCGCCTCAGCATAGCCCTACGAGTGCATGCGTGTGGGCGTGCGAGCGCGGGCGGGGTGCGGGGCGCGGGCGGGTCACGAGCGCTCGCGTCACTTGCCCGCGCGGGCGGCGCATTTCTTCTTTTTGCGTTTGAAGAAACAGCAGCATCTGGAATAGACGGATTGCCTGTATGACGATTTACAGAGTCTGCTGGGGTACATGTTGATTGTGCGTTAAATTATAATACGGGCATACTATGCTCGATAGAAGCAGGGCCAGTGCACCTACCACGAACCTTCTCGACGCGCGTTAACTCGCTACGTAACTCGGTGCGCCTCGTTCTAACTAACCCAGTAGGAGAGAGACGCGCTGAGTTACTTAGCGAGTTATAGTTGCAGGCAACTTGAGCATAAATCGAGTGGAGGGGGTATGATTGCGTATACACATTTGTACTAGAAACGGCTACTTCGCAGTCAAGGTCAGTGCTCTAGGTATTTGCCGGGAACTGTAACGTGTCGAAAAGGTTCGTGCTACTTGCACTGTATTCGATCACCGTCGCGTAATAGTAATATACAGCTTGTGAGGAATTCCTATGGACTGTATAAATAAAGATGGAAAAATGAGAATAATGCTAATTTAATGAATAAAATATATGTACAATATGGGTGAACCACGCGGCAGCAGCCTCAGCGGATGGCGAACGACTGACTCCAAAAACTCTTCGAGCTGGCTGCTGTCACGAGGTCTTACACAGGCCAGTAATATAAATATACAGAAACAAAACGAAAGAGGCCTGCTTGTCCTTCACACAGCTTCTGACTTCTACTCGGCTTTATCGGCTTCGACTGTATCGAATGTAGGACCTGCATGTGTACAGTGAGCTCACGAAAATATTTAACAATTCTAGACCACGTCGTGGTAACATAACAAAGATATTATACAAACTGACAGGCATTGACGTTTACGATGGCGAACTACGTCAAAGATTTTCATAGGCTGACTGTACATTAAATAAATACTACAAGTGACTACAACAGATGTACGGTGGTACAAGTTGGATATTTCTAGTTACGACAGGCAACTTAAATGCCAACTTTATAAAAAATTTAAAAGCTTAATTAATGAGTTTGAGAGCGAGTGATTGTTTTAACAGACAATTTTCAGTAAGCAAATAAATATCCTGATTGCAAGAGCATTGGTGACCTAGCGGCTTGTGATCGTAAGGTACCAAGTTCGATTCCCAGCGATTGGCATATAGCAGTGAGCTTTTCTAACTTATGTATTACCTAAGTATTGGTAGTAGTAACCATTGCCCTTACGAGGAAAAACACAGTGAGAAAACCTGCATTTTCATATACAGGAATGTGTAAGCATGACACAGGGATGTCGTAGAAGTCATTATGCCAAAGATAAGTAGGACTCTTAGACATTTTCGAATAAAATCAGCTCTGGTCGAGAGCATCTGTTCTTGACATAAGGGCATTATGCATAAACACTAGGGAATACTAACCCGATTATTTTCTCTAGGGAAAACCGGTTATTACTATGACAAAACAAAATTGCATTCCCTAATAAATACTGCCAACCGCATTTCGAGATTTCTAGAGAATTAAGACACTTTTTATTTTGAACACTTATAACGGTCGTGTGTCAAAAGCACCACATCGGATCCTAAATAGCAATCTTGCGGCCGCCTTTTTAAAATTCAAACGCCTCTCACTTCACTCTATAGCAATGGTTCCCAATTACTTCTCCTGTTTAACACTCAAAGGAAGAGTTAATAATCACGTAATGCAAAACATATATACTTATTACATCAAAATTGCATTCGGACACTCAATATCTCTAAACAAATTTGGCGTTTGTGGTTCAGTAGTAATATTTTATTACACACTAAGTGCACTTCTAAGCAGAATATTACATTCTCCGAAGCGCTGGTAAATTCTGGTTTATAAAAGAGACTATGCGCCTTACTTACATGATTTTAATTTTCATTTCAATACCGAAACAGTTAATGTATACTAAGTACATAAATTGTACTGAGGCACTTTTGTATAGTGTATCTTCATAGATTGCGATGTACCAATAATCAGGAACCACTGCTACAGTTTAGCCAGGAAGTTTAGAAATCGAACTCAAAATTACTTTACGCAACACATGAATCGCAATGGTTATAAAAAAAAATAGGAAAGTGACGTTCCTATTACAGTCGGCTCCAAATATATCGGAGCGGGTAAGACGATCAACAACATCTAAACACGCCCGAGCCTGTTTGACAATAGAGTCGAGTTCAGATATTATTGAACCGTTACTATCGCTCCGATATATATGACGCCGACTGTATAGTTGCAGGCAAACATCTTGAGCATAAATCGAGTGGAGTAGATACGTTTGCGCATAAACATTTGTACTAGAAACGGATACTGCGCAGTGAAGGTCATCGCTCAAGATGTTTGCCGGGAACTGTACCTTCTAGTCTTTCTGGCCAGTCTAACTTACGAGCGAAACTAAAAAATAGAAAAAAGAAATAAAAAGGTTTCGTACAGTTGAAACACTGACTTGGTGTCGTCGATGACGTCTACGTCGTGGTGCGGCTGAGTGATGGGCGTGTTGCTGTGGCCGGCCGTCGGGTCGTCGGCGCCCAGCTCGCCGTTGGTCGAGCTTACCACCTGACAAACACAATTACACTTCAACCGACGTCTTAAAGGGAGGTTTCAATTCGACTGAATATTATTTATGTTGAATACACTCCATACCCGTCGACATAGATCGGGTTATAATTTAGGTGGGCCTCGAAATCATAAATTTGATACAAAAGCCTGAGTTACAGATCAACTGGTTACTTTTTAACATTCTAAGCGCTTTTGAGACTGTCATAGTATAGTTTTTATATGGAAGGCTATACGAGGTAGTCCGATGAAAATATTACCGGCAGCAAAAGAGTTAAGGCATTCACTGCTACATTACTTTTCGAACATTCGCCTGATGCCATAAACGCAAATGTGCGTGCAGATAACTGCAAAATTGTGACAACGGCACCGGGTGTAGAAAGTACCAAAAGCGCATATATGGTTTTCCGGGAGAATGCCAGCACAATAACTTAAGGAATTATGTAGTTTCAAAAATAAACCGGTTTATAAAAAGCCTCGTATTCACTAGGTGATATCTTCCCGCAACTATCTTAACCCGACACGTTATCGGGTAAATTAGAACAAATTACCTTGCACTTCAAGCAAACAAGGTAATTTGTTACAATTCGTTGATATGGACCTCCGCAAAGTAAGGCCTGCATCTCTTAACCCTTTCACCGTTGACTACATTTACCTCTGATATCCCCGTGTCGCCATGTATACCAAAACTATGCATATGTCATTTGTCTCGATTATAAGACTGCGGCGCAATGAGCTCGATATTGTTTAAAAATCAGACAATGGCGGGTAAAAGATTAATTAAGTATGGTGGACCAAGTATTGGCTTGACTACTATTGAACCTTATCCCTTTGTATTACGGTCGAAGTGGTCAAGCAATTTCTTGTTCGACTATACGTAATCAGGTCAACGGTGCTCAACGATGTTGCAGACGACATCTGATTAATCCTCCAATGAACCACGAGGCAAGTTTTATATATGCATCATTATTCGTATGAAAGTCACTTTCTGTACTTAGGCATAGTCGGTAGGTTAGGTTCGTTTCTTTCTTTATCAAAAAAGCTGTGTGAAATAACTTAGGGAAAAACGACAATACAGACGAATGATGCATTCTGTGAAACAAAGTTTTGAAAATTACATAATTCCGTAAGATACGAGGCTGAGATAGTAACCAATCAAAGTTTAGGTCTGGTTTTATAAGAGTCCGAAAGATTAAATGTCAGAACAAATTAGAGTGAATTTATGACTTTACTAACATAAATTGGACATTTTGACTTTTACAAAACCAAACTGTAATAGTAAGTTTGAACCTACACATGCAATGCATGCAACTGTCGGCCAGACTAAAAATACTACAATGTCATACCTGTTAAGTACCAGTGCACCTAGCACTAATCTTCTCGACTCGAGTTAACTCGCTACGTAACTCAGTGAGTCTCGTTCAAACTCAAACTCAAAATATTTATTTGCTTTCATAAAGAAACATTACGAAACCCTGTAAGGGCACTGCAAAGTATACATTATAAACAAAATTCCCTGCAAAAAGCCCAAAAAGCTCAGCCCTGACTAGCCCCGTAGGAGAGAGACGCTCCGAGTCACGTAGCTAGTTAAAGTATGTCGAGAAGATTCGTGCTAGTTGCACAGTGCCTCCTATGTAACCGCTCAAGTTTAATTTAACCCTCAATGCGGTTCTAGCTAGTGTCATAAGAAATGGACGAAGGTAGATAAATTAACTTGAGCAGTTACGTTAAGGTGACAGGGTAAGACTCATTTCGTAACTCATTTTAAATCATCATAGAGTGCGTAGAGTGCATGGTAGGTAAATTAGGTAAGGTCAGCTTTAGAAGTAGCCGAACATTTTATTACCTTGTCGCTGTCAGGAATACGACAAATTCGAGTAACTTTCATTTCATATGTTACTATGACAAGGTTCGTAAGTGTTCAGCCACTTCTGAGGCTGACTGTACTACGTTAAAAGTTTTAAAGTCGAAATTATATTTAAAAGATTAGATTGATTTTTATTTAGAAATTCATATGCCTACAGCAAAACTAGCTTCATAAGATGCATAAGATGTTATTTATTCATTTTGCATTGTTTTATATTAAATTTTAAACATAGCTCTACATGACTCTAATGATTGGACCAAGCAAGGACCTAAAGATAAATAGTACAAAAAAATTAGACTTTTTTAAGTTTGTATTGCCAGAAAACCACAAAAAATAAGGAGCGTAAGTAATTGTTAGCCTCGTATCGATTTACGATTAACTTTTCGATTTTTGTTAAAGTGTTAAGAAAACATTAGTTCAATTAAATTAAACTTCCAAAGGAAACGGACGAATTAAATTAATTTTTTTAACCATATTTAAAAAAAATGCAACATCTAAAAGCTTATAACATTTAACGAAAATAAGCGTTTGTAATAGGCATCCAAAAATATATGAGGGCCAGCCCTGATTTTTGAGACGAAATAGGTCGCTTTAGAACAGCACATTTCTTTTCAATTGTTTTCTATGTGATTCAACAAAGCGTACAGTCAGCATCAAATATTGGAGCGGGCATGGTGGTCAAAACTATCTGAACACGCCCGAACGTATTTGACATAGATATGAGCGCCCGCTGATGGCCCATTCTACGGTGGCGGCGGCGCGCCGCGGCATCGCCTTGTGCCTTAGATTTTATGTCAGGGGTCGATTTTAGGATATGTGAAAAAATTTACAGAAGATCGTATATATAACGAAATTAAAAGGTAAACTGTCTCAGTTAAGTAGGCTTTACAAATTTACGAGTAATCAGGCAACTACGGAATCCTACAATGCGCGAGTCGCACTTGGGCGGTTCTATTGAATTAGTTATAATTGAGGTTAGTCACATTTTAATTTTAAGTAAATATTCCGCCGTCAAGAGTGAAAAATTAAGAGATGAATAGCTGTTGACAGATAAATACAAGGAAAGCAAGTTGCGACCGCTCGCGGCGGCGGTGCGCCGTACGAACTCACGGCGACGACGGCGCGCCGGCTCGGCGCTCATGTCTAATTTGACAGTAGAGTTCAGATATTGTTGAGCACCTCGCCCGCTCAGATATATTTAACTGACTGTACCTAGTACCTATTTGAATTCTATTGTAATTTGGAGAATCGACATCCCTCATCATTTTTGTCATGCACGATATAGCTTTAAAAAGACTTTAGTTGCTATGCAGATCACCGAACAAGAAGTCCTGAAGCCAACAGATAAATCATGACTTTGGCCTATCAACCTATTGCATCGAATATAAACTTTTTTCAATGCCGGACACTTGATCATTTTTGTCAAGTTAGCCTGCAATCGTCTCCCACTGCTGAGCAAAGGGATATCCAGTTTCCTCTATCTTTAGCAATCTTTGACATGCTCAAGACTGTTGATTATACTTGAAAAGTAAACATGATAATCGAATGAGCCTCAGGTCTCTTATTCGGATCCACAACATAGCTTTATATTTATGAATGAATATTGGCCGTGCTCTATTCAGCACTTCTGACAGAGCACGTGAAGCGTCATGCAGACAGTCACACAACGATTGCCGCAAAATGTTAACAACTGACCGTTGAAACGGATCCGGGGAATTTCACATACCGAAAATGCTTATTCTTCAACAGCTAAAAAATAAATACACCAATATACATTCACAACGTACATATTAAAAAAAAATGTTGCATGTTCTAAGACCACAATAAAAGCATGCATATACGATACTATTATCAGATCACATAATAAAAACAATTTTTACAAAATTTGGAAACAAAAAATCGCGTGGTATTGAAGTTCAACCAATTGACAGTATGACTCGATCCTCTATTTGTCATTGGTGCACATGACATGGAAGCAGCGATAAACTACTGTAGCCATGTTCAATACCTCTTTCAGCTTGAATTGAAGGCTTAGGCAGAAATTACATGGTAGGATTTTCTCTCACATATGGATTGCATTACATTGCGGGCCACCAAGTTGTACTATGATCGATCGACCGATCGCGCCCCGCAATGGGCAACTCACATGCAAAAATTCATACCATGTAACTTCTTCCTTTCCACTGACGTAGAGCGGATATGTGCGGCGTTTCCATACATTTCACACTCCAAGCCGAGCGGTGTTTCAAATGTACGAAAAAGCAACAAAAGAAAAAAAAACAGAAGCTTCCACTGCGCCTCAGTGACAAGCCAGCCTTAAGCTAAGGGAATTATACCATAATAGTCAACGATCGGAACTTCAGCACACCCGTCTTTAAGTAGATCATTTCTGAATGTACTTTTTAATAAGGTGGTATTTATATTTTACTGTAATAAAATAACTCTAATGTAAAGCAAACGCTTAAAACGGCAGTTTTCTGGTTCTTTTTGCAGTCTTTAATAATGGATGGATGTAATGATAATAAGTGTACAATCGAGTTCACATGGGTAGGAAATATACAGACAACATTACACAAGTAAACAACACGCGATAACAAACTAATTTTTGAGGATCCAGTAGCAATTTATAAAAAAGAACCCTTATTTAATCGTTTTTTTGCCGGCCGAGATTTGGCGATGATGAATACCAGTGCAAAAAATAAAAATGTTATAGTCCCAAACTAAAAAAAAAACATGGATGTCCGAAAAAAACTCTTCTATGCCCATTATGGGATAAAAAGCTCCAAGATTGAGTACCGTACGCATACAGTTTATTAATAGATTTTGATATTAAATCTTTTAGAAGATATTAAAGTAATGGTAAATGCACCAACCGTGTCCTCCCGTCCCTTATCTCACAACTATTAATTCTAAAATCTTAAAAATTGTGATCACTTGAAACCTATTTAGTAGGAGAATAATACGTTGGAGTAATATTTATAGCGAAAACGAAAAGAAAAAACTCTTAGTAAATTAAATTTATAACGTGTCCGATTCGCACTTGATCAGTTTTTTTAGTAAATGTTAAAGCTGCGAACGTCGTAACAATTACATCTTTTTCTAAAAATGCTTTGTGAAGAAGCGAAAGAAGGTAAGTGGAGGTGGCTAATATTCGCGTCTGTGATGTAACTATATATTTTTATGTGAAAGCGGAAGGCGCGTTTTACATGAATATGATGACGCACAGACGCAGTTTGCACAGTGTTAGCACATTTAACACTGGTTTCACGAAATAACAAAGCAACAAAATCAGTGTGCATTGCAAACGTTGGCTGTATATTTATAAAGTAAAACGGGACTCTATCGCGCAAAAAGCATGTTCCATTTACCTCTAGGTACTACTAGTAAAAATCGCGAAAGTTTAAAAACAATGTTGGCTTATGTAGATGATAGTGAACTTGAATGTACCTGCATTCCAAAGTTACTTCAAGTCAAATTACAGCAGAGTCCCGCTCTATCCAAAATCCACAAAACATATTAAACTCCTGTCCATCCGTCAGTCTGTTTTCACTAAGCACTGCAGCAATTTATTGGGAATTTGTCGTTGAAACAAATGTTAAGAGGACACAATGTGAATTTATGAGTAGATCCTCATGAAGCCGTCAAACGCCCTAAGGGGTCAAGGGTGTCTTCTTACCTGTACGGAACCGTGTCGGTCGGCGGGCGTGAGGTGCCCAGTGGTGAGAGGTGTGGCCTTCCCACTGTGGGGCCAGTTGCCCCCAGTGTTGGCAGTGCCACCAGTGCCGCTGTCTTTCACAGCCCCCTAGTATGACACAAGTGTTAAGGCCGCCATTTTGAGGGATTACGGTCGGTATTATGGTATCAATGCTGTATTATAAAAAAAGATCAACGTTTTCTGTTAACGGCATTCATTAGATTTTTCATCTCAGTTCTATTTTTTGGACACAGTGACGCTTTTTAAAGCCGTATGTCTGTGTGTACAGGAAAATAGCTAAATTACTATAGCCTATAGAAACACTAAACTTGTCAACTCGTTGCACATAGTATTGTTTTATATTCTAGTTTTAAAATTCAGCGATGATTTTTGAGATCAATTGTAGGCTGTGGTGTAAGTGGTTGTTGACAAAACAATAGTTTTAACATGAAACCGTAAACGTTGTTTTCTTTTAAATTATTGATACCAAAATACCGATATATTAGTCACAATGGAACTATGAACTCTGTACTACGTATAGTTTAGAATGTTTACTATGTTAATCAAATCAGACTAACACTAGGAAACAGGGACACACGGTTAGGTCCTAGCTCGAAAAATTCACACCTACTAATTCTGAAATGGTTTTCACGGGGAAAATGGATTTAAGTATGACTTTTATTCATCTTCAATGGTAATAATCGCTAATAAGTTTTGAAACCGAAAAAAGTTATATTTAGAAGTGCAAACAGGATGGTAACTTCAAACTATGAGATCCGGGTTCAAATACTGTTCGGATATTAGAAAAAAATATGTTTGCAGATGTTTTTCCTTATTATTAAGACCAATTGTTTGCTTAGGAAGGCATTTAGGTAAATCATCGTCATTGTTTTGATTTTTAAGGTTTTTTTTTACAAAACCAGTGATCGTTTTAGTTTACTATACAGTATCAAATTCATCATTAAGTTAATTTACCCTTAATTTTATACTTAATCATATCAATAGATTATAGGTACTAGTTTTATTTAACGAGTGTTAATCAATGAAGTTGAATAATAATACATATACTATTTCATGTTACCCGTCAGAGATGACAACAAAGTTTATACGTTGAAATCTGAATAATTTCTATAGGTATAAGCAAATAAAAGTCATAAATAAATACATACATAGATCGCATTTCGTCTAATTTAAAAAACCTCGCGCATTTGGTTCCAAGATCAAAACTTTCTGCAAGCCGATCTTAACTTCGCATTACTTAATCAACATTAAAAATACACTTCAAAACAAAACAAAAGTACAAGTCGGGATTGTTTCGAAGAACAAAACACAATGGGACACTTGGAAGTTCTATCAAATGCAACTATACACTCTCAAGCACTGAACACAAAACAGAATGAAGTAGAATGGGTACCGTATCGGTAGAAGCATTATCGAAATCCACACAAGAACACGAACCGGTTAGGGACTAGCAAAACCCAGAAGCACCAAGCACAGTCATCGCAAATGATGAATCTTCCTCCCGTCAATAAGTACGTTCCCGAAGTCGATGGGTGTCATTAACATGTCGTTATCGCGGGTGCAACTTCGATTTGACTGAAAGAATATGTTTTCAGTACTATCAAATTTTAGTTGCACCCGCGATAACGACGTATGGTCATTAACCCCACTATTTACGGCTATTCTAAGGTATCCACCTAAAAGGCAAGCTGTTTAACAGAGTTAGAGAGAGATGCAATAATACATCTCTTATACCAGACCGGCTGAAAGTTCTATATGTGGACATTTTAAATAATTAATGGATTCAGGCGCTACTTTTCGGAAATCTATATCAACAAATTGGAACAAATTACCTTGCTACTCCGCGAAACCCTTTCGTAAGGTAATTTGTTCTAATTTGTTAAAATGTAAATTATGAAAAATAAATAGTTTTAAGGAAAAGTCAAATTCCTTTGTAATAAATACATTCTTCGCGTTTCACTTATGTCATGATACCCAACATGCCTTTAAAAGTGGAGAGTAACGGGACCAAAAGGTTTCTTAAAACCTTCATTAACTATTACAACTTTTCAGACGCCCCCTACACATTCTCTCAAATATCCTCCTGCTGTGACCCTTTCAGATGAATAGTGAGTAGTGGGTTTAGTTACATTACAGCTGCACGGTTTTCGAGCGTCAGTTAACGCACACAACGCATAAATCAGAATAAGACGTGAAAATCTGTTGGTCAGTCAACCATAGACTGGTCTTACTCGTCGGATGACGCTACGCTAGGCTAAGGTAAAGTAAACCCTTTTACACACAGTGTAGAACAAAATTTAGTAAACACTCGCATCTGGTAACCCTCGCCGAGTATGTAGAGTAGGCTACAAATTCAAATAAAGTCGTTAAGTATTGCCCCATCTCTGCGTTGTTTGTAATTTTTATTTTAACTAAATTTTCTTTCCATTTTGATGTCAGAATTAATGTTTCTACTAAACTTTAAAAAGGTAAAAAACTGTTTGTAACAAGTAATTCACAATAATTATGTAAAAATAGAAACCCTATTTATAGAATATTTTAGAAACTACCTAGTAAGTTTTGAATCACGTTATTGCTGTGCTGGTAATTCCTGGTAATCCATCATTGCCATCCTATGCTTCATACTTTTGAAAATAGCAGATAATTTTTTGTTTAACGCAACTTGTTCGTCATAAAATATTCACAAAGCCACATATCGATGACTGTAAAACGTGATTTGCTAATGGACATTAATTGTGGATGAAGTTAAAACAGATGACAGCTGAGGCAAACGGCAAGGGGCTAAACAACAAGGTAAGGAGCAAACCTCTCCGGAGATGAGCGCAGCCTCATCGTCCTCAACCAAACCAATCATATAATCACATAAATCATCCTGCATCGACAAAAACATCAGTGTCAGATATCGTCATAAATACCCAAGTACAATTCAAATAAGAAACAGATTTGAAATGTAAAATTAATTAATCATAACTTATAAGGATACATTAAAAATTTAGATGTATACTTATGACCATTTTATATTTACATTTCAAATAATCCTTAGATTCGAAACGAAAGTCAATAAATACCTAAGCAAGAAATACATTACATTACTTGATTAACATCTTAGTATAATCAATTAACTTTTAACAAAATAAGCTCTATAATTGAATGTCTAAACGCAAAAAAGATTGCTCAGAAACTTTTTCCATTATTTGGGGCTTAGAGATTTCTACAGATATCTACTTATTATAAAAGTGATACGTCTGATCATTCACATGAGCAAAACATCGTACCGAGCATCCGGCCAAATGCGCGGCGCGAGCATTTCGTCGTACAGTTGCTCGATGGAGTGCCCACGAATAATCAATTTGCTTTGAACGATCTTTGAAAGTGCACTGTACGCTTACCGCTCGTTACTTCAAGCGATTGCAAGAATGCCCGTAAAAATGTTTGACCCTTGTTCATTTTTTTTAACGGCTAATGCTCGTTAGCTCGAAACTTTAAATACGTATACAAAACTTATAAATGTAAGAAAGAAATACATATTACATAGTTTCTAACCTTGAAGGGTTGGTGGACTCGGTTAGGCGAAACAACTATCTCGTGGCCCGTCTGAATCGAACCCACAGGCGTAGACTGAAATCAAAGTTTAACGAATTAATTAAATCATCGACAACAATGTACTTCATTCAGAGACGCATTGGCATTTTTAAACATGAGAAGGCAAATTATCACAGAGTATAACAACTCTTATGACTATTAATAATTAGAATGTTTAAAAATTCCAACACTCTACAACTAAGAGCCATTTAAAACGAGATTTTTTTTAAATCTAAAATCTAACCTTCGTAATTACATATAGTACCGATCAATTAGAGCTCTTAACCGTCAACTAGTCGCTAAACCCTACCACTAATTAAACTCTATCAAAATACACTTAAATACATACTAGTGCTTAATCTAATTAAATAGTCGTAGGCTCTAGGAACTAATAACAAAATCCTTCACCACTAACCTTGTCCGACTTAGTTCTAACGACATTTGAGGGCGGCGCGTTGCGCAAGATACGCATCACGTGAATGTTCGCGGGCTGGCGATGTTAAAAGCAGAAAGCATGCAGCATGCAACATGCAACATCCCAAGTTAATTAGGCGAACGTCATAACAGTCTAGTTCAACAAGACGAATGCACAAAACAATCCAAATGAATTTCAATTGATTATGCGACTTTGAAAGACAAAAGCTACACAAAAACACAGGAGGTAAATGTTATAAGCTTTATTTTATTAACAAATATAATAAATACCTATGCAATTTCTAATAATATTGAAGGAAATTAAAGATTAAGTTAACAGATGCATTTGTTACTTTGCATTCTTTTGCTTTCAGTTACAATGTTTTTTTTTATAATAAAAAATGGTGGTAGGAAAGGCATTTTGTAGAAGAATATGATCCTAGCAGACTACCAATTTAACTTGTTTCAGCGGGCGTTTTCATTTAGAAAATAATGAAGAGGAACGGTTGTTCGGTGCAAATGTGCAAATAATACTGCACTTAATCCGTATAGTTAGTCAGGATAGTTTAAACTACAAATACATTTGGTGTCAGCATAATAATGTCAATCAACTGTATAACGGGTTAATTTCAAATGACTTATTATTTGCACATGAACATTACAGTAAACAAAAAACTGATGCAAAAAAGTGTCTTTCAATTTTAAAAAATTAATTAAAAAAAATAAAGTAACAAGCGATACAGAGGATACTACTAAATTGTGAAAAGTATGCAAATGCAAATTTGCTGGCTTTTGCAATATCCAATACTTCAAAATGTACAGTGTGCAAAAGAACAGTGAAGTGTTGATTTTTTAAAGAATTTTTTATGGAATTTACATTCTAGCAACGGTATACTTGTATAAAAATAATGAATCTTAGAGACGATACGATGTCGAGAACGTGCTATTAAAACCACCGTGCGAGCTTTTATTCTAAGCCATTTGGCTGACGCATAATAAAGGCATATCTATTATATGCTCAGTCAAGTCAATTTGAATAAAATAGCAATAATTGCGCGTGCCCATTGGCAACCTTTTTTTAAGAGGGCTGTTGCAAATCTAAGCTCGCGACGTCGCTTTTTTGTTCACGAAGTGAAATCGAATGGAATTCTAAAATGTAGTTTTGACGTGTTGAAAATCTAGCGTAGTTTTGTGTTAAATGTAATATTTTGTCAAAGCCAGACCCTTCATTTCATCTCAGCAAAAATTATTCTGGTGCTTTGAATACACTTTCCATTGGTCACTTAAACCAACAATTTAGGATTTCATTCAATTCACTCAACCCCTTGAACGCCAAGAACGCTCAAAGCCCAGCTGTCGTGCCCATCACGCCAATGACATAAATATGTAGTTGATCGATGACATAATGCAATAGCGACCTATGTGGATGTGTTTAAACTTCAAATTCGCGTGTGACATAATGGCGACCTGGCGTGTGACGGTGTGAGCGACAACTTCTGTACGCGTTGTTGGCGCTGAAAAGGTTAAACAATAGGGGAAAACCAAAAAATGCCACGATGCCAACAGAGGTTTTGTAAAAGGCCTCTTAAGCGTCAATAGATTAAGTGCTTTGTGCTATGTTTACAATTAAATAGCTATAACTTCCAATTTCAATACATAAATGGTAAGTGTGACAAGTTGTCAGGACTAAGGACCTTTAGACAGAATTGTAGCTAGCTATTCTTTACAGTCTATGCCAATTTTCTTTTTGTTGTTGTGTTTCATTTTCTAACACTGCTTTTAAAAATTTCTATTTTTTTGGACACCGTTTCACATAAGCGTACGATGTTCATGTCATTAAAAGACTCACAATTTTTTACAAAAGTTCATCGGAGTGTCGACTCTAGTCATCCATTCTTTGGCTTCAGTAACAAATTATCTTTGACACTGAACCTTTTTCAAAAGTAGAGATAATCAACTAAAAAGTCCAAATCAAATTCATTTAAAAACAGAGTTACTAGTTGCTAGTTATCACTTTTCAAAAGAGCCTAGTTTCACGATCTCTTAACGTGACATCATTTGCAAAGCAAACTCCTTAGGTTTGAATTTATATCACCAAAGTGTAAAAATAACTCCCTTTAAATTTTTATTACTCTGTCACAATTGTGTAACTCTTGTTAACACATCAAGAATTAGGAACTAGAAGTGAACACATTTATGAAGAACTCTTGGAATAGTCCTCACGACGAAACCTACAGCCGAAGTAAACAGTCAATCGGCTATGGTGTTCTATAATTCATAACAAGCCAGTGACAACGACGGACATAAGCTTACGCTATGTCGAATGATGATATTTATAATGAGCATACCCTAATATAACACGCGACAAGGATTACATCAATCTCTACATCGTTTGAAATACTGCGATTGAGCTGATCAAAACCGAACATCACTTGTCATAAAACATGTACAAAAGGCAAGCTCAGCGCATACAAGCAATTAGAAAAGAAGCAAGCGTTTTTATAATCACACCAAAACAATCCCATTTCCTTTAAAGAGTCGACCAAAGAAGCAAGTCCAAAGCGTTGGCTTTGTAAGTGTTGCAATGCGTTTTGAAATTGTATTCATTAGTGTTAACTTACTTTCTTAACGTCATATCTACCACAATTACATACTTGAAAAAACAACCATATGTCAAACTAAACAATGTTGATTCTCTAACTATAACAATACGGGTAAATACGAGTTTGAGAAAATAAGCAGACGATATCACTTGACACCACCAAAAGGTACTCTCCCACAGACATGAATATAACAGCGTTGTTCGCCTATATAGACTGGAGATTTTTACTATGGGATAACAGCTACCTGTTAAGTACCTTTTGACTTGCGTCATTTTGGCGCTGAAAGCAAGGTTATGTTCAGTTTTGCTAAAGGATCCCTATTTCCATTTCACGTAAACGTGGAAATAATAAGTACCTAAGTACAGTCGCGGAGGTGTCGTGCAATATCGGAGTTTCTATTCGAATATATCAGAATTTGCACTAACGTCATAGGTAATAGAGTTGTGTTCACATAATTTTAATCACCATCGATATCTTTAAAGACGACTGCGCTATGCTAAGGTATATTGGCATGACTTTAGACTCAGACTGTACACTTCGCATAACCTGGACTACAGCCCGAAAATGACGCGTCAAGTACTGGTAGTGCCACTAGCGTTTTTCATAAGACTATCTATACAAAGCAACTTCATTTATATGTGCTCTCTATATATAAAACATAAATAAAAGAATTTCTTCAAAAATGTCAGTCAATCAATATAGTATCGCCACTCACTATTTCGTCATGCGGCAGGATTTACTTCATTGGGCGACACTAAAAATTATATGAACGAATCTATCTCATATGTATATTTAATGTTATAGCTACCAGAGACTCTTCGTGTAACTCTTTTGTTAACTTCCGGGTTAGATAATATGTAATAAAAAATGGTGACTGAGAAGTATCTTCTCACTCTAAACAATTTAGAATATAACTAGAATAAGGCCGAACTATTCCATCTAGCATATGATGTATCGAAATTAACGACCCTAGCTTGGGGTAGGCTTAAATTTTACTAAAAATACAAATCATAACTGTCACTTAAATTTATAGCCCCACTAAATCCTCAGACACCAGTACGACATTATTGTGCATTTCCGAGATCCCTAATATATCAGTGGATTCATAAGTTTCTGTCCCAAACGGTTAGCAATAAAGCACATGAGTAAATACCCCACAGACAAAGCTTTAAACAACCGTGCTCCGACTACGATATGCACAGCATTATGTGTGACTGTCTAAGATTGTCCACTAGCCGAGCCGGCGTAAACCGGTTTCATCCAGATGCGCCGTGTACATGAACTCGTCGGTAAGAGGTTCCATTGCGATATTTACTCATATGTCAAGAGGCTAAGGGATTTTTTCGTGCTTTTCTAACTAAACATAGTACGATAGTGATGCACAAGCGAGAAAATAGCACTAGTGCTAGCCGTCCAGATAGAAAGGGATGAAAGCTTTCAATCTGCCCTTCCATCTAACCGCTTGTATGCCTGCATGTATGTATTAGGTGCTCATCTAAGCGACCGAGTTGTTTACCATGGTCTTGCCGGTCCAGTCGAATTCGCCGTCGTCGACGTAGCCGCGCCGGTCGAACAGGTCGCGGAACATGCGGCGCAGCTGGTCGTAGTCGGGGGTCTCGAAGAAATCCAGTCTGCGGACGTAGCGGAGGTACGTCGCCAATTCTTCTGGGTGGCCCTCGCATAGCACCTGGAATAATCCACTTTTGTTATTAGCTAGGACCCTAGGTATTTAAAGCTCTCTTCAAGAACAAACATTTCCTCGATAAGATCATGGTTCAAGTGAATTCGATGGACAACAGCGAATTTCGTATGAAGTATTCAAATAAATAAATGTTATAAAACGATTGAAAAATCGGCTCCAAGGCGTGAAGATTCCTTGACAATTTAAAAACAATTGCATAGGGTAAAGTATCCTATATCAGGTAGTAATAAAGCTATCAGCTCTTTATGGCAATTCACCGACAAGGAGCAAAATATTTTAACGATTAGATTTAAAGTGTCAATGATTCCAGTCGTTCGCCGTATCTGAATTACGTACTATCGAAGCGATCTCGATTCATTGTCTTACTAAAGGTTCCGAAAGCAAAGATAAGCGATCACGCTTGTGTGCATTCAGTACATGATAAGGATAAGTGGACGCTGACCTTAGTTATGTTGACCGACCATGCTACTAACCAAGTTTGTTTGTCATTAGGAAGTGGAAGTTTTTCCTTTATCCCCTGGGAACATCGCATTCAATTCGGATAAAGTGTAAGAGTAAAAATAAGTATATCTGTCCTACGCTTAACGGGTTAACACATTCGCGTGCACGGCAATAGAAGTCATAACAATGAAACTTCCAGTGTGTCTGGCGCTGTGCACGTGAATGTATGCGATTAGAAGGGTGGTTAGCCTCATCTCGAAAGGGCATTGGAAGCAAGGATAACGAACAGGAGTTTATAAACGGGACCCGGAGAGGAACACGTCTGGATTATGATCAATCTATAATCTATTCGATTTTTTGAACTGCAACCTACATATTCATTTCCACGTGGTCGTTAGCCCGATTCCCGTAGAATAACCAAAAATCGTACCAACGGTCTGTAAAAGAATCGCGTGTAATACCCAGAGTCGTGCAAAGTACTGCAAGGTTTCGAATGTCGGTATTTGTACAGTTAACCGATAATAAGTAAAACAAACTGGAACAAATTACCTTGCTACTCCGCGAAACCGGGTTGGGTTGGGTTTCGCGGAGTAGCAAGGTAATTTGTTCCAGTTTGTTGATATGGACCTCCGCAAAGTAACGCCTGAATCTATTAATTAATAAGTAAAACACTAAGGGCCAGGCCACACACGTCATGTATGCGACATGGCTTCACTAGCTCCGTAGAACTGCGTTACGGGTGCATGATGTGCGTAACGTAGCTGTACGAACTTAGTTGGAGCCGTAGACCGGTGTGGTTCGGCATTAAGGTCACTTTTTACGATTTTATTCAGGTAAAACGTCACTTAGACAAGACATAGTGCCATGGTGGGTCAGTCAGGTTTTTTTTATACAACATAGGAAGGCAAACAAGCAAGTGGGTCACCTGATGGTAAGTGATCACCACCGCCTATAGATAACTGCAACAACAAAGAGTGCAGATGCGTTGCCAACCCAGAGGGCTAAGATGGAATACCTCTTGTGCCAGTAATTACACCGGCTGTCTTGCTCTCCACGCCGGAACACAACAGTGCAAGCACTGCTGAGTCCCGCTGCGTGAGTGCAGGGTCCCGTTTTATTGATTGTACATTTAGTTTATTCTGCATTTTATAGTGTGGATTTGAAAATCTTACCTCAATGGGCGTCGCTCGCTTGGTGTCCCCAATTTTTTGGTATCTTTCTTTAAGTGTATCAGCTTTTAAACCCTGCCAGGGTAAGGAACCACGTAAAAAATACATAAACATATGCCCGAGAGCCTCTAGGTCATCGCGTCTAGATTGTTCTGGAAAATGCAAACACGATTTTGTTAAGAAAGAAAAACTTAAGTTAATAATAATGATTACGCTACAATACACGCCACACTCAAAAGCGGAATGCTAACCTTCAGTGGGTACGTACTACGTATTTATTACTAAAATCAGCGAAGTGATGTTTGTATTCCTCTGAGGTTAAACCCAATTAAGATGAATCAACCTCCTATACAACTAACTAGCATCTCAAGTTACATTAGTGTGGTTTACGTGCGAAAATAAGGGAAGCATTGATACGTACCTTTTCCTAAATGTGTATTTATTGACATGTATCTTGCGGTCCCCGTGAGTGACTTATGCTCCCGATATGGGATATGTTTGTTTGTCTCTAAGTCTATATATTCTTTGGCCAAACCAAAATCTGTAACAAGACGACATCGTTAGACAAAATGACTAATTATGACGGTGAGGTATTCATACGCAAATAGGGTGAAGTAATAGATTTCAACCGCAGGCCTCGCTCAGTCGTCAGCAAGCGGATTATATTACTTTGCTCACTGCTCTTATGTGTATATCTCGTTACCTTATGCTATGAGTGACTCTCAAGCAAAACATGGATAAACTAGGACTTTGTCGTTGCGGTCACGACAACGAAAAGGTAGCGAAGTAGGTATCAGGATATCATGGCCTGCTTTTTGTCGCGATCTGTCAGTACTCACCAATGATGTGGATGATTTTTTCCCTTTTAGTTGCAGTTCTACCTATTAAAAAATTCTCTGGTTTCACATCTCGGTATATTAGATGTCTCGTGTGGACATACTCAATACGATGTAACTGAAACACACGTTAGATAATTAGTGACTAACGCGTCCAATTAGTTGTGAGTATCATTGAAGATAAATGCAAGATTATAATTTGCATAATAACAAGCTACTGGAGCATTGTTCTAGCTTTGATGAAGCGTCTCGGGTTTTATGATAGTGTGAGAGAAAGTAAGCATCTAGGGTAACTTTACGTTTTCTGCGCATAACAAATCTGCTTTCACAGCAATTAAAATAAAGTTCATTCGTTTTAATGTGATCGCATTAACTTACCAGCTGCATAGCGATCATTAAGACAGTCTTAAGAGAGAACCGGCGGCCGCAGAGGTCGAAAAGGTCTTCCAGCGAAGGCCCAAGAAGTTCCATCACTAGTGCGTTGTATTTACCGCACGGGCCGAAGTAGTAGACCTCCGGTATGCCTTCCGCCGTCGACGGCGCTACAGGATTCACAGGAATAGGGTAGGGAGAGAGAGAGAAAGAACAAAGATTCAGTACTCACGTTGTTACATACGAGCATTGCTCTCGCTTGCACCGTTCTTATTACGTGTTTGCATGGATGTTGACACAACACCGCTGGTGTAATTTAGAGGTCTGCGAGAGCATTGCTTCAATTTAAATTAATATAAACTCACAATTGGCATGCTAAGTCGACTGTAACAATTCATTAGTCCTTCTCATGTCAGTGGCTAGTAAAAAAAGTGAGCCGCGACGGCTGACCGTTACAACAACCATGACCACGGTTTGCTAGCCCTCGCGACCTTTATCCAAAGAGTTAGCCTACGGTGTTGTGTCAAAGTGCTTAAGTCTATCTACGGGACAGGTCGCCCGCACTTACTAGCTGCATAGCGATCATGAGAACCGTCTTCAGCCTGAACCTTCGGCCGCAATGAACGAAAAGGTCCTCGAGCGAGGGACCTAACAACTCCATGACCATAGCGTTGTAGCGGCCGCCGCAAGTTCCGAGGTAATACACTTTTGGTATGCCCTCTGATCAAACAATTGTATCAATATCACAGAAATTCTACATGTTATTATCCAATTACAAATAAATGAGCCGAACGCTAGTAAAAATTTGACGTTCTTACAATTAGGTTGGTAGTGAATGTCTTAAACTATACCTATCAGTCAAAGTACTGGACACGTTAAAAATACTAACTAAACAGTTCTAATAATGACAAAGATGTCGTGATCGACAGCGGTTTATTTGAAAACAAATATACTAAGTCCTACCCTTAATAACTCTGACTGGATAAATGGTAATAAATTGAAGGTCTTCTTGAATTTGACGTGTAAATGATCTTTTAATTACAGTCGCGCTAACTTTATCGTAAAAATGCCACATAACTCACCATGCGTGCCCAGTAACTTGTAAAATCGGTACTCTAGATGCAGTTGAGGAGCCTTTGATTTCATAGGCTCCATCTTTATCGCTACATGTTCATTGTTGTAGAGATTTTTCCCTGTAACAAAAAAGACAGTGAAAAAACAAAGCCATACCTATGATTCCACATCTATAAAACCGTGAGACATTTCAAGACGTTGCAAAAAGCGTATGTTCGTTCCAATAACAACCATCAAACCAAACTTTTTTTAAGTGGTACTTCTATTTGCGATCGGTTCTTGAACCATGAGTATATATGTATGACAGTCGTCGTACGCGACAGGCAGTTCATCAACCGTCCTTTTCCTCATTTGTTTACGGCCTTACGGGCTGTGCTTTTTAATTCAGCGCGGTTGATTGGTATTGTTCTCAACTATTGTTCTTGCAAGTGATTTTATGTGAATCGTCAAACGAATGGGACAGTCAATCGATTGGGAAAGCAAGTCCACAGGGTTGCTCGATAGAAAGTGTAAGTGCTGCAGAACATGTTTCTGTGCCAGCGACAGTCTAAAAGTGACAGGTCATAGTATCTGCTTCGTTAGCAGGCTTAAGTGCACATTTTTCGCAGCAAAGTTCATAAAACTTAGGGTTCAAGAACATGAGCAATGCAGTTGGCATGGCAAGGCCGCGCATGTCCGAAGCGTGTCGGAACATTTATTAACCAACATCTTTCGTTCTTCATTACGATTTACCGCGTAATTATAAACGCTTACTAAACCTACTACTAGTAAATATGTTCCGTCTTTATCTGTCAATGTGATTGTGACGAAAAGGTTTAAACAATTAAGGAATAAGGGAGTTCGTACCGTTTAATTATAATAAAATAATTTTTAGATTATCCTGTTCAACAAAAGATGCCTGTTACTCGATCCATTACGATATTGAGTTCTATACGGGTCAGTTCGCCCACGGCTATTCATCTGTTGTGTAAATTTTATTTATTGTAGTCATCACACCATGTGGCTTTCAGAAGTAATTTCTCAACATTGCGGAAAAAGTGTTGACCTTAATGGCTTATCGGTGGTGTCGATCATCGCAAAGATCACCTAACGGAAAGAATGACGTTAAGCCGCGGAGTATCTTATCGACTGTAAGTATAGTTTAAATAATGACAAATATAGTTATTCTATGACGCTCTATTTGACAAAATAACTAAAACTGAGCGGACATCAATATTGACTTAACTACAAAAAGCACGAGAGCCCCGTAACCCAATTCCCGCCAATAAATAGAAACATCTTGGAATATACATTTTTTTTTCTAAGATCCAATATACAATTTGTTAATCGTTTTGATGGTATTTCGAAAGCATGCCAATAGTGTTTCATAAAGTAAGAAAGAGGAGACCCAGAGACCAATTTCTGGGGGACAACGGATCATCTTTTTTTTATACAACATAGGAAGGAAAACAAGCAAGTGGGTCACCTGATGGTAAGTGATCACCACCGCCACCCGTAGCCACCCATCCCCCCATCCGCCACCCATAGACACCCGCAATGTTGTCAACCCAACAACCTCTTGTGCCAGTAATTAATTACACCGGCTGTCTTGCTCTCCATGCCGGGACACAACAATGCAAGCACTGCTGCTTAGCGGCTAGATTAACGAGCAAGATGTTGGTAGCGATCCGAACGGACCCTGCACAAGGCCCTACTATCCGCAAATTCCTACCCCCGATTCTCTTGGGATCACTGGTGGGCAACGGCGATCACTTCCCGTCAGGGGAATATAAATCTAAATGAGTTTCTACTCTAAGACAAAGCTATGTAAACTGTTAAGTAACAAAACGGGACCTCAACACACAATTGATGGTCTATTCCATTATTGCCAGAAATATTTGGTCCAAACTGAACAAAGTCAACATCCCATCAATCATAGTGTGCACGTAATAACAATAACGTAATTGATGAGAGATTTAAACACTCTTATTATACCCCCCAGCGACCATCAACGTGTTTATATTGCCTTCCTTCCCTTCTTGAATAGCTCAATCAATAGCAAAGCAGTAATTACCTGTTACTCTACATAGCATAGCATTCAGACTATTGTGCTTCAAGACTGGGTCAAGTCGACGCGAACTAATGCCGATTTGAACCTAAAACTATTTCATAGGAACAGAGAATTAGCCAGCAAACAAGATTACTTTATAGTTCGACGGAATTTGGAAACCATATTAATTTAATGATTGGATTTACTTGGCAGCAATTATAAGTTGGCATGAATGAATGGACGTTACGCATGCAGGAACCAGAATAAACGGAAGCAATATGCAAATGGCATGGCCATCGTAACGGATATCTTTACCGAGTCAAGTTAATGGCTTTCTTAATTGTTGCAGGGTTAAGTAGGTAAATTGAAATAATGTATTCCGCTCATAAGTTTTAAGGGGACGATAGACAGACGAGTAAGTTCACGTACCTATGGCTCAACCAGCCTTTATCGCCCGTGTGCCACCGTAAGGCCTATTTACATGGAGCAAGTTCTCGTATGCCAGCTGCATCACATTACGGAACAAGATCAATAGATCGATCATGTCATACCTCTGTAGCTCGCAATGAAATGCTACTGGCATGCAAGAACTCGCTCCATGTAAATGGCCCTCCCTTAAAGTACGCGAAAAATGCAAGTAATCGCGTACGTCGCAGGCGCGTAGGTGTAAGTTGCGGGTGGTAGGGCTAGGACCTTGTGCAAGGTCTCTCCGGATCGCTTCCACCATTTTGCTCGCTAAGCAGCAGTGCTTGCACTGTTGTGTTCCGGCTGTGGAGAGCAAGACAGCCGGTGCAATTACTGGCACAAGAGGTATTCTATCTTAGCACTCTGGATTGGCAACGTATCTGCAATATCCTTGGTGTTACGGGTGTCTATGGGCGGTGGTGATCACTTACCACTTGCTCGTTTGCCTTCCTATGTAGTATATAAAAAAAATATTGGGCGACAAAGGATGGCTGATTCATAAGTACGCAAACTTACTCGTCTCTCTATCGCCTCTTTTAAGGGTAAACAAGGCGAGCTGTGGAATCACCACGCGCACGTGTGTTATAATGTTATTTTCAGTGACGTGTATCTGAATCCAATTCCCGTCCAGTCTACACGCAGCCATATAATCCCCGCCGCAAATCACCTGCCAAAAGAAACCTTACCGGCCTAACAACATGGCACACGTCGTGGTCACATTGCCAATGATATCTGAATAATAAATAAAAAAGCGAGACGCATCGACATAGTTCTGTATTAATGATTTTAATGTGCGGTTAATAGACTTCCAGAATAGACAGCAGATACAATTGGGTTAATACTCAGTCGGTTTTTGTCGTGAGCTAACCTCACAGAATAGTGTTGTTTTGCTATTGATTGGTGTATAAATGTGACTAAGCAAACCAACAAAATTTTGACGTAGTACGTATATCTGTCTACATAAAATCATTCGAATACGTCATGTCTTATCCTACCTAATTTAGTTTGTTGTGAAGCGAAAGAAGTGATTAATAGGACGATCTGGTATCTCGATCTCATAGCAGATATAATATTATGACGATTAATGTAACTACTAAAGTCGAAAAACAGTTGTACGTATAAACGACGCTGTGTTCGACGTAGAGGCAACAAGCGAGACAGGGTGCTGCTTCGACGTCGAACAGCGTTGACGATTTGAGAGAATCACTCGTCTGATGAGCTCACGGGTCTTGCATTTGCATAAACGGTTTGTTTTATATTCATAGCTTCCTATAATAGGGCGTATGCTAGGTAATCAGGATCCTTATTGTACCTAGAAGCATATCACTTATAAACTTACGGCCTTTACAAGTAGGTATTGTGTACTAAACTTCAAAAAGCGCTTCCCATACAAATGGCGGTAACGTTTTCCACCCTCTTAAACTTTACAGCTATGATTTTTTAGTACGCTCTTCTTAAACCTTAGAGTTAGGTTCGTAGGTATGTTTGATTTTTTGATATTCTTCATAGATTTCAAAATATTTCCAATTCAGTAGTTTCATACAAAAAAAAGCGTCAAAATTTAAAAACTATAAGAAATATTTAAAAAGTCAAAACAAATAAACCTAGTCCTAAGGGATAACAACAGCATTTAAAAAAACATGGCCACAGCTCACGGTTTAGAGGGTGGAAGTGAAAGCGCTGGATACACAATAGTCTTAACCAGGCGTTAAATTTTGATAGATTTCCTATAAAACATGTGTCAGAATTTAACTGTTCGTAACTAAAACGATCCGTTGTTTTAACGTAGGAACGCGGTATAAGACGGATCCAACGACCTCATTTACCAAAATCGGCGTATCTATTAAGAGTTGACGAGAGAACATAAGTCCAAAGTAGTCCAAACACACATACGCACATACAAACACGGCAAACCGCAGGCTTCGCCGCAGCATGGTAAAAATAGGGCTAGCAAGGGCAATGTAAATTAATTCCCTATTAATGATGTTCGAACGAATAAACGTGCCGAGAATAACGCGTTAAGGTCAAAACATTAACGATTTTTTATGGATCTTGACGATAGTAGCTAAGCAATCAGTTTCACTAGCCTCTAAACCTCTCTTACAGTCTGCAGCAGATATAAGTAGCTAGTCCCTATTATACAGGGTTATTGGTAAGTTAACCTACTCCTTTAAAGGGGTTATGGGGAGATTATTTGCAGCAAAAATGGTCATGTGATACCCTGTCCGAAAATTATAATTTTCCGAGACATTGATCATTTTAGTTAACGACATTAGTATGGAAAATTCTTATTTCATGACTTTCTTCAAAGTATTTTCAGTGAATATTCAGACAGGCTATCACATGATCTTTTCTGCTGCAAATAACCTCCCCCATAACCCCTTGACGGGAATAGGTCGACTTACCAATAATCCAGAATCCAGTATCACCACTTCATCATATCAACTGCATCCTTCTGTATGACCATTCAATAGCCCTGTGGGTTGATTTCTGGCTTTCGAGCGTTTGACATTCGCAGGCCAATCAAATACGCGAGCGTATATTTTAGCCGACACTAATTGGCGCGCGGCTAGCGTGTGTCAAGCGCTCGAAAGTCAAAAACCACCCCACTGGCTTATATTTACCACAAAAATTACAAGTTTTACAATGTGACATGACTATCAGTTTTTCATCGAAGAATGTGACAAATATGGTAAATTGTAGCACATTTTGTTGTGGTACAAGCCTCCGTTCTCACAATCGGAACCCATACTAGACTGCTGACCACAGACTGCTCGTTATCTGGAGTCAGTTGCCACCCCTGAAACTATGTGAGGAATGTTGGTGGCGACGATCGATCCGATAAATTATATTTCCATAGATATATATACCCAGGTTATGTTATGTTAGAAGTTTTTTTTTTATCTTTAGTCAGGACTTTTTAGTTTAATATCTCGTAAATCTAGTCACGACTTTATTCGTTATTTCTTTGATTATTTTATTTATTTAAATTTTTTATTTCCAAATCTAAGCCAGAAAGAAAGAAAATAAACCGTAACTTCAGAATTGTAGCGACACAATTCTAAATATGACATTTCCCAAAATTAATCAATATCCCCTTTATTCATAAACGCTTCGTAAACATTTGTTAGTTAACATGTTTTTATCTTTATCTGTCATAATGACGTTTACCCTCAAATGAAAGGGACAAAACATTTGTTAGCTTAAAAAGATTGTTAACTTTTTATGAATAAGACAACATTTTTCGACTCACTATTTAGTGAGTCTACTTCTAGATTTCCATAATTTGAATCGAATAAACAACTTTTGAATAGATTAATTGAATTAATTAATTGATTTGCAATTTGCTTTGCTATTTGTCATCGCCAAACAGTCAATGGTAGAGTTGATGACCCGTTTGTTTACATGTTTATTAAATGCATCTGGAACAAGTTAAGTTGCTTTATATGTAGTTTATTTACATTGATATGTATTTGTTTATTTTATTTTTGTTTATTTATTATTAGTGTGTATTTTTTTATATTAACGTTTTTCTTTACATTTCGTGTCTACAGTGCCAATCGCCAAGGGATAACTGTAAAAGATCCCTTAAAGGATTAAGCTCGCCTTTGTAAATGTGACTTGACCTATAATATAATATTTTCATGTGTTATGTAAAATAAAGAGCCATACATACATAAATACAAACATAGAGAGAAACCCGCCATTGCCTAGGGGGTCCGTTTTTCAATCTCCAGATGGCCCAGATAAACTGCTATTCAACGGATAATAGAGAATTTTAAAAGTATGAGTAATTCGACAGATAAATCTCATCCAACGATTGAAAAATCGGCCCTTAGCTATACATAATATCAAGTGCGTGTGCGTGACCAAATCGCACGCTTAGTATTAAAGTGACTCAATTCTGAATTTGATATTTCCCAAAATTAAACCCTATGTCTTTTAATTAAGGTGATATTCTGGGACGTGTATTATTCAGAAATGGGTCACTTTAATACTAAGCGTGCGAAATTATGAGTGGTGATTCACCGATTACCTGTAAAGCCGTAACTCTATGCATACCCAATTGTTAAAACAGTCAGTTAACTTTAACTACTCAGTCATGGTTGGTTTAGTCTATTTTAGGAATTGAATAGAGATTGCGTGTAAATAACACAATTTTGCACATCGTAGGTTCTATATCATGAACGTACGTAGCTATCTACAGTCAATTAATTCGGATTCCAAGCCAATGTGGAACCCTGCCGTAATGAGTCATCGCTGTGCCATTAAGGAACTTGGTAAGAAAAGTCATAATAACATTATGAATTTATGTCAAATTTTTTTAATCGAAATTTTTACTTTTGGATTTTATGTATTTTTAATTTTTATACATTCAAATTAAATTTACAATGCTATAAGATGAAACACATTGAAAAATTCGCTGGGGACGGTAGCGGTAATGTGCCGAAACTGGCAAACGCAAGGTACGGAATGCTGATGTTTCAGGTTCGAGTCCTGCCATTACCCTAATTTTTCTTTGTGTTGTCATTATACAGCATTTTAAATTTAATTTGAATGTATAAAAATGTAATGATCATTCCGTCGTATCACGATACGCCAAATAAGATCTAATGATTGGGTTATATGAATGCCTAAGGCCTAATTTAGACGCAACGATCGCATAGTAGCATCTAGAGTAGTGGTCACTCCGATACGTCGTAACTATCGTTTTCGCGTGGAACAGTGCACCTAGCACAAAAATTCTCGATACGCGTTAACTCGCTAGATAACTCAGTTCGTCTCTTTCTAACTAGCGCAGTTGGAGAGAGAACCACGTACGTAGTGAGTTAACGCGTGTCGCGAAGATTCGTGCTAGGTACACTGCAGACACAACAAATGCGCATCAAGACCGCTACCCTAGATGCAAAATGTTATATGATCATAGCGTCAAAACCAGACTTAAGGCATTCGTATTAACCTGGTCATTGAAGAATTAGGGAAGCGTCAATATTTTTATTAGTTTACGCAAGTGCATTCCAAATCAACCCCTAAACAAGGTCTTATAAGAAGACAGGACTATGTCAGGTAATTCTGTTAGCGACAATAGAGTAATTCAACCATTAACATTTGCGGGTGGTAGGACCTTGTGCAAGGTCCGTCCGGATCGCTTGCTAATGCTGCCGCTAAGCAGCAGTGCTTGCACTGAAGTGTTCCGGTGTGGAGAGCAAAACAACCGGTGCAATTACTGGCACTAGAGGTATTTCTTAGCCCTCTGGATTGACAATGCATCTGCAATCCCTTTGGTGTTGCGAGCGACTATGCTCGTTTGCCTTCCTATGTTCTTAAAAAAAAAACCATTGAAAACCACTTCGCCCTCCGAAACCCAACCTATTTTTAAACTTAACTCACCGATTAGTGTTAAAAGCTTGTTCTGTTAAATAACCGAAACCAATTTCCATCCACGAAGGCAACGTGGCGTGTGGCGAATTCATGTGCACATGATGATTGAGTGTTCAGCCTACCAACTTCCTAGGAGATAGGCTGCATTACCATGTAAGCTGGGTTTGTTTTCGTACCAACTTTTTGTTCACGTAACTTGCGTGCATTGAAAAACATCGCGCATTACTCACACTCGAGAGAATTGCGCTTGTTAATTTCTGATGCGTTTAAAAATATAACTGACTCCAAGAGCGCCTTATAATTGGTCCTAAATGTAAAATAAGAAGAGGGCTTTTTCTAATGCGGCAAACGTTAGGGTTTGGTTGGTGTTGAATTTCAGTTTTATCGATGTCTTCAGTCGGTAGGTGCTTTGCCGCAGCTGTAAGGGAGCAATAATCTCCGCATTTTTTGGGTTGACTCCAAGATCTTTCATGAAATAGCTTAATTAAATAAAACAAACTGGCGTCCTAAATGATTCAGTTGGAAAAATATAACATGTTTTTATAAGAATCCATATAACAATTAACAATAGTCTCGTCTTTTTATTACAATTTGAGGTTGTAAGCCAATTTCTCATATAAAGTTTTATAAAAATGAACGGGTTGCGAAACCGCACGTTTCAAATGTAAACAAACAATTATAAAACGTCACGTTTCAATTAGAAAGTACGAAGCGTGTGAATGAAGCGTAAGAGGCAAGTGCAATAAGTGGGCTTAAACATGATTTAAGAAACACCCAGACAATTTAACACATCGACGACGATGGGTATGGAATTATAATTGAATCTAGGCTTTCCCCATTCCTAATAGTTCCGCGTGGGACAATTGCATAGACTCTTTTATTATAAAGATCTGTGCCTAGCAGCGGGGCGTCTAATAACGAAATGAATATACTATCCATGTGCCTAGTCATTAGACTAATAACATAGATATTGCTCAAACCTACAGTCTCATCTTTGTCGAGCTATTGATAGAATAAAACTTTGAGTTTTATTCTATTGGGATTGCCCAATAACCTCGAATGACAGCGGACATTTTGAAATTTTCGATAGGAATAAAAAAAGTTCATTCGTACGCGTTGGTAAGCTCCAAAGTGTACGAGTAGATTCAGCAGAGGAATCTCATAAATAATTGACACCATCAATAAAACCCCAAAGAACAAATCGTCACGGGATTCCCTTGCGGCACATTCTCGCCTAATGCCCGACGTCGTCACCGAGCGACACTCGTTACGACAGCTGTTTACTTGTAAAAGCTATAAATTTTACGAAAGATGAACAGATCAGTTATAAATCACCGTATGATTATGAATGACGCCTGGCATTAAAAAAAAAGCAGAATCTGCGTAGTTATTTCAATTATAGTAAGAAATGAGACTAAAAATTGGGTCCATGATTGGTCAGTAGAAAAAAATCCTTCGCCATTGGCCGCGTCGCTTTGAAAATATAAACAGCTCTATGGAAGATACCTATGAAGGTACCTACCTTACACCTGCCCCCTGTACCACAAAAATACAAGTGCTACAATTTGACATAATCGTAGAGTTTTTCATACAAAAATGTGACAAATATGTTAAATTGTAGGACTTGTAAGTTTTGTGGTACAGGCCCCTCGTGTCTGCTTGGTTACAATAGGGCCCTTAAGGTTTGGTTTATTTTTTGCTGACCAAAATAAATATTTCAAACTGTCTAAAATTTAGACGGAAGGTTTGTCTCTAAATGTTAGCCGTAAGAAATACCCACAACTGCCTAGTAGTCGCCATTCTGGTGGGTGGCAGCCTACAGATGGTGAGTTCAGACTCAAACTAAATTAATGCTGGTATCCGCGAGCTGTTACATTTTGCGGTAATGCTGCTGGTTGTTTCAAGATATCCACGAGATGATACAGTACTATGGGTTTCTGTCTGTTATATTCACGTATCTCGGTTAGTATAGGTAACGCAACACGAGTTGAGGTCACGCACATTGCTGCATGGCATGTGTGTCCAGTACACCTTTACAATACACGTTTCGTCCAAATAGTTCGGTCGTTTTATATGTTATTTAGTTGTGTGGTTCAGCTCAAAGGGCTATTTAGATGGTACGAGTTCTCGCATTCGAGTTGCATCACATCGCGGGCTACTGAGGCATGATGAGATCGATCTATCCGTCAAGCCGTGCAATGTAATGCAACTCGCATTCGAGAACTCACGCCGTGTAAATGGGGCCTAACTCTCGTCGCGTTACCTGCACTCTCTTTAAGGCTAAGCTAAAAGTAATTGTAAGATAAGTGTAACTCACCGAGTCTAAGTTCGCCGAAGTTACCGCAGCCGATTTTCTTGCCGACGCGGAAGTTGGGGCCGACCATCAGGACGCCCGACGAGGAGGTGACGGAATGCCGTGACGGATGCATGGCGCTACTGCCCACCCCGCGCCCTGCCACCGCGCCGGTGGCGCTGCAATGTAAACAGAGCTTTATAAACAGAGATTTGCAGAGATAGCAACCAACATCTTTGACAGGCATTTCATCAGGCCCGGATTTAGCAGGGGAAACCGGTGCACCTGCCCGGGCGGTAGTTTCAGGGGGCGTCAAAATCATAATATAATATTATGCTAGCATAAAGCGCACCACTATCAAGTTTCAGCCCTGATTCGAAAAAATCGTAGATTCAGGGCTGCATTTCATCGGCGTTCCTACTGTTCATGATTACCTGTGGCCTAATTAATAACCACAGGGCTGACAATGCTTGATAAGCAGATTCAAATGAACTCAAGAGAGTAAAAGCTTGTATAGATGTTTTTGACCTCTTCTAGTATTCAACTACTAAACAACAACTACTAAATAACTTAAAATTTGTATATCAGCTGCAGAAGCAGCTGATATACAAATTTTAAGTTATTTAAGATCCCGATGTTGCCTCATGTAGAGGTGAAACGCGCATAGATCGAGTAGTCTCGGATTTTAAAGCTGGTTAATAGAGTAAGAGTTTGTGTGATGTATGTTCTTTCATGTGGGAGCGGATTTGTTCCAATTTGTTGTCAAAATTATTACTGAATAAATAAATAAAAAAAATCTAAATAACTAAGAATGTCATCTGTTTCAGTTATTAACAAAGTGGATATTGTGGAGTTGTGCACATGTTTCGGTGAAAATGCAGACTTACAAGTGTATAGTTCAAGGTAGAAGTTCAAGTGAAGGCAAGTTGCTCATATCATATTAGTCTGTTATTTACAGACTCAAGGATGAAAAGATGATAATGAAGAAAGAAAAATAAATACATGAATCATACAAAACATAAATACAATAGGTAAGTTTAGTAAAAGCAAGTACACTTAAGCTGGTTATCCACTATCAGCATTTGTGTGTAATGTAACAGGTCACATTTGGGGATCACAACGGTGAGTACTATGTCATGTAGCTCAAGCACCAGTACATCAATTATTACATGCTATTTAACTATTTATTACATTACACGCAAAAGCTATGGTGGTTATCCATCTTGTTAAATGATATGGCATATTAAAATATATTTTATTATTATTAGTATAAAGATAGCTGCAGTGTCCACTTTTATTTGGGATACAGAATACATAAAACCTTTTGCCAATAGAATGCTATCGATAAACTCATTGCAATCCTTATTTGCTATTAATAGTGGAGTGCGTAATACAAGGCAATAATAAAACCGTGAGGCAATAATTAATGGGTGTACATTTTAGTATTCAAAGCACATTACAAAAACTAATATGACGGAACATGGTTCGAAGTTTAATTCTTGCTATTCTCCACTAAAATTATTGGACAAATTCTCACATACATAGCCACTGCACAACACTACAATGCATGGAAGTCCATACTACGAGCCCTATGTCACTGATGAAAGACAGGCAATCATCATCATGAGTACAGCTTGCTTGTGATGGTCTCAAATATGTGTCTGTTTCACTTTTAAATATTTTTAAGTTAACTGCAAACAGAACTATTGATGGCATCTTCAGTATGCCTAATAAACTTGTTTATAAACGTTATAAGTTACCTAATAAAGATACATAAATTACATACCAATAAGGAAATTCAAGTTTAATTAAGTAATGCTATTAGCAAATCAAATTAAGGCCATTTATTTTCGTGTGTTTCAATAAAACTATGAAAAGCTCACTTTTAGAAATTAAATCATACAATAGGTATTCTTTCAAAACATCTTCCACTATTTAGCAATATTCAAACAGTGGGCACACCTATTTGCAGTAATTTGTGCTTTGAATCATTGATCGATACTTAACTGAAATTATTGTTCCTAAAGTATCTGTCATTCAGGAAATTACATGTACATTCCATTTTAACAATGTTTAATCTACAAATTTACATTGACTTCTGATAAAAAACAACCTACAAATAGGTGATAACAGAAAATTTCATACTACTCACCTGTATAGAGCAATCCATAACACAACCATAGTGCCTTAGTAAAGTAAATAGCAAGTGAAAAACTACTGTAGATATGTTAAGTTATTACTAAGTTCAATTTAAAGGATGCTATTTCATATACAAGCAAGAGGAATAAGAATTGAATATTATTTATTCCAACCATGTTGTGTACATTATATATTAGTCATAGCAGATCTACAGACTATGGTCAGAGTGTTGCCACAGGCTAGCAGATGTTGGTATGCTAATAAATATGGTCTAATTAATTAAGGAGGTAATATTCTGCGAAATATGCTGCATACTGTGCCATACTGGCTTGGTCTGGCACTTGTGAATCATACTGAGTGACCGTTAGTGGCATTGAGTGTAAAAGTGAAAGTCTCAATGCACTTCAAACTGCCAAAAGCATGGAACAAAACTGTCTAGCCTTGTGAGGGAAAACGAGATGCACATTATTCCAGTACAGGCCTTTACAAAGCTGTTTTTTGTGGTATTTAATGAATGGCAAGGAGAATCAGTAAACCCAGTTTGCAGTTAAATTTGGCTGGAACTCAGCGCAGGGTCAATTTAAAATAGACAATGACAATTAAGACAATTAATTTATCTAGTTTCTTAAATTTAAATGCATTGTTTTTGTTTGTGGTATCTAATTTGTTTGACATGCCTGCGAGCCACCTCTATCAAAATAGACTAGTTATGGATCTGAGCAAAGTCTATTGTCTACTTACAATTTTCTATGCATAGATGTTAATATTTAGGCACATCCACAAGGAACCGTCGTCTGTTGTATACATTTTTAAAATAAACATAAAGAAATTATTACTGATGCTCAGTCACTTGTCAATTTGACATACATTCACTGAACCAGTCTAGATTTCTCAAATTTTAATTAAAACTCGAGTATGGAAACTTTACAACACTGAGTTTGATACTTTAAGAAAAACTGTCTCAACATAAAACGCATCATTTGAAGACAAATCTATGTAGTAATTTTAATAAGAAACGAGTGAGTCAATGAATAAAATGAAACAACATCTCTGTCGGACATGAATCGTAACCATAATGTATGATAACTTGTGTTTTTAATAACTTAACCTTATCAAGCATATTGTGTAAGATACTAAGATGTTTACTGTCCGCATAGGTACAATAATAATGCACAGATTATTTATTTACTTGAACCACTAACTAATATTGATGATTCTGATTTCAATTTCAACTTGGTGAAATGCGATCTCAGGAAATCCATTAATGTGTGTTTTACATGCAAACATACAGACACACCTGTTTTCTGTAGGTAAGGGTAGGCAGAGGCCACCAGATTTCCACTTGCTATGATCCTGACATACAACTTTTGCTATACCTAGTCTCATAACATTCTTCATGCATGCTCACCAGTTGAGGGCATTCCTGACCTGACCTTTCTCCCGAATGTCCCCGATTTGATTGAAATTAGTTCGCCGAGGTCAGCCCCTTTCCAATTTTCCATCCACTCTAACTTCATACACCCATTTTGTTAATCTTCTTTCATACATCCTCAGAGTGTGATTTAATATTAAGAATAGAGACAAAGGTTGATGGCCTAATGACTCATCATTATCTAATGCAAGTGAAACTTTCTTGACAATATACAAAACACATGAGTATGTGAACTTTAGCTTTTTTCAAGTGAAGCCAGTTTCGGTAACCCAATTAGGAAGTGACACCTGTCTGAACAAGTTTAAGTAATTAATCATAACCTAACAAACTGGTTGGCAGTTTCTTTGTTAAGTAGGATGAAAACTCATAATTTTGGCAAGTTCAAATGGCTCGGATTTCCCAATAACATTTATTTATCTTACATAAACAAGTATAGCTATGTCCTACACAGAAAAGACATACAATTAGTAACTAATACTGCAATTCTATATGCATTGCGGCATTGGATGTGAATGCAAAAGAAAATGAATATAAAATTAGGAAATGATTAATAGTGGTTTTTTTTAGTTTACTATCTAGTTTTTGAAGGATATAGTTTGGATGTCCAGCATTATCATATTAGTAACACATGTGTTATTGTGGCACAAAATAACATTTCTTTTCATACACTCTACTAACTGGTTAGAAAGGGTAGGCAGAGGCCTCTATGTGTTCAACAAACGGTAGGTAGCATCCTTAGGTTTCAAGAGTATGAGTACTTCATTAGAAACGGAGTACAAAAGAATGGACTTATTTACTGTTTCTTTCAATGAAATAATGTAACAAAGAATGTTGGACTATTATCCAAGCTCTAAATTTTCAGACCATGTAAATGTAGGGTTATATTAAGCAAATAGACGGCTAAAAAACATAACCTTTCCTTTTGGCTTTACCATAGTCAGCTGCAGTCAATTTAAGTAATGTGAGGTACTCGGCTGCAGATATATCTACACAATCAAAGAGGTCAAAAAGCCCTACATGACTCTTATTGTCAAAAGAATAGGAGCTAGTGTAGACCTCTTCTGCTATTTCTTAACCTGACTGTGCATCATACGAACATGACAATGAGTAGCGACCCAGTATAAGTTTACAAGTAAACCTAGCCAAAGATACAAGTCCTGTTCAGCAATGACAGACATGAGATGATTAAAGAGCGAGTTCCTTACGTGGAAGTTCTTTTGTCGTCACTCTGACGTTCTTTATCCTTGCTGTTCTCGCGCTTGTTCATAATACTAGATGTGCGAGCGAGGCCCGACCCAGGTCAGTCCCGGCGCGCGGCAGCCGACGCCGTGCCGCAGCCCATGTCACCACACCCTGAGGGGCGCGCAGCCTGTCGCCATACCACAGCACACACCACTGACACTTCTACTACAACTTTTAAAACGATTCCCTTTTTTTGCCGTTCAACACTTCAACTATAACACTTTTATGCAATTTATCTCAAAATCATTTTCGTTACACTGCAATCACCAATTCCCTTTGATGTTTCGGCGACCGTTGATAGTGACGCGTGAATATATCTGAACAGAATAAATTACAGTTAATCTTTCAAGAGATATTAGTTCTGGGTAATCTTTAAACGATTAACGCATAAAGGGAGCGAGAAAATAGAGGCCGAGGCGTGCCAATGTTATGCTCAATCAAGAGTAACAACAAGCAATGTGGGTGGTTAAACGTTCGCACTTTTACCAACAGCGCGATCTGCTTCTCTAATCTGATCACTATTTATGAAAAAAAAATCACGACACAGAACTGTTTATCGATATTGACGATAAAATAAATGAATGGAAAATGTAACAATTGACAGTTCCTATTATGTGGGAAATCAACCTTAGTGATAAATCGTCGGTCGGCTCGAAAGCAGTTTCAAATATACTGCAAGGTTTCTCGGTTATGGAAGTCACAGCACTCACTAAATAAGAACTTCAAAAAGATTGACTCACGGGACTTGAGTATTTAGTTTGCTTTTCGAAAGATTAGTCACAACGTCGCCGAAACATCAAGTGGACATTTGTCCTGATAAAAAAGTTTAGGTTTTGTAATGGCCACCAATGTTACACTAAATATTTTAATAATTAAATTTGCACAGGTTGTGTTGCTCAAAGGTCTGATCTAAAGAGTGTTATATTTTTTAACGTTTTGATAGACGTATTACCGAACTATGATAAAATTTCTTATTTTAGAAAATATGAAAACTCAAAGAATTATCACTGTAAAATCGCCATTCGGCGCATGCGCAAACTAAAACAGGGTAATGTTGCCACGTAAAAAAGTGTATTTACTGTAAAACAAATTCATATGTATATTTAGAGTATTAAGGTAGGTTCGTGTTGATTTATTGATTTTAATAATTTTATTAACATGATAAAAGGTAAAATATTCAAAGCTAATTGTAATGAGAAATCATGAAACAAAATGGCTGATATTTCGTGAAATGGCAACTTTTTCAGCAGGTCATATGGGTGCGTTCAAGAATATATAAAAAAAGAAATTGTCTTTGGTACATGAATAAAATTACGAGGATTTTATTTTTTATTTATGAATGTCACAAATATAAACTTTTTTGCAGCATACTATCATAGGTCCAATTTTTCTAATGTTAAAACCAAACTACAATGTTTTATTTAAGTATGTACCATTTACAGAAATTAGATACCTATACAACTTTTACAATGTTAATAGCAATGCCGTTTACGTGTGAGTTTGCCTAACGAAAGCATCGAAAGGCTACCTAATGATTTATGTTATTTATCTGTACTTAGGTTAGGTACTCTCGGTCTTAAACTTATTCCTTCTTACTTCTTCTTTTATGGATTGTCCGTGACCGTTGACTTAATTATTACTTAATTTAAATAGTAAGCTTTTGATAACCCATGGCACTGTCATCTGCTAGGTACCTATTGATTGTGCAAAATATTTCGTATTACTTACTATAATTATGTAGCTTTTGTTTGTTTGTGTGTAACACGCATGGGTATTTAGTTTTGCAAAATTTTACAATTGGTGGCCATTAAATACAAATCCAAAAGCTTTATTTCGCCTAAAAGGTGGTACCTACAAAAGATTTTCATCAAAACCGGCTTACCTAGTTAGTGTTTCCGTAACTAAATTGAAGAATATTATGGAAGTATAATTTCCTAACTTCCTTCTATGGCAAGAAATGATTCTGTTAAGTTGACTACAGGGCCAAAAATATACAGCAGTGTCATCGTAGGAAACTTTTTGTAACTTTAAAACCGGATAGTCAGGCCACAATAGCGCGTAGCGATTAAACTTACGACCGAATCGTCATCAAATCAATAAGTACAGTTCGGTTCGTGCTTTAATTACCTACCTATTGAAATAATGATGTCGGGCCCAAATGTGACGCAGGTGTAAGGAGAATATACATAGAAATAAATATCTGCTTAAAAGTAAGTAATAAGCTATTTTAATAACCTGTAGTTTGACGATTTTTTTTTCTTGCTGTTTTTCAGATTTTACTGTCTACCTAAACAGCTGGTAATACAATAAAATAAATGTGCAATAGGTACATAGGTTCCTTAAGTAGATACCTATAATAACAATAAAAATGCTAGCCTTCAATCGTGTCCCACTGCTGAGCAAAAGCCTCTTCCTCGGATTTCCAGTTCCCTCTATCTTTAGCAATCTCTGCCCAGTCCATCGCCATCTCCGTCTCGGTCTGCCCCGTTGCCGACTACCATCTTGTGGCATCCATTGGGCACCTATAATAAATAACAAAAATCAGGATGTGCGAGCAAGATTGGATTATACTATTATAAATGTTAATATTTATGGTTCGTTCCGATTTAAATCCTGGTCACGGCACCAAAAAATAATTATTGTAGCAGACGCGCCACGGACGTCTGCCGGCGCTGATAATAATCAGCAGGGTTTGCCTGAACACCACGTACTGCCTTCCACTGTCGACAACGGCGGTCAGGCCGCACATGGTTTTAACACCTTAATTGCTCGGCGCTCGCAGCGCGGTTCATGTCTGCCTATTAGATTTGAAGACTATGTGTTACAGTACTCACAGTAGTTTTCCTATTTCAATTTTGTTTGGCAGGAGCCTTTTTATTTTCTTCTATTCTATGTCTGTCTTTATTATGCCATGATGAAATAAACCGTAATTTTCTGTAACTCTTCTGATCTTCATTTTCATCACTCCTAAATCCACCAACCCACACGCTCTATTATGTAATTCAATACCTTTTGAATTTTCATATGTTTACTGGAGAATCGTAATCGTTTGCGATATTTTTGGAATTCTATTACAACTTGTGCTTCCATAGGTCATTGAACCTAAATAATATACGAAACTAACTTTTCTTTGGCACTCCGCTGTAACACAGCTGGCACGCTTATGCTAAGTAGAGTATGTATGTGTTTGTTTGTCGCTCAGTTCGTCCCTTTCTTATTGAGTGAGTTAGAAGGGAGCGCATACAGTAACAAGTGAATTGTAAACTCGTCTCTCATGTCTAGTTGTCTTATAATTAGGTCACGAGGGTAACATCCCCGAGCGCAGTAGTTGTTTGCAAAACGGAATTGAAATGGCTTCAAGGGACTGTGCTTCAGCCAAACGTTTGCTGCCTGTTTCTGGTTCCAGTACAAACGGGCCGGCTCGATCAGGGTCGTAGTGGTGCTACGAGAGTGTGGACTCTCGCAGAATACCGGTGTGAAGTGGTAGCTGGTACCGCCTTTCGTACGGTGAACGAGAGATTCGAATCTAAAGGCCGGCTACGAATCAGCGACTCTTGGGGTTGGGGGTTTCCATACGGCGGTGATTACTTCCCGTCAAATAACCCGCATATGCGCTTTTTCCACCATTTTGCCATAAAAAGTTTAAACATCTTAGAATAAAACGAGACGTCAATAGATGTGCGATAATTGTGCCTTTTTATTAATAGGTACTCTTAAATACTTAAGCGGATTGAATGACGCATGTTAGAAGTGCGGAATCCGGTTTTGTTAAGATAAAATAATCATAATAAAAACATGTAGCGTTCATGTTTTATATAATAATAACTAAACCTTAGAAGTACCTTTAGGTTTATTTATTAGCTGACACGACTTTTCTGCCTCGTTCGACGTCAACTGAAACCTTAAGGCCGGGCCACACCGGATGCGTATGCATCACGACTCCAGTGGCCCGTTTCACTAAGCTACAAGTTACAATTTTACAGGTCTAAACAGGCAACATTGGTCAATAATGACCAATGGCAATGGGCATAATGACCAATGTTGCCGTGTTAGACTTGTAAAATTGTAACTTGTAGCTTCGTGAAACGGGCCACTGCTCTAGTAGCACGCTAGCGTTTATCGCACACGCGTACTGGTTAGAAAGGGATATATGCTTTATGTCAGCGATAAGATAAATCGATAATCGATCGACTAATCGATTGGTAAGATAAATCAAGATTACCTAACGGCATCGTATTTTTTTATAATAAAACAATTATCAATGTATACACTAATTATTTATTAAGTTATGTATGCTATTTCCTTTCTTCAGTAAAGTTGCTATCTCCATAGGTGATGTGAATAATCTGTGATAAGTACGAGTACGTTTTATGTCGTTTTTGCCAATACAATTATACTCGATATCGAGAACATAAGTCACTAGCATGCGCAAGAGACCATAACCAACCTTTGTCTCGCCGCAGTCGAGCAAAAATAGGTCACTGGGGGACGAGTGCACGGTGGCAAGGTTGCTTGCCGCTTCAGCAAATTTACTTATAGTTGCAGACAAACATCTTGAGCATAAATCGAGTGGTAGGGGTATGTTTGCGCATACACATTTGTACTAGAAACGGATACCGCGCAGTCAAGGTCGGTGCTCAAGAAGCTTGCCGGAAACTGTACTAGACTTACTTTTTTTTTTATACAACATAGGAAGGAAAACAAGCAAGTGGGTCAGCTGATGGTAAGTGATCGCCACCGCCTATAGACACCTGCAACAACAAAGAGAGTGCAGATGCGTTGCCTACCCAGAGGGCTAAGATGGAATACCTCTTGTGCCAGTAATTACACCGGCTGTCTTGCTCTCCACGACGGAACACAACAGTGCAAGCACTGCTGCTTAGCGGCAGGATTAGCGAGCAAGATGGTGGTAGCGATCCGGACGGACCTTGCTTGTGCAAGGTCCGTCCGGATCGCTACCACCATCTTGGACCTTGTGGTCCTACCACCCGCGAAACTTACTTAGAACCTATTAACCCGCAGTTGCATGCGTGGAATTTGAAAGTAGTTAGGTATCTAAGTTAGCTTCTAGGCGTCTCAAGATGAATCACCCAACAAATTAGTAAGACCTCCAGAAAAACAACTGTGAATACCGCATCTTATTCCGTGAAACTCTTTTTGCATGATGCTCGTATGTTTGCACGCAAAAACTGAACATTCATAAAAAAAAATTTAAAATACATGTTTTTGTTTCTAAATATACTTTTTAGAACCCAGATAAAAACAAAACAAATGTTATTATGGAAGTAGATGGGAGTAACCAACTTAACGCTGTTATTATTATAATAAACCCGAGTTTTACACAGTACAGTTATTTTACTAGTAGGTAAGCACAGGACTAGCAAAAATACATAGATGTGACGTCACACCTAGTAGACGTTTTGTTTAGAGCGTTTTCGCGGAACTTGCGTTATACCGTTTTCTATTCGCGATATTTCAACCAATAGTGATGGTAAACAATAACTAAAAATACATTTTTCGTCTTTTGACGAGGTTTTAAATTTTGAGAATCGATAAATTGGAGTTACCTATCATACCTATTGGACACATTGACGTAACGTAAATATATTATGTATACTGCCTTCGTTGTTTGTCGTATCATGTTTGCCTTGAAAAATACTTTACTTTTATATCCTGCATCTTGGTTTTCCTCCAAACCTAACTTTGATTGACCAGGGGCCCTAACATGACAGCCCAGGTTTAGTTTAACCCCTCCCTGTGTCTCTGTCTAACTAGTGTCATAAGAAAGGGACGCAGATAGAGATAAACTAAACTTGGCCAGTCTTGTTAGGGCCACAGAACTGTTTTAATAATTTGATTTGTTGATGAGCCGTAGCCATTCAATACTTTTACGAACATGCTCGTGAAACTAAATGGAGTCTAAGGGACTGTAATAAATAAGATCGTGATTTAATTAACTACCACGTACGGTTAGCATCAAAAGTGAATTAATGTGTTATGATATGTGTGTAGTTCACGACATTACTTTATAGTAATGTATGCAACTGTATATAATTAGGCCTTAAAATACGCGTGTGATTCTATTATGAAACGAGCGTCAGCGAGAAAACCACACTCGTGTTTTAAGGCCTCTCATTATATAGCAGTTGCATAAAATACTATTATTCATCCACAACACAGATAAGGTTGATATGCCACGTCGCTTGCGTTGCGTGCACGTAATGCAGTTCTACGAAGCGAGCTGGAGCCGTGCACCATACGCATCCGGTGTGGCCCGACCTTAACACCGTTCTTGTCAGCGAGCGCAGTATCACAACTCGCGCGATGATCCAGATCCATACTCAGTCTGAGCAGCCTTGACCAAACTAAACATCCGCCATTCAAATCACGGAACATACTTTAAATCTGTACCAAAAGCCTAAGTTTTAAACAGCGTTGTTTTGTAAAAGAATATCCTTGAGTCGTATAAATCTGCTTAAATTAAGATTGTAAGGCATAATGACAACATACAAAAACAATTATGGCTATAGGTTAAGGTTTAGAGGGTGGAAAACGTTATCGCCGTTTGTATGGAGAGTACTGGGTACGCAATAGTCTTAATAAGGAAGACACGGTTCTGTATTGAAGTCGAGCTCGTGGGCTTTGCGCTCAGGGCCGGACCGTGAGTTTAGGGGGCCCTGGGCTAATACTACTTAGGGGCCCAGCAAATTACTCAAAGTAAATAAAATACTGCCCCCCCCCCTCGTGTGAAATCATCATTAGAGAATCGCCCCCTCCATGTGGGGTGTCTCCTGTGGGTTAGCATGCTCTACCTTATTTTTAACTTCACTTACCATTATCATCATTATTAAAAAGAAGCTAGTTTTTTTTCTTGGGGTTACGCTGGCTTGAAGTTATTTTTGGTCTTTGATCTTAGAGGTCAAAAAGTCTACTTTATTGTATAGTCAGCTACAAGAGTATTATCCATTTTTGTACCTTTGTTTAAATGCAATAATTGTAAAAGTGGATACCTAAGGATCTTTAAGTAGTCGACTGTACACAGGAGTTTCGCGTTATTCTCTTCTTTAGCCTCAACTATTTCTATGCAATGCGTCAGTTCAATCCGTGGTTTTATTTTGACGTCGATGAAGAACAAACATAACACATTTTCGCGTATTTTATATAAACCTTGACTCGTGCATCCGAATAACAAAATATCACTGATTAGCCAAGGTTTACCAACCCTATCACTCTTTAAGTACACAAGTTGCTTCAAAATCAATTGACGTGGCCTTTTTTAAATAAAGCCGAATTACGTTAGTACCCAGAGGGTAAACCGTACATTATATTACATCTATTCGAACAGTTCACGACTACATTCGAGGGGGGCACTCCGTATAATTTTTTAAGTGTACTGATAAAAAATTGATAACGTAACACTGGTGCGCGCGACTGCCCGACTCTTGCGCAGCTCGTTTCGCACCGCGGCGAGCGCAGTGCCGCAGCTCGCGCGATGCCCGCTCGACGCGTCCCGCTCTCGGTGTGAACAACCTTGAACTAACCAAACATCCGCTTAGGTTTACTATCGTTATTGAGCGTAAGTGTCCGACCGTTTGGTGAATTAAGTTGTTTATCCCATTTAGTGCAATGTGTTTAAGATCTTTAAGCCGGGTTTGTATTAAACGTGAATTGTATGATTGGATGTTATTATGACTTTTTATTGTTATGGTTTTGGGGATTAATCGTTTGTTTGGAGTGAACTGACAGATGTCAAGTTTCTACCAACTCTAGCTGCTGGCAGTAAAAAACCTGCTATATCGCTATATTATGACAAAAGTAAGGTTTAGCATTATATTACTAGTTTAAAATTAAAAACTTAGCGGTTTTTTTTAGTATTTTGAACATGTTCTGGTTTAGTGATGAAGATTATGAATGTTTGTAGTGTCTGAGTCATGGTTGGATGAGTGTTATATTTATTTAAAGTGTGCATATTCTTTGTCTAGTACCCATAGTACAAGCTTTGCCATGTTTGGGACGAGGTCAATTGGTGGAATTGTCCCAAGATATTATTTAATTAAGTATTATGTTGTTCATGATAAGTATTTTATTTTGCATTTAAAAAGTAAGAATTCAAGGTTTATTATTATTATTAATAATAATAAACCTTGAATTCTTACTTTTAAATTATCAGTAACCGTGTTCAAATTTCTGTTGTTAACAGTTGTATATTGTTTAAAAATTTCTTGCTAAGAAAGCCCTTAAATTACTTAGTTCTTTTATAAATACTTAACCGCATTGAAATTAGTTTATCCGTTTCACCTTACGTTCTAATTGACAGCCAGACGTAAGCACAGATAGCCAATGCTTAGCTTCATTAATAACTTTAATATGATTTTGAAATGGAGGTTAAATTGCAGTCTGTTGTATTGTAGCGGCGTCTATTAGAAAAGGTAGGAACTTAACTATTTTCTACATAGGTACACCTAGGTATGTGTATAATACGTATATATTCAAATACTTAATTCTATTATGTAGAGTATGTAGACTTATATCTGGTCTGAGCTACAAACGTTGAACACGTGCGTCACCCCGTATATTAGGTATTGTTTGATGATGACATGGGGAAAATAATATTATAGTTGTTTAAATTGAAACTTAGTAGCTAAGTATAGTCGACCAAGTAATTGCTTAAACACTTTTGAACTTTATTCCTTTGTAATACGGTCGAAAAGTGGTCAAGCAATTTCTTGGTCGACTATACCTCGCATGTACACGGTAACCCAAGTGCTCTACGTAGAAACCAGTGGCTCTAACATGACCTGCCAAGTTTAGTTTATCTCTATGTGCATCCCTTTCTTATGACACTGTTGGACAAATACACAACCGACCTCAGACCATGGAAAAAAAAATGTTCTGAGCAACCGACGCAGAAGGGATAAATTAAATCTGGAGTGCGATTTTTGAATCACCGGGTGACTAAAACTCACCAATATGGCCGTTTTTCATAGAGGTTCGGCAGTTTTAGTGAGCTTTAGTCACTTGATGACATTCAAAAATTGCACCTCTAGGCCGTCGTATTAAGGCCGCTGGCATTGACCAATTGCGTCCGTATAGGCCAGTGGAACCTTGCTAGAATACTCAAAATCACCTTTATTTACATTTAATTTCTTCATAGATGTGGGATGTAATTTTATATAGAAAAACCACAGGAAAATCAATTTAAAAATATATTTTCCCAATCGCAAAACCACTTTTAATAATTTTCACCTCTTAGGTACGTTAGCCTAAACTGTCATTTTTAATTTCTGCCACATTCAAACATTCAAATTCTTTTATTCAAATCTTCTGACTCTTTTACACTTGTTCATACAGTTTTCATGCTTTCTCTTACACTCCTTTTCACTCATCCTACGCAGAAGTAAAACAAAATTAATTGTTATGTCTAAAATGACTGACAATACAATACGCCATTATAATAATAGTTTATTATCTTGTCAATCTAATATTAGCATTTTACTTGTAACTTAAAATAATTACTTATTGATTTAATTTATAATACCTTCATGTGGTAATTACAGTACAGTTGACAAGTGAAGTCCGTAAAAGATATGAAATAACAAAACAACTGCTCATTACACTACAAATTAAGTTACGGAAGTATAATGTGTGTTATGATCTGCCATTCATTTGTGACGTGAACAAAGACGTGCGTCGAATAGGTATCAAAATTTCCTATAAACCCATCTGAATCATCATTTATTCATTTTGTTATCATGGTTTACGCTAAAAGCTTTTTTAACCATAACCTCTAAACCTAACCTAGAATAAAACTGTTCATTTCTATTTAAAAGAATCATCGCAATGAACTTCTATTCGACGATATTTAAAAAGTGTTGAAAAGTTTCAAACTCAAACTCAAAATATTTATTTGCTTTCATAAACATTTTAAACATTTCGAAAATGTAAAGAAGAAAGATATTATGACTGAATGATTATGGCAAACTATATTCGGATATAATTTTTAGGTATTTCGTACGGGGTCCCATAAAGTTGGATATTATGTAATGGAAATAGAGTGTACAAATTGCATTTATTAAATTTATAAACAATAATTGTGCCTAGTAACTATTCATCACTGTCACAATAACTGTAATGAGTTATAACGCGCTTAAATAAAATTAATGTTGTGTTTCCAAATAGATACGACTTAGGGACCTTCAAGAAACGAGCCTATTCCTTTCTTAAAGGCCAGCAACGCGCTTGCGATTCTCTTGATATTGCAGGTGTCTATGGGCGGCGGTGATTGCTTACCATCACGTGACCCGTCTGCTCGTTTTCCCCACATAATATAAAAAAAATAATAATTATACATCTCTCTATTAATGGATTTATTTAAAAATCACGAGCCTTTTACCTACAACGTCGGTCGCGTAATATTATATTCTATTAATCCTTTGTTTTAATCCAAAACATGATCTATCGTCTGTCAAATTTCATCTAAATCCGTTCAGCCGTTGTTACGTGATTGAGGAACAAACATCTAAATATCCAAACTTACCAGGTGGTAAGGCCTTGTGCAAGGCCCATCCGGATAGCTACCACCATTTTGCTCGTTAATCCTGCCGCTAAGCTGCAGTGCTTGCACTGTTGTGTTCCGGCGTGGAGAGCAAGACAGCAGGTGCAATTACTGGCACAAGAGGTATTCCATCTTAACCCTCTAGGTTGGTAACGCATCTCCAATCTCCTTGGAGTTGCGGGTGTCTATAGGCGGTGGTGATCACTTACTATCACTTGCTTGTTTGCCTTCGTATTTTATAAAGAAAAAAATAATAAGTATCTAAATATTATTAATAATTTTCGTGTTTATTATATTAGTCGAACAATAAGATAAGTAGGTAGGTACCGTACATAATTATTGCAGTAGGCATACGTCACAGTAATTGTTTTTTGTTTCTGACATCACCTGATTGTTTATTCGTCTGTAATCAGTGGGCTTATGGAATAAAAAAACAATTGATTTTTATTGGACGATTTACAACATTGTTGGCAGCAGCGCTATCGATTTGAAAGGCATAGTTTGAAATATTGCTTACCATTTACTGATATATTTTAAGTTTGTTTACAAAATGGATCGACACCATCGAATCTCTTCATTTCGGTGATCGACAGGAAGAGGGCAAAATTTTAAAACGACGTTACATGTATGTATGTATGACTCTTTATTGTACTAAACACAAAAAATAACAAATAACAGGATAAAACAGATGTACAACGGCGAACTTATCCCTTTAAGGGTTCTCTTCCAGACATGTTTAATGGGATTTCATGTGAAAGGGCGTCATTTACCATGTTCCAGTACTGGTTTTTGTTTATTTTTATGATGTGAAGTTTTTGAATAATCCAAAAAAAATGCAGTTGATTAAAGTTTAATTATGCGAATATTACAGGAAAATAAAAGCGTCTTTATTTTTTGTAGGCGAAATTAAAATTGATGTTTGCCTTCCAAAGGGAAAAAATTAAATAGTTTTCGAAAAGTACTTTTATTTACAAAACGTGAAAATTGTGACCTAAAAACATAAACTACCCATTGATAAAAAATTACATCGGCATCGCTGGGCATCTTAGCTGGGCATCGCTGTGTGATACAAGGAAAATATATTTTTACATGAATACTAATTAGGATTAAACGCGATTTCGTCATTTCAAATAGGATTTATTTCACAGTAAAACATTCGCAGAAAACACAGTCTGCGATGTGAAGCCAGCCTCAAAAACACGCTTCCCATACAAATGGCGATAACGTTTTCCACCCTCTAAACCTTAACCTGTGGCAATGATTTTTTTGTATGTTGTCATTATGCCTTAGAAATAGGTTTGTATGTTTAGATTTTTTAATATTCTGCAAAGATTTCACAATATCTGCATATTAGGAGTTTCATCTGTTTCATACAAAACAATAACGCTTGAATATTTTTGGTACTATAAAAAATAAAATCAAAAATCAAAACACAAACCTAGAAAAAAAAATAAGGAAAATGAAAAAATATTAGTAACCGTCGTTATAAGTCAGGAAATAAACGAATATCAGATATAGTTCAGTACAGTGCCCTAGTTCTAGAGCATAGTGACAACATACAAAAAAATCATGACTATGGTTAAGGTTAAGAGGGTGAAAAACGTTATCGCCGTTTGTATGGAGAGCGTTGAGTACACAATAGTCTTAATTAAATCTAAAATCTTTTTTACATAAGTTGTAGAACTTAGTATATGTTTTTGTCTTAATTCCAAGACTGCGGCGCACTGAGCTGCGGCCTTAACATGACAGCTCATGTTTAGTTTAACCCCTCCCTGTGTATGTCTAACTAGTGTCATAAGAAAGGGACGCAGATAGAGACAAACTAACCTTGGCCATGTTAGGGCCACTGGACATAGTATGTCTTAAATATGAGAGAATGGCCGACGGCTAAAAAAATATCTAATTTTTTTTTTATATTGAAAATGGGTTTGCGTTTGGCCTCAATCTCACCTGATGGTAAATGAAGATGAAGCCGAGGATGTAGCACGCTCACCCAGAAAATGTCTATTCACTCTTACCTTAAAAATGACAGTGAAAACCGTAAGTAACCGTTTGAAGGGCAAGGCTGCTGATCATACACTATAAGAATTTAGGACAGACAGGAATGAATAGCGACTTTACTTATACTGTGTTAAGAAGATAAGAAGATAAAGATGGTCACTGTACATTCCATAAAGGTTTATGGGGTCAATTAATTTATAAGTACCTTGGATCTAGAGTAGTACCTAAGTATCTATGCCGTGGTATTACGCTAATATATTTTCAAAGGGTTCTAAGGTTACGCTCAAGTTTAATTTGCCTCCCTCGACTCTGTCTAACTAGTGCCGTAAGAAAAGGGCGCATAGAGAGGTTAAATATAACTAAGTGTTCATGTTACGGCTACTGCTCCGTTGTTAATGTTGTACCTAAACCGGTTATCAGTGTTGTATTCATTCAGTGCTCGTGAACTTAGAACGTAGCTACTAATTATTGTAGACCTGTGTCAATAATTACATGTGTACAATAATGTACACAAACTTGTATTACTTGTACCTGTCAATCGTGCATTAACGGCTGGACGGATCGAGGTGAAATTTGGCGCACAAATACTTAGACTCGTATTATGTTCTGGAATAAAACATGAATACTTTTTAATAACGTAAAATGCAAAGAAAGACTGTTTCATGCTCAAGCTGGCCCTTCCCTTAATTCTGTGTGTCCTCATCGCGTTTTCGGCCGTCTGCCCCTTCTAAACCATGCAATGGATTTTGATACAGATTTTTTTATGTACGGTCAGCCACAGCAGTAGCTGAACATTTCAGTAGCTTGTCGCTGTCAGTAATACTTTGCTACGACAAGGTTGTTAAGTGTTTAGCTACTTCTGAGGCTGATTGTACAATATACAAGTACAGTGTAATTGTACCTGTGCGTCTATAATTAAATATCTAAGTGACAAGAAAATCAATCCAAAGTACCGTAGGTTGGTACTACATATTAAAAAAAACTTATATACCAATTTACACATAATACAAGGTCGTCAAAATATTTGTAAGGTCGTAGATACTTTACATATTACTTACTATTTCAAAATTAATTAAGACTTCAAAGACTCCAAACAACAAAAGTTATTTATTTAATTACTATGTAAATCAAATACCATTTAGGTAATCATATAATATTATGTTTTGTTAGTTAGTCGTTTTCCTTATTATGTCATAATAATATACCGTAGTGGGAAAAAACAAGAACACCCCTAACCTAGGAAACAATATGACAATTACGGCCTAGGGCTCAAAACATACTCGGTTCTTATATACCTAATGCTGACTGTAATCGTCATATCTTTCTGGCACATTGCCAAAGAAGGTTATAAATAACTGCAAATGCAAAACAGTGTGATAAACAAAAGTTTTGTTTACAGCACCAACATGGCGAAAAGTGCTGAAGAGCTACAAAAACAATTGGAGAAGTTAAAGGAGTGGGTGGATCAGCAGCCACACATACCGAAGGACATGGGTAAATATTATCTGTTTCTTTGAAACCAAAAGTCTTTAATTTTAGAATAGAATAGAATAGTTATTTATTGTCACACACCATATTGTACAGACAAAATAAAAACCAGATTTATATAACTACATTATTCCTAATTTTTTAACAATAATACTTATATATAATCTACAATTACCTGGCCAATTATAATCTACGGGCCTGTTTTTTTTGGGTATCCACCTAGATAGATTTATTTTTTTGTTAGCGGTACTTTATTATTGTGTTGTCATCGAAGCTACGACATACATAATATAACTTCGGAAACAATCCGACCACTGGAAGTGAGTCAAAATTTTAACTACCTATAAACACAATATGTAAAGTTTAATAAAAGCTCGTAATACGCCTAATTAAATCAGTTTTATATTGGTTTTGACGACATGTTACTGACATGACCCACATTTATGCACAAGGGTGCAAAATACTATGACCTGACACCGTTGCGATTTGTCCGAGTTCCCCAGCGGTCGTCAAGATAAGCGGCCATTCAAGTCGCACAATAGCGACGTGAGTTCCCGTTACAGGCTATTGTAGTGTAATAGTTAGTTACTTACAATGTACTGCGAAATTTCAGGCTACATTGATTTCTTGTAAAATTCATTGTAAATTTTAAAATGTTTGGACAGTGGCATGTAGGTTAGTGAAATAGATAAATCGCTTCTGGTGGCTTTTAAAATACTTATCCTCTTTGTATTTGTGGATGAAAACTGGAGCTAAAAATACAATAAGTATTTTTTTTAATAGAAAGGCAAACAAGCAAGTCGGTCACCTGATGGTAAGTGTACACCACCCATAGATATCCGCAACGCCAAGGAGATTGCAGATGCGTTGCCAACCCAGAGGGCTAAGATGGAATACACCTTGTGTCAGTAATTGCACCGGCTGTCTTGCTCTCCACGCCGGAACACAGCAGTGCAAGCAAGATGGTGGTAGCGATCCGGACGGCCCTTGCACAAGGTCCTACCACCCGCAAAGAGTAGAGAGTAGTACAATTTGCGTCTGAAAAATCTGAACCATGCATTAAATGCCTTTTTATTAAGGTCATAGCTGGAAAACGTTCGGAGCGCATAATAATTATAAGTTTTTTTTTTATACAACATAGGACGGCAAACAAGCAAGTGGGTCACCTGATGGTAAGTGATCACCACCGCCTTTAGACACCTGCAACAACAAAGAGAGTGCAGATGCGTTGCCAACCCAGAGGGCTAAGATGGAATAGCTCTTGTGCCAGTAATTACACCGGCTGTCTTGCTCTTCACGCAACGCACGCACGCTGATTATTTTACTTTTGATCAGAACAATAATTAAAGTAATAAACAAGACTTAGTTAGCGTTCTCACGATGTTTCTTAATTTTCTTAACAATAAAGAGAGGTAGGTTCTACGGAACTGTACTTACTTTCTATTGTTACCACTTGTTCTCGATTTGATCTCGCAAATTAACCTCTAATATTATTCAATTAGGCCCCTGTTTCACCATCCTGACAGGTTGTGACAACGACAATTCGGCATGTACAGTAGGGGAAATATATTCACGTACCACCTTAGAACCCTATTGCAATGACGCGACGCGTTAAACGCCAGGCTATGTCATACAAACGTCATGCGCATGTCTCTTCGACTAGATTCTACGGTGGTACGTGTTTCAATTTCCTTGACTGTATATGGCTATCTCGAAGAGTTTTTGTATTGCCGGGCTTAAATAGTCTTACGTACAGTCGAGGAAATTGAAACACGTGCCACTGTAGAACCTAGTCGAAGGGACATACGCATGACATCTGTATGACATAGCCTGGCGTTTAACGCGTCGCGTCATTTCGATAGGGTTCTAAGGTGGTACGTGAGTATATTTGCCCTACTGTAAGTCGAGTTCCTTAATAGACGACAATCCTCGTATTCCTGAGAAACACGAGTGACAAATATACTGTCAGACGCAAGAGCGAGTGAGATGTACGAAGATTTCCGAAAGCCTTTAAGAAACTGGAAGCACTAAGCTGTAATGTACTATTAACTGCCAGTGTCATCTGACATTTGTTAGTTTGGAGAAATAAGGGCCGGACAGGACATGACTCAGTGCTTACCAACCGGTGGTCCGGGAGAATTTGAGGTCAACGAATTATTTGAACTCAGGTGGTAACCGAACGGGTTTATTTACCGCTCTTGCCAGGTTCAATTGGAACACTGTCGCAAGTCTTTATTTTTTATTATTATTTAGGGTTACTTTGCGATTCACACATCGACGGGGCTCAGGGCTCACGGCGAAGACTATGTTTTGATCACTTATTGTAATTAGAGGAAGCTTGCCCATTAGTGGAACAACAATAAGCTATTCCTATTCTGTTTTCAACTTTACATTAACCCAAATTTTTAACTTATTTATCTCATAAGTTTCCTTGCGATACAGGCATTGTCTAGTGTAGAGTTCCAAAAAAATTTTAACTTTTTTTATGCAAAATAATTATTAGGATTATTAATTTTAATATCTATCTGGGTGGATACCCAAAAAAAACGGGCCCGTGCCGGCTCTAAAGCTTCACATAAGATGGGCTAATTAAACCCTGCTAAAACAAAAGACAATCAATCTGGAGACGTCGACTGCTGAGGTCTTTCTCGATGACGAATCCACATTGCACGATCAGCCACCTTCCACATCCATCGAAAGCCGACGACCTTACTAAGACATCGGTCAAAAAAAACAATTATTTTAGGTAATAATGGTCACGGTCAAAAAATGGTTTAACCACTAACCTAAATTAACGTGATAGCAACGGAACTGTTACTCGTACCCTTGACAAACGTCGGCTTCTGACACTTCGCCCCTATAATTGTATAGTTACTACATTGTGTTAGTTGGTTGCCCATGTTACTAAAAAGTTTGTCTATTTTAAATGAGCGAGCATTTCCTAGTAATGTATTAGCTAGATAATATGTAATGTCTAAATGAACATGACACTTACTTATTTTGTCAATCAATACTAGTCGTAACGTGTACGTATTATCTGTCTGCAATAGGGGACCTAACATAATTATTCATTTCCATATAATTTTCGTTTAATCTAAAAGTTAAATTTGTCCTTAGGCTTGTACGGTCAATAATATATCGGAGCAGACACGTTGGTAAAAAAAACTGAACAAGTTCTAACGTATTTGCCAATAGTGTCGACTTCAGTGGCCCTAAGATGACCGGCCAAGTTTGGTTTATCTGAGTTTATTTCTATGTGCGTCACTTTTTTTATGACATTCGTTTGACAGAGACACAGGGAGGGATAAATTGGGCCGATCATGTTAGAGTGCCACAGATATTTTAAGCCCCTAGCCAATATGTCTTTGATACTGACTGTAAGAGACAACGACCCTGTACTGCACTGTTATTCTCTAAGTGCATCATCGTCGGACTCAACGCCGAGGCCGCTTGCTGCCACTCGAGCTAGCGCGCTAGAGCAAGACAGGACGCGAGTGATCGCGTGTGATCGAGTCGACGAGCTCGACGTTGGGGCAGCCCCAACGTCGAGCTCGTCGACCCGATCACTCTTCTAAGAACAGTCATTTAATATTACAGATGACAAGCTCCTCCGGAGATTCCTGCACAGTTGCTACTATGACATGGAGAAGGCGCAGAAAGCGATGGAAACTTTCTCCAGTCTGCGAGCGTCATCACCAGAGCTATTCAACAACCGTGATCCGCTATCGCCGCAAATCCAGAGCACTTTGAAAATCGTGTGAGTACCCACAGAACACCCGAAAAGGTTTTATAGTGGATTTAATGAAACCATCGCCAATAAATCGGCTGGCTCAATAAATCTATCATAGCTCGCACGCAACTAAAGGGTCATTTACACGGTATGAGTTCTCGCATGCGAGTTGCATTACATTGGGGGGCTTGATCGATCGGTCGACCACGTCATTCCTCGGTAGAGGATATTCATATTTAATCAGAGACTCTTAGTAGACCTACTTTGCTTAACACCTGTGTCGTGACATTGGTGACGTTTGTCTTCGAATGAGAGGAATGAAACGTAGGTTAGTAAGAGAGGCTGGTAAACTTCCATGAATAGGGATAAGTTCCGGCATATGCATGTAAGGGCAGTAGGTAATTCCGACGATTTGATGCAAATAAAATTACGATATGAGTTATGGAGTCGAAGGTAAAATTACAATTTTGATGTTATTGTAAGATTTTTGGGAATAAATTTGATCTGTGCGAAGCCAGAGCGAGGCGCTTGTTTAGAAACATATTGAAGCAAAAATGACGATCATCAGATTCATTATAAGACCTATGACTTTTTGCGTATAATGAGGCTAGCAAGGAATAATTTATGCTGAATGAATTATTTCATCTTATCTTTCACTAAAAGTTGTATGTTAATTTCAACTCCATTCGTTCTGTTCGTTATGTCATTTGCATCAAAATGTCCGTTCCCTAGTAATCACGTGAGTGAGTGAGACCTACATAATTTCCTTGTTGAACTGTATATGTAACCGTCCAACTCTTAGGTACAGTATAGGGAAAATATATTTACGTACCACCTTAGAACCCTACCGCAATGACGCGACGCGTTAAACGCCAGGCTATGTCATACAAATGTCATGCGTATGTCTCTTCGACTAGGTTTTACGGTGGTACCTACGTGTTTCAATTTCCATGACTGTACCTACTAAAACTAAAAAGCTTAAAATAAACTAAATTATCAAAATGAAACTCGATTGCGCAAAAAAGAAGTAAAGACAGGCTAAAGGATCAACTAATAACCAAAACATGTTTGGTGATGGTCAATTATGTTTTGTATTTTTTGTTTGTTCTTGTCGTCAGCAATACCTTATAAGATCACACTAAATATCACACTGATCTCCCATAGAACTATCCACGACGTGGCGTATGTATAATATATGTATGTTGGTCTTTAAAGTATTTTTTCTATGGGCCTATGCAGCCTGAAATAAATGGTTCTATTCTATTCTATATAGACCATCGGCCAAGAAAAAACTAGCTTATTACTAACTATGGTATACAACTGGTACTATATCTAATTACAAATACACTATTGACCGATTCCCTTAATATTAAAAGCAACGAATCGTTTTATTTACCACTAGTGGACGCGCGCGACTTCGTTCACGTAAAATTAGTAGCTTATGTCCGTCAGGAATAGTGTAGCTTTCTATCTGTGAAAGAATTTATGAAATCGGTTCAGTAGGTCCAGAGATTACCCCCTACATATAAACAAACTAACAATCAAACAAAGTTTACCTCTTTATTATATTAGTGTCATTTAGGTACATTTTGATACATTTTCTATGGCACCTGTAATAAATTCATTGCTTGCAAAAAATCAGTTTATTTCAGAAAAAGGTAAATAAAATTTGGTCAGAAATCTTATTTTATTCAAAATTTTTGGGATACGGTTATGCGGAGGCATATGTTGCTTCACGTCTTGAAAGACTGAAGATCAAGTTTAGTATGTCATCAAAAAAACGAATACACGTCAATCGCCAAGTAAATCCACGAGTAACACAAAAAACTTAATTAGCAATTTTGTTTCGCACTTAATTGAGTAGAAGATTCAATACCTACGCCAATGTTTATTTGGCTTCTAGAGTTGTGTCGTTAAACAGTCTAGTACAGCGTTGTCAGTGTTTTTCAATCGGTGGGTTGCGACCCCCAGGGGGTTGCCAGGACTAGCTAGGGGGTAAACTTATCGACAGAGTGGAGTGCGCCTGCCCGCTCACCGCGTTGTTACGGTCCTAAGGGGTCGCTTGATTTTTTTATACAGCAATGGAAGACAAACGAGCTAATGGGTCACCTGATGGTAATTGATAACCGTCGCCCATAGACTCCCGCAACACCATGGAGATTGCAGATGCGTTGCCAACCCAGAGGGTTAAGATGGAATACCTCTTGTGCCAGTAATTGCACCGGCTGTCTTGCTCTCCACGCCGGAACATAACAGTGCAAGCACTACTGCTTAGCGATCCGGACGGACCTTGCACAAGGTCTTATCACCCAAAATTTTTTCTTTGGTTCTAAAGGGGTCGCATATTTAAAGAGATTAAAAAACACCGGTCTGTACTGTGTACTGACGCTGTGATTCATTTGTTCCCTCATTGTACTTACACGTTAGATGTAGATAGCAACGAAATGTCCACGATTATTTGATAAGAAATTATATTTGTTGACATGCTGGATACACTAGGTAAAGTCGTAGCCATAGCCTTTTTGATCTTCATCCGAATTATACTGCAAGTTTTTTTTTTATGGAAAAGCGAAGCAAACGAGCTTACGGGTCACTTGATGGGAAATAATCACCGTCGTCCATTGGAACCAGAGATCCTAAAGGTTTCAAATTCGTATTGATATAACTCTGTGAAGATGAAATTCGTGAAACCTGACATTTATTCAATTTATAATGTAAATATTGACTGAATATAGTAAATAAATTAACTCAACTGAACTAAAACTTTCTTCATACATATTTTGTGAAATAGGCTCTACACAGTAATGAGATGAACTATAAAAATACACAAAAAATTACTAACCCACTAATTATCTAAGTCTTTTAATTTATTTGACGGACTCTCTATTATCTCCAATTCATTAGGTTTATTCTAATGAATATATACCTAATACTTACATTAACAATCAAAGTGGTCTAACGCAGTTTCAAATTCGCAAAGATCTATAATGATAGTATTTTAAATTTTTCGCCAGTCGCCATGACACTTTACCCTTGACTATAATGTTTACAAATCGCATTATTGCATAGCATTGACAAGGTTAACGAGCCACTTCCTGCATCTTATCACGATCAATTTAATTGCATCCATACACATACATTTCATGCGCCGTTGATCGCAAGAACTGCTCAAAGAAAAACAGAAAACGTCACCCATTTTATTGCTGTCATACTCGCTAATCCAGCCGCTAAGCAGCAGTGCTTGCAGTATTGTGTTCAGACGTGGCGAGCAGGACAGCCGATCACATTACTGGCACAAGGCGTATTCCATCTTAGCCCTCTGGGTTGTCGACGCGTTTGCGATCTCCTTGATGTTGCGGGTGTCTATGGGTGGTGGTGATAACTTACCATCAAGTGACTCTCTTACTCGATTGTTTTATTTTATTTACTAAAATAAAACTACGATCAGTCTCCTCTCACTGCCTCTTAAGTCTTGCAATTCTTTGGGGTAGACTCAATTACTTTAGTTCTTGTGTGCATCTCATCATTTCTGACGCACTCATGTATAAATTCAGACCATAGTTTGCAGAATTACGAAATCCCGAGGAAATAGGAAAGGCATTAAAATCAGCTAAACACACTTAACACAAACATAACAATTACACAGGAGACGCCTTTATCACGTTATCAGCTCAATACACTAAGCTCCACCAAAATTTGCCAAGTCATGGTCGTGGACGCCACGGAGCAATAAAAAGACGTAAGTTTGTAAATAAAGATTCCGTATAAGATTCTTTTAAATGTCTAATAATCAGTCACGTAGGTACTAGCACTCATGCATAACATGAATGTTATGATACATCAGAAATAGGAACACGTGTTTTCGCGTCTGGGCGTTACAATCGAGCAAACAAAGAAATGACGAGTCTGAAGTCATAATAATTAAATCCATTGTTTCATATTACTACACTCATCCTTTCTTATGATCTTCAGCCTAAATGCACATAGCGTGGTAACACTGGTTACATCCCGGTTACCCGACTGCTACCAGGAGGGAGGATTATGTTTTGTATTCGTAATAATTTACGGAATTAAGTAACGAGAAACAATCTGAGTTTGCGACAAAAAACAAAATTTTCATATCGTCGGTGACTATGCGAAACCGCGTTATCAAAATGATGCAATAGTTCTTCACTTATTAATAAAAGCTTAACGGATATCCAAAATACAGCACAAGTTCAAGGATACAGTCTGTACTGTGTGTTTTGATGATTTTGCAGTACTACCAACAATATTTAGGTATGACACATAGTAATAAATCGTTCTGTTGATGACTCAATAAGATATCCTTTTGAATTTCTAGTCAGTCAGCCTCCAGTGTTGTTTGGTTTAAAGAATCTCCATAATTAAGTAAATAGGTTAATGGCAAAAAGTCAATCTAGTAGCTTTCTAGCATATGACGTAGTGCAAAAATACGTACGAGTCTTAAAATTATGTCAATTAGACTGTTATTTGTCTAACGCAGAACAAACAAGCACTAGTAGTGGGCTCTGACGAGCTCTGCTTGCTAATTTTGTGGCCCTAACTATACAACAGCCTGCATATTGAATTCTCTTCTCTTATGACATTAGTTAGATAAAGCTGCACTGAAGGACTATTTAACCTGGTATTAGGGCTGCAGGGATCCCAATAGGCGAATTTAGAACATTCGTTCAGGTAACATTTATTTTAATGAACATAATATTTTCTTACATCCATATCTGACGCCAAAAACCTCTTCATAAAAACAAACAAACTGTTGTGTTCCGGCGTGGAGAGCAAGACAGCCGGTGTAATTACTGGCACAAGAGGTATTCCATCTTAGCCCTCTGGGTTGGCAACGCATTTGCAATCTTTTTGGTGTTGCGGGTGTTTATAGGCGGTGGTGATCACTTACCATCAGGTGACCCACTTGCTTGTTTTCCTTCCTATTTCATAAAAAAAAAAACAGCCGGTATTTATTTCGGAAAAAAACTCTCATTTTAGGTTGTCATTAACGCAATCACAAATCCTATAAAAAAGTGACTTAAGTAATTCAGTTACACCAACTTCATTGACAGAAGTTACAGTCCAAAAACTGATGCTTTTGAGCCACTGGCACTACGGCGGCAGCAGTAAAAACCTTGGCGTCTGAATTCATGCTTTTTACGCCCTTATGTTTCAGAAACCTAGGACATGTTAAAGCATCAGGCAGTAAGAACCTTTGGATTTGGCAACTGAACGACCCGGGGTTAGAAAACTTCGACTACCTTCAGGATGCACGGTTGTTCTTCCTGACCTCGGACGCCTGGCTTCTGGAAGATGAGAGCTTGGCGGACTCCGATGTCGTAATCATGGACGCAAAGGATATCTCGTTAAAGCTATTGATCAAAATGAATATCTCGGTAGCGAGGAAACTTGGAAAATACCAGGAGGTGAGAAGGGATCAGTAGGTTTATTTTTTGAAAAAAAAAAGACCAAGCCTTAGTAGCAGTTGTCATTTGTTAGTAAAACAGCTAGAGATTTTCTTTTTCAATAATTTTGTTGGACTCAAATTCAATTCAAATTCAAATTCAAATGCTAGTATGAAATTCGAACTTGAGTTAGGTTTAAAAAAGACGACTTTACGTAATTATAGTGCAGTGCGGTATTCCACTATTTTTTCTCGACTTTAATATACATATTTATGGCGCCCTCCGATAACATGGGTCACCAAATAATTTTTTGTTTGTGTCGTGTAGATAACAAAATTAGATATAACAATAGTACTAAATGTCAACTTGAAGTAGAGTGTAGATAAAACAACATCTAATTAAGTAGTATATCTAATTAGTTTATCTACATAGTACAAACGGATTTCTTACAAGCAAAGTTATCTTAATCTTAATATTTTAAGTTTTTTTACAGTCAAACAATTTAAAGATTGTTCCACTGCACTGTAGAAACTACGGGTGGTAGGACCTTGAGCAAGCCCCGTCCGGATCGCTACCACCATCTTGCTTGCTAATCCTGCCGCTAAGCAGCAGTGCTTGCACTGTTGTGTTCATGCGAGGAGAGCAAGATAGCCGGTTTAATTACTGGCAAAGGGGTTTTCCATCTTAGCCCTCTGGGTTAGCAACGCATCTGCAATCTCTTTGGTGGTGCGGGTGTATATGTATAGGCGGTGGTGATCACTTACCATCAGGTGGCCCACTTGCTTGTTTGTCTTCCTATTTCATAAAAAAAAATCTTGTCTCCCTGAACACTTAGCTATAATATTATTATGAAGGGAAGGGGAATTACAGTGACTTGATTTATGTTAAAAATCTCGTAATCTCGTTGAGTTTTTTTCCGGTATCTTCTCATCAGAGGTTTTTCCGAACTGGTGGTAAATTTTATGACATTCATAAGTGCTACCTGTAAGCCTAATCTGAATAAAAATATTTTGACTTTGACTTTGACTTTAACCCGTAATTTAAATTAGTTGACAGTTGTATGTAAGGCAGGCAAAGTTTATAAACTAACGTTAAACAAACTAACGGTACAGATTTCGTTAGCGTTTACGGCGCCAAGAAATCTGGGGCCCGAACATGTCCGACCAAATATAGTTTATCTCTATGGGTCCCTTTCTTATAACATTAGTTAGATAGAGACGCAGGGAGGGATAAATTAAATTTGGGTGACTGATGATGTTAAATAAAAAGGAGGAATACGTATATGCATTAAGAAAAAGTGTAAAGTTGGGATATAAACTAGCGTTTATTGTAAATCTTGCAAGTAAAAGTTTTTTATTTAAATTTCCAGGAAGCAATGCCGATACGACTGAAGCAAGTCCACGTATACAACGCACCAAGTTTTATTGACAAAATATTCTCAGTTATGAAACAATTTTTGAACAAGGACATGGCTGAAATGGTAAATATGAGACAGTACCTATATATGTCGTACATATGAAACTCGCTTAAAAATACTTCGGGTGGTCGTACTTGGTTCAACAAATAGTGAGGCAACGCAGCTAGCGGGATGGGCGCGTTTGAGCTGGGTGCGATGCGGAGTGGAGCTTTTTTTAATGTTAGGTTAGTGTTTAAGTTACTTTTGTGTTTCTGACATACTATTTTGTTAAGTAGGTAACTTGTAAACGAAATATTTTGCTGTTTAAAAATTGGCATGACATATTGAGCTTGTTGGGATCAAAAAATGCACCACAAATTAATTAGTTTTAGTAAGTTTCACATGTATCCCCCCAGCACTGGTCAGGGTAGCTAGCTGGCGATGTCTACGCAGGGTAGTATCCATCTAAATGCATTCAAATTAATTCATTTTGCTTTCCGGCTGCGTTAAATATACATACATTTAAGGTTTAACTAGACAGAAGGTAGAATTTTTGAAGGCTGTCCTTTTATTGGGGTTATCTCAAATTTGTTCAAATATTTAGAAATATAGCATAAAATTACTAAGACGCCTAATAATTTAATAAATAACATAGGCAATACGACCCTGGCCTTCAATGTCGCGGTATAAATAGCCACATAAAAGCGGAAATAGTCATTTTTCCATTTAAAATGGTAGAGTCGCCATGATTTCCAAATAATCATTTCCGGAATTAAGTCAAGGTTAGGTAACCATTCATAAAAATTCATAAGGCCATAGTAAATTTGAGCCTAGTCGCAATATTAATCCGTAATACTACCGTTGTTGTGGAAAATCATAATGATATTTATTATGAAAAGGTTCTACAGTGGCCTAGAAATTTAGTCGATTGTACAGTCAAGGAAATTGAAACACGTACCACCGTAGAACCTAGTCGAAGAGACATACGTATGACATTTGTATGACATAGCCTGGCGTTTAACGCGTCGCGTCATTGCGATAGGGTTCTAAGGTCGTACGTGAATATATTTCCCCTACTGTACATATTAACAAGAGGACTCCGAAATAGGGTGCGACTGCTCTTTAGCTGCTCACATTTAGCGGTTTCCCTCAACCTCAAACGCTCAAACATCCATCGTGTTAACTTCACGATGTCTTCACAGTTTAAGGCTGCTTTTCCACCAGAGATGTGCGAGGATGCGTAGCGGCGGATGTGTTTGTAAGAACCAATAGAATCGCTTCATTTACCTCGCCTCGGTCAGCACAGCTCTGGTGGAAACGGCTTATTGGTTCTTTACAAATACATCCCTCGCTACGCATCCTCGCACATCTCTGGTGGAAACTCAGCCTAAATAATGATACGGTAATTTAAAACATTTTTTATACTTGTTTCGCAAGTTTTCTTATGTTATCTTTTCAATTACACAACAAAGTGTACGTACCTACCGAAAGAGTTTTTTTTTAATATTTATAATCATAGGGGCACGTTGCTTTATAGAGGCTAACCCTAAAAGTAAAAAATCTTACTAGTGGTAAACATTCAAATAAGTTTAAATGATAATGACAACACAAAGAAAAATTAAGGTAATGGCAGGACTCGAATCTTGTCCGAGAGATTTATTAGGTAAAAGCCTTCACACCACATGATATTGCTTCCGATCTGACCATAACATTTATCAGATCATGCCATCTGATTCCATCATCGGATTCCATTTCCTAGTTTACGTTACATTTGAGCAAAGTGGCATCGATTACCATGCACGATGCAACTAAAATATTGTAAGTGCTATGAAGCCATGATGGGATGGATGGGAGCTCAAAAATCAAGTCAAATCCTACTATTTTTATAAATGTACACGGGAAAGCTTGTGAGGATGGTTGGATGTTAGTTACTGTTTCACTCATACACGACTTACGCGAAATGCAAAACGAATTAATGTTAATGAATCGATTTGAATATGGTATCCATGCAAATAGCTTTAAATCAATCCATTTTGACTTCCAAACCATTCTGCCCGTGCACAGTGAATAGGTCTAAAACTGAAATATTTCTTTTTTTCTAGGTCCATTTCCATTTACCAAACTCGGATACGCTGTACAAGTACATTGGCCGAGACGAGTTGCCATCTGACTTTGGTGGCACCCTCCCGAGTATGAATGAGCATATGGAGAAGGTCCTTGAAGTCATGTACAAGCACAGGTGGGTACCTACTCTGTGGCCCTGACATGACCGGCCGAGTTTAGTTTATCTGAGTTTATCTCTATGGATGTCCCTTTTTAAGACACTAGTTTGACAGAGACAGTAAAATATCTTAAAAATCGCCTACCGTTTCCCACCAATAGCTAAGAACCGACATATTAATAAAACGGATCACTCACGTATTTTTAAGTCGAGAAATGCCCAACATGTTTCGGATTGGTCCGCGGTCCTTAATCATGAGCCACCGCCGAAGCATGTCGTGCATTTCTCGACTCAAAAATACGTGAGTGATCCGTTTTGTTAATATGTCCGAGTCTCACGGTAGTTTTAGGCTGAGAACCGCGCCGTTTAATTTAGTCACCGAACAAAAGCTAACGAGTGGAAATCAGTTCAATGTTTCTGGGGCTAAGAAACCACAGAAAGACAGTCGGACGAACAGGATAGACAGACAGAGGTTCCAAACTCTCAACCTCTTTGCGTTGCGTCGGGTGTTAACCTTTTCAACGCCAAAGGCGGATATATCCGTCAACCGGTACAATATAAAAGTGATCTACCTGCTTTCGGATAAGGTTCAGCTTCGTTACTTACGAATACAAAAAAAGATTGGCATATGACTGACGACTTTTTTATTTGAAGTGTCGAACGAATGACTGTAAACCAAACGCGTTCCACAGACTGGAATAATTTCGAACTGTGATATATGACAATTTAAATCCATAGACTTATTATGGGAAGACAGAGGTCGTGCGTGTCTCCGAAAGGGACAGCAAATACACACACATGAATATTTAGGGTTACCATCTTTAAGGCAGCTTTCCCTGGGGTCATTTACGATGTCAATATAAAAACAATATTTTTAAATTGAAAAAAAAGAATTACTTTTGGAAAATGTTTTTAATAATTAACAGGAATTTATAAAATCACTCTTAATAATAACAATGGTACCTAATGAAAGCGAAAAAAGTTAGAAATAATTATGTAGTAAACCCACACTGTAACAATAGATTTCGGTCAAAGTGTTGACAACACATTCTGGAAGATTCCAGTAGGTGCAATCCATGATTCCCGTATATGTGGTTCGTGGGGGAATCTGGAAGTTAAATCCAGAATACACTTCACGGGGCTTTATTTCATACAGCATTTGAGTCGACCTCCGAGTTACACGAGTGCATATTTTATCTGTGTACTAGTGTTTTATCTCGTAAAATAAACGATTAAATGAATCAAAATACTAGACTAACATGCTTTACGAAATAGGGTCCTGTGTAAGTTTTTTCTATACCAATATTTCATCAACGTACTATTTACCCCTTAACGTGGGGTAATGTTCGTGGGAAAAAGTGACAACACTGAGTTTTAAGGTTATGTAAAAAGCACCAACTAAAAATGCATAAAACAGCTTTTATTTGATCTTGAAACACGTTAGGATGTGTATATAAAGCGGGAAGAAACCACACAATATGAAACATCTGTTCTAATAAGTCAAATAAGATCAAATTTTTAAAAACTTCAGAGTGAAAAGATAGTTCATCAATTTTCGATTCACTGTCACTTTTGCAGCCTAAAACAGAACATCGCACCATTCTGCAGACTCGTTATATTGTTCTTAACGCCTGTATAAACAATAATCCACGTAATTTTAAATAAATCGGACATTTTTTGTAATTTTTCCGGTGACATGGATTGAGCTTGTCACAAAACGTCAAAGTCTGTTTAGCATAGAAGTATGCCTAGCAAATTTGACCTTGAAAAAATTAAACATGCCATGAGGGACAAAACATATCAAGCTCTGTCTCTTTTTTTTCACAAGCAAATTCATATTTATATCTTATTCTTGTGCAAATGAAAAGGAAGACGTCCATTATTCTATAGCTTTCTCTTTCTATGTTTAAATCGGAGTTCGTTCCTAAAAAAACTACCAGTGGTTCAATGGAGGTCTCTCAAACAGAGAATTTAATTTCTACAGTATTAACATTGCCACTAAGAGTTGGTTAGTTTCAACGCCTGCTAATATTTTGTGCGTAGATTTGGTGAATTTATTGTAAATCATTTTTTTAAACCTTTATTTATTAAGGGGCTTTGATCAAAACTGAAATGTCAACCCCATTAGAAAACAATAGTTGTAAATCATAATTTTCCATAAAATAGCGTACCGAGGTCACGTTTTTTTGTGTGGAAGTATAACTCGCATAACAATGGTTGTTTTCTTACGTTACAGAGAATCATTTTTAAATGACAACCTGTGGAAGGCTCCACAGAAGAAATCCAAGAAGAAATCCAAAAATAACGCGACGTCCGCTCCTGCTCCGGTCGTTGAACACGCTGAAGAAGTGTCTTTCCGCTCTCTTGCCATAGATTAGAAGACTGTTTCATTCAAAAGTTCTTACAGTCTATAAATTACATTGATAGCTCACTGTAGAACCTTGTTACAATGAGTCATCGCTGTGACATGGTCACGTTCACTTTGTGAGTCCTTAGACTTTTTTCATCATGACTTTTGGTGTGAATAGGTTCGACACTAGCGTACAAATCTAATGTGTGGGCTGAAATTCTTACTTTTGAACATAATGAAGAATCTTCTTTCTGCAAGTGAAGTGCAATAAAATTCAGGTGCAATCAACAGCAGCTGTATCTACAAGATGACAAGAGTTGAAAGCACTACTCTACTGTAAAGAATATCTTGAAGATCTCTTCATCCGTGTAGATCTAAGGCTAAGGACACCGAAAATATAGTACCCAGCACGTACAACTAGAACCAAACCAGTTACAAAAAATAGCTGTTATTGGAGGTGCGCTAATATGTTTATGCATATATATATGTTACAAGGAGGTTTATGTATATGTATGCGGGATCTATGAATGTATGTATGAATTAATGTATCTACGCTTGTCTGAGAATAATGTAAAAATTTATGCCGCGCATTATAGCACGTTTAGAAGCTAGCGTTTTAATGGCTTTTAGATGGCACATCTTCCTGGTGATACAACGTTTGGTGCGCATAACACCTAGTACTTATATATGCTAGCTTTTGTCGTGAACGTAAAGTATATCGAGCAAAGGATGGTACGGCCGTGCTGCTTTTTTTGCTCGATGGCGGGGGCACTGCCGTACCCCCAGATCCCATTCTTACCAATAGCATGTGTTAAGGGAGGGAATAGGGATGCCTTATATCCGTGATAAAGGCTGATTTTCTGCCAATGAATGGAAGAATTAAAGGCATAGACAGTGGATAATAAGTCCACCTTCCATTAATACCTGCAATTGTGCTGAGAAAAAACGTAATCTGGCTTCTGGACGTGCTTCCTCCGATATTGCAATAATTTTTAAGCCGATTGCAATATAGGTCTAGAAAAACAACTGTGTAATAAAACTAAGGAAGTAAGTTAATGGTTGATAAATATTAAATTTTATGGGTACATGGTGCCAGTTTCGGTTGATATAGTTTTTGAAATATTTAAATAAAACGTAGCTGAAGTAATTTAATCTTAACCGAGCAACTTTTGTTGAAACTATACACAGGGAGGTTTAGTTTTAAATGCATTTCCGAGATGTACATGTTTGTTTAGTAAGTAGGATATTCACACCTTTGTAAATACGTATACTTATTATGGTTCTATCGGTTCGTCAGATTTTGATGTAATTTACAGGGATGAAGTTTTTGAAATGGAAGATTTTAAAGCCTAGGAGAGCGACGATTTTTGAGTCCTAGCGCTCGTAAGGTTTATTTTAAACGAAAATGAAGCTCAAACTTTAAAGCACAATAAGTAGTTGTCTCCATAGCGAGCGCTTCAACTCAAGAATTCATTGAAAAAAATCGGATTAAAACCGAATCGATGCGCAATGGTTTGGTTCCATAAATTTAGCCCGGCTCACGAGTTAGCTACAAGCAGAAAACAACTCTTGACTGGGCGCATCTCTCTGATTTGTTGTTACCTTTTACATTTTGTATAATATTCGCACACATGTTCCCTTCTTTCTTTGAAATCCGGGACGTCCATGGTTTTATTTTCTTATGACCTAAATGATCTCGTATTATATTTCAGCGGCTTTAACGTGACCGCCCGAGTTAAATTTATCTCTATATGCGTCCCTTTCTTATGACACTGGATAGACAGAGACACAGGTCTATAAACTTCCGCGATCATCTTAGGACTGCCAAATTTAGATAACTTCATATTTAGTGGAAATAAAATTGCGAATCGGTTCGGCTGGCCAGACTTAAAAGTATGTAAGTAAATGAAAAGGAGGAGAGAATTTATATTTTATAGGCCCGAGTCGCCATGTTTTGTGATCATTTTTTATAGATTATAGTTATAGTTCTATGTGATGTATTAGACATAATGTTGCACAAATACATATATAATATTATGTAGAATTGTAGAGTCGAACCGGACACTGTGTTCGATGATATTTTACCTACAAATAAATACAACTGTATAGCTGAGCTGTTGCAGTTGGAGATACTGAAAATTGCCATGTGTATTAATAAATTGGCAAAAATTACACTGTTGAGCCGCAAAACCAAGCTATATCTGTGTGGCATGTAAAAAAAATGGATGCCAATGCCCACTCGCCAATTCAACAAAACATTACAGACCCAACTATTAGACCAATTTGTGCCGGGAACGCGTATAGGTAGGTATACTCGTTTTCAGTAGGTAAGTTGTGTCATCCAGAGCTGCTGTAATAATTTTTAAATCGTACCATGTAAATGGCCCTTCACGCACTTGTGCGTTTGCGGCACAAGACAAAGAATCGAATAACAACGCCGGCATTGAATGAATTAACTATAACAGTTAAAATATAAGTCAACACAGATTTAGACTCTCTACGAGGTATTTTTAGCCACCGATACGTTAGATACGAATACTAAACCAAGTTTAAGTTATCGATAAGTCCATCCTATGACAATGCGAACAATTAAAGAAAACTGTTCGTTTTACGACTCTATTACATCTTGTTCTATTTCGGGATTGAAATTGTTTTGCGATGATCTTTCCAAAGTCTGATAATGAGTACAGCTAGATTACCTACCTACTATCAACGATGGAGCTGCATGTTCAAAATGTAACAGTGCGTTTTTGAATCAAGGTACAATTTTCAATGCACCAAAATTGCAATGATAAATGGCTGCGACATATTTAAACACAGTGTTCGCTTATGTTTCTTGTTGGGTGTACCTTCAGTACAGTCAGTAGCAGAAGTAGCTAACACTCGACGAGTTCAAAAAATCTACTCTAGCTCTTCCTCCCTTGACAATAGAAGTATGTAGATATTTTTGACCTCCTCGTCTAGTAGATAAAGGATACAATAGAATACACGTACTTGTAGCTTAAATGCGTATGCATTTTATACAAATCTAACAGGAGCAAGCAAGTTACTTGCACAAGAATGTGCGAGCTACTGTCACGTGTATCAGGCTTTATATCTGCTGCTGACGTACAGTACGATTACTTAAAGTTTGCCTCTCAGTTAGTCAACAAACATCGTTTTTGATTTACACTGCTTTTTTAGATTACTAAACGATATATGACCCTCTGTCTAAAGACAGCAACGTACTTTGCTTAATTTTAATTACTATGGCATTACTGGTGACAACCGAAGCTACTTTTTGAAATAATTGTACTGTAAGTACCTTCTATTCTCAAGCATTTCTTTATAAGTAGTTATGAGTACACGGAATGTTTTGCTCTTGTCCTGGGGCTGTTTTATGGTTAATTGCGAGAAAAATAAAAAATGATTCTTTTCAGGCTACATAAAAGTCAAGTCAAGGAAGGAAGCTTAGCTTCTGACTAGAAACTGATATCGTCAAAAGCTACTTTAAATACTAATTAATAGATTCAGCGTTACTTTGCGGAGTTCCATATCAGCTAAATGGAACAAATTATCTTGCTACTCTGCGAAACCTGTGTCCTGTAGGTACTCACGTGCAAAACAGCTTGCGTCGGCACGACATTTATTTTACGCGACGCGAACGCGACTTTGGTTTTGCGGAGTAGAAAGGTAATTGGTTCCAATTTGTTGATACTTGTTAGCTAGAGCTGTCTCTTTATTGTTATGCACATGTTAACGACGGTATTTGAAAAGCTTTCGGAATGACCTGGCAAATTTCAGTAACCCTAACATGACCGCTCAATTTAAATGTATCCATCTCTACGGCTCTAACTAATGTTATACGAAAGAGATGCTCATAGAGATAAATTACACACGGACGATCATGTTAGGACCAGACCTACCTGTCAGATTTATTTTTTATTATGTTTAAAGTACAGGGAAAGATAAAAATCTTTTATTACATTTAAGGTACACAGTGCCCAAGTTGTAAATAGTATATAATAGTTCTATTACAGGTTTCAAATTGAACGCCTTTTGTTTTATTTGGTTTTAAGCCAATCAATAAACCTTTTTAGCACTGACGATGCATAAAAAACGACATTGATTTTAATGGAATTTATGTCGATAGTGGAAATTTCAAATGTCGTAAGGGACAGTCTCTTAGTGTTCCTTACGACATTTATGATTCCCACTATTGATAATGTATAGTCGACCACGTAATTGCTTGACCACTTTTGAACCTAACCGCTTCGTAGTACGGTCGATTATACGCGCATGTGAGTGCACCAGAGCTTTTTCATAAAACGACGAGTGAAAATGAAAAAGTTTAATTTTCTTCTTTTAGAAATAGTACAGCATAGAAAGAGTAATAAAATTGAGATCGATATTTTATTAGCTGCTCTCTTTACTTTCAATGTCAATACAATATGCCAAAAGGGAAGACTACATACTCTAAACCTCCTCTTCAATTGACACCCTGTACACACAAAAATAGACAAATGATGATGATGATGATGACTACCTTGACGCACACCAAAGGTAACCATTTTGACAGTTTTGGGTGTGTATGCCTGACAGTTACTGAGGCTATATCCATGCGGGTGGTAGGACCTTGTGCAAGGTCCGTCCGGATCGCTACCACCATCTTGCTCGCTAATCCTGCCGCTAAGCAGCAGTGCTTGCACTGTTGTGTTCCGGCGTGGAGAGCAAGACAGCCGGTGTAATTACTGGCACAAGAGGTATTCCATCTTAGCCCTCTGGGTTCGCAACGCATCTGCACTCTCTCTGTTGTTGCAGGTGTCTATAGGCGGTGATGATCACTTACCATCAGGTGACCCACCTGCTTGTTTGCCTTCCTATATTGTAAAAAAAAAAAGTATAAAAATGCTTTAGTTCTTCAACCAAGCTTCTTATAATAACGATAATCTAACTGTACCTACTGGACATTTCGTGTCTTCAATATCAGACAGTGGCGTATAAAAAAACCCAGCCAAGTGCGAGTTTGACTCGCTCAAGAAGGATTCCGTACCATTATCTATAAAACTGGCAAAAAAATCACGTTTGCTGTATGGGAGCCCCCTTAAATATTTATTTTATTTTATTCTGTTTTTTAGTATTTATTGTTACAGCGGCAACAGAAATACATCATCTGTGAAAATTTTAACTGTCTATCACGGTTCTTGAGATACAGCCTGGTGACAGACAGACGGACGGACAGCGGAGTCTCAGTAATAGGGTCCCGTTTTACCCTTTGGGTACGGAACCCTAATAAAAAAGTAATCTTTTTGTATTTAAAGATATGACGAAGTATGTTATGAGACTGGTTTTTGATTTAAATGACATTGGATGTCTGACTTTGAGTTATTTAAGCCAAAGTAATTACAGTTATTAAGGCAGTTCGTCATTAACAGGTAATTATGCATATTGTTTATAATAAAGTAGATTTTATGACACACAGAATACTTAAGACAATAAATAAATATCCCTGGACAATTCACACCAATTGACCTAGCCCCAAACTAAGCAAAGCTTGTGCTATGGGTACTAGACAACGGATATACATACTTAAATACATATAAGTAACATCCAAGACTCGGGTACAAACATTCATATTCATCGTACAAACATTTGCCCCTCCCGGGAATCGAACCCGGAACCTCAAGCTTCATATTCAGGGTCACTAACCACTAGGCTATCCGGTCGTCGAATTCTTATCTTTATATTGAGTACATGACATTTAAACGTATTAATACTTATCTGGCGGTCGGTTATTTATTTTAATTGTATGGGGAATGAGGAGAAGTACCCTATGCCAAAGCAAACTCACCCGTATAGTCTAGCAAATTGCGACGTTGAGATACTCTTTGCATGCCATGATGCTGAAACGGAAAAAATAACACGATTTTTTTGTATTTTTGCCCGTAGTTATGATCAAGGTTATTTAAAAAAAAGTAAGTACTAAACTAACATGACACAAATGATCACAAAAACGTAGTTTTCGAAATGGTACAACATTTAATAATTTATGCTGTAGCGTAAAAAAAGCTCTACCTACTGCAGTATAGTATATATAGAGGAGCTTAGACAACGCATTTACGCTGTATTAAAATACCCTGCGATATTATTTCAAGTGCCACCAGTGTAAATGTAAGTATTTTTAAATCTGTTTTTGTAAGATTTTGTCAAAGTAATATACTTATTGCCGATTTTTTTTTAATTACCTACATAAATGGTTAAATATGTAGTTAAACATATTTAACATCCGCGACTCAGGTATAATATAAAATATTCATATTCATCATACAAACATTTGCCGCTTGTGGGAATCGAACCCACGGGCCACAACGTCTAGCTTGCAGTCAGAGACAATAACACTAGCCTATCCGGTCGTTTCACAGATAACTTGCGATTCGTTCGCATCGATGAAATTGTATGAAATTAAGTTAAGAAATCTATATAAAACACGTCAACCTTGGCAACGTCGGAAGCATAAAAAATTCATTGCTACCGCATGTTATCAATAAAATAAAAACCTGCTTTCAGACCTTCGCTTCGTAAAGTGTCTTTTGTTTGAAATTGATCTAATACTTAATGGTTTGTGGTAATAAGCTATAGTAGCATGCTAGCATTTATCGGACACATAAACGCTTTGGTCCCTCTCACACACGCATACTAGTTAGAACGGGATAAATGCTTTATGTCATCGATAAAGGCTAGCGTGCTAGAGCCCCAGCACATGACACCGTAACATACATGATATCTGCAAACTTGTACAATTGCAAAGATGCTATTCCTATCGTCACGCCTTTGTTTCAATTAAATTTTGATTCGTTTTGGCGTATTTTATGATTTAATCTAAAATTACATTTCATTCGGAGTTGAGATCCTTGGTCCGTGGAGCCCTAGTACACCCGGAGGCTTAGCACGCTAGCTTTTATCGATGACATAAAGCATTTATCCCGTTCTAACCAGTATGCGTGTGCGAGAGGGACCAAAGCGTTTATGTGCGCGATAAACGCTAGCGTGCTACTATAGCAGGCCTCTTCAAAGAGATCTCGAAGAGGCTGTGGTCGACGTCACAGGCGACCTAAGAGCTGGCAGCTACCTCGCACAAGGTATAAGCTTAGCTATACAGAGAGGTAATGCTGGCAGTATCTTCGGTACCTTAGTTTTTATTCAGTTTTTATTTGGTTTGATTGTTTTATTTTATAATGTAAATTACAAAATTAGTCACTGCTTTTAAACCAATATGGTGTTCAAATGGTCGAAAATTACCTCTTCTGCTACTATATTTGATTTGATCTATGCTTCCAGGGACATATGTATTACCTGTATGAATAAAACTTAAAGAGAAAAATGCAACCAAACGCAGTAGTAAGATTGTTTGCTTAGAGGTAACCATGAACAATTTACTTCTAACTAAGTAAAATATATTTATAATTCTCCGATATAAATAAATAAGGAGGGATAAATAAAACCTGGGCCGGGCGGCCTAGGTTTAATTTATCCCTCCCTGCGTCTTTGTTAAACTAATATCATAAGAAGGAAGACAGATAGAGATAAACTCAGATAAAATAAATTTTGGCCGTCCATGTTAGAGCCACTGCTTTGCGTATCTTTTTAATCGTAACATGTTTTATTAACAAATTTTCTTTTGTTTTGCTTAATTTTTATTTCATTTTAAGAACAATTTAAATTAGGTACCTACCAATTTGTTTACCCATCAATTAACGTAGCTTCAAATCGTACCTTCTTATTACTAAAGAACTTTGTTTGCTGAGTAAAGTTCGACGCTGACGGTACACGGAACTCGTTTGCTAATAACGCTCAGTGATTTTTGGCGATTTGCTTTTTAGGGTCCTTCGGGCACACGACCAGTGCTGCCCCCTGTACCACAAATATTAATTTGACATAATTGTAAAGTGTTTCATACAAAAATGTGACAAATATGTTAAATTGTAGGACTTGTAAATTTTGTGCAACAGGCCCCAGGGGTCTGGTTTAATCTATCCTCCCCATCCAGTGTCTCTGTCAAACGAGTGTGATAAGAAAGAGATGTACCTAAAGATAAACTCAGACAAACTAAACTTAGACGGTGAGGTTAGGCTATTGGTTTGACTAAACTAGAAACATTTAATTTCGCCTTGTCCGTACGTGTGTCAGTCACTTTTTTCAAGAACTATGAAAGTTACATAAGCTAAAACTTTGTGCACATGATCAGCTTACAAGAGCAAAGATTAAAGAGTTAACAAAATTTGGTACCTCACATACACGCACATGTCAAGCTTAGAGATTGTTTTTTGGTCTGCAGTCAACATTGAATGAGGTAATCGTTAGATAGCTGTTTAAAAACGTTATACAGCTACCTAAACCCTACCACTAAAATTACAAATGCAAAATAATTGCTAAAATATCTTAAATTAAACCTTGTAAACAGCTTCATTGGTACATGGCGATTAAAATGTTTATACATAGTATCAACTGAAAATAAGGTTGCACCAAGTGCCCTTGAAAAGAAATAGAACACTAGCTTAGCCTTGACAACCTTCTAAAAAAAAAAAAATTCTTTGTAATCTGACAGTTACGGAACCCTACATTGAGCGAGGCCCTCTTGCGCTTGCCTGTGTTTTTTTTTAAGTTAATTCACCGCATACTTTATACGCGATCCTTGGTCAGTTGGTGTGGTGGTACCAATCACAACGGTTCACAACGCAGTCAGCGCATCGACGCAATAAAAAACCGCGTTCTCGCATTTTTTAGTTCTTTGATGACAGTTTTTTAGTTGACAGTTTGTGCAAGTTCGTGGATAAAGTAAGTTGTTATATTTTTTTTAGACTAGTTGTTTGTGTTAAGGTATTTGCAAACTTTCGGACTACTTCCGACTTGACCTTAGTATGTCAACAAAATGTAACCTTAGTGGTTTACTTTTTGAAGACACTAAATCCGGTTTCGCTATCGTATTTTGTGGTATTTGGAAGAAAAAATAATACATACAATATTAAAACATAATCTATAATTATCTAGTTTTTTTTGCTTCTATTACTAATGGTTGATAAGTACGAATAATCTTTTTGAACGCTAATCCTTTTTGAACACTATGAAATTAAGCCCAAGAACATTTAAATCAGTTAATTATAACTTAGTCCTTACTAAATACATTTGACAAAAAAAAACGTAAAAACTTTCGTTGTTTCCTGGGTTTTAAAATCTCTGTTACTCGCCACTGCGGCTGCGTCGATTCCGCATTGTTTAAATATATCCCGTGGAATTTACGTTTTTTTTTCGGGGTGAAAAGTAGTCAATTTTCGTCCTTAGTATGTCAACGATCGTGTTGCCAAATTTTATCAAGATTGATTTGTTGGAAAAGCCATCAAATCTATGTAAATGATAAATCGACTATCCCAGTAAACAAAGTTGGATGTCCCGGATGGCGATACGTAAAATTTCTATCTTAAAACAATATATATAAAACACTAACTTCTATTAGAAACTTTTTGTAGATACGACTTTGATATTTGGGACCGTCGAAATAACAAAGTTATATTTACATTTAATTATACTAAAATTTAGATAATTCGACACTTTGTAAGTGCGTCCTCAAATTGATATTTAGTTACTACGTTCTAAAATATACGTCATTATTTTGCATTGAAATAAAAAATAATAATAGCGCTTCTTAATTAAGTAGCATTATCGTTTCGACCTTTCGAGCCTTATGCGGGTCCAAGGTGATGGTCAGTTAAGTTGATTGGAATTAGCCAGTGTTAATTATTACTTCTAGTATTACCTCTTTAGTACTTAATCTTTAAGAGCGCTTTCACGCACCGCATTCATTGAGATTAATCTCACACTCAAGATATGTAAGTATGTCAGAAAATGAGACATATCATAGGGTCCTGCCAGCTCTTTTTGACACATCACGACTGAAATAAGAATTGCCCTGCTAATCCGGATCAGAGTCTGCTCCGTCACTTGGTCGTGTTAATTTTGTACCATTATACGGAATGTGAAAAATGTCAGTTCATTCAAACTATAAGTGTCACTATTTATTTCTCTTGGGATCGCTGGTTCCCATAGGAAGCGGTGATTACTTGCCATCAGGTAACCCGCATGTTCGTTTACCTTTCAAGTCCAGAGAAAAAACCAAACGTACGGAGAGTCTAAATTAAAACTTGGTAGGTTTGAACCAGGGCTGATGTGTACAGTACATTTGATACTGCCATTGTAGAACTTTGTGTCCGAATGTCATAGCTGGGATATTATGACATTATTGAGAAGTCACTATGACATTTATGTTGAAATGGTTCTACAGTGGTCTATGAACAAAACTGGCTGACTCTACCAGACTCTACAGTCGCAGAGATCAAAATTACCCGCACACGACTCTAATCGTCAGGATAGTTGGTATAGACGATTTCATTTCTTCAAATGTTCATGTAGGTACTTTTACGGAGTGTAAACAGCATCAGAAAGTGACAAACTGTAGGTACCTATTGCCGTTTTAAGTTTCGAGAAAAAACTCCGTAGGTTTACATACCTAATCAACACCCAAAGACAACCAAATGTGTAATTGTGAAGAATTAATTTTTAAGCTAGCGATCGAATAAAGATTTTGAATTTTTTTGTTTCTATTTAGTATTTATTATTCATTATTTCATTGTATGTTTGTTTTCTTTAGATCCTAGTTAACAACATTTTTTTATCCAGTTGTCTTCTCTAAGTGACGACAGCAATATTTTATTGTTACTGTTTTATTGCTTTTTTTTTATGAAATAGGAAAGCAAACAAGCAAGTGGGCCACCTGATGGTATGTGATTACCACCGCCTATAGACATCCGCAACACCAAAGAAATTGCAGATGCGTTGCCAACCCAGAGGGCTAAGATGGAATACGTCTTGTAATTACACCGGCTGTCTCGCTCTCCACGCCGGAACACAAAAGTGCAAGCACTGCTGCTACTTTTAAACCAACTTATAAAAGCAGGATGTTGTTAATTCGACGCTTATTTCTTTTATATTATTGTGTTTGTTACTTTGTCTCCTGTGTAACGATTTAATTTAATTTTAACGAAAAGTCAATTCTAACTGGTGTCATAAGGAAAGAACGGACTGAGGGATAACTTCAACTAAATAGTGCCAATAATGTTAAGGTTGCTTTTTGACATAGCTAGTCATCTGTCTAATATATAACAATAATAAAATATAAAATATATTCTTTTTATTTATAGATGCCGCAACAGTCTCCAGATTTTAGTCCTCGTGATGTCAGTTCAATTAAGGAATGGATAGCCAAAGAGGCACATCTACCTAAGGATTTAGGTATGTTACCCCTGATAATTTAGTTATTTCGAATAAGGAATAATTTAGTTATCTCCCCTATTATTCCTATTTACGAATAACTGAAAATTTTAGTCTAACTCTATTATACAATGCATTTTGTTTTAGCAATCCTTATCTACCTGTTTTTGTATTGTTCTGGTATAATACCAATAGGTATTAGTAGGTTATAAATTGTTTACAATGTAAATAAATTACGGCAAATCCTGCGATGAAATATTTTAAAAGCGGAATATCTTGTGGCGGTTTTAACCGCTCTATGTGTAATACGTGCTCTAGCTAAAATTTAATAAACTAGCTCACCTAATTCTGGTACATAAGTATAATAAAATACTCAAAAAATATTAGTCTTAATTGTATTGGTGGATTAAAAATAGCAATATCTTTTGATTTGATCTTGTTCTGTCAATTTCCGGGGTCAAACTGGACAGGTTAGTTGAGACAGATTAAAAATTTAAATTAATGCATAAAAACGCGAGCATAAAAACATAAAAATAAATTAAAATCGGAGGACGATTTATTATGGCCATGCTCAATAAATACCATTAGTAGAATCAGGTGTACGCTACGCTGATATAACTTTAAGTTTAAATAATAAAAATATAAATGGTAATCAGTGTAAATTAATACAATTTATAATATTTAATGACTTGCCATAAGACCAGCATGTGACAATTACCTGACATGTGATGGTAACTGAGGAATATTATAAATCAAACTAAGATAAACTTGCGACTTCGCTCTCGTCTTATACATTGTACTTAGATACGAATTAGTTCGGTATAGTTAATTAATTCAAACTGTAAAGACACTGCTCAATTCGCACCATTTTGGCAATGTAGTCAAAATGTTTAGTGTAACTAAAATCTTAATGCCTATGCGATTAAGGGACCATTTAATGGGCACACGAACGAGTTCTAATGCGAGTTAACACATTACATTATGCGGCTCGCAATACGATAGTTCGCAATTTAATGCAACTCGTACCATGTAAATAGCCCTTTATATGTTTAAAAAACTTGGAACACCTATTGACATAGTCCCGAGTAAAGCAATGCTTGTGTTACCAACCAGACAACGGATGTAACATACTTATATAGATGAATACATACTTAAATACATATATAGCACCCATGACTCGGACACAAACAATTATTCATCATAGAAATGTTCGTCCCTATCGGGATTTCAGCCCGTGACCTACCTAGCTTCGTAGTCAGGGTCACCAGAACCTCTAGCCTATCCGGCTGTCAAAATTAATAAGTAATACGTAAATACTTAATAATTGCACGTCTAATTTTAAGTGACATTGACATAATAGTATTTTATGCAATTGCTATATAATGAGAGGCCTTAAAACACGAGTGTGGTTTTATGAAACGAGCGTCAGCGAGTTTCATAATAGGATCACACGAGTGTTTTAGGGGCTAATTATATACAGTTGCATACATTACTTTATCTACACACATATCATAACTGCAAAAAACCGTAAGAGCAAAAAACCAACAAACAGTCATGGCGGCCATTTGATCTATCCGCCAAAACGAACGTTTTTTTTTAAACCATAGACAAACGAATGAAGTCTCTATTGTCATGTCACTCGAGATCAAATGTCGTGCGTTTAAATTACTAAAACATACTGAGTTGACGTTTTGTATCGGTATCTGTGGATACTCGAACAGAGACCAACTTGAATTTTGACAGCTGTTCCAAATTTAAATTCATAACGTCACGAGATATCGGTAATGTGATCACTAATAAACACAGACTACTAAGAGATACTACCCAATAAAGAACAGATTTACCTACTACCACAGACAAGAAAATTCTTATAATAACATTGGTTGTAATAATGCTGGTCATTTCCTAGGGTTTTTGAACGCGTTATTGAGCCTTTATGATATGTGTGTAGATATAAAGACTTTTATAACACTGAATATAACCACGACTACTACCTAGCCTAAAGCTATTTAAACAAAAGATGCCTGAGCGTTAGCCGTAATGTTATTTTCACATCGTTAATAGCAGCCGTGGAATTTTCAAGATAGTTTTTGTATTTCCTGGGAATCTACACTATTCAGGCTATTCCCAATACGAAATACAAAGTCTTACCAAAATCCATCTAATACCTCGGACCCCTATGACTCAAAGACGAACCAATGTCTTGGTTAAAGTCGTTCACCGGTGGATGGAGAAGTCTTGCGACCATTTGTTGAGAAGTATTTGTACCTTCCAAAGGGGAAATTTTCATCAAGCCACTCGACACTATTGGAGAATGCTGATTTTTATAATGAAAAAGGGAGGGACGGATCACTTAATAGGAACAAGGAAGTCATCACTGTCGCCCACGGGAACTAATGACCCCAGTAGAATCGCTACTCTATTATCAGCCTTTAGGTCCCCTCCAGCTCGTGGACTTCCGGTATCTTACTGACCATATTAAACGTAGAAGCGAGCTACTTACTTTACGGCGGTATTTTGATAGGTGACCCTAACCCAGTTGAGCCAGCCTATTCCTTCTTCAATGAGCAACTGGCCAGGTTAACATCGGGTGTATTCGGTGATGATCAAGTAACACTAATTCCAGATGACATCATGATCAAGAAGTTCCTGCACAGTTGTTACGGGAGCCTGGAGCGCACCAAGAAGTGCATCGACCGGTTCTGCACAACTCGCAGCGTCATGTCGGAAGTATACACCAACCGGGACCCTTGCTCGAAGCAACTGAAGACCGCTTTTGCCATCACGTAAGTTAGCTATATAAATTGTTAAGGTTAACTATGCTAACGCTTGTCATACTTGCCTAAATCCAGATAAAAAGTAGTAAAATAAACTTCAAATTGTTATAAAAAATTTAAGGACACTCAGCAAGTTTGATATGCATCGACACAATAAGTAACACCTAAGGAATTATAACAGTGGTAATGGTGCTGCTGAAGTCAACACCCTACAAGATGCGTCCACGACTTGGTTACTGTGGGTGCAGTAGGCGCGATCTTTCATTGTGAAACTCTTTCGAAGTTTGGAAGAGCCAGATTTGAGCAGTGAAGCATGTCGACGGATTGGACTTAATGGTGAATAGGAGAGGTATAATACGGACAGCGTTCATGACACGCAGCTGTTACATGCTGAATGCAAATTCTTGATGCTATCTAAATTAAACTCTAATGGTGCCCCTACATGCCCGGACAAGTTTAGTTGAAGAGTATTTCTGTGCGTCTCTTTCTTATGACGCCAGTGACCCGTTTCACGAAGCTACAAGTTACAATTTAACAAGTCTAAACCGGCAAACTAGATCATAATGCCCATTGCCATTGGTCGTTATTGACCAATGTTGCCGGTTTAGACTTGTAAAATTGTAACTTGTAGCTTAGTGAAACGGGCCACAGTTGGGCAGGTTCACAGGTAGTAATAATTTTGTAGAAGGTCTTGTAACGGCCGCTGAGATCGTACGAAATATCCAACATTAGAAGCTTGTAATCGAAAAGAATCGCAATTGTACCGAAAATTAGACCTTGGGCCTTTATTTCTTTAACGATACAATTTTACCACAGTTATAGCTCCTTTTAAAAAACCTGGGGAAGATTAGGTCTAATTTCTAACAATCACACCCAACATAGTAATTCAAGTATTTCCTTGCTCGTACGAATGAAGTGTTTACAAGGTACTAAAGCGAATATCAATGTGATGTCACAAGCAGAAGCAAACAAAATTTTAAATATTTTGTTTATCTTCGTATAATTTAAGAGCTAAGCTCTTGTCGATGGAGTAACTGCCATTCCTCTCTTTCCTTTGCCAAAGAGCTGGACCCCAAGTCTCGATACATGCGAGATGCATCCCACGTGCGAGATACGTCAAAAAATGTCATATTTCCAAGGGATTTGACAGCTGTTTTCGTGCGAAATGAATCTCACACAAACCGAGAATGGCCCCGCTGATCTTTTGATATAACTTATGACATTCAGAAAAAATCTTATTAACGAATACTGAACTTTTAGGTTTATGGCCGCGAGAACAGGATGTCTTTGATGTGTCATTTAAATCATCACAAAACGTATTTACAGAAAACAACCTTGAAGCTAAATTTGTTAAAATCGAAATTGGGGTAGCAATTGGCTTACCTGTGGATGGCGATTAGGGGTTTATGGTACAGTATGGTTTAGTCTACATTCGCATGTAGTGCTGCATAGGATAGTTTTAGCCTACTCTAAAAAAAATATTAAATTGTATTATAAATTGTATGGACCAAAGTTACTAACTTTTGATCACAGGAGCGACAACTTTTGTCTTAATTTTTTTTTTGACCGAAATGTAAATTTACGGACTATTTTTGTTACTATAAATAGTAAAGTTTTTTTTTTATTCAATTTACAAACAATGAAAGTTTAAATTAGATTTGAAAAATAAGTGGGTATTAGTAGTATTAGTAGTAGGGTGAGAGATACAACATAATAGCTGCTCTACTTACTTTCATTTTCTCAGAATTTAAATATATAACAATACGCAAACTACCTACTTATTATGTACGATATAGATAGTTATTATTTACATTGAAATGCTTACTTACAATTTAAAGAACGAACAATGCAAGTCACAACAATAACAAATTAATTGCAAAAACATAACGCAATTTCTAAATTGCACACTTTGCTGGTTTCAAATTATATTTGTGCCTTTAAAGCAGTCATTGAATTTGATAAAACAATGGTGTATTATATCATTTTATTTTTGTTATATTAGCAATTAAAAACCATACTATTATGGAACACAATACAAAATAAAGTTGACACTTTGCTGTTCCATATGTAGCAGAGATTTTTATTACACATTCATAATTATTTATGTTATTATAAATGGGAAAATGACTGACAGGCTAGGTCATCAGGCCTGTCTTGCGGCAGAAGCGCGGATCGAATGCCTTTCCAGCATTAACGATGTCATCCGTAGGGCCCTTGTCAGCGTCCAAGTGCCGGCCGTTCTACAACCTAACGGCCTGGCTAGAGATGATGGCAAGAGGACAGATGGTTTGACATTGGTTCCTTGGAAGTTGGGTCGACCTTTGGTTTGGGACGCCACTTGTGTGGATATCCTGGCATCGACCCATCTTCCAAGCACCAAAAATAATGCTGGCTCTGGCGCAGCCTCAGCGGAAGCTCCTCAATCGTCGCAAGTATACCTGTCTTGGTAGTAGGTATATATTTGAGGCGTTTGAGGTGGAAACTCTGGGGCCCTGGGGGTCAATTGCGCGCCGTCTATACAAAGAATTATCGGGGCGCCTTATAGACGCCTCCCGTGACCAGAATAAGCCAATACTTTGCCCAAAGAATCAGCATTGCCATTCAACGTGGCAATGCTGCCAGCCTTCTGGGCACCCTCTGTATTAGCGGCGATTTGGGACATTTTTTTACCTTTAAGTTTAGAATAAGATTTTTATGTTGTTTTTTTTTAAGTTTATAATCTGAAATTCAATTAGTTGTAAATAAACTCACATTAAACATTCATCTTAAGAACATTATAATTTTAAAATTTAATACTAATTTAGTAAGATTGTGAAAAAAAATCTCTTGATTCTAAAGGTGCGCAACTTGTAAAAAAATCTAAACTTTGTTCCAAACTCTATAGAATGCTAAATTGTCTCTACTGTAGAAGTTATCGTGGAAGTTATTACTCTAAGGTTTTTTACCGAAAGCAAGAGAGTGTCTCTTAGCGCAACAGCGATGAGCACAACGCTGGGGCAGCACCCTGTCTTGCTCTAGTGAGCCAGACAGGGCGATGCCTCGACGTCGAGCCCGACGCTGATGCGCTTAGAGAATAACAGTGCTACTCGCGAGACGACAGACAAGACATATTTCACTTTCTTTGTGTTCGTTTCTAAATTGCCAGTAATACGTGCCCGTTAGAACGCGAGTTTTGGACGAAATATTTAGAAAGGAATGCTTCATATTCGCGATAAACGATTCTAAACTAAGGTTTCTACACAGCTACGCAAAGTAGACTTCATGAAGTTAAAAATTTACTCGAAGTCGTTTATTCCGTATTATTCAACATGTATATACAAAAGTAGAATAAAATAATAATTAATCAAAAACATCTCGTCTTTCTACTTTCTGTTGATCTACTAAACTATTCAACAATTTAAGCCATCATGGCACATTTATTGAAAGTGAATTTATCATACACCTAATCAAAATAAACATCCAATGTCTTAAGCTAATGTTACACTTACGTACCTATTCATAAAAGCTACTGCAGAAAATGTATAAAACTGTCATTAATTTCATAAACTTCGGTGCTAGCTTTTAAGAATACTGACCTATATTTATCGGCAATTATACTGTCACAAATTTAGAAAACGAAGTACATTTCGCACCCTTAGAATTAAAGCGACTCAATTCCGAATATGATATTTCCCAAAATTAAACCCTATGTCTTTTAATTAAGGTGATATTTTGGGATGTGTATTATTCAGAAATGGGTCACTTTAATTCTAAGCGTGCGATTTCTGCTTTCAGATAAGAGACAAGAGGTATGCCAAATTAGCCCTCTGGGTTGGCAAAGTGTCTGCAATCTCCTTGGTGTTGCAGGTATCTATGGGCGGTGGTGATCGATCACTTACCATCAGCAGACCCTCTTTGCTTGTTTGGAAAAAAATGCGTTCATAAAAACGAAACCTATGATTTGTTTAAGTATCACACCTCAAAGCATTTATCGTATTAAATTCGCTGCTAAGATCCGTGAACGATCCGTGAATAACTTGCATCATATGCCGTATTTAAAATGGATGTGTAAATATTGGTCCGAGCGAAGTGTGGTCGTCGGACGAATAGTCACACGTTTCATCCACTCCGTGACCTTCGTTGCCACGACCGTGGCAAAGGCAACCGCCGAGTACTATTTTCTGTTTCCGCGGCCTTCAGCAAGTCACAAACATAGGCGAATCCTTCCCAGTAAATATCAAAGATATTAGAAACTATTTTTTTTAGTTTGATTGATGGCTTGCCTTTAAGGTCACATTATTTATTGTATTCTCACGTCGACGCAGCAATAATACTATGTATACACGATGAATTTGTAATAGTATAAAGGAACCATTTTTTTTTACTGGCTAGACAAAATAACAGTTAACTACGTAGTACTATTAAATTTCTGAACTCAAATCTCTGAAACTCAGATATTAGCTGCAGTAATTAAGATATTAGCGCAGCAACAGGTCTTAGAAAAACTCAGATCTTAACTACAGTAACTAAGATCTTAGCTCAGTATATAACTAGATCTTAGCTACAGAAACTCAGATCATAAACGCAGTAACTAAGATCTTAGCTCAGTAACTAGATCTTAGCTACAGAAACTTAGATCACAAACGCAGTAACTAAAATCTTAGCTCAGTAACTAGATCTTAGCTACAGAAACTCAGAGCACAAACGCAGTAACTAAGTTACCTCAGTAACTAGATCTTAGCTACAGAAACTCAGATTCAGATGTTCTGATATCTAATGAATGAAATATTAGTTACTGCAGCTAAAATCTTGGTATGCTCATAATGGAGTCAAGATCAATTTTTCTCAGTGAACTAAAGCCATTATGGTGGTAATGTTGCGTTGCTTAACTGTATTCAACATATTTACTGAAATTGCAATTCCGAGCAAGATTCAAGGTGTATGAATTGCGTAAGTTCCCGATACAAATTACAATGTGATTACGTTGCAATGGCAATGGTAATGGCGTTTTTAATAAGCTACCTATTGAAATTTCTATTCGATTGTACAACAACTCACGGGGCCTTTTAATACATAATCAGTTCACTGGACTGCTATAGGTACGCATTAAACATCACGTAGATTCAGATTACACACATTAAGGTAACTGTACCAGCGGTTAACACGCGTAGGTCATTGTTTTTACCAGTATTTGACGTCATTGTCTCTCGTTTTTACTGGTGTGTTCTGTATCTCCTCGTCAACTATTGAGTCACTGTTAAGAACTGGGACCATTAATTGACGTTTTCCCAGGCCCCTAGTCTCCATTGGCCACTCGCAAATATTATGCCGTTGGCTCGGCGATCCATCGGGCCGGGTTCCTGATGTAATACCAACATCTCATGGTTTCTATGTAAATGTGTTTATAATTTAAATGAATATTTTGGTATAGTATAGTCACTGTATCTGCTATACTTTCGTGAATCAATTATAAAAAAAAAACTATTTTGGTCTCATAATGTTTTTTAAAAAACTATTGAACGCCTGTAATGGGCAAACTGTTGAACTGAAACTCATGATATCATGTAACAATTATACCCCCACGCCCACGTTGGGCAGCATGCAGCATAGGTTAAACTGGCGGTTTAACGCAGTTTATTATTTTATAATTACGTATTGCGGAGAATGCGCGCGCGCATTTGCTGCATGAATGAATTAACTTAACATGGCGCGCGTGCAACTCGCTCGAACGCGTCGGCCGACTGGACTATTGAGGTCACTGGGTCATCGCAGGAGACGCCCAGCGTGTTACGTAATTAAAGAATGCTAACGCTTAAGAATTAATGCGACAGGGTTGTAGAACCTCGCCGTAGAAACTTGAATTTTGATTTGTATTTAATTGAAATCATTTAGGATTGTTTTTACGTTAATTAAAAGTACTCAATTTGCATGACCGTTCTTCATTATGTCGTAGGGTTACTATCCGCCCTACATAAGTTAACAACATTACAAAGTAGTAAGGGCTTATTTTTACGAGTTACTATCCGCTCGGAGTAGGTATGCATGCTGTTAGGGTAGGTGAATTTAGGCTTATTTAACCAGTCTTCAGAACCGCTGGAGTAAAAGGCTTTAGTTTTTAACATAATGGAGTTTTGGTGCATTAATTATTTTTTAAATAATCAAATTGAGTGGTAGTAGTTAGTTAGATTAAAAAAAGTTCGATTAATAAAAATAGTTAAGAGTATTTACGTATTATAAAAGTTAAAGATGATATTAGCAAGTATTGAAGTTAGATATTTTACTATTCAGTTATGCGCGTTTTTAGTTGTTGTTGTTTTAAATATAATTTTTTAAACGTTAAAATTGAGTGCTAGTTGTTAGGGTCAGGAATGTAGAATAATTAAATTAATTACAAGTATAAAATATTTTCTAAGTTAAAGGAAATAATTCCAAGTATTTAAGTTAGTCATTTTACTTTTAGTTATGAAAGTTTTTAGTTGCTGTAGGCAGGGGTTGTTTATCTATTAACTTGCATTTTATAGAACAATTTTTTTTTTTTGCAAGGACAAATACGAGTATTTAATATTGTTAAGTTCCATAACGAACAGTAGTTAATTTTACCCTCTGTAGTTAAGTTAAACATTTAAGTAGTCTCAGTTATCGGCGCGACTTTAAGATTTACCCGCTTTAAAGAAATACTACCGATAGTGTATAGTGATCCTTAGGCGCGCGCGATAAGGTCTTCGAACAATAGAAGAGTGCCTATGGCCGGAATGCAGGTGGTTGTTGAACACTTATGTGTTCAGTTAAAATAGTTAGTGAGACGCGCTCACAAGGAAGGTGATAACTTAGTATGTAGAACTCTCTCTGCTAACACTGGATGCTAGACCGTATGAGTACAATAGAAAGTGAAGTATAATTACAGAGTTACAATGTACTGGATTGGATATCGCAGTAATAGTGCAGTGTTATAAAATAAAAGTGAAGCTACGTTAACGAAGTTAAAATTTAAAATAATTAAAAAGTGAAGCTACTAGATGTTAATAAAATTTAGTGGTTTTGCCGAATAAATCCAAACTAATTTTGATGAAATGTCGATATTCAGTGGTTGTTGTTACAAGATAGAAGAGTAATTTTAAAGCAATGTAGTGTTAATAAAAAATATATACCGTCGGTTTTTAAGGATTATTAAAAATAGTTAGGTACACTTCTGTGCAAGTCGTCTTTTTAGAAGAGCGTAGTTAGTTGTACAGAGTGAGATAGCTGTAAGAGAATCGTTGTAGTAAATTTAGTTAACTACAGCTGATTCTTAGGCGCTTAGTGGCAGTTGAGTTTTTTTTTAAATTCGAACCCGCGGTTAATTGTAGTTGACGGTTACTAAGTAAATTTAAATTAACAGTTACGCCGTTAGGATTTAAATTGATCGCGATAGTGCGATAATTTAAATTAAGTATGTACGTTGTGTTGTTAATTTAAATTGTTATATCTAGACTAGTTAAGACAAATTTGGATTATTAGCGATAAAAATTTGGAAAAATAGACGTTAAAATTTGAAAAAAAAACCGTTAGAATTTGAACAACAACCCTGATTTTCGGCAAAAACGCCGTTCATTCGCCTTTTACGAATACCAGGCCGGTTTTGCGGTATTCTTGGCCCGCCACAAAACGGGTGGACAAGTGAATTTAGAATTACTGCGGTATCCAAGACAAGAAGAAAAATTATAGAAAAATCACCAACACCAACAACTTTAGCGTAGCTAGCTGACTCAAGCAAGAACTATAGCACAAGAAAACCCGTTGGCGCCACTGTTACCCGGTCAGGTACAGAAGTTCGCCCTAGGGGATTTTCGAGTGAAACAAGAATAAAATTTTAACAATAGGTTTTTATTTAAATAAAAGCTCCCTAGGACGACTAGAGACTCTAGGTCGTAAGTTCGTAATTCTTGTGCCTAATTCCTAACTTGAGTCAATTAACGTGATCGCTCGCACTCCCCTGGCCGTGACCCGACGTGTAGTAGCGTAGGCTTGAGGTTCGGCAGGTCTCCGTAGGCTGCAAGGGCGTAGAAGGCTCGGCAAGGGTACGGTTGTCCAAGTAACCGGCTGGTAGCAGCTCGGTCAGGGTACAGTGTCCAAGTAACCGGCAAGAGGTGCCCTGCAGGTGGCTCGAGGATATGCGAAGCTTGGGGAACGTGAGCCCGTAGGTAGTTAAGTAGACCGTAGGAAGTTTGGTAACCCGTAGGAAGTTGGGTAGCCCGTAGGAAGTTTGTAGCCCGTAGGAAGTTGCCCAGTTGGGCAGAGGTTTCACCTTTTAGAGGTGGTTGTAGTGATGTAGAAAATATGAGCTCTCTGAGAGCTGCAGGGGCTTTTAAAGCCCAAAACCTAAGCTTCCCTTCCAGAGGAAAGGGGTCGTAACTAATTCAAACAAACCCCGCCCCTAACGATTCTAAATGTTGCCAGCGCTTATTTATACCGATTGGTAAAATAAACGCTGGCTTTAGCAGCGCCCTCTAGTGTGGCTCGAAGTGATATAGCACAGCGTAACAACAGGTCTGACCAATGGTTCTGTCAATAAATATTATCTTATCTTATCTTATGGTTACTATGGGCGACAGGGTCATTTTCCATCGGTTGATCGGCATGCGCATTTGTCTTCCTATTCCATTAAAAGACATACTTCTTTTACCTGCCACTACGAGGCCCGTAACCTTAAAGTATTAAACGTACTTGGTGTTTCATTCTAATGTATCACTCTGTAGCTCTGGCTGTTATAATAATGTTGTTCCGTGAAACTTTTACCATTGACTTTGTTAATACAAATATATTATGTCTAACACAAGCCTTACGCCCTGCCAATTTCTGCTAACATTAGAATAAGAGCGTAAATAGGGCCTTTTTTAATATTTTATAGGCAGGAATAAAAAAATATCAGGCAGTGCAGATAAAACCCTTTCATTATGACACACAACTTGAACTAGTAGCTAGTATGCTAGGATTCATATTTGATATCTTATATCTTGGGATCTAAATAATATGAATTTTCCTTCATGTAGATTATAGTATAATCTACATTGTAGATTATAGTATAATCCACGGTATAAGTATATCCAAATGTATAGATGACCTCATATCAAGCAATAACGACTTTTCCTCTATTTTTTTCCTAATACAATGTCATCTCATTAAAAACGCGTATTATGGAAAAATTTGCATATTTACAGGGTTAAGTATATGCAAATAGGCGATAAAAACACAGGAATCCTTTAATGACTTCAATTGTCGCATCGTCTTACTAATTGGTGATCCCGTGTCAACATACAATCAACACAACTATATATTATATGTATATAGGTACACACTTACTGTTGTCATAAACGTGGCTTCAGGGTTGCCAACTTAAGAGTTTTGCCCCTGAGAGAAGAAAACGTAAAACGTAAAATGACTTGGTGGCATTGTGGCAATAGATTTTTCGTGGAATCAAATAAATTTAGTGAGGAGAGTTAATAATCTGAAAACTTTTATTTTCTAAGTTATCTTGGGATTTTAGGAATATTTCGTCAGGTCTTTAGAGGTAACCTAACTATAAGAATTGGCGACCCCAGGTTTTGACTAAAAGCGTTAATCAACAATGCAAGCGACTCTACGCCAATGCTCCAGGGTAGCAATTTTATAAAATACGCCTAGTTACAACTGATGACGTTTATATACAGGTCTGTAGGTGCGCGCGATACTAAAGCTTTATAGTTTTCCGTTAATGTATGACCGGCTTGTTTAATTTATCTCTATCTGTGTCCCTTTCTTATGACACTAGTTCGACAGAGACGTAGGGACGAATAAACTAAACTTGGACGTAATGTTAGGACCGCTGCTGGGGTTCCGGTGTCTGAATTTGGTACAAAGAGGTGCGTGATCATACTGTCTGCATTGCTAAACTTCGTCTAAATCGGTTCAGTAAGTAGTTAAGCCTTGATATTGCAACTCTTGACCGCCCCCAAATTGCGCAGCCCTAACCTTGCTTTAATGACTGCAACTATGTTGCGCATTGAAATACCTTAGCTTTTGTTAAATTTTATGTTACCTATGTCAATTTCCTGTATCCAATTAACTTTAAGCCTTATGCGTTTCTAAGTTAAAAGTGTAATAGAAATGTGAGTTAGCACATTTGTCCCTCAAAACGCGCCGCTAATCGTCAGTCCGTTTGTTTAGAATTGAGTAACGGTATGACGAGATAACGAAAGGTTTGACGAATTGCCCAAGTTAGTTGGATAGCTTATATACGAAATGCTGCAACCTTTTCAGGGGGTATTTAACCAATTTAGTTTCATTGTCTGAGGCTGCAATCGCATCCACGAATTGTATTAATTTGACGATGCCACTATATGTTCTTATGTTAATATTAATATGCATAGGCCTTCGTGTATTTTTTTAGATAATTTGTTAATTTTTTACTATATTAAAAGAAGTCTTGAAACTTTCTAACAACCTGAGAAGCGCGTTTATATTTACCCGAGTTAATTATTTGTAAGAGCGTATCGAACCTTTTAAAGATTCGACAATTTATTTTGTTAAAATTACAAGACTCGGATCATAATATATTATTTATTTTTAATTAACACAACCAATCATTTTTACAAGTGGAAGTGATGAAATGTTAAATAGGTACCTAATGATGTTTAGACATTTGTTCTTCAATCACTCATTAACGGCAGAACGAATACATATAGATGAAACTTGGCAGACGGACAGATCATGTGCTGAAATAAAAAATAGGATACTTATATCGTAAAATGCATAGAAAATACTTTCACGCGAGCGAAAGGTCGTATGCCATAAAGTTATGCGTAATGTATTATTAATAGATTCAGGCTTTACTTTGCGAAGATCCATATTAACAATTTGGAGTAACCGGGAAATTAATTTGTTCTAATTTTGATAAAATTATATGTTTATATAATCCAATCACATTCCGGCAACATTGTATTTACCTACATCGTTTCCGCTTTCATGATATGGCAACAGAGTAATTTTACTTCTAATAATTATTCACCATAAGTTTACAAGACCTTTCAACTGTAGGTAAAGTTAATTGTGTAGGTAATTATTGCCAGTAATGATACTGGTATTTCAGGATCTATTCTGTTTGTAGATATATCACTTTTTAATAATAATGAACCCGGCGCCTTTGACCGTTTTTATAATTACCCGTGGCAAGGTATCGTAGGCACAATAATTATTCTCATGACAAAATACGAGAAAAAATTGCAATGATAACAATTAAATTATGTAAAATTTACGTATTTTTATAAACTTAGGTATTCTAAAAATAAAAGTCTGCCTCGGGCAAAGACCTTAAAATACGGGCAGCGTTGCTACGTTGAGTTAGGTATATTTAAAATTATGGACTATTACAGTTTAGGGACTAAAAAAAACCAAGGTGTAACCTCAAAACATAAAATCCTTAGGACATTAATTTGAGCAATAGATCTCTGTTCCGAACAGAAATGTTACAGCCCTAATAAATCTTGATTTTTAACAAAAATTATAATGAGTAGGTATCTCAGGAGTTACGGAAATCAGTATAATAATCTTCGGAAATTTTATAGCGTGTGACCTCGACTGCAACCCTGAAACTGCTGGCTTAGACGACCTTCTGACAGCTGTCATGTGTTTTTGACAGCTCTATGGTCTATTAAGGGTCACATCACAAAAGTGTACGCACTTAAACCACGCTTAAACCATAGAAATATTATAACAAATAGAGTTTTAAATTGAAAGCGATATTTTAATAGCTGATCTCTTTAATTTAAATGGCAATACAATGTGCCAAGAAGAGACGACTACATTCTCCTAAACCTTCTCTTCAATTGACACCCTGTAAATAAATGAAACGTCAAAATGGATACCTTTGTATATTACGGTACTTAGTACAATCTACGTTTTTCCTATTAAAATACAGGTTTTACTATTACTACTACCTTGACGCACACCAAGGAATGAACACACCTTTTAGCTAAGCTGAAGACATATCACAGGGGTGTGTGTTGGGTTTCCTCATCGAGTGCCCAAGTGCTAGGGTTCCTTTATGGATTTCTCCGGGGGGAAGAGAAGTGCCTGGGTCAGTGCACCCTGGGCATAGTCCAAGTTCTTAGCCTATATGGTGAGATATCATTGGCCGATGGCTAATAACCTGACGGAAAGGGCCGTACAAAATTAAATAATAACGTACTAGTGACCATTGGCACAAGCCTCGTGGCCGCCATTAAGGAAAAAAAGGATAAAGCTTGCTGTTGCTTAGCCCTTCTATCAGTGCTTTGGATTAATTTCTAAATATCTATATCAACAGTATGCTACTCGGTATGGTCCCAAGTCTCAAATACAATGCTCAAAAGAATTGTTTTAATGCATGGCAAAGGAATGAGATATTATGTTACTGGATGAATAGTGCTAGAATTAACTTCATTTCTTAAGTTTTGTGGCCATTCTAATGTTAGCGTTCCAACAACAACAAATACGCTTTATTGATTCACACAAGTAAACAAAATGAAAAACACACAGGGAAATTTTACATGGGAGTCAACAGGCGGTCTTCGATTTCTTCCACACAACCTTTCCAATGTACTAAACTGGAGTGATCTGGTGGAGTTCCACCCCAAGTACCTAATTGAATAAGTTCAGAATATCATTTATTGTTCACGTTTCACGACTAAATGAATAACTATTTCGTTTACGTTTATTTAGAACATTTACACATTTCACCAGCTTCTGGCATGCAGAAATATAATACTTACAAATAAATGAACAAAATATTTAGGTACAGTTAAAATTAACATGAATATAGAAATATTAAAAACAAACCTAAACTAAAACACAATTTATGTACAAAACATTAAAAATATCTAAAAAGGAAGCACGCGTTGCGTTTTCGCTTGCGCCATGCGGAAAAGAGCCTAGAACGCTGGCTGCATTGCCCCGCTGGATAGCAAGGCTTAACCTTTGGCCAAAGTAGCAGCCAAACCTACGAATCTCTTTATTTAATTTCATTAATATGAAATTGAGCACGTTAATTTTACTGTCAAACACTACCTTTTTCAGGAGCGTGGCAGCCTTCGAAGCAGGCGAGCAAGAGATCCTGATACATCAGCTCGATGATCCGACTTTAGACAACTTCGTATACTACGATTTAATTAAATCGTTCTCCTTGCAAGCTGACTTCTGGTTAAGCGACAGAGAGTATTACCCGCAAGGACACATAATCATGATGGATATCAAGGATTACACCTTGCGGATGCTGCCTAAAGTCAACATTATGTTCTTCAGGGATTTTCTTCTATATTTATTGGTAAGCATTTGTTTACATTATCTTAGAAAGAGCATTAATGAGCAGCATTTTTGTTCGTCATTAAATATAGGTACTTATGTGCGAGTATAGCATCGTAGAGCTACATAAATAGATGGATTTAAGTACTACAATGTGCTTAGTTATTTAGAACCAAAAATTTAATCTTTTGTTCTGTGATCAAACTGTAACAAATTGTCTGTTTCTCCGCGAATCCGACCTATTTCCGGTTTCGCGGAGCAGCACCTGACTCTAGAATAATTAAGTAATCAGTGATATATTTTGGATCAAAAAGCTTAGTGTCAATTGCCTTTGCAGTTAGGAAAATTGCCTGAGTGACATTATGTATACAAGGTCTGATCATTGGCAAACCACTAGCGCATATAAAACCCACTCGAGTCCAACGCATGGACTTATAATGCTTTGCACGCACGCAGTGTCATCATCATTTTATGCATGCGGTTTACTTAACATTGCATTAGTGGCCTTAACAATAAAAGAATCAATGGAATGTCAAGGATGCAGAATTATATGTTAAATGGTAGTTACCTTACCTTAAAAACCAAAGCCGAAGTCGCTATTTGATACACAATACTTTAGATTTTGCTATGGTGTAGGGACTTTCCGCTCATTTGCCAACTAAAGAAGTGTTATCTGCTTACGAGATTTGTTCTGTTAAATAGCACGCAACTGTATACTACCCGAACGGGAATTATTATAAATTTTATACCTATTGTATTAGTTATAAGAGATCAGTCCTCTTCCGCCAGGTTCCTGTTTGGACGGATTCCATTTCGGTCAGAACGACACATTAAACTACTAATTTTATTAGTAGGTAGGCGTATCGGAATCAGTAAACACAAAACAATCTGACTTACATCGAGTCCATCAAAAACAGGAATCTATCCTATATGGAATCTGCTAAAAAAGCACAGACACTTCACAAAAATATCGTGAATGACAACAACATAAGAATTCCATTTTTAAGCCTTGCAGCTGTTATTGGGGCCGGATTTCGCCCGAATCTAAACAAAAAAGTTGATACCAGGGCTCACTGACTGCAGGGCTGCAGAGTTAGCCCTCCTTGTACCAAAAGAAATGAAAACCGGCCAGTGCTTAATATTCCTCCTCAAATTCTAAGTAATATTTAACTTTCATTACAGGAAGGTATGCCCGTGAGGGTGAAATCCGTGCACATCGTCAACTACCCTTCTTACTATGAGAAAATGTTCGCGTTAGTCAAGCCTGTGCTACCGGCATACATCATTGACGCTGTAAGTTTTACTTTATTATATAAAAAAAAAGTCAAAACACTTTAACTGCGAAGCAAGGCGATGTTACAAACATACTGTATACCTACAGTCATGTAGTACAAAGAGAAAACAAACAAACACTTACCAACTTATTAAGTACCCTTACTACTTACAGTGCGATGCCGCTTCTGTGAACCTCTGTGATTTGTAATGTATTATATCATTTACATCTATTTTGTCCAAGATACCTACTGTTAATTAACCGTTGGTAGTGACAAAGCTCAAATTTGAGCAAGTACTTAGTCCTCAAGGCACGCTGAGCGTTGCGTGGCATCTGTGCAGCTAGCACGAATCTTCTCGATACGCGTTAACTCGCTACGTAACTAAGTGCGTCTTGCTCCTACTGGACTTCTTAGAACGAGACGCACTGAGTTACGTAGCGAATTAACGCGTGTCGAGAAAATTCGTGCTAGCTGCACTGAGCCACTCACTTACCCAAGTGTCATTAAAATAATTGTCTTTCGAGAAAATAACTCAAGATACCGTTTGGTGCAGTTGGCAAAAGAAGTGGTCTACTTCTTTGCCAACTGACCTAGGAAGGAGTGAAAATTGGCACCCTTAGGGATGCTTAATACCTAAGGTATTTTAGAAACCTTTTGGTTCCAGGGCTGCCCTTGAATATCACAAAAATTAAGCCAGGGACACGAATTAAAATCTTGTTAGATGAACATATCCTTAAATCATTGCGCTAGTTACGAAGTTCAGGAAAGTTTAGGGCCAGCCGACACCGGTTCCGTACACGTTGCATGTTCAACAGAACAGGGTTCCAGCATCGTAGAGCTGTAGAGAACGAGCGACGCATCAGGTGTGGCCCGGTCATAAACGGAAACCGTTTGTATTGAAAATTTACCGCTCCCATATACTTTTAATTTATTTCAAGAGTTAATTTGTATAAGGCTAAGTATTTGTAGCTGTCGACACTGGGTAATCTTTATAAAACTCTCTTTCAAACTTAGAGATTCACTCTCTTATTGACAAAGAAACCGCCCTGTTTCTCTTTTCTATGCCTTCAAGACACCTAAAATAGGCAGGGAATAAAAACATAATATGGGGATTGCTCAACAGACGAGCGAATAAGTTTTACAGATCGTCTAGGTACTTACTATAGAATAAGCTTGTTTGCAGAAGGTTTAAGAATGTATTATAACATTTTTCCATTTGCCAGGGAGAAATGTGGTTTAAAAGAAGATTTAGTGACTAAGATAGAGAAAGGGATTTTGCGTCGGTTTGGGCATGTTAAACAGATAGATGAAAGGCGATTATGTACCTAAGCAAATTATAAGGGTGTTGTGACTGGGTGAGTTGGTCGAGGGCGGCCTCGGCGTACTTTCGTTGACCAAATCGGTGACGTCCTAAAGACAGGCAGAATTAGAAGTACCCGTAACCGCCGAGCATGTATGAAGAGAGGAATGTGTGTGGAGGAAGCGAAGGAAGTAAGCCAGGACCGGAGCAAATGGCGTTCTGTGGTCTCTGCCTAATCCAAAAGGAAACAGGCGTGATATAGAGGGCGAGTCACCGTGTGACAAGATCACCTTCAATTGAGACATTTTTATTTAGCAGACGTCCGGATATCTCATTCAATAGCCCAGTCGTTAGTCCATCGTTTTTCTCCACATAGTCTTGTACGGTTGTCCCATAATTATTTCCATAATAGTCTTTACGACTGGCGGGGGCTGCCCTTGCTTGTGTCCCTATGGTGCGGGCAGGGACAACATCCGCCCGGTGTACCCATCACATCCCATTAAATTGTCTAAAGAGCCTCTACGTGTTGGCTTCGGCTCCGAGTACGCCTCCCAAAGGTCCGGGACACTATTGTCCCGTGAATGGAATAGACATACATAATAATAATAACATTTTTCCTTTTTTAAGATTAATTTCCACCCGACCTATGCGAGCTTGCATAAAGCGATCGGGAAGCAATATCTCCCCATCGAATACGACGGTGAGGCAGCCCAGAGCATGCGCGAGCAGCACCTTATGTGGGTGGAGAAAATACAAGAAAAAAGGTAAGAACGTAACGTGAATTTACAATTAAATTAAACCACCGACAAGGTACCCACCCAACATAATGCCGAGACAAGTAGGTACCACGACGCTGGTCTTCCGTGGACGCCTATACCAGGGCCCAATTCCATAAACGCGACAGGCGACAGGTGACTGACAATTCGCCGTACATTACTGTGTCGACAAGTTACGCTACAGTCTTACAGACTTAACATCATAGTGGGCAAGCAATGTATACCGAATTGTCACTGACACCTGTCGCCTGTCGGGTTTATGAAATTGGGCCCTGGCACAACAAAACATAAGTTACTTACTCGTTCATTATTCTTTACACAACACTGGTGGAATTTTACATAGTTTCAATTATACAAACAGACCATAAAAAGACAAACCATAAAAAACGAGATAATAATATAAGTATCAGAAAAAACTGATTTTCGAGTCCCGTGATTTTGAATATTTATAAGAAACGTGGGCCGCAAAAACTTTGAGCCACTTACAGAATGCCATAACGAATATTTTTAGAAACTCAAATTATTGAATTAAATTAAAAACCCGTCTGTTTGTCTATCAAAATAAAATAAGTGGTAAGACCACAGACCGGAGTCTATCAGGGACAGATTCTGTGCACAATTCGGGTTTGGCTCTTTCAATGTGACAACGTGCTACGTAACCTGCAACCTCGGCTATTGCAGGTTCAAGTCTTGCAATCTGATCAGGATTTTTCATGGTATTAACATTGCTTTTAATATTTAAATTAAAGCCAACCGAATCAAATTAAATATTGAAGTGTCTTAAAACAATGTTATGTTTATTATTTTATTACCTACAAATTTACGGTTTTCGGATTTATTGTTTTATTTATGCTGTGAGACCTTGCTTCTTGCCAAAGTTCATAGTTCTAGGTCAACGGGAAGTACCTCATAGGTTTTTGAGTGTCTTGCAAATGTATGAAACATGCGGCATAAACGGCCGTATCTTTTGATTGCGTTGACTTAGAAGTTTGATTTTTCACGGGTCTAAGGGACTGCAGACTTGAGTATTTGATATTCATTTCAACTCAATACCTCCACGCGTTCTTGAGAAAAATGGTCTTGACAGACAGATAGACAGACAGACAGACGGACAACAAAGTGATCCTATAAGGGTTCCGTTTTTATTTTCAGGTACGGAACCCTAAAAACTAAAAATAAAAAAAAGTGTAACCCATTTTTTTGCTATGCTTGTTTCAGAGATTACTACCTCAATGATAACCTGTGGAAAGCTGACATAAAGAAGAAGCCCAAAAGCGTAGAAAGCGCCATGAGTGGCTCCTTCAAGACTCTATCTATTGATTAGAAATTACAATTAAACAATATTACAATAAGTAGATTAATATTTTTCAACTATTTAGGTAGGTACGTGGAAAAATAAAGCAATTGTGTTAAGCACTTAAACAAATGCACGCGTTTTATTGTTTTCAGTGTCACCCATTAAATGTCTTGAGACAGTTAACACCAATTGACTTAGTCCCAAAGTAAGCAACTAAAGCTGCTTGTGTTATGGGTACTAGACAACGGATATACATGTACTTAAATACATATAACATCCACCCATTCCATCCATCCATTCGTATTCATCATACAAATATTTGCCCCTCCCGGGAATCGAACCCGGTAACCTCAAGCTTCATAGTCAGGGTCACTAATCACTAGGCTATTCGGCCGTCGACTTAGTAATTCTGGATGTCGAATGTGTGCAAGTGAGAAGGTGAGTATGGTAGTTAGAGGGATGCTGGCCAGGGCCCCTTTGAGCTTGAGGGCCCTGGGGCACGGCACTGCCTAGCCCCTCGGTAGCTACGCAACTGCTCTGTTTATCGTATAACTAGTAACTCAATTGCGACGGCCCCAGTGCAGAGGTGCGAAAAACGACTCGTATAGTTACAGGGAAACATCTTGAGCATAAATAAGGTGGCGTATGTTTGCGCATACACATTTACTCTAGAAACGGCTACTGCGCAGTCAAGGTCGATGGTCCAGAAGTTTGCCGAGAACTGTAGCTTCGCTAAGTGAGCCGCTTGGCCCAACCAAAGTATGTAGGTACCTACTCCAAAGTGAAACATTAAATAACAAGGCATAGTCAAAAATGATTTAATACTTTCTCGTTCGACTTTAACACTCATATAGGCTAGCGGTAAATTTCTCCTTCCATATTTTATCTTACTGTTTTGTTAAAGAAACCTAACAGTAAAGCTGACGTCACAGAAGGCCAGTGCGCGTTCCAAAATTAAGTGACCAAACAAGTTTGTTGACCTCAAAGATCCACCGCGCTCAGTGCTATTGGTTAAAAATTTATTAAACCAGTTATAAACGCCATATTGATTGTTTCCTGTTTTGTGACTTCGGATTTTATCACGCATCCATAGAGTTGACAGCTCAATGAAACAGACATGAACTTAGTGACTACGGATTTCGGATTTATGCTTCATCGTAACTGCAATTATTGGTTTAGGTTTAAGTAATCACTTCAAGGCCACGTGTTTATAAAATGATTTCGGTTTCATAATATTAAGAACAAGGGAAGTATCGCAGAAAATGTTTGTTATTCTTAATTTAGTTTATGACATTTTTTTTTTAAATAAACTTTAAGTCTCGTATAAGTGTTGCAACTAGGAGCAGATAGGTATCCCATCTTAGCCTTCGGCAACGCATCTGATCTGCAATCTTCTTGGTGTTGCAAGTGTTTATAGGCGGTAGTGATACAAACTTATCATCAGGTGACCCACTTGCTCGTTTGTTTTCATATTTTGCGTAAAAAACATCTAAATTTAACGAAATCATACATGTAGGTATACTTATAATTTCAGTAATTAATTTATTATGATTAATGCATCATTTTAAAGAAAGCTTAAAAGTACATTCGACAATCTGTATTTAGATGGGCAATGTCATATTTATCCCTATATTTATAAAATAAAAACAAATTATAAATAAACATTTTTTTTATTTGAAACTTACAATTAAAAGAATGATTTAGGTATTTTATTCCGTCAACTTAGGTACCTACGTGTAATTTGTTTAATCTAAAGTCTTATTTTTAATTAGCTGGAGTAAACTGACGTTTGCGGGCCGACGTCGGACGTGTTTTCTCCATTATAGATGAAGAACAGTACTTTTCATGTACAAAAGGTTACCCTAATATCACCGTTACACGATTTCCATGTAAATTACTTTTATGAAATAACGTTTAAAATATCGAAAATTCACATTGACATCTGTCAGTCTACTCCAGATAATTAAAAATATCACTTTAGGTAACAATTATAAAAATATGTAAACAAGCAAGTTTTTACTTGTCAATAAAAATATTTATAAATTAAAACGGAGACCCTTAAATACATATTTTGTGATTATTATTAGCCTGGATTTTTTTCCACTACCCTAACCTAACATGACCGGCTATGATCATTTAATAAAAAAAAATCTGAGTTTATCTCTATGTGCATCTCTTTCTTATGGTACTAGTTTGACAGAAACGCAGGCAGGGATAAATTAAACTTGACCCGGTCATGTTAGGGTCACATGTCATGATTTATTTCGACAGGTCATTGATTGTACTGCACAGTGTACTTAGCGTATTTTAGTGTACAGTCACGGAAATCCAAACACGTACCACCGTAGAACCTTGTCGAAAAGACATACGCATGACGTTTGTATGACATAGCGTGGCGTTTAACGCGTCGCGTCATTTGACAGGGTTCTAAGGTAGTACTTGAATGTATTTCCCCTACTGTATCTGTGGATTCAGGACAACAACGCCACCCCGCTTACATTAGACTGATTTTACAAGGCAATGCAAAAACTGTAAGCATTCTTTTGCACAAATTGCGACCCCGCAGTTAGGAAGCAATGCGCAAAATATGTATACTATACAGAATTTTCTGTGTCATTTTGATGTCAACGGCCTCAAAAGTTCGTCCCCCCGTTTAAAGAACGTTAATGCTTAATTAAATATGAGTCAAATTCAAGCATCAAACTTATGCACTACGATGTAATTGGGAAACAACATTTAATAAATAAGAAAATTGATTTGCAAGAAAATTGAACAATAATACACAGTTTATTCTCGAGTCTATAAACCGATAAAATAAACATTTCGATCTATCCCTAGTGATTGCCATAATCGCCTAAGAAAGTCCCGATATACCTGGCATCCTAACATGAGATTTTAAATCCCATCCTTCTTATCCCCTAACATCGAATCCGGCGTCGCGGCAGACCCAAATGGAGACAGCAAAACAACCTAACCCCCTTATACATAAACGCTTCGTAAACGTTTGTTAGTTAACATGTTTTATGTGTTTATCTGTCATTGTGACGTTTACTCTCGAATGAAAGGGACAAAACATTTGTTAGCTTAAATGATTGTTAACTTTTTGTAATAGGGGGTTAGTGTCTAGTGTAGATATTTGTTACAATAAACGCAACGAACGCGTTAGAGTTAACTTCTCCATTACTATGGAAGTAAAGACAGGGCCTCTTTCGGCGCGTATTTGTAACAAAATGTTTCCATACAATTTAGAAGTTACAATTCCCGGCAAACAACTTGAGCACTGACCTCGACTGCGCAGTAGCCGTTTCTAGTACAAATGTGTACGCGCTAACTTACCCCTTCCACTCGATTTATGCTCAAGTTGTTTGCCTGAAACTATAACACTAACGCGTCCGAGACGTTTTTTTGACAGAAAACTTACAGTAAGGCCACTGGATGTAGTTTCGCCTTATTGGTTTGAAAAGGATAAAGGTGAAAGGGATGCGTGGAGGAATGGGAGGTCTTTGCCCAGCAGTGGGACAATACAGGCTGACATAATACTACCCATATACTTTGTACACCACAAAAGAGTTTACACATTTAATATTTTAAATTAAGCTATAGAATTGAGCGTTAAGAGTATCACAAAATAACGCAATCCAATCATTTATCCCCTAAGTACCCTCGCAAAATCGTACTTTTTGATACAATTGATAGGCTATACAGTCTCCGCTAAGTACTACGCCCGAAGCGGGTGCACGCCTATCGCACAATAGTATGAGCCCGCACCACCACCTGAGCGAGTTAGCGGACACTCTCATATTATAATTTCATAGGCGTACACCCTTTCCGTGCACCCGCGCGACTTAGTGGTGGCCTATAGACTTATATGAAGCGCTAGAAGGGGGCAGCTGCTCCCTCATGTGGCCCTAACATGACTGACCAAGTTTAGTTTATCTCTATCTGCGTCCCTTTATGTCACTAGTTAGACAGAGACACAGGGAGGGGTTAAACTAAACCTGGGCTGTCATGTTAGGGCCGCTGTACCGCCGCTACCATGAGTTGTCTTACGTTACTTGCGTCGACAGCGGGTAAACCCGCTCCAATTTACTGTTTAAACAGTTGACTCCAGTCGATACGGAATTTTTAATGACATCTGTTAATATTTAAATCACATGCATTAAAACGAATTTTGCTTCAAACAAATTCATTGTCCTAAACCATGATAATCTGTTTATGGTTGCAAGTATCTCAGGTTTTAAATAGTTTGTTAAATTGTATTATTATAAACTTTAAAAGGCGCCTTTTGCAGCCTCACAAAGTACTTTTTTTTCTGTTATGATACATAGTGTACAGTGCCGTAAATAGCCATTTCTGCGCCTTGTGCGATGTATTGAAATCGAGCACTAGGGGCGCAGCGGAAACTTATCAGGAGAAAACCGAAAAACTAATAGCCCTGCCTGGTCTGGCCATTCTTGCGCCCCCCAGAGTCTACGCCCTGTGCCTGGGCACCGGTGGCACCGCCCTATTTACGGCACTGATAGTGTAACCTAATTTTAGTTACAATACTGTAATGATTCTTCTGTTGAATAAATGACCTTTTATAATAAATAAATAAATGACATCTGTCAAATAATTAAAATTTATGACTACTGTTACCAATGTTCTACGGGCAACAGCTACAAAACGTCAGGACGTAGTACGAGTAGTCCCTCACTTTCAACTCATGGTGAGGGTATACTGCTCCCCTTAGCGGCGTCTATGACAGTGAGCCATTCCTAAGTTAATTAACCAACTTACAATTGGTCACCCTTTCACAAGTCCGAAATTACATTTGCCCGAAATTTCGTTTGCTAGAATTTTCATAACCCCGAAAGTGATTTTCCGTTGCAACCGTGTTTTTTCAGGAACATTACTAGTAAAAATCAAAAGTTTCCTTAGTCATAAATAGATTTCGGGATTATTAAAATTTAAGATTAAAAAAAACTATAATTTATCCTTACAAATACATAATTATAAAACATAGCAAATACTTTAAAAACTAGAGAGAACATACATAACACAAACTCGAACTCAAACTCAAACTATTTATTTTCTTTCTTAAAGAAACACTGAAAAATATTCATTATTTATAAATTAAAATAAAAACAGTGCGACTTCTAGCCAGCCAGGCTAATAATGCCAGGTTTTGGGCGTTTCATTCCTAGCCTAGCGCCCATTGCGACCTATCTTGGCCGTTCATGTTTAATTTATCTCCCAGTACAATGGAAGACTCATAAGCCACCATTGAAAACGGAACTGCAGCGAGAAAGTGTTATTTTTCGAAAGGAAGGCATACAATATGCACTGCGAAGTTGTTGATATATCAATCCCTTTCGAGCATAGACAATTTCTCTCAGTTCCCTTTTTTTGCTAAGTTTTTTGTTATTTGTACGTCCCTTTTTCGTGAAACTACTTAGGTGATTCTCACACTGACACTGCCCTTCCACCGCACTCTTCCGCGGTGCGCGGAGTGACTAATTTTTCGCGCGGTTGTCAGTTTGTAGTACCCCGCGTGTTTTCTGTACAAAAGAACTACCTGCATACAATGTTAAATTTGCGTCCAGGCAAGATTTCGTGGAAGGGTGACGAGGCTCTACTATTACTGGATCAGCAGTTTTGTCTACTAGCGTCTTGAAAAAGGAACGTACTCGAAGATAAATTAAACATTTGTCATGTTAGGGTCAGAAGCTTGCCCTTTGCATGTCCTCTCAAAGTTATTATAATGATTAAATAATAAATATAGTATTAATCTAGTGCCAGTGTCCTGAAGGAGCCGGGGAGGTCTTTGACCTGGTCGACGCGGTCGTCCTTGCAGCTGGGAGGTCTTTGGGATTCATCCACCGCCCACTGTTTGTCATTGGAGAGGAACCAATCTCTGAAAACCATAGAGAAAATATAACGTTAATTATCTTTCGAGTTCAATTGTTTTTAGGTATTTTTCGGTAAATATGTACAGTCAAGGAAATAATTAAAACACGTACCATCGTAGAACCTAGTCGAAGAGACATACGCAAGACATTTGTATGAAATAGCCTGGCGTTTAACGCGTCGCGTCATTGCGATAGAGTTCTAAGGTGGTACGTGAATATATTTCCCCTACTGTACATAGTCACAGAAAAGATAGTGCATGAATAGAAAGTGCACTCTTTTAGTATTGACTAAAGTCGCCTTTTCGCCCAAAAAAATCAACATCGAATATTAACATTATTGCTGCCGAAAGGCATTATTAATCCGCATCTACGTTACGGACTTTAAAACAGGTTTATCAAGAAATAAAAAATTAAATGCAATTAAAAAAGAGTCACGGCCACTCAGGCTAGCAGTGCTAGAATGGAGGAGGTAAACGTATGTTATGAAACAGTACACACAAGATTTGTAGCAAGTTGTTGCAAAAGCAGTTTAATACGTTTTATTAATATGTATTGGAGAAATATGTTAGCCAACTGTTTCATTTGGCAATTTTCATTTTGCATTAACATTTCCATAGATGTGGTTAAATTTTTGGCTTGATCATCAAAAAACCAAACCTAACTTAATACTTGTGTTATGATATATAGAAATATAGATATATTACATATATGAAAAATAATTTAAATGACAGGCTATCATAGGAAAACCTTAGAGGAAAACCAATTTGGCGGATTAAAAAAGTTGCCAAGTGTTATACTCGTATTTAGTTAAACATTCTCCGCTGAAATATGAAGGATCCCGTTTTAATGTTTTATACAACACCTCCTAAGTATACTAGCCTTAGTAGACTAGGAAGTGAAGTTTATGTACGTATCAGTATTTACCTTTTTGCCTCAATCTTCTTGATCCAATGCCGCTTGATCTGGTCTATCGTCCCCGCGTTGCCGCCGTATTCTTCTGGAAAGATCTCTCGTGGTATATCCTTGAATAGACTTTCTGCTTTTGGCTCGTGGAACTTAATCTGAAAAATAAGACATAACAGTGACAGATATGAAAAATTAACTTTAAGAAAAGAGGGTGGTTAACTTGAAGTTGCGATGTGTATCACAATTCCAAATACTTCTAGCGTTGAAATATCAGTTATTTTCATTCTCCTAGCACTTTTTTCCCGATTCTTAATCCGGGGTATGCTTCGCCGATGATCGCAGATTTGGCAGGTTAGGCTATATTACATTGGAGCGACTGCTATCTAACCTCCGTAAACCCTGTCACAGGGAAACCAGACCGATAGGATCATGATTACACATTCATTTTACATGAATGTGCAAGTATCCTCACGATATTTTCCCTCACCGTATGAGCGTGGGGGTCGAAAAACCATTGGATGTGAACAGCACAAGACCAACCGACCGTCGTTTAAATCCCTGGGGAAAACTTATGCTCATCAGTGGACATTATGAAATTTGATCAAGGGTCGGGTCGTGACAGTTCTCAGGTGCATGGAAACATGGAGACCACAGACCGGGTGACGCAGCCTTAGGTCATCGGGGATCCCGTACATGAATCAAGGAGACGATTTGGTTCAACAGAAAATGATCAAGTTATTGGAAAATAGATGCTGAAGGTGGACAACCATTGTCCTTACCAATGGACCTCTGATAAGAGTACCGCGAGTTGAGAGAAAGAAGAAAAGATGGTAAATTTACAGTACGTACCAATTTAGCGACCTCTGCCTTCAGGAAAGGCTTGCAGATACCATGTATCTTGCCTATATAGGACGGCGCGTTGATTACATGCACCTGCTTCAATCTAATCGGCATCGCTTCCTGAAATAAAAGAGGGCATCGATAAGTACTTTACTAAGTTAAAGAGACTTTTAATATAATAAAGATACTTTTCAATTAGAAACCTAGTCAGTCGGACCAGTGGCCCTACCAAACATGACCAGCCAACTTCAGTTTATCTGAGTTTATCTCTGTCTCTTTCTTATGACACAAGGTTGAAGGTGACAGAGACGCAGGGGGGGGGGGACAAACTAAACCAGAGCAGTGATTTTTGACTTTCGAGCGCTTGGCTAAAACAAACTCGCGTATTTGATTGAATGTCGAGCGCTTGAATGTCAAAATTCTAACCGCTGTGCCGGTCAGGTTAACCCCGGCACCCGTTAACTGAACGCACAAGTTTTGTATGTACAGGTATGTATAGTCGACCAAGTAATTGCTTGACCACTTTTGAACCATATCCCTTTGTAATACGGTCGAAAAGTGGTCAAGCAATTTCTTGGTCGACTATACATATTGTTATATCCGTAGTTAAACGTGCTTGAAGACGATTTTAATGAATTCAATCGTAGACATCCTGATAATTGTGTTTGAGTAACATTGTTCGTGTACGAAGAACGAAGCGCATTGTTTATCTACTTACTGATTCTTGAAGACAATGGATCATAATTTGTAACAATAACGTAACATTCAGTGTTCTGTTCATTATCCTATTACAAACTACATGACATAAAATGTTTAGCAAAGAACCTGCAAATAAAGGAGGTGCTTTTGTCACAGGCTTTTGTCCTTTTCTAACCAGTCGGTGTGTGCAAAAGGGATGGATGCCTTTGACCTATGCCCCATAGGGTATTGTTATGGGACTTTTTAGCTTATTCATGATTATTTATATTGAGTTTCGGCCGTATCGCAACGGCCGCGGTCATGCCTACACGCATTAATCAGGGACTAAATGAAAATATGTTTCGCGCAATTAATGCCTTATATAAGGAGGTACTATAAATATACTAATTATGAAAGAAAATCGTGAAAGTTGAAAACAATTTAGAACAGTCAATTTTGGAGTCCCGTTATTCCTGACCTATGTCACTAGCATAATCATCTTTACTGACTTTATATGATTGACAATGACACTTTTTTCTTCAGTAACTAAAGTTTTTTGTGTACAATTGACGAATACATATTATTAAAAAAATACGAAAGATACTAAACTTCCGAATGTTAACAGTTAACTGTAATTGTAAAATGTTAACAGTTTTGTTTAAGTTTTGGAGGTGAGAGTAGGACAATGTAATCTTGAATTGTACCATTTTACTAACATCATTTACCGCTATTAGAGGTATAAGTAATACAACATTGTCCTTTTCGTGTTTTAAAGACAGTAAGTTAGACAGAGACGAAGTAAGAGACAGAGTAAGTTATTTTTACTTTGAACGTACTTTTCTTTGACCGTACTGAAGGCTCTTGCCTTCAGTACGGTCAAAGAACCCCAATTTAACCACTAAATGTTCAAACATATTGCTGGGGGTCTAGTAGCGTTGCAGCAATATATCGAACTATCGATAATATTGTTGATAGTATCGTGACCTCGAAAAATAGTCACAATATCGATAGACCTATCGATAGTTTAAATAGTATCGATACTATCCATAGCCCTATCGATATTGTGATTATTTTTCGAGGTTAACTATCGATAGTGCAGCAACGCTAGTGTCTAGACACGGTGAAATCCTGTTAGCGACAACGCTAGTGGAAACGACAACTTGTTTGGGTTTGAAGTTAGGCGGTGAATCAAAGCAAACGTCAAAATGTTTCGATCGAGAAAGTCTAAAAAATACATTCTGTAGTCTACTACCGTTGATGCTAACAGAGTATCACTTTGTATGGACACCCTGTTTGTGCTGCGTAGATAACCAAATTACTCAGATAACCACGTTACCATAGGGGCTTTAAGTTGACATTTAGTACGGTGGTTACAAACGGATTCACTCTCCACTTCTATATTTTAGTAACCGATTGCAAAAAGGAGGAGGTTCTTAATTCGACTGTGTTTTTATCTGTGTATGTTACGTGATATCTTCGTCTATTGTGAACTGATTACAATGATTATTTTTAAATTGAATTGGTTATACTCGAGGTTAGTCTTATTTAAATGGAGAAAATACTCCAGTTCTAAGGGTGGAAAATTGAGAGAATACCGATTCTTTAAATTTCGACCACTTCCTGCCAACCACTTTTATGGAAGCTTAGCACGATATTTACTTCATATAAAAATTGTTTTGAATATGTAAACAGGCAAGCACTAAAAATGTTTAAATAATGTAATATTAATAAACCAATTCAATTGAGAACCCCTCCATTTTTAAAGTGTATTGTATAACTTATATTCAAAACAGCCTTAAAAATGTCAACAACAAAATATTCTTAACTAGCTGACCCGGCGAACTTTGTTCCGCCTTAGACGCCATAAATAAGCAGATTTTTGATTTTTTCTTTCATAAGAACCTTCTCCTGATAATAACGAACAGAACAAAAAAATAATTAGCGAAATCGGTCCAGCCGTTCAGGCGTGATGTCGTGACCAAGGGAAATAGGGATTCATTTTTATATATATAGATAGAGACTAGTAAGAAGAATAATTGTGTATTTATATTATTCTGTGACCACATAAAGAAAGAAGTTAGAAATACCAAAAGAATAATCATACCCAACACATTTCATTTAATTGTCTAAAGGGCCTCTACGTGTTGGCTTTGGCTGCGCGCACGCCTCTTAAAGTCCGGGGCACTATTGTCCCGTGAATCCTAATCTAATCAAATACTTGTTTTATGAAGTCGGTCATTAAAACTCTAATTGCTCACTGTAGATTACAAAACATAAGATTCCAAATATATATATTTGTTTGACAAGATTAGATATGTGAATATTAAAGTGTGACCCAGTTATTCCTTAGCGTTTGTATTTTATGTGAAAAAATTCGCCATCCCTAGAGCATGTTGTTTTTCAGACATCAAAACATATTTTTTTTACAAGTTACTTAGTAACAAAATAGTAGGTATGTCACGAACACAATTAAAACTTATTTAAACATTTAAAAATGTTTCATTCATTTTTATGTTGTCTTTTTTTTACTGTCTGATATTATTTTCAGCTTGTTATTTCTGAATTTTGAAGGTTGTTAAGATTAAGTAGGTAGGTAACAGTGTCACCACCCGACGAGAACAGTAAAATGACAAATCAATAGTTAGCAAAATTAATTTATATTTAAGATGTTTTTTACTTATCTACTTTACCATTTGCATACAATGCAGGTAGTTTTTTCCTCAAAACGTGACATGGCTTTTAACAACTTGCTTAGCTCATTGAGCAATGAGATGACCTTCGTGCGTGATACATGTATGCATGCTGCCACAGAATAAATATAAGTACAATTACAGAAATCTTTCTTCAAACAAAAACGGCACTTAGGTAGAAGATGCGTCCTTTGATGCCTCTGAGGCCCCCCAACCCCATTGATGGGGTGAGGTAACATCAGGGCTTCGCGAAGTATTCCGCGACAGACGCTACTCGTTATTGATTATGATATTATGATATGTCCTCATTGGCACCATTAACGTGAACAGCATGTTTTTTGACAACATAAACATTAATATTGAAATAAAACAATTTAAACGGTTTATATCGCGTGTATTGTAACGAATCTAATTCCCGACTAATTGCCGATGTTCACGGGCAGGAGACCTGTAAAGGGCTCGAAACGTCGGAAATTAGATTCGTTACAATACACGCGATATAAACCGTTTAAATTGTTTTATTTCAATGTCTACAAGACGCGAAAACATAAGAAAATACTAAATATAAACATAAATATTTCGCTTTACCATACGCTACGAAAATTATCTAAGTATAGAGCTTTTTCTTCATCATTTTGTAGTTTTAAAACGCTATGGACTCTAAATTGCCGTTTTTGTATCCTTCTCTCGATATACTTTTATATTTTTAATAGTGATCTACATCTAGAACAAAACCTTCAATGCCATTCAGTTTATGAGTAGAAAAGTACCATACTGAGACAGAGTTGACCACCTTGCCATTGAACTTATATGCATCTCTACCTGGGTGTTCTAATAACTTCTGGAACGCTTTATAAGTATTCAAATTAAATATACATATTGCATCAAGGTGACCTTACCCTGTGACCTTACCTTACCAGTTAATGGGAAAATGATTAATAACTATTACAAGGTGTTTTTCTTTTAATTTCATAACACTAGGGTATTAAACAGCCCACAATGTAGAAATGATAATATTGTTTTTTTTTTCAAAAGTCTTTTTTTTTCAGCTTTATGTAAAGTACCACGTAAGTAAGTCCAGACGGCATGGAGAAGTTAATCTTTATCCATCACGTTTGAAACCTTGCATTTTTGGACATATGTTTGTGTATTATTTCTGCCTTGTGTATTATCATATGAAGAGTACCTATAGGCTTAAAGTTATGCAATTTCAAAAACGACATTTGTATGGAGCATGGAGTTATAGTTAATTGACTGTTACCACAGATTACATAATACTTAGTAAGTAATAGAAGAAGAAAGAAAAAACATTTATTGAAAACTATTCAACGTAAAACATACAAATACACACAACACGCGCAGAATAAAAAAAAAACAAAACAGTTGAACAGAATCAAAAAGGGCCCCACTCAACCTACTGCCTCGTTAAACCGAGACGCTGATTTTCAGTGTGACCCTTGGGATTCCTATTACTAAACTAAAATAGTGGTCTAGATCTAGATTTGTATATCTATAAGCGGATGGTTCATCAAAATAATCCGGGAACTAGAACCCAGGCTCTCTCATTGAGAAGGCCTGAGTGCGATCCAGCAGAGATGATTTTTTTAAAATATGAAACAGGAAAGCAAACGTGCAAGTGGGTCACCACCATGTTATACCGCCCGTAACACCAAGGAGACTGCAGACGCGTTTCCAACCCATAGAGGGCTAAGATGGAATACCTCTTGTGCCAGTAATTTCACCGATTATAAAGATGTAAGGTACAAGAATCCTTAGAATCTTTAAAATCGTCTTTATTAATCATGATCCTAGCGCTTTTCCCCGTTTCTTAGCTCGAGGTAAGCTTTGACCATGATTATTCTAGTAAGTTTGGCAGGTCAGAGAGTTATATTTGGAGGGACTGCCAATCATTTGAATACTCTTATCCTGATTAAATGGATTTAAGTTTTAATATTCCATAACACTTACTTGTGTGTACATCATGTATTTTCGCAATACAGACAGATTGACTTTCCCGATGAACTTCAGAGACACGTTTGCTGCATCAAATATGGGTATTTCTCCACTTGGGATGTCATCATCCTCGGTCAGCCTCGTGTCAGCGAGCATGAAGAATGTCTTCACAGCATCCACGAACGAGAAGAGATCAAGGTCCGGGTTGTTTAGGCGGTAGATGAAGACTCTGTAGTTCTCTTTTGTTTTATTTGGAAGCGGTAGGAGGTCTCTGTAAAGAATAAATAAATTAAGATAATGAAATATTACCAAAACTTGTGACCAAGGCTACATGACGGAATCAATCAATTATTAGCAAATGTGTTAAAAATAATAAATTATTATCATTATTGACGAAGGTAATTTTCGAAACAACTAAAGACTTAGCGGTATGCGATGTGTCAATTATAAATTACAAGGAAGGATTAAAGTCGAAAAAGCTGTTTTTATGACGTTATGTTTTGCAAATTGGTGTTAATTAAGCTTTTTGACGCATTTATCCTGTTTATCTTCGAGAATTGTAAAGATTTCTATGCAGAAGTCGCTAAACGTTTTCGTATGTAGGTATGTAAGAATTTCTTAGAAATGCTAAATATAGAACACGTTTTAAAAGAATTGAAACCCGAAAGCAATTTGCAGTAAGTATCTTTAAAACATTGCAGGGGGCGAACGTTTACCTATACGGTATTGACCTTGACAAATCACCATAGTTAATTTCAACCCTAAGGTTACCTATGAACATATTATGAATTATGAGGTAGGTACATCAAAGAATACTAAATGACAATAAATACTATGAACCTACCAGCTAACAGAAATAAAAAATATGACGAAAGACGAATGCGAATGAAATGCCAATATAGGCAATTGCTAAGGTTGTTCAGTCCTTTTTTGCCAGATTGCTTATTGGAAATATTCTTGTTTCGACACTGTTTGGACGGAGTCCGTTTTGACTAGATTCTTGAGTGGATAGATTTTAACTTTTTTGGCGAAATAACAAATTAAACTTTACCACACGTTATGCTTGCGTTATGAAATAAGCCAATTATATTTATGTATATTGAGGGACTGCGACCGTAATAATAATATGACTGCCCATGTTTAATTTTGTCCCTCCCTGTGTCGCAGTCTAACTAGTGTCACAAGAAAGAGACACACATAGAGGTAAACTAGACTTGGCCGGTCTTGTTAGAGCCGCTGGTGAAATCAAACTGTTGAATAAGAAATCTGGTGAGAAAGGACTAAATCTACGAAAGACATATTTTGCATCATGCTGATATCACAAATAAAATAATACTAACGTAATTTCAAAAACGCGTCTGATCTCTGGAGCCCAAGGGTCTCTCTTGCAGAACAACTCTGGCGCAGTGGAGCGGATCGTGAAGAACAGGTCTATGGTGCGCTTGGCTCGCTCGATGCTGAAGCGGCAGCTGTTCAGGAATCGCCGGAGGAGGATCTCATCTACAAAGATAAATACATGTCCTGTTGAGGTACCTACAGTCAACCAATTTGATTCATAGGCAGTGCCTTATTAGCCACGTAGCAAGAGTAGCAAATGCTACGGGCCCCGCGAATTTGAGGGCCCCGCGCTCCAACGCCTGTCTGACCGTAATAATAATTTATTTAATACCCTAAACTTGAGAACCTAAAGCAAACCAAGGGCCCCTTGACAGAATTTGCTACAGGCTCCGCGCTGGCTTAATCCGGCACTGTTCATAGGCCATTGTAGAACGTTGTGGCAATGGGCCATCGCTGGGATATTACGTCATTTTCTATGAAAAGTCATTATGACGTACGTTCAAAAGGTTATTTCTATAGTGGCCTAGCATTCAGTTTGGTAGACTGTACGGTGCTTTACTGTAATAGGCAGCAAGAGAGTACAACTAATAGTTTTCTATAGAACCTGAAGGGATGTGATCACCGCCATCCATTGGAACTAGTAACAGTACCTAACAAACTCCTTTACAGTCATTTAATTTTAATATTGTGCAGGTTTCAAGAAAGTACCTAATGTGTTCCTCTTCATTAAAATATATAAGGTTACGGTCCTAGTCCTTGACGGTGACCCAATAGTTGACGAGATGATACGGCAGCAGACGAGTAGAAACGAGAGACAATGATGTCAACTACTGGTGAAAACAACGTCCTACGCGTATCAAGCACTGGTACAGTACCAGTTCCCGGCAAACTTCTTGAGTACTGACCTTGACTGCGCAGTAGCCGGTTCAAGTAAAAATGTGTATGCGCTAATATACTCCCTCCATTCGATTATGCTCAAGATGTATGCCTGCCACTATACGTCCCTTGTGTAAATTCTTTTTTGTACTAAAAAGTAAATTACAAGAAGAGATACAGTGATGAAGGTTTAAAGGCCAACTTATCTCTTTAAGGTAAAAAGTTCATGGTCTAAAGGTACAGATGTAGTCCTAAAGATTACAGTTGGTAACAGAGGTGAAGGTGACAGTGTTCCCACGAAATACATTACTTTGCTTTGACATATCGTCATATATTCGTCATATGTATATTCATTCAAGTTATCTGGTAAATATATAAATTAAATTATACAAAAGGGGATAAAGGTTAGACGTGAAATATTGGTTGAAAACTTGCTCATGCCCTTGACTATTAAAAAAAATTACAGCTTATAAACATTTGATTGAGATGTTCACTTCCTTGTACGAAATTCCGGATTAAATCACATACGAAATCATCTGACACTATAATTTATTTGATACAATTCAAGTTACGTACATACTTTAGCTTCAATATTCCAATTTGTGGTCATAGACAACAATAGAATATGGCGGAAATCAAGCGTTATGTTCAAGGATAAAGTAAATGACCAACGACAAACAATGTAAAAACATTGAATTTATCGGTTATTTGTTTTAAAAGGTATCTTGGACACCTCCAGCCCGTTTTCCATCAAAAATGGCTAATGGTGATTTCACCGCCGCTAAAGCCGATAATAAGCGTAAGAAAACAAACCAATAAAGTATAATGAAGAAAAATTTGTGGAAATAGAGCGCTTTTTCTTCACGTTTCATTTTAGCAATTTATCTGTGCCCCTAACATGACCGTTGGAGTGTAGTCTATCTCTCGGCGCGTTAGACAGACTGACGGAAAAATTCTGTCGGTCATGCTAGGTTTGCTGTTTGTTGGAAAAACTAAAATCCATTGATTGTTAGAAACATTAAAAAGCAATTACTGCTATTTGTCAATATTGTTGTCCAAAAATTCCAACACTTAACCGGGATAGTAATCACAATAGTTTATTATGATCGGCGGATAAGAGTAAATTAACGACGAAACAAGTGGAAACTTGTGTCGCAAATTGCAGGAGTAAGCTTTGGCATTTAATTAATGGTCCTCTCACAAACTAACCATAAAATGTCTTGACTTCATCTTGTGAAAGTACGAACGATCACTTGACTATACTACGATTTGTTAAGGTTACCATGACAGCAAAACAATGGCCAAGAGGAAATTTGGTAAACGATACAGTTGGCAGCAACTTGTTGCAGGAATCCCTTTTCATATCGATAAGGTTACCCTAATATTACCTTTGATTATACCTAGTATTACTACCGTCCAGTCCATGTAATAATAACAAAATAATAACAAGTGACGTTATCTATTCGTCAGCTAGAGCAACCCAGTTGGATGAGATAACTTGAAAAAGTTTCTCATGGATGTAGCACCTAGGCTAGTTACACCTTTAAAGGCAAGAATATAGCGACCGTAAAAACGAAGAACACTGAAAAATTCTCAGTGTCCAGCAGGGAATCTGGGGTTTAATTGAAAAGAGTGTGGCACGGAATACTGGGGTTGTAGGTTCGAATTCTATCAGGGTTGAAAGATTTTTCTTTGTGTTGTGATGGCATATCATTTAAAGTCAAAAAGATAAGTTAAGGCGAAAATAAAGAGAAAGAGAGCTTGTGTATTTTTGACGTCTCGATTACCATTTATGCTGCTGGCGGTACAGTCCGTTTTGACAAAAAGAGTTGCGTTTTAAAAGTGCTCAGTAGATGATGATTGCTGTGGCTTTTAGAAGATGGCCGTCCGATAAGTGCCACTTCAATTGTCAAAAGAAATAATTGCGTCATGCATTACCAACATCTTTTATTCTTACGACTGCGCAACAGTTCTGTCACTAGCACGTAACTCTTCGGCTGATTTGATACTACTTTGTCAGGTCAACGACCTTAAGCTATTGAAATGTTTATTACGTAGTACTTAAATGTTAGAGTTCAAAAAGCACTAATATAAAAATTTAACAATCATGTTTAACCTACAGATGTTTTGTTGCTTTTGAGGGCAAACGTCACAGTGACAGATAAAGACATAACACATGCTAATTAACATAAGTATACGCAGCGTTTATGAATATAAGGTGCTAACAAATTAGGTACCAATACTTTTAGAGCTGATAGTTGTCGTCTCTAGGAGTAGACTTAAGTATGAACCATTTATAAGTTTATGTTACTTTTGGAGATAATTAAGGAAACAACGTTACAGCGTAAAAACACCCTGTTAATGAGATAGTCAACAACCCGTGATTAAGTCCTCTTTGATTATCTTATGAAACATCTTGACTGTCATGAGTTTTCTTAATTTCTATTTCAAGTTAATTGTTTTGATGTAATGTAACACCTCTTAAAATATTGGCACTTAATTTGTTAGCACAACAAAAAATTTGTGTGTTGGTTGTTTGTTGTTGTTTGTTAATGTGTTGTGTTGTGTATTTGTTTGTTGTTAATTTGTTTTGTTTATTGTTGTGTTGTATAAGAGGGTAAAAAATTAGGATATAATAGCTGCAGCGCCTAAAAATTTCTTAGCCTAAGGAATTTTAAGAGACGTTTTGGTCCTAATATTCTCCACTTTTAAAGGTGTTAGGTATCATGTCACAATATTTAATTTGAAAAGTGTATTTTTTCACTTTACACTTAGGGCTTAGATTTTCAGTCTGGAAATAAAAATTACCCAAATAAATTTATTTTTAAGATCTTTTATCGCTGACATAAGGCATCCGTCCCTCTCGCACACGCACACTCGATAGAAGGAGAATTAAGAGAAACGTATGCGTTATGTCGGCTATAGAAAGTAGCGTGAAGGTATTATAGCATTAATTTATGTAGATTATATAAAGCAAGCCTTAAATGAATAATAATAATGCATTCATACATAATAAATAATATATGTAAAGTAAATAGTACATTATGTAAAAACGTTATGAAGAAACAATGTCTTCAAGTTTTTTAAGGAGCTGCTTGTGTAACATGCGCTTGTAGGACGTCGCCTTGTGGTTTGTTTACACTTTGGTCAGTACAAGTACAAATTGATATACTTTTTACTAAAGATTAATGGACTTAACCTTGAATCTTGCATTAATCATAATTAAAACAACCCCTTACGAACAGCAACTTCTAACTATCATATTTACAATCTTAAATCGTAAACTTTTCGCTAAGATACTATTGGTTATTACCCAACCTACAAGCGTGCTTTTGTTAAACAGTTTGACAGAAAATGTTTGTTTTACCATTTTTTTGGGTTGTGATAATGAAATAGAAATGTTTCGCGCTCCCACACTAATGATTTACACCGTTAAACTCACAAACGGGTGTAATGTCCTCTTGCAGTCAACCTGAGTTCTGGGCCACTGTAGGACCTTGTCTCAATGGGTAATCGCCGTAATTTTAAAACTGGTCGTTATGACACTTATTGTGAAAATGTCCTTCAGTAACTCAGAAGTCAGGTCGGTTAACTAGCCTTATAAGTAGGTAAAGATATGCCAATTTTTACAGTCAACGAAACAGCGTTCTTAGGCCACTGTAGAATCTTTTCATGATAAATGCGACAATGACTTTCATAGTAAATGTCATTAAAATTCAGTCATAACTCATTACGACTAAGTTTTGCAGTAACACAGGACGGGGTACTGGGTATGAGTATGGGGTACTATATAATAGCAAAGCAACAACAAAAACACTGTCATATTTAACGCTGTCAATCTATAGTAAGGCAACGGTTCCAATATTTGATAGTGACATAATAGTCGAAGAGAAGATTTTCGTATCTTCTCGTCGAGTACGAGTAAAAACGAGAGATAATGATGTCAACTACTGGTCAGAACCTGTGTGTGAGGCGCTGGTACAGTTACCTTAGTGTTTGTAAACAAATCGTCAGATATTATCTCGCAGTGACAAAGTTCCATTTAGCCGTAACGATTAAAGTCCGTGGTACGTCGGGCCATTCTCGCATATTAATCCGTATGAAACCAGTTTAAAAAAGTGATGCAACTTACTAAAGCGGCGACTAACAAAAAACATGCTCAGAGATATTAATTACTTAGGCGTGTGTGACGTTTATAGGCTAATATGTCTCCATAATATACCATAATATAGTACAGTCAACCTCAGATCTAGCTTAACACTTAAGAACCTTCTCTTAGTAACGTATGAAATGGGAGTTGCTCGAATTTGTCACATTGCTTACAGCGACAAGGTACTAAAATAATCAGCTACTTCTGAGGCTGACCGTACACGAATACGCATAAAGTGACTTGACACTGCGTTTCGTATGCAGTGGCTCTTACATACGTCCCTTCTTTATGACACTGGTTAGGCAGAGATGTAGGAAGGGTTAAATTAAACCTGAGCCGTAATGTTAGGGCCGCTGAGGCCCACGAGTAGTATTGTCAGGCCAAAAATAGAAAAGTCGGACATGGCTTTATATTTGGTCTGACATTTAGCCCTAAAAGTAGGATTTTTTTAAAAGCCAGTCATACCTTTTTTGAAGCCTTTGCAAAGTTAGTTACCAGCGAGCGGCTAGTCGCACCCACCCGGTTACCAATTGGTATAAGTAAGTACCTAATATTCCGCTTTGCCTGTATGAAACCTAACAAAGCCGGACATTCCTGACGTGTAAATATTTGGCCGGACATGACCGTAAAAAGTCAAGTATGTTCGGTCGAAGCCTGGCGACCCTGCAAAGGGGAAACTAAAGGCAACGGAAAATCAGGTGGCCCTTAGGGCCTTCGCTAAGTCACGCGGGCGCACGGAGCGGGTGCACGTCTATAGAAATAGTATGAGAGCGTCCGCTAACGCGCGCGGATGTAGATGCGGGTTCATACTGTTTGTTCGATAGGCGTGCACCCGCTCCGTGCACCCGCGCGACGTAGCGGACGCTCTCATACTATTTTTCTACAGGCGTGCACCCGCACCGTGCGCCCGCGCGAGTTGGCGGAGGCCCTTAGACGGAGTCTTGAAAACATAGGATCAATAAACTGGATCAAATTAACTTGCTTGCTACTCCACGAAATCAAGCGTTGGTGTCGCGGAGTAGCAATGTAATTTGTTCCAGCTTATTGATATGGACCTCTGCAAATTAAAGCCTGAATCTATTAATGACATAGGGGCCTTTGTTAAACCCGTACCGTCTTTGTAAATCTTACTCGAAAATTAATATGAAATTAGTAATAATGGTGATTTGCAAACGTACCAACGTCGTGAGGTAAATGCGGCTGCTTATGGAGCCAATCCTTAATCGTCTCTAGGTCCCTGTTGTAGTTAAACTCTTGGTCAGGCATTCTGAAATAAAAAAAACAATGATAATTGAGTTTTAGAATAAATTAAGTAGCATAATAAATATTTGAATAAAGTTAAGGAAGTCGTCGATGAAAAGAGGCTGTTTATGCTAGCATAAACAGCCTCTTTTCATAGCACGGCTAGCCGTGCTAGTATGATTAAATTACCTAACCCTACGAGATCAATTCTCAAGTGAAAAAACACACAATTGATTTTTCCATTTGCGTTTATCTCGATATTTTAAATTTTCTAATGATTTATTTGCTTATAAGTTAAATTCCCATTCACATTTTCCCCATTCTTTATTTTTAAACCCCCTCTTTTTTGGTTGTGAATTTTACCAAACTCTACTACTAGGACGACCATAGAGCTTCTATTTCTGGGTAGTTTTTGGCCTTCAGGCCTGTTTAAAGCTAACTCCAAAGTCAACATATTGACGTACTTCTTATTACTATCACTCCATCAGTCTTTAAATAATGTGAATACCATAATATAAATGACAAATAGAAAACCAGTGCCAGTGAAATGTAGGGAAAAAGTTGAGGAAAAATGCGATTAGATATTTTTCAAGGGATTAACGATAACGTGAAATGGATCTAACAAACAAGCCATTGGTGGATTAAATCAGGTATCTCGTGGATTCCTGAAAGTCATATTTGCAATGTTGAAGTTACTTAAAACTTAACATTCAATGAACTCAGCGAGGAAACATGTATAAGAAGGTTAGGTACACATATTAATTCAAGGACACGATTCAAGTCCCTAAGTTTGAGAAGACAGACGCATATGTTCAGCAATAAGCCGCTATTAAAATGTAAGTATTCTAAGTTAATGCATGCAGTTAATCCAATCCGCTATTCGTATTGAGGGTGCAGCTAAGCAGTATCGACCAAGTATCTAAGCAAAAGATGGATCGCGATCCTAGGGCAACGCAGGTGCATGATAAATATTAAACTTGTGGCATAACACAGTTGAGAGTTGTATGTTGACGACATAATTTAATCCGGTAAATTCTAGAGACAGAAGTGGTAGGTGGTGTCTTGGTGATGTTGTTGTTTTATTAGACAGCAAAGGCAAAAATTTCAGCGGAGTAGCAGAGTAATTTGTTCCAAATCGTTATTTGAGGTATAGTACTTAATGGACGGATGTATATTCGACTCATTTGCTACACCATGCAGATGCGTCACGACACGGTCGACCACGGCAAATACAAATATTGGGCTTTGCACGGAAAAAACGGACTGGTCAAACAGAATCTTGATAAGGAATCGTAAATATTTACCACGATAAGGTCAATAATATCTTCCCGGTTGAAATCAACAAATACATCTAGTACCTTCCAATTTGCATCTGTCTTGTTTACTCAAAGTCAAAAGATTTTTATTTATTCAGATTTAGCTTACGAGAAGCATTTATAAATGGCAGAAAATTAATCACTATTTAGTTCTAATCCTCGTCTTAGCTGTGAACAGTCCCAGATTATCGTTATCCATAAAGGCAAAGGAGCCCGGGCTCAGAGAAGTTCTGTGGCCCGTGACAAAAATACCCTGCCTAAGAGGGAAAGGGGCCCCGAGACATGCATTGCCCAGAGGCTTCTATAAGGCCTGTCTGTTGATTCAACTGTCATTGACGAACCTAAGCGCTACCGGTTGATACGTAATAAAGTTGTCTTGGGAGTTGTAAGTTGTTTAACCTTTTCAATTACGTGTATACTGGCTTATATGACAGCTAGTACTTGATAAGTCTAAGAACGGAAAATTGTTATCATAAGAACTGAGCAATTATCCGGTTTCTTGATCTGTTTCGCCTCGACCCCTACGTATTCATCGAATGCAAACTAGGTACACAGTATGGGTAAACCAATTTCCGGATGGTAAACAAGAATAAAAGGATTCGCTTTGCAGTTACGACATTTGTCCATAGGTTCTACAAGTACCTACTAGGGCAATTTTTTTTTTACGGTACAAATTCAGCGTTCACGACAATACCAGTGATATTCTGGCCCGCCTAAAACATTGAAGTTTGAACTAAGTTTCTGCAATCTAACCGGCGATTATGGCAAGAGCGTTTGTCCGTTTTTTCGTTAAAGAGCTCTATCTGTTAAACCATAAAAATCGAAATTTTCGCAGTAAGTATCCTGGTCCCTATGTAATATTATGGGGGATATCCTGAAAAAATGACAAGCAGTTAAAATATAATATAATCAAGGTCTCATTACACTTATAATTATATACGAGACTCTTGGGCTAAGATGACCGTTCAAGTTTCTAACCGACTTAAAAAAAGGAGGAAGTTCTTAATTAGACTGTTTTTTATTTGCTATATAAATTTTCATGTGACATGTCACATACTTCTAGCCGTATTTAAATCGCTTCAAAATTGGTAATGGTAATGACGTGACATCCGCCGATTGTTGTTCCTTATATTCAGTCATTGTAGACCTTACGGATACAGTTGCTCGTGCTATCGGTACTAATTATAATATACGTATAAGAATCTCGGTTTTGCGGTTATTTAAAACCATAAACTTACTAAAGAGGTATACTATATAGGGTTGCCATACGTCCTAGTACGACAGGAGATGTCCGGGTTTGACTAATAAATAGGTGTGAGTCGAAAGTTAATCAGTCAGTGAGTAAGTTTGTACGGAACCCTCTGTGTGTCAGTGAAACTCGCTCGTTGCCGGTTTTTTAACAGCTCTTTACTACTTGACTGAATAAGTCAATCATATTTGAGAGTAGGCTTCACGGCGTTACGAAATAAAGAAAGAAGGAAGGGACAGGAGTTGTCAAAGTAAAAATATTAAAATATATGTAGAGATTAATTGACATCAACGGTAAGAAACTAAGAGAGCCTTTACTCCATGCTATCTTAGTGATATAAAAATGAAACGAATACTCTTAAGGTGTCTTACTTTTCTGCATTACGCGCATATGGTTTTCGCTTGTAGCACATTACTTAGATATGTAGGTAAGTGAAAAAGCCCCAGCTCAAGGTAATTTGAATACATTATCATCTTAAAATTCATAATATTACCTAATTGTATTTCAAATTACATTCCATGGTGGTCAAGAAGTGGTCAAGGTAAGATTTGACCTTCACCGGTCAGTTAAATTTTTATAGGTCAGGTTTTACCCGTTTGACCAGTTTTAATCAACAATCTGAGCGATATACAATAAATAATATAAGCAAATTAATCATTAACTTTAATTTAATTTAATTTCTAAGACCTTTGATGTACAGTCAAAAATTGTATCAATTCAAACAACTCAAAAATATGTAGAGGTAACCTTATTTCTCCGGCACACAGGGTGTTTGGTTTACAGTCATACTTTTGAGTTGTTAAATGAACCCATATTTTGCACTTCACTGTACATAAACGTTCCTACCCTCAGATTAAGTAGGTATCTAATAACCATTTAAAAGCCTTTATTTTTTTTTAAGCAGAAGAGCTAAAACAACTTCGTGATTAATTTTTATAACGTTTTGTTGGCACAAAAGGTCATGCTCAGTATTTACATACTCGTTTATTTAGCCTAGTGGTTAGTGACCCTGACTATGAAGCTAGAGGTTTCGGGTTCAATTCCCGGGAGGAGCAAATGTTTGTATAGTGATTATGAATGTTTGTACACGAGTCATGTATGTTGTATGTTTTTAAGTATATATATCCGATCCGTTGTTTAGTACCTACCCATTTACCCATAGTACAAGCTTTGCTTAGTTTGGGACTAAATCAATTGGTGTGAATTTGTTTACCGAGATATTTATTTATTTATTATTAGCCTAAGGATAAATTGCAGTGAAAAATCACCAATAACTTCATAGATTTCGGAATGGATTATGAAAAAAAGAAAGACGGTGGCGTCTTGAGGAAGGAAAAGGCAGGTAATTTAACAAGCCACGACAATCTAATCTAAAACGAAAGATAATAGAAGGAAAGATACCTACAAGGAAAAAGAAGGGGGTCAAGGCCAAGCAAATGTTAGTTTAATATGAAGATAACATATACATCACGATTTCCGTGATATACATTGTGTTGTTAATACTTAGTTGGTGATCCCCAGTGGTTGCAATGTACAGTCCAGGAAATTAAAACACCTACCACCGTAGAACCTAGTCGAAGAGAAATACGCATGACATTTGTATGACATAGCCTGGCGTTTAACGCGTCGCGTCATTGCGATAGGGTTCTAAGGTGGTACGTGAATATATTTCCCCTACTGTACCAATGAGTTTTTCTAATTTATTTACATTAAGTACCTAACAAATACTGCAGTAACAAATGCTCTTTCTTTGCACTTCAGTGTATTTAGCAACTGAGGTGCAATATTTGAATCTCACCTGGCGACTAAAGCTCATCAAAATGGCCAAATCTCTATGAAAAGCGGCCATTTTGGTGAGTTTTAGTCACCTGGTGAATTTCAAAAATTGCACTCCTGGTCTGCCCAAACTGAAACCATGTTTGAAGGCGTATATTTAGGAGGGAGGAAGAAACGATAAAAAGCGCCAGGAGGACGATGAATAAGTATATGCTGGTAGGTACTTACTATTATTAATATTATTATGTTGTATCAATAACTTAAAATTTATACACTTTTAAGATTCATCGGAAAAGTACGCGCAAACATACTTATTTCGCTAAGTACAATAAACAAAAACCATACTCAAGCTTGGATTTACATCCTTACATATAAGTGTTTTGATGGTGATCGTTGTCAAAAAAAATTATCAAGTGAGAGTCGGACTGGCGTGCCGTGGGTTCTATTAGTGTTATGTATTTGCTAAAAAAGAATAAGTTCAAAATTTCTCTTATATCTCTTACGATATTTTTTCCGACCATAAATACTAGCTTAATTTTTCTAAAACAACAAAGAGATTTTACAAAGATTCTTTGCTTTCAAATTTCGGTGCTGAACCCTAGGAAAAATAAAACATATTACTAAAAGCAATCATTTTAAAGACAGTGAAGATTTTTGATGTCAGCGTTTTTTTGAACATCCGTTAACGTGTACTTAGCTCATTTTTTTACTTGGAGTGCGAATTTAAATTTAGCAAGTTTAAAAACTTGTTATTGCATGAAAGTATAAAAAATGGAAATGGTTGACCAATTTAACCAGTCGTAGTTGTTGCGGCTAACTGTTGCGTAAATATACTAATTAAATAAAAAAATAAATGAAATAAACGATACGCGTCGAACGCAGAACCTCCTATTGTTTTTGGGTCATCGGTCAGTTAAAGAGGTTATTCAGGATGGTTGACTGATCTTGTAAGCACCTAGGTAAATATGGGCCAAGTTGTACAATCAACTTAACAGCGTTCTTAGATCACTGAAGAACTTTTTCATAATTAATGCGACACTGATTTTCATAGTACTTAGATTAAAATTCAGCGATTACTCATTGCTATTAAGCTGTGCAGTAGTCCAGGCCGGGTTACTGTATGGTTGCTAATAGTTGCAAAGGAACGACGAAAGCACTGCCATGTTTAACATTGCCAATCCATAGTAACGCAACGGTCCCAGTCCTTGACAGTGACCCAATAGTTGACGAGAAAATACGGAAACATGCGAGAAACAATGATGTCAACTACTGGTAACAAAAAATACATAAATATAATCCCAATTCTGATTCTGGTTCGTGCAATAAAAATTATAGATCACTACGATTTCAATAATGTACTACTAACCATTAAATACAAAGGCAATAATTTGGTACATAAAGCCAATGTGCAATGACACGCACCGCTGCTTCTGGTTGCGACAAAATGAATGTTATCAGGCAAATTACTAGGTGGATATTTCATCGAACTACGTGCCATTAGCTCAACATTCATCCTAATCGGATCTACTTAATATTATAAAAACTAAGTGAGTGTGCCTGTTTATCAATCTGTCTATGTATTTATATCTAGTGATGGACAAGATGAAGAAAGTTCTCAAAAAAGTGAAAATGTTCTCAGATTTTTTCAATTTGAAGGTTTTTAATTTTGTAAAGTCCGCTATTTTGTTAAGTTACCGCTGGCTTGTCATGAGATGGAAAAGTTATAGAAAGTTTTCAAAAAGGCGAAAAATTTCTGTTTTTTAAATTTTTTTTAATAGTTTCCCGTTTCAAGCACCTCGTTTATTCACTCGTTAGTTTTGTTATTTCCGTTTCATACCGATAAGATTTACGCTGAAAATTATAAACTTAATAAATGTTGCGGTCCCAGTCTTTGACAGTGAACCAATAATTGACGAGAAAATATGGAAACATACGTGTAAAACTGGTGTCAACTACTGGTGCATAGGGCGGTTATATACCTTTAGTAAAATATTCGTACAGTAGCTACCAATATAGTGTTTCAAAACGCCTAAAAGTTTAGAAAAAAAATGAAAAATACTACTCCCTATTCAATTTCTCCCGTCCCCTTTGGTGATTGATTACGGTTGCAATTATTAATTAAAAATGTCCATTCCACATACGTCCAATGTCCATAAAACCTAAGTTTTAGGTAGGTACTTACGTAATAACATAATATCTTATCCGTTTTATTGTTTTGTTCAAATATACGACTCTGTTATTTTCCAAGTTTAATGCTGAGTCTGGACCCAGCTCACATACAGTCAGTAATGACGTTTCCGTGACCGTGCATTTCATTAGTTCGATACGGTTGCGTACTGTCGGCCTCAGTGGCCCTAACATGATGGACCAAGTTTAGTTTATCTCTATCTGTGTCCCTTTCTTATGACACTAGTTAGACAGAGGCACAGGGAGGGGTTAAACTAAACCTGGGCTGTCATGTTAGGGCCGCATAAGTAGCTGAACATTTTAGTACCTTGTCGCTGTCAGTATTGTGACAAATTCGAGCAACTCCCATTTTATACGTCACTACGATAAGGTGCTTATACATATAATATAAATTTGAAACATGGACTAAAGACTAGTTTTCAACATGCAAAAACCAGAGGAACAAATTAACAAAAAGGGTACCTAATAATTTAGGTCTGTGTTTGAAGTTGAACCTTAAATAATTAGTCATTATTAATCTAAGTCCTCATATCAGCGGTCTTAATGTACAATTATGTAAAACGTAAAAAAAACGTAAAGTTTTTAGTAAAACAATATTAAGTTTTACGGCCGCGAACTTAAATGTGTACTTGCACTGTTTTAGACCATAAACCTAACGGTAGATTACACCAAAGACAATGTATTCAATAGACCAGTGGTTCTTAACCTCTTAGAGATGCGAGACCATTTGCCCAAATCTTGATCTAGCCAGGGATCACCAAAAGTTTCTTAGCGATATATACTCAAAAATGAAAACCGAGATCAAAAGTTAAAGTTTACAGATGACATTATTTGATGCCGGGCTGTGATCTGCCTTGTCCGAGAGATTTATCAGGTGACAAGCCTCCACATCACATGACATTGCTTCTGACCTGACCATAAAATTCACCAGGCCCCTGTTTAATAAAGGTCACAGGTTGATTGTTTTAAACTTTCGCGATTTTCACACTTACGTCGTAAATAAACGAACAGTTTATTATCGCATTTAAGTCCCGATTAACGTAATAAGAGCGTTACAGGTTAGCACCTGTTGCACGAATTGTAGCAATTCGTTAAAAATTGTAAGCTTTTCGATACTAAAATGTTACTGGTAGTGCCGCAGTTTTGATTAATAGTGCAACCTTATTTTTAATACTCTTTTGATCAGCGGCCTCCTTCCAAATTTATTACGTTTATGAAAAAGAAGAAAAAGAAAAATATGACTTTGACATCTGTCGTAAAACTATTAAGTAAAAATATAATACATATTGCTGCTATAAAAATAATAATTAAGGAAAAGAAGTCGTCTGCAGCTCTCCAAGGGGCGCCCCGAGCCTGCCGCATAGCCTACACGTCGAAACTGTGAGTCTATTAAATATATAAATATTAGGCATCGGAGGTCGCCTCTAAATTCTTAGTCACCAATAATTAACGGCAGAATTGAACTGCGGCGCTTCTATTAGTGGTCCTTCGAGCCGGATTAAAAAATAAAAAAGTTGCCCCTACTAAATACGTTACGGCTTAGTAGGAGAAAGTTACGATTTGGGTGGTATAAAGGTTTTTTGTCAAGATGCCGATTTTTCCAGACGATGCTATAGTCTCTAAACCGGCAAAGAAAAATATTGAAGCGCAGTCGAGTTCAGGTACCCCTGGTACGGGCAGTGTTTCTATAGAGTTGAGGTTAATGGAGGCAAAGAGGAACGTCTTATTTGAGCGCATGCAAAAGACTTTTAATTTGTCTATGGATGTAACCGATGAAGATGCTAGGGAGAGTTTCTTGGACGCGTGCGTTTCTATCGATTTATGGCGGGAAGAGTTTCAGCAAACAACTCTCGAATATAATCAGTGCTTGCTCATGATGAACCCCGAGGCGTCGCCAAACTTTCAGAGTTTGATTTCGTTCGATGAGCTGTTTGGGCGGATTAAACGCGTTTTCAATCGATTAAATACGCAAGGCCAGAGTCAGAATGCTTCTCATAGTGACGGCTCGATTCGCAAAGGCCGGCCAAGTTTACCGCCCATCGAGCTCATGCCTTTTAACGGAGATATACGCGCCTGGCCCTTGTTTTATGCGAGTTTTAAGTCGATAATACACGACAACCCATCTCTGACTGACGCAGAAAAGTTATATTACCTGCTGGGAAAATTATCTGGCAAGGCGCAAACCGCCTGCGCCGGCATTACGCCGTGCGCTGAAAACTATATGTCTTTAATGAAGACACTCATTGATAAGTACGATGATAAACGGACTCTAGCGTCTACTTATTTAGATCAAATTTTAGACTTTAAGCCAGTGACTGCTGCTTCGGTAACTAGCTTTGATAAGTTTACTGAGACGTTTGTGGCAGCAGTTGGAGCTCTTCAAAACATGAAAATGCAAAAATTGGACGATTTTATCATGCTACATCTAGGGCTTAAAAAATTGGATCCTGATACTGTACGGGCTTTTGAGATGTCAGTTAAGGCTGAGAAGACTCCCGCGTTCAGTGAATTAGTAGACTTCATAAAACACCAGTCGAAAATACTTTCGCGTAGTACGTCTGCAACATCATCATCAGGATCTGGTGGGAAGAAAACAAGCGAACTACCGCGCGTGAACCCCCCACCCAACTACCAAGCATATGTGACCACTGTCAATACACCGAAATGTTTATGTGATAACATTGTACATGATTTATTATTTAAATGTCCACAATTTATGAAGTTGTCACCTGGTGATCGATTCAAATGTGTCAAAGAGCGGAATGCGTGTGTCAATTGTTTGAGCACCAAACATAAAGTGTCACTTTGTAAATCAGAGATGTGCTGTAGATTTTGTAAACTCAGGCATCATACGCAGTTACACTTTAATCGCCCCGATTCTAATCAAGCGGCATTGGTTGTGGATGATAAGCAAGATTCTGGGTCGTCTATTTCCGGGTTGAAATCCGTAGCGCCTGTTCCTGCTTCGTCCGCTCCAGCTGTAAGCAAGACACGTTCAATGCCAGCACCCACCACTTGTGTAGGCGTCAACAAAGAGCAGCCAGATATATCTACTGCGGTTTTACTCGCAACCGCCCAGGTGGTAATTCGCGACCTTCGTGGGAACAATCATTTAGTGAGGTGCTTGTTGGACTCTGCGTCGCAAACGAATTTTATTACCGCCGAGTGTGCCGAACGCATCGGTCTACTTTATCAAGCTACTCCTCACAAGCGTGTAAGAGGAATTGGTGGAATAGACAAACCGGTGAAGGGAGCGGTGGAGTTGGAGTTTGCGTCGCGCTTTAACGCAGAAATAAAATTTAATGTGTCGTCGTTGGTAGTGGACCAAATAACAGATAATCTGCCGAGTGCTTTTATTAAATTGGCAGCACTAACACATTTAAAGAATTTACCGATGGCAGATGATAAGTTTGCAACACCAAATAAAATAGATATGCTGATTGGAGCATCTATATTCCCGCATCTGTTATTGTCTGGAGTAGTCCACGGCGATCCGCACGTCCCGCCGGCTATTGAGACCGTGTTGGGATATGTAATTATGGGTTCGGTACCTACGGTAAGTGGTCCAGAACATGTTCTGATGTCTTGTTGCGCTTTTACGCAGCAGGAGCCCACGATAGATACGCTTGTAAAAAAGTTTTGGGAAGTTGAGGAAATTCATTGTCCGCCCGCTCATTGTCGTGAAGACTTGGAGTGTGAAGAGTTCTATCGCGCCACTACTGTACGCGATCCCACCAGTGGTAGATATGTGGTTTCGCTACCTTTTCGTGAGGATGCGTGCCTGCTTGGTAACTCCGAGAAAGTGGCTCAGCGTCGGTTTTGGTGCTTAGAAAGGAAGCTTGAGGCTTCGCCTAAATTGAGGGCAGCCTACGATGACGTCATTCGCGATCATCTTGAAAATAATTATTTAGTTCCCGCACCTGTGGATGACGCTGACCAGACGTTGTTGCCGTCTTATGTGATCCCGCACCACGGTGTGATCCGGGAGGATAAAGCGACAACAAAGCTACGCGTCGTCTTGGACGCAAGCTGTAAGACCAGCACGGGTTATTCCTTAAATGATGTTCTTCACTGTGGGCCTAATCTACAGGGTGATCTTTTTCAAATACTTTTGAATTTCCGTTTATTTGCTGTTGCTTTGGCAGCGGATTGTAAACAAATGTATCTGCAATTGCTGGTTCGAGAGGAAGATCAACGCTATCAGAGAGTATTATATCGCTTCAATCCCCAGGAGCCGTTGTTACTATACCAGTTTAACCGAGTATGCTTTGGGTTAAAATCGAGCCCATTTCATGCGCTGCGATCAGTTCAGCAAATGGTGGAGGACAATAAGAATCGGTTCCCTGAAGCTAGCGCTGTTGTGTCACAATGCATTTATATGGATGACATAGTATGCTCTGTAATGACGGAGACGGAAGGAGTTACAATGACAGATGAGCTAATTCGTTTGTTTAAAAGTGCGCATTGGGACTTGGTCAAATGGAACAGTAACTCCAAGGCAGTATTGGATAGCCTCCCAACGTCGCACAAACTCACAACGGAGTTGGAGTTTGATAAGGAAATGCAGCATAAAATCTTAGGGTTGCGATGGTCAAACTTTACTGATGAGTTTCGCTTTGAAATTGGAGTTCCCAAGGGTGAATGTACTAAACGTTTCATACTTTCAACTACGGCTCGTTTATGGGACATAATGGGCTTTGTAGCTCCAACCGTGCTGTATGCCAAGCTGCTATTGAAGCAACTTTGGCAGCTCAAACTAGATTGGGACGATACGCCGCCGCCGCACATGGTAAAAGTTTGGGAAGAATTCTGCAAGGAGCTACCGGCCTTAAATGATTTAAGGATTCCACGTTTTATGGAAGTCAAACAGGACTGTGTAGCTACGTTGTTAGGGTTTTCGGATGCTAGCGAGCTAGCTTACGGAGCTGTGGTGTATTTACATGTTACTTGCGCTGGCAGGAATACCATGAGGTTGGTTTGCGCGAAGTCTAAAGTGGCGCCACTTAAAACTCAGTCAATTGCGCGATTGGAGCTATGTGGAGCGCTTCTGCTGTCCAAATTGCTTCGCATTGTATACGACAATTATAATGCGAGGTATAGAATGAATTTGTTCGCATTTACGGACTCAAAGGTCGTACTTTATTGGATTAAGAGTTCACCGCATCGCTGGCAAACCTTTGTTGCAAACCGTGTAGTTAAGCTGACGGATAATATTTCGGCTGATCACTTTTATCATGTCGCAGGGGTCGACAATCCAGCGGATTGTCTATCGCGGGGAGTGTCGCCTCAAAAATTAGTGAATCACTCACTGTGGTTCCACGGACCGCCGTGGGCTTCGTTGGATGCCTCACAGTGGCCCATCAACCGAACGGATCTATCTACAGTCGAGGGGGATATCCCAGAACAAAAGGTTCTTGCGCACCCGATCCTGACCGACTTAGAGAGCTCTGTGATATACGAATTAGCGAGCAGACTATCGTCTTGGTCAAGGGTGATTCGCTGCCTAGTTTACGTGTTTCGTTTCGCCAAACTATTACCGCTGCGAAAAGAGGCCTGGGTTACGGTAAAGGAGTTCGAGTTCGCAGAAAAGAAGTTAATTGAGGTGGTGCAACGGAAGTATTTTGCGGTTGATATAAATAATATAAAAAAAGGATTACCAGTCTCGTCTGCGATGTTAAAGTTGAAGGCGTTTTTAAGTGATGGTCTTGTTCGCGTGGGGGGGAGGCTGGCTAACGCTGAGGTGTGTTTTGAGCAAAAACACCCGGTGATTCTACCTCGCAATGATCATGTCACTGACTTGCTCATTGATTATTATCATAAAAAATATATGCACGCGGGGCCCGAAGTTTTAGGGTCATTGCTTAAACAACGTTATTGGATTTTGGCGGCTAGAGCAATTGTTAGGTATAGAGTCTTCAAGTGTAACACTTGTTTTAAGCTCAAACCGCGGCCCTCATTTCCTATCATGGCGGATTTGCCGGATATGCGGGTCAGGCCTGTTATTAAGGCATTTACGCACACAGGTTGCGATTATGCTGGCCCAATTAAATATACTCCGATACGGCGCCGCGGAATAACAAGTCTGAAATTGTATTTATGTATTTTTACGTGTTTGACAACGCGTGCATGCCATATTGAAATCGCCACGGAATTGAGCACCGTATGTTTTTTGGCTGCACTGAAGCGTTTTTTATCTCGACGCGGTCCCGTCCAGTGTATGTACACGGACAACGGGACAAATTTTGTTGGCGCGCGATCCTATTTGCGCGACTTATACAAATTCTTTGACGAGAAGCTTAAAGAACCGCTACAGGATTTTTTATCGGAGAGCCGTATTTGCTGGAAATTTAACCCGCCAGCATCTCCACATTTTGGAGGTTGCTGGGAAAGTATGGTGAAGGTGATCAAAACTCATTTATTTAGAGTTATAGGACAGCAGCTTCTGACGTACGAGGAGTTGAGTACAGTCCTTGTTCAAATTGAGGCACTAGTGAACTCTCGGCCGCTTACTGCTCTTGGTTCACACCCTTCAGAGCCCGCAGCTTTAACTCCGAGTCACTTTTTGCACACTGCTCCGCTGAGTTCATTGCCTGCGCCAGAAGTACTAGAGAGTAATGTTAACTTGCTGCACAGACATGACTTAATGGATAAAATGGTGCAATCGTTTTGGAAGAGATGGAGGGTCGAGTATCTGCATTCATTACAAACCAGGGAAAAATGGCAAATTCCATCGACTCCCATTCAGATTGGCACAGTTGTGGTAATTATGACTGACAATGCACCCCCTCTGACATGGCCTTTGGGCATCGTCGACGTGGTTCATCCCGCAAGAGACGGAGTTATTCGCGTTGTAACGGTTCGCACCGCCAGAGGATTGTTTGTACGTCCGGTGGTAAAATTGTGCCCTTTGCCAAACCAATAATCTCAACTCTCCTTGGGTAGAATGAGTGGATGTACCGAAAGGCTTAAGTTTTTTTAATGGTAATTTTGTTGGGTGGTTTATATTTAATTTGATTGGTATATCGGCTCATTATTGTTGAGTCTAACTATACCTTAGCATTTTAATACTTTAAAGGTAACCCTTTAAGGGCGGGAGGAAATGGTAGTGCCGCAGTTTTGATTAATAGTGCAACCTTATTTTTAATACTCTTTTGATCAGCGGCCTCCTTCCAAATTTATTACGTTTATGAAAAAGAAGAAAAAGAAAAATATGACTTTGACATCTGTCGTAAAACTATTAAGTAAAAATATAATACATATTGCTGCTATAAAAATAATAATTAAGGAAAAGAAGTCGTCTGCAGCTCTCCAAGGGGCGCCCCGAGCCTGCCGCATAGCCTACACGTCGAAACTGTGAGTCTATTAAATATATAAATATTAGGCATCGGAGGTCGCCTCTAAATTCTTAGTCACCAATAATTAACGGCAGAATTGAACTGCGGCGCTTCTAGTTACAATTATGTCAACTTGTAGCAGTTGTAACGTTTATTAAATACGACCCTGTTCATGTCATCAGTAGTTCTGTAGATCCTTTCTTTTGATCTTGGATTTAATTTTGAAAGAACTGTAACCGTAGTGCAGGAATAATACAAAAGGATTTTAATTATAATACCAATTTCTGTACTTATTTATCTGTATTTTTGTAAGTATTTATGTACTTATTCGTATGTATGTTATGTAAATTCTTTATTGTACAAAAAACATAAATTACAAAAAGATATACAGTGATGTACAAAGGCGAACTTATCCCTTTAAGGGATCTCTTCCAGTTAACCTTAGTTGTTATTTGTATTTTGAAATGGCGTTGCGCTAACGGTTACATTTTAATGTATAAAGTATATCAATCTATCCAACAAACTGTCTTTGATTATATCCACTTACTTCTAAGGTTACTAATTAATACTAGACAGGTAAGTTTTTGTGTCGAGGTGGTCAAGTGAAGTAATACTTCCACATTTAATTCCGATCTGCACCGCTTGTTAATTTCCACTGCTACCTTCTATAAATTCGTATAATCTTAAGTCTGTACTGTTTTTTTTAAACCACCAGAATTATTTAAACGAATAGTGTTTTACGCAATGACCTGCTTTGGCTTTTAATAGGACTAAGACCTTTAATATATTGCAATTTTAATTATCTTTCTTATGTTCTGAGTATGAAACAATGTCGCCATCTGCCTCTGTCCGTCCGTCAGAACATAAATTAAAGGTCTCATAAATTCGGCCGCTTACTCCTTCTAAACTACGAAAAGAATTTTGATAAGGTCTGTCATTTGTAGATTTTTTTTACGAATATGAAAGGTTTTTATGAACTATTGTAATTTAGTTTTTTAGAAAATTGCACCCGCGCGAAACCGGGTCGGGTCGCTAGTTCGAAATATAATAGAAAAATAGAAAGTACCTTGAACACACCACGTTAAGAACTCAGTTCTATGGACATTCTATTTTACCCCAAATCTGCGTATGAGTTTACGTGCATAGGGACGAGGAATAAAGTCGCGTTTCGTAAACATGCGACTGCATTGCCGCAAAAAAGTCGTGGGGGATCATTCGTACGCAGCCAGTGTCAGCATCGCGTTAAGGTGGATTCACAATCAGAGTCTAGTGTAAGTTTTCTGTCAAAAAAAACGTTCGAACGCGTTAGCGTTATCTTCTAAATTGTATGGAAACATATTGTTGCAAATACGCGCCGCAAGAGGTGCTGTCTTTGCTTCCATAGAAATATGAGAAGTTAACTCTAACGTGTTCGACACGTTTATTGTAACAGAAACTTACACTAGACGTAAGAAGTTACGCCGTTGTTAAACCGGTTGCCTGGAAGAGATCGCTCTTAAGCGATAAGACCGAGTATTGTCTACCTTTCTAAGTCGTTAATTTGTTTGCTTTGTATTTTCATGTGGTGTACAATAAAGAATATTTGTTGTTTGTTGTTGTTGTTGTTACGAGCGATAAGAACGCAAAAAAGGCGACAATCGCTGTCTCATTGGTCGAATGCTGCGTTTTTGCGTTTTAATTAACTGAACATTGTGAATCCAGTGTTAGTATCGTTATAGTGACCTTTTTATGACTGTATCGTGACTGCATCACTGCCAAGATCGCCCTGAGTAAATCAATTTGATTTATACGGAGTTCGATACTTTCGCAACAAAAGCTCGTAAGTCGCAATACTGTTCTGCGATACATTAAAATCAAGAAACGCGCCCATGGCCTCTTTCAAACAGGGTATTTCTCAAGAACGACTTTAAATATATATGTATATATGTATGTATACATTATACAAATATTAAAGTTACATACAAAGCAAGTTTATGTCAATTCTGAATAGTTTTTTGAGATCAGGATATTAGAATTACCGGCCTAAAAAAACCGATCGTGAAAGTTTTTAATAAACATTAGTAAATTTAGACCAATATAAAGACCAAGTAAAATAGAACCCACCATTTTTATTAAAATTTGTCTAAACAAATGTAACTGTCTCTAGTTAACTTTCTGATTTTGTTCGCATAAACTTCTTAGCGCTTTTTTTCCGATTCTTCATTAGGGGTGATTAGGGGTACGCTTTGTCCATGATTCCAGATATGACAGCTTAGGATACTGGATTGACTGACATACGGCTGGTAGAACCTGGGGGCCTAGCACGCTAGCTTTTATCGATGACATAAAGCATTTATTCCGTTCTAACCAGTATGTGTGTGCGAAAGGGACGAATGCTTTATGACAGCGATAAACGCTAGTGTGCTAGAGGGGCTGGAGTAAAGTCCGTCCGGATCGCTACCACCATCCTGCTCGCTAATCCTGACGCTAAGCAACAGTGCTTGCACTGTTGTGCTCCTGCCTGGAGGGCAAGACAGCCGGTGCAATTACTGGCACAAGAGGTATTCCATCTTAGCCCTCTGGGCTGGTAACGCATCTGCTATCTCTTTGGTGTTGCAGGTTATAGGCGCTGGTGATCACTTACCATCAGGTGACCCACTTGCTTGCTTGCCTTCCTATTTCATAAAAAAATCTGACCGCTGCAACAGATGTGACAGGGATGTGATAGGATCATGGTTAAACATTCATTTACATGGAAGGTGCAAGTTTTCCTCACGACGTTTTCCCTCACTGTAAGAACATTGGTTACTAGATGCCAATACTTAGGTCATTGCCTGTCCTTAAGTTACAAAATAGAGTCAAGTACTAGAGTAACACTGTAGCCAGTTGTTGATTGCGTTACAAATGGGGCCGGTTCAATCGTGGTAGTATAACAATTTCACGTAGTACGCTCACTCTCACCCCTATCATGCGGCAGAATGAGCTTGTGATGTCCAATGGCCCGTTTCACTAAGCTACAAGTTACAATTTTACAAGTCTTAACTGGCAACATTGGTCAATAATGACCAATGGCAATGGGCATAATGACCAATGTTGCCGGTTTAGACTTGTAAAATTGTAACTTGTAGCTTCATGAAACGGGCCACAGGCGGTAGATTGTTTGTGTTATGTGTTTTGTGTAAGTTACTAACGTAGTCAATAAATTGTTGTAAATAAAAAAATTTAATTTGAATTTTGAATTTGAATACAGCTGTGAAGTAATAGCTTGCTGTTGCATTGCGTACGGGAAGTGACAGATCTAAAGACACGCACGGGTGGATCTAAAAGCCGGCAAAGGATCGGTAAATGTTAGAGTTCTTCGGTGACCACTTTCTAATTATATCAGTGGCCCTAACATCACCTGCCTGTTATTTGACCGGCTTTGTACCTAGTTTCATAAAGAGATGCACATAGAGATAAATTCTAATTGGGCCCTTACGTTAGGACCGCAGGTTAGACACATGCTCGTTCCCCCTTTTCCGTAAAAAAATATACGATTTGATATAATCGACCAAGAAATTGCTTGACCACTTTTCTACCTTATAACAAAGCGATTAGATTCAAAGTTGGTCAAGAAATTACTGGTCGACTATACATGGCGACCGATAATTATCGAACTTGGTACCCTACGATCACGAGTCCATCCCTTACTACTAAGCCGCCAACCAACGCTCTTTAACACTGACTCCGTTAAAGTAAAAGTTAACTGGTAAATAAACCACAAAGTTTTTTGATATTCTGAACACCAATCATTGACCTACAATATCTGCATAATTCACTACCTACCTATAATTAAGTCCATAATAAATTAAGGTATACTTACGTTGTTTATTTTTGAGAAACACGCACTCGATACAGATTTATTGTCAGAATAGTAATAGTATGTTGCGGTGTGCGCGTGAGGCTACTCGGTAACTATGACTGAGGTCTATCGTCGTATCGTAACTGAGTCAGAACGCATGCGCATGGAGGGAGATCGACACAGAATAACTTAAGAGGAGTGTGAACCCAGCGCTCTCTATACAAACGGCGATAACGTTTTCCACCCTCTAAACCTTAACCTAGATCCATGATTTTTTTGTATGTTATCATTATGCTCTAGAACTAGGTTTGTATGTTTTGATTTTTTAAATTTTCTTAATAGTTTTAAAAATATTGACGCTTTTGTGTTTTTTATGAAACTGCTAAAATGTAAATATTGTCAAATCTATGAAGAATATTAAAAAAATCAAAACATACAAACCTAGTTCTAAGGCATAATGACAACATACCAAAAAATTGCCAAAGGTTAAGGTTTAGAGGGTGGAAAACGTTATCGCCGTTTGTATGGGGAGCGCTTTTTGGGGCTGGGTTCACTCTCCTCTTAAATGCTCGTACAGTTTGAAGGCACAGAAACTTGATTTACTTAGGTACTTAACTGGCTACTTTGGGACAACTATATGGTAGTAACATAAGCGTTTACTGCTAATATAAGCTTACTTTTTTTTATGAAATAGGAAGGAAAACAAGCAAGTGGGTCACCTGATGGTAAGTGATCACCACCGCCTATAGACACCCGCAACACCAAAGAGATTCCAGATGCGTTGCCAACCCAGAGGGCTAAGGTGGAATACCTCTTGTGCCGGTAATTGTACCTGTTAAATGTGGGTAGTTTTGTAGGGTACTTGAGAAATGGTAAATAAAGTCAGTCTTCCTCTAGATAACATGCCTATGGTTTGATTTTGATACGGTCCCGAATACTACAGTACCAGCTCTCTTGCTCTCCACGTAGGAACACAACAGTGCAAGCAATGCTGCTTAGCGGCAGGATTAGCGAGCAAGATGGTGGTAGCGATCCGAACGAACCTTGCACAAGGCCTTACCACCCGCAAAACATCACACACATTTCCCGCACATTTGTTTCCCTCACGGTTCCTAGTTAGAACACGGTAAGAATGGGATAGAGCCTCCTGGAATAAACTTTTTTTTCATATGGGAAATATAACTATTAAACATCAATACATTTTTCATTAAATTGGAGATAAAACTGTCAAATATTTATCTAAGAAATTAACACTTGTTTACGATTACTTATACGTACGTTGAAAGTGCAGTAATTGAAAATACTGCATCTGAAAAACTAAGTTAAATTAAAAAGTTGTGTGCGAAAAATTTTAACTCGTAAGGGGCCTTAATTTTTTCCATTTCCTTTTTTTTCTTAGGGAATACTTGTTACGAACATTATTTTGAATAGTATCGCACCCTTAGAATTAAAGTGACTCAATTCTGAATATGATATTTCCCAAAATTAAACCCTATGTCTTTTAATTAAGGTGATATTTTGGGACGTGTATTATTCAGAAATGGTTCACTTTAATTCTAAGCATGCGGTATGTTTCATAGCCGTAGAAGCAAGAACTTTGCCATCACACCAACGCACTGTCGTGTATTATGTATTACGGCAATCTATTGGTATCATCACCCAAGAATATGATGCTGTATTTCTGTATCGTATTTAGAAAATTTCACACTATCCGGTGTTTTTTTAATTAAATCCTGAGTACCCTCGTTTAGTGGCTTCTGCGCGGAATTCTCTTGCGCGCGACACGGAATGCCGAGATTGCAGATTCAAGCCCCGTCAGATGCCCAAGATTTTTCTTTGTGTTGTCATTGCGTAGGTATCATTTAATTACCTAGTCATTTTGTTGTTCATCATTTAAAAACACAAATGTACTTAAAGAAATTTCGTGTAGACGAGAAAAATTAAGTAGATCTGTTGTTACAAACTATTATTATTATTTGTAATGCACAGGCTGCTTTAAGCTGGTGCGTGCATATCATTGTCCACTTGTGTTATAAACTGGAACAAATTACCTTGCTGCTCCGCAAGCTTATTTGCTTTGCTTATTAGTTCCAGTTTGTTGATATGGACCTCCGCAAAGTAACGCCTTAGTAATTAATTATTTGTTGCCCCCTTCTTTCTATGATCTGAGGTTGCCGCTCTATAGGTTTCCTCCAGCAGTAGGCCTCCGAATCTCTCACTCCTCGCACGGCCAGCCTCAGAGCTAGCTGAACCTTTTATTGCCTTGTCGCTGTCAGCGATGTAACAAATGCGAGCTACTCTGATTTCATTCGTTACTACGACAGGGTTCTTATGTGTACGAGTAAGGCTACTTCTGAGGCTAACTGTACGAAAAGCAAGTTCTCTAATACTAAGTCGATATTCGCATCAAAACAACCCGTGGAAAGCCCCCAATGGATTTCTAGGTAACTAAACTTTAGATGCGTCAGAACTGTCTGTCAGAACATGTATAGAAACGTTTTTTATCCGTTTGAAATGCGTCAATTCAATTCGGTAAGGGTACTATTGATATTGAAAACCGATAATCACGTGCAATTTTTTTACTTTGCACTTGATCACGTGACTTAAGTTTATTATGTTAGTTATCTTTTTTACTTTATAGACAGGATTTAATTTATTCATAAAAACGCGCGCAAACGAGTTATTCTAGTGTCAAAATTATTCAATGATCTTTTGTGCACGTGTTGGACCTCGATACGAAACCACGTTAATGTGTTTTGTGGAACAGAGCAACGATAAGGGGAGATGTTGCGAATTATTTAACGTGCAATGTAGTGTGTTGAACATTAGGAAGTTTAATAGTAGTAGGTAGAGTCTCCTTTAGCCAATACGAATGGGCCGGCTCAACCGAGGTAGTACTAAACTCACAAAATACCATCGTGAATGAGTAGCTTTCTATTGCGTTCGTACGTTGAGTGCAAGATCCGAGGCCCACGTGGGGAGGGGACCCATGCGGCAATGGATCAGCGGTTTTCTTGGGGGCACTTGGGAGTCATAACCCCCACGCCCCCTCCCCTCCTGTCTACGCCTACGGCCACTGTATAAAAGAAGAATGAATACTTAAATGGACACCTCCACTATCTTCCTAAGTGGTTAATAGAATCTTTGTCATCGTGGAAATACCAGTTTAAATTAAGCAATTTGTAAAACATTCAAATATCCTCACGAGTATTTACAATTCAAATGATCGGCTTATGTATGATACAATTTTAGGGATAGGTAACTCTTCATTTGAAACTGGAAATACTAGTTTGATTTTGAAATAGTACCTACCTAAATATTAACACCCTTATTCATAAGAGTTTTGTTTCCTACTGATGCTTGTTTTCATCACCTTAATTTTTTACTTAAAAAAAAAACAACTTGACGAATGGCAATGCAAAAGTCGTGTGGTGCCAGAAAAAAAAGAAAATAAAATAAATGTTTTGTTCCTTTCATTCGAGGTCAAACGTCACAATGAATAGACGTAACATAGGTTTACGTGCGCGGAACAAAAAACTTGTTATATGTATAATATACTAGTTAGCGGTTGCGCGCGACTTCGTTCACGTGAATAGCCTTTATGCATCAGGAGTAGTGTAGCTCTCTATTAGTGAAGAATTCAGAAGTGGAATCGGTTCAGTAGTTCCAAAGATAACCCCTTACATTTAAACTAAAATAAACAAACAAGATTTAACTCTTTATTAAATTAGTGTAGATGTACGATAAGGTGTATAAATTTTAAAAGCGCCGGAATTAACTTTTTATTCAAACTTAACTCAGGTGTACTATATCTATCATCAAACATAGCCCAACGGTTCAGATCCTAATGACAAAGATACAAAGACAGACTAACATCTAATATCTGACTACACCGGCAGCGGGGCGATTCTCGGTTCATGCGAGATGCATCTAACGTGCGAGATCCGTCAAAAAGTGACAGATTTCCAAGGGATTTGACAGTTGTTTTCGTGCGAGATGCATCTCGTATAAACCGAGAATAGTCCCGATGGACCGAGAACTGGGGTCCAGATGGATAAACAACCTCAAGCTTATATTTGTCTCTTTGTTTGAATCCAAAATTGCCACATACAAACAGCAACAAACTTAGCCAATCACTAAAGAGGGAACTGAGAGAAATTCTCTATGCTCGAAAGGGATAGATGAATCAACTTCATAGTGCATACAATGTGCTTTCCTTTCGGAAAATGAAACTTTCTCGCAGTTCCGTCTTTAATGGTGACTTAAATGTATCTTCGATTGTACCGATCTCCAAAAGGCGATGACATTGAAATGGTGCTGTTACACATTGTAATGTCATCATTTCTCAATCATTGTCACAGATTTTATTATCATTAAATTAATCCACGGCTGTATGGTTTCCGTAGCTTTGTCCTGCCCTTAATTGGGCAAAAAAAAGAAGAACTGTCAAAGTCAACCGTCACTGTCAATTTCTTAGATTATGTCTAATATTCACAACACAAGGTTTTAAACGTTTTTCTCGAAAATTTCATGCTTTATTATTCATTCAAAAAGTAAATAGGGATATAATTTTAATTGATTAGTAACCGTGACTTCATATTTTTCATAACAATGTTCGGCTTAAACTTGAGACGCGTCTATTGTGTTTGTGATAAAATTATAGTTCGGACATTGAGAAATCGGAGATTTGAAGTAGCCGGCCCGAATCCTGGACTGGATAAGAGAGTGGCAGCATTTCGAGAAGAAGGAATTCCCATCTTGGACGACGCTGAGGAGTTTGTTGAACAGTCTGAGAGTGAATTTCACAAAGTAATTACTTGTTTCCCTACGAATACTTGAGATCTTACGAAAATACGAACTATAGTATTACAACTTTTTATATTAGTATTTAGATTCATAAACGATACCTGACTTCCTTCCATTTACGGAATATGATTTCTCTGTTTTGAACCATGATACTTACATGTTACTTTGCAAATATTGTTATGTTATTTTTAGGTTATATTTCAAACAAAGTTTCCGAAACCCATTGTTTCAGTAATGAACACTCGACCATTAATGTGTCAACCCCATAGTATGGAAATTTTTACACATTAAGATTATGTTGAAAAAATCCCAAATAAAACTTTCTTTTGCAGGTAGGCGGCATGTACAATGAGCATCAAAAAGAAACCTTTGTGGGGAGACATGACCTGCGTCATAAAATCGTTAAAGACAAGTATTTCAAGGAAAGCATGCCTAACTTGCTGACATGGAGTGAAAAGGAGCAGATCCGCCATTTAGCAACGACCCAGCCTGATGAGTGGACTCCTGAAAGGATAGCCGAGAGCTTTCCTGTTACAGCAGCTGTTGTTAAAGTGAGAACTTAGTGTTATTTTGTTTTACATTGACATCACTGACAAAGGGTTGCCTAGTGGTTAGTGACCCTGAACTCGAAGCTGTAGGTTCAATTCCCACAAGGGGAAAATGTTTTTATGGTGAAAATGATTTGATGTAAGTCATAGGTACATTTTAAATGTCTTAGTATGAAGCATATGATGCAATGATAGAGTTAAATTCTTTACTTAAGAGACGCACAGGGTCTTATCTTACGTTATCTTATTTACAAGGGGTCCTTTCGGATGCACTTTAACCCAGTGGGATCTTTTGTGTATGTAGCCCGACTTTGCACTTAGTCCATCGCTTTTTCCACTTCCTCCATAAAGTGGCAAGCAGTTGGTAGTAGAAAACCTGGCCGACCTCGCATGACATGGAGACGATCGGTCGAGAAGGAAATCTCTTCAATTGGTCACTGCTGGCAAGACCTTGAAGCTACTGCGCAAGACCGCAACGCATGGAAGTCCTTACTAGGAGCCCTATGTCCCTGTTGAGGGATAACAGGAATTCATCATCATCATCATCCATAAAGTGGATGATGTGGTTTAGCGGTAGTGCCTTAAATTCTCCTGGTTTGGGGTTATCTGTTACCGAGGAGTTTCATTCTTGTTCTGGCCAGGGCCTCACAATCACTTATAATGTATTCCATTGTTACGGCTTCCTCTCCACACATCATACAGTCACAGGGTGGCAAAATACCCCAAATTGGATAGCATTTGCAGTCTGTGCAAATAAACGACAGGGCCTTAGTTTTCATAGATGTCCATTTTGTTTTACAGAAACTACTGAAATACCCATGGCAACCAGCCTCACAGGACCGAATAGCCCGCCACGACGCATCAGCCATGAGAAATTGGAGAGAACTTAAAGAGAATACTCTAGACATCCCCAAAGACCTGAGAGAGCATTTTCTCAAATTCTCAGAAAGGACCATACCACCATTGAATAAAGAATCTGTCAAACCTAACGTGATGGAAGAGAAAATGGGTGAATTTCAAAAAATAATACAAAGATGTGCCGAAAATAGCAATAACAAACAAAATGTAGGCACTAGCAAGAGTAATGAAGTTGCTATATATAGTACAAGTAATAAAAGCAATGATAACAAAGATAAAAGAAGAATAACGCTTGAAGAGATGACAGCTAACATTAAAAACAGATTAGAAAGTGGCAAAGCTATTGACCTCCCTGACAAAATTTTGCTGAGTGCAGTTAATTCCAATTCCATTGAAGTTTCATCGAAAGCTCTAAGTAAGGAAATTGATTTGCATAATACTGAGCAACCAAATGAAGTTACAGAATATAAGGATAAGGAGGAAAAACAAACATCTATAATGGAGTATCCGGAAAGAATTCGTATTCCAAAGAAAGCATACAAGAGAGGTGCAACTTACAAGGTGAATGATTGTTATTATGACCATGATGGTATATTCTTATACAGAGTCCTAGGCATGTCTGATTAAGTGTAAATGAAGATGAAATAAAAGAATTATATTTCGAAGCCTTATATATTTTTATATAAAAATTATATGTTTTCATTATACTCATCAATCAAAATAAAATCACTACATTTTAACCAATACAATTGAACTTGCAACAAACATGGTGTACATAAATTGCATGTCTTTTACAAATTCTTAGAGAATCTTAACTATAACAAAACCTTTGATCGGACTAAATGATATTACAGCATCTTTATTTGTAAAAATATATTTCAATGACTATGTGGTGATTGTACAACATCAAATGGAACATAAAATATGGCTCATAATAATCACTTGAGGCGAATAAAAAATAAGCTAAAACAACGTCCAAGCTATCGTCACGCCGTCGAACGCGTCGAACACACAATTCGTCACAATATGCCAAAATATACATCCATTTGCACGCCTGGCAAAATACCTAAAGTTCAAATTACAAACTATAATATTGCCATAACAATTGCCTCATGTCTTTATATATCTAAAACATCAAAACGACTCTCAAATTATAGTTTACACCTGCTCCTTAAATTAAACAAAACAATTTTTTATGACAAATAGTTTCAAACACAATGTGGATTATATCCAATAATAACGGGATCACTCAAAAATTCCAAACTTGCATTTGTCTAAATGCGCATTCTCTCCAAATGCTCATTATTCCGAAAGCCTTTTTATATCGCGGGAAAACTTGGTGTAAAAATATAGGTCAGGAGTGTTTTATTTCTTAAAACTCAACTACAGACTAGGTGAAGACATTTGGGAAAATAATATTAAGGCAAATTAATGTTTGGAATTTTGTAGTGTGCCTATCCAATAATAATATACATTTGTAACTCATTCGATTAGCAACATTAGTCATTGAGTATTGGTTTGAAAAAAAAAAATGTCCACAGAACATTTACTAAGTAGGCTTATTTATAACCAATTAATTTACATCACATAAGAAATTACAGATTTACTGTAGGCGATGATAGGCCTACGATATACATTATTAAATCTTAATTTTATAATCCATTTTAGACAGTTTTATTTAGATTTGACAACACCTCCACTGACAACGCAGTTCAATTTAATTACCTATTAGATAAATATAAATATTATATTGACACCTTTATGAATACTTTCGAATTTTGGCAGTCACATTATTTGTTTTGTTAAAACGCCCAAAAGTAGTGCAGAGATGCTAGAGTGACCGTGTTATTAGTGTAACGCCTGTAGGGCACTAGGGCTGTGCCGCAGGCGCGGATTCACCGTTGTGGGCAGCTGATTACCCACAACCCCAGTTGAGAAAAGTTTCGTATCAATCGTGAGCGAGTCCATAGTCCGACTCTTATTTAACCGATTTTTGGGTATCAGTGGCCATCATAGACGCCATAGTACACAGTTCATGAACTATGAACAGCCTTTTTAGAGGGTGGGTTCCGCGCCTGCGCTGGGTCGGGAGACTCACATACGCTAGAGACCTCGCGTTATACCTCCGAGTCACCACTCACTCACTTTGCCGTAACACCTTATGCCTCGCAAGCGTTACACCAATTAATCAGTTCTGAAAAACGAACACAAAATAAAACTAATATATTTTTTGTTCTTAATTTGTATAAATAAACCTATGCTCCTTAATAGAGCATTTTTCATTTGACATGATATTAATAACATGCACTTTTACAGGAATATAGCATAGAAAAAAGGGAAACATGATCTGACATGAAAAAGCATCGCAAGTACGCAAATAATCTGCTAGCCTTTTGGTAATCCTTTGGAAAACCCAATAAAACACCTTCCCTCTCCCTCTACCTCTTATTCATAAACACTCGGTAAACATAAATTAGTTAACACACACGTGTCATCTTTATCAATGTGAAATTGTTACATGTGCTTCGAATGAAGAGACCAAACATACTTTACAAGAGGGAGAAACGAGAGCATTCACCCCTGCTACTTTTCAATGTGCCGACAATTAAAACGGCGACAAATAATGCGACTCAAATATATACAATAATTCACATTCGTTTACGAATTTAACTGTTTAGTGAAATCACTTAGAAGCAAACTACACATACTTACATTCGCCTTTGCATCAGGAGTGGGATTTTTGAATCTCACCGGGTGACTAAAACTCGCCAAAATGGCCGTTTTTCATAGAGATTCGACCATTATGGTGAGCTCTAGTCACCTGGTGTCAAAACTTGCACCTCAGATAGTCGCTGGCACCACACGACCTACTTACTATTCAATATAAATATGTACATTCACATCATGTTATGGCTAGCCGGAATACCTTACTCATAGCACCCACTATTTTACACTACCGGATATGCAACGTGTAGTTTCTAAGGACCCAGTTATATAAAAGTTTCAACGCAAACTATGTATGCGGAGTGGACCGCAAGTCTTGTAAGTTTGTATAATGCATGTGGTTTCTATTATTTCTATATTCCCTGATTAATTAATACTCAAATGTTCGCATAATGTGCCGAACTCGGCCTTGGGGCAATTTATTCTACACCTAGGCCATAAACTTCAAGAAATGAAGTGATAATTATAAATATCAATTCAATCTAGAAATAAGCTATGATATGATACAAAGTCTATTGCTATAAGATGTCTACAACTCAAACAACCACAGAGTACAGAAATGCTCAGATTATTCGAAGTAATCATTCGTAAACGAGAAATATTTATTTTTAATTGGTGTTTCTATCATTGGACGGTACTATAGTATCAATGTAAAAACAAAAGAATGAAACTGTAATTTTACCATATTACAATGTTTACCAGTATGTTCATTTAGTCCAGTAAAAAAAAATCGAATTAGATACCTACTTAATATTTAGCACTTTTGTGACCATTATCAATATAATTAATATATCCCTTACATTTGCATCTTATGAATTCCAACTACATTATTTAAACATTTGCCATTATTGACTTTATAAGAATAAAAAAAATTACTAATGCTGTATTTTTAAGCACATGATTTCCGGATGTGTTTCAACGAACATACGATATAATGATACCGTCGTCTTAATAGTAATATTGGCCCGTTTATTCGAAAGAAAAACTAATTTTATAAAATAGATATCAAGTATTTTCCGTCTGTATATCGTAACGACGTCGTCAGAACTGTTAATTCTGCTCTTATTGCTAAATACAATCAAGACTTTATTGTCTTTAAATCATTCTTTCGCCGTCTACTACTACATCTCATATAGTACAAATTTCTAAGGATCACATATTGAAATGGTATTAAACCTTTGAACGCCAAGGACGCTTAATGGTGTCGCGAGCTGTCGTGTCTGTCACCGGCACAGACACGACATAGTTGATCGATGACACTGCAATAGCGACCTACGAGCATGTTTAACCTTCAAATTCGCGTGTGACATTACGGGGCCCTGTGCACGTAGCACGAATCGTCTCGACACGCGTTAAATCGCTGCGTAACTCAGTGCGTCTCTTTCTGACTAGCCTAGTAGGAGTGAAACGCACTGAGTTATGTAGCGAGTTGTTCTCCAAGCGCATCTGTGTCGGACCTGACGTCGGGGCATCGGCCTGTCTTACTCACTCGAGCTGGCGCGTTAGAGCGCCAGGGTTATGCAGCAGCGTCGAGCTCGTCGCTGTCGCACTTAGAGAATCACCCCTGGCGTGTCGGTGAAAACTTTTGTTTGCGTTATTATAGCGAAGAAAAGGTTAAACAAAAGGTGTCGTCTTATTACAATTTTCGAATCAATAAAACCAGCTATCATAAGATTCATAAGATACCTATCAATGTCAACTGAAGATCATGAAAGAAGAACTGTAATTTGATATAACTGGCCTGTATAAACCCTAGGCTTAATCCTAAACTCAAACTATAGTGGTTGAAATACATCGAAATAATTTTCCCAGCCTGGCCCTATGACCAATATTGGCGTAGACTATTGATAGGAGTAATTTGGATATTCACTGTAATATCAAAAGTATATAGGGGATCATCCATAAATTATATCACACGAATACATTAACATTACCACAAGCTGTCACGTTTGGCTATCCCCCCCCCCCCCCCCATTGGCGTGACGTAATATATGGATGCCACCTAGTTACTTTTGAACTCGTCATAAAAAAATAACCAGCACTATGGTACCGACGACAAATCAATCCGTTATTATTAAATGAGCTACGTTTTAGATTTCTCGACAGCTAATCCGCAATAAACAATCACAAGTTGTTTACGTAAATTGGCAGGTCGTTAGCTGTCATCGGCCATTTTGTGCCCCATGCGCCATAGTACCATTCCACGAAAGAACAATTTACAATTACAAGTTTAAATTATATTGTTTGCTCACACGAAAAAGTACAAACATTATCATCTTGAGTTTCGGCTGCCTTGTCTTCTACAGTAGGTTTCATAACGAGAGTCGACACCATTATTGCATGGCTAGCACAAGATGACACGACTCCCTTTGTCATTATGTCTATCCGAATCTTACTACGGAAATAACGCACTTGAACGAGACGCAAGTCGTGTTCTTGTGTTCGCCTCACACTTACCATCTCATCAAGAATAACCGCGAATCACAGATATATATTATAGTAGATAACGCAATAAAAAATCTCCCGGGATGTTGGTCAAAGTGTCAAAATATCATGGTGCATCCATGCAGATGAATTGACACATATTTAGTTTATTTATAACGATATTTGTTTATTTGTAACGAATTACCAGAAACACGTAAATTTTTAATCGATTTCGTTGAAATGACGTGATTACGTTTTAAGCATAATGACACGAATAAATACGCGCGAATCGTCTGCATGGTATGGCAAACACTGCAGTCAATTCTTGCGCGTGCTAGGTAATAGCTTTATCTGTATTTTTATCGATGGACGTTTCTTCATTGCCCGACGGGGCATGGCAACGTCTCCGGCCCGACACCGGCACCGAAAGAAAGAGTAGCTGCCAGTGTCGTGTCAGCGCCGGTGCGTTTGTCGTGCCGTGTCGGTCGGCCAAGAAACTCCCGACGTCTAACTCATGATCGCATCAACGGTCTCTCGAGAGCTACAACCAGAACGGCTAGCACGCGTGCTCATTTACTCGCCTGTCGCTCAGTGCGCCTCTCTCCTGCTGAGCTATTAAGATGCACTGAGCGACTAAGCTTGTCGCTGCGTCCTGCCAGCTATCCCGAGCTCACCTCACTCGAGCAAAGGTCATTCGTCCATGGCGAGCCGCAGCTTGCGGAAGTAATGCCGGCAGCAGACGGCGGTGGGCGAGGGCGGCAGGTCGTGCGGCCGCAGCTCGCCGCCGAGCTGCTCGAGCGCGCGGGAGTACTCGCGCTGGAAGGCGATCAGGTCGATGTTGTGCTCGCCGAGCGCGGCCATCGCGAGGAAGAGCACGTCTCTGCGGAATACGGATTCGTTGTTTGTTAAAATATTCTTCAAAGTCCAAGAACGTATCTAAATATACAGATATTTACAAGTACTCTGTAAACTTTGAATCAGGCTAAAATCTTTATACAGTATTAAATAAAGTCGCTGTCCGTTCCTGTCTTTTCTAATATCTTCGGCCGCCTACTCCTTCTAAACCAGGCAACGAGCGAACGTAGTCGCGGGCATCTGTCTGCTCGTCTTTATCTGTACATAGTATAAAGTCGCTATAATTTCGTCTGTCCTAAATTCTTATAGCGCATCTTCGGCCCCCTACTTTTTCTAACCCACGCAACGGATTTTGGTAAGGTTTTCACTGTCATTTCGAGATTTTTTACGGAAGGTTTTTATGTAAATTATCCGGATTGTACCCGGGGCGAGTCCCTTGTTTTATACAAAGGACCACTTTTTCGCTAACAAATTAAACAGCGTGAATTTGCAAGGACTCTTATTCAACTCATCTCAACTACTGACATACATCAATTATAAAAGAACATCTTCAAAAATATTTAAAAAAAGAATCAAAAAGAACAATTTATCTGCCAGCGTTGCCGACATTCCTAGAAAATATGTACTGAGGTTTACCTGAAAAACGAGTGGTACCGCTTGTTGCCCGCCGTGCTCTCTCGCCAGGCGGCCAGCCGGCGCAGCGCGTCGCTCAGGTCGTTGCTCAGCAGCCCGTCCAGCACCGCCAGGATCACCCTGCGCCCAACAACAGCCGCACTTGTTACGGGGCTCCGGGTTAACACTACTGTGTACCAGTGGCGTGGCGTCAGTGTAACACGACTCCCGTAACAACTCCCGTATCCGTACAAAAATGTTTGCAGCTCTAGGGAACCCGTCATACCATCGTCCCAGTCAGCTGTGAAGTTATCGTTTCGTTTTCTGTTCGGTATTTAGCCGAATGGTTCGCAATATTCGGCCGAATACCGAATGCCAAATAATGAAGCATTTCGCGAACAGTCAGTGATATTTTTTAAGATATTTGTACTATATTTTTTTAGCCCGTTAAATAAGCTGCAAGTTTTCTACAAAAGCCAGCATATTGCAAAGTTCAGAAAAATTGTTGTATCAGAAAATACCATTTCCGTATGAGTGTATGATTAATTTTGTCCAGCACTTTAGTTACCCCACGCACTTTAATAATGCCGGTCGGACCCTCACCCGCGAAATGTACTAAGTGTCGCAGAATACTCGGCGCTTCGGCCGAGAGCTTAGCCGAATACTCGGTATTTGTGGCATTATAGTGTAGACTCACGCATGCGCGGCCTGCTCGGGGCTCTCTGTGAGCAGCAGCGCCTGCACGGCCCGCGAGCGCGGCTGCTGGCGGCGGCGCGCGCGCCACGCGCTGTGCAGCGCCGCGCCCGCCTCGCCGTGCAGCCGGACCAGGTCCCAGCTGCACACTACGCGGCAGCCTGCAAAGATATAACAGTGGTAGAGCCTTACAGTTGCTGGTTGCGGCGAAGTCTGCTTTGAACATAATGAGCACCGGTTATCCATACATACAATAAAGCCGTTGAGACAAAAATGTTTGTATAGTATTACCAAAAATATATTGTGCCACGATGTACCTGCGCAGTAGACCAATTTTAGTAGCGCGAGAAATTTCGATCTCTACCAATGATAAAGTAGAATTTTACGCGCGCTAAACTCTTGCGCTTTTATTGGCTTATCGATTTCGCAGCAACATGGCGGCAGCCCGTGCGCCACAGTGTACGAATTGTGTAGCGGGACAAAGCTAAGAATAGCAATACTCTGCCAGTTGCGCTTGCAAATAAAGTACAATATGGATTATTCACACGTTCGGCTACAGTCGGAAACCGGTCTGCGCTTCTCTGCGCAAACGAATACTGCCGATGCACAATATATTTTTGGTAAAACTGTACGCGTATCACGTAAAAACCGCTGAACGGATTTGGATATAATTTTCACAGAGCTATTCAAATAAGTCCAGATTAGGGCTTAGGCTATTAAAAAAAGGAAAAAAAGGGGAAAATGTGGGGGGGGGGGAGCAGTTTGTATGGAAAAAGTTATAAGATTGTTCATGAAACTCGGAATTCACACTTATTTTTAATTTTTAATAACACAGGTAATCTTTGTTTGTTTGTAAAATTATATTATTATGTAGGGGTAATCTCTGGAACTACTGAACCGATTTCAAAAATTCTTTCATCCATAGAAAGCTACACTATCCCTGACGGACATGAGCTACTAATTCCACGCGAACGAAGTCGCGGGCGTCCGCTAGTCTATGATAAGTCTGCAGAAAGTTATACATGTTCGCACGTTTGGAGGAAACCGTGGATAGGCAGAGTACGTCCCTAGATTGAAATAATGATGCAAAATGATCGAGATAAGTTACCAGTGGTGTCAGGATCGGGCAGCGTTTCTGTGCTCTGGTAGAGCGCGGCGTAGTCGGCGCACAGCAGGTCGGGCAGGTGGCTCTCGATGTTGGCGCGGTCGAGGTACCACACCAGGTTCCAGTACACGATCGGATGCGATTCCACGAACTCTGGCTCTAAAAGACACGAGTCGCCTTCTCTACCTGGTGAAAAGCGGTGAAAGATCAGATGTAACTTTTTAAGGAAAAGGAGACTACAATTCATTGATTCTGAAAATTTTCATATTTATAGACGCCGTTCAATAATTAACCAATATAATAAAAATTAATTTTGACTTACCTAATATAGATTCGAATTCTTTCCTTAGCACCAGTGGATTTAAATAAGGCACACTCAACGTTTCCGTTTGCGTCTGACCCTCACGTTCTATCTGAAAACCACAATAAAACGTCTATTAGTTAAGGTGGAATATGAGTAACATAACAATAATGCGTAACAATTGCGTGAGTTGGAGTCGTCAGCCAATCTCTTTTATTCCCCCTTTCGGGGTAGCGCGGACACCGTATGGGAAGGCTCCTAGGACATCATAAACAGCTCTTATTGCAACCATAAACCTAGACAGCCAACAGTGGCACAGTGTGTCTCCATCAATGCGTGTTTAGGCTGAAGTCATCAGATGCTCTCCTATATTCCAACCTCGAGACGGCGTGAACGCCCTATGAGAGGAATCGACTCGGATACCATAAACATCTCTCATTTTTACCAACTCGCACAGCCAACAGTGGCGTGTTTTGGTTGGAGTCATCAGACGCTCTCCTTTATTCCAGCTCCGAGAATGGCTCGAACGCCTTGTAAGAGGAATCGACTCTTGATACCATATAAGTCTCTCATTTTCACTAACCTGCACAGCCAGCAGTGGTCACAGTGTCTCCCGCACGCGGTGCATGTTCAGGTTGGAATCGTTGGCCACTCTCCTTTATTCCACATTCGAGGACGGCGCGAACGCCCTGTGAGAGGAACCGATTCGGATACCACATATAGATTTTATTTTCACTAACCTGCACTGCCAACAGCGGCACAGTGTGCCTTCCGCAGGCCGTGCACCGAGTGTTAAGGTTGGAGTCGTCAGACGTTCTCCTTTGTTCCACCTTCGAGACGGCACGAAAGCCCTGTGAGAGGAATCGACTTGATTTGATACCTTACAGTTTTTATTTTGACAAACCTGCACAGCCAGCAGCAGAGCACAGTGTTTCCCGCAGGCCGTGTAGCGCGTGTTCAGATTGGAGTCGTCCGCCGCTCTCCTCTATTCCACATTCGAGGACGGCGCGAACGCCTCATGAGAGAAATCGACACGGATACCAAGTACAGCTTTTATTTTGACCAACCTGTACAGCCAACAGCGGCACAGTGTGCCTCCCGCAGGCGGTGCAGCGCGTGTTCAGGTTGGAGTCGTCGGCCGCCCAGCCCGCCATGATGTCCTCGTCGTAGAGCAGCGCGAGGCACTGGTGGCACTGCGAGCACGACGAGATGTGCGCCGTCACCGTGTGGCACGACTGAGGGTTGTGCTGGGAAACCATTCGAATGTTAGCACGAACGGTGAGTCATAGGTAACGCAATGAGAGTTCAGTAGAATGATTACACACACGACTACACCATACAAAACAAAAGAAAATATTTAAAATTCGAACGAAACGGCACACATATGACATGAAACAGTGTGTGTGACCTCAAATCTCGTTGTGTTGCCTATACTCATACTCTTTGTTAAGTTATAATGGTTTAAATTTTTTGACATTAAAGCTAATCGCAGTTGGATTGGTTTTGGCAAAAGCCAAAAAGACCCAAAATATATTGAAAAACTGTAGGACACGTTTAAAAATTTAGACGGTTTTATACGCACAGTTTGTTGCGGATAGAGGTTGTCAGGTAAATGCGACAGCAGCGTAGCCAGGGAGCCTCTCTCCATGGCGCACGCGAGGTCCGCGTCGCTCGACGCTCTTCGGAAACTCATGCCGCCAGACCACTCTGTAGAAAAACAGTTTGGGATTAACCATGACTATGTTTATAATTTAATCGCGTGAATAAGAAAAGGCGTAGAGACCTTTTTTATTGTAAGAGATTCGTCTCAGTTTCAGAGCAATAGTAGTTCCTATTCACTCGCATCAGTATTCATTCAAATAAGGATTTTCTTTGGCGCGAAAATGCTCCAGTTACAGGATCTTAACTTGGTCGAGAAATATACTAGCAAATCGCAGTTCATTAGCGCGCATGGTTAGCACTTAATTAAATAAAATTAAGCCATCTTATTGTTTCTTGACAAGGGCATTTGTTTACTTTAATCATACGTTCAAATTAAGACTAGCGTTAAAACTGATTATCATTGCACTATTCCTGAATTCATCAACCACTAAACCAAACTATATTTGCAAAATAACCATCAGATTTAAACCATAGACACAAAGATAACACAAGGAATCATAGTCGTTTGCCTCGGTTGTGCCAAAAATTTGGTTAAGAAGTAAAAGTTAAAATTACCATCAGGATTGATTTCCGACGATCCATCCGTAGAATCCTCTTCAGCGATAAGACTGCTGAGCGCGCTGGTAGCATTGCCTATAGCGCCCTTAACAGGTGTCGAGTTGGCCGATATGACTTCTTTCATCTCATCAAATTTCTTCGCCATACTAGTTGCTGCGAACTTGAGGCTGCTAAGACCGCTTTGTAAGAGCTCGTTCGATTTCTTCCCAGCTATGCTTGTTGGGCTGGAAACGCTTGTTACTTCAGTGTTTATGTTCAGATGGGTTTAGCTGGATCCGAGACGGTTATGGGTAGATGTCGGATTTTTGCGAGCCGCATTTGACAGCTTGTAGGGAGAGAGCTTTTAATCGATGTTATCGACACATCGATATTTTTTTTAATTGTGTCTTCATTCATTACAACCTTTTAAATAAATTATTTTGCATGTACTATTAACTCAAACCGCCCGATGTTACGCATTTTTTAGCGTTAGATGATAAAAAAACGTTCCAAATATCGGGAAGTTTAAACCGTTTAAATAGCTTTATTCTAATGAGAAAGAACTACGGAAACCTTTATAAAACCTGAGAGAATTGACTGAAAATCTGCCGGCAAGCAGCAGTGCTCGCACTACTGTGTTTCGGTTGAGGGTAAGGCAGAGGCAGGGTGAAATTACTAGCATAGAGGTATCCCATCTTAGTCCTTAGGTTACGTAGTGCATTATTATCATTTAGATAAATTAACCATATAGATAGGAGTAATAGTCCGATAATGTCGATAACATCGATAAAAAGCGGTGTTCTCTCCCTACAAGTTCTCATACGCGGCCCGCAAAAATCCGACCCCTAGTTATAGGTATACATATTCTTGGGATAATCTTTCTTCTTAAAATGTGGCTTCTTAAGGTGTGGTTTTTTAATTAACCAATTTTATTTGCAAACTCGTTAATTCATTTCATTATTTGATCATTATAGAACCCAAGTGAACGTTGTTGTTATAAATAATAAAAATATAACTTTTAAATTTTACACACATCAAGAGGCAACCCTAACGCTCCACCGGAGCGTAGGGCTAACCCCTTACGTTAGCATTAATTAAAAAATCATTTTCATCGAATTGATTCTTCACATTACACTTCACTCAACGACTACACAATCACATGCCGTGTAAACTTAAGAAAAATGCAAAAATAAATACAGCGAGCGTAGCAAACTTACCTGAAGTAATTTTCGATCATTGCCTTTCCGATTTTCATGTTTTCCTTGCGTAAGGAAAGCCGCCCGGGCGAATAGCGTCTAAGGAAACAAACAGGCTAGCAAACATTGTGCGAAACTCAAATTATATGCTAGTGTGAAAACTAAACTCGCATTTAATATTCCAATAGAGTAAAGTTGAGCTACTTGCAAAATTGGCCCTTGTGACATTTGGCATTGGCTTGTCGTGTCACTTTTAAAAATGCAATGTTTAGTCACCCCCTACGTATGTTATAAGTTAGAAGGCTAATATAATGGTTCTGTGTACATGTGGGTATGAGTGTGTGGTATCGTAGCTCTCAAACGGGGAGACCCAATTGAAGGAGTTATTTTTCATATTTGAAAGCTGATCGCATTTTAGAGCCATACTCTCTCATCGTCAGAGCGATCTCTATGTTTCTCTATGCCCTGCCTTCACACGGTCAAAGAGAAGACAAGGAATAGAAGCATATCGATTGCTCCAACGACTAGAGAGTATTGGCTTTATCATTTAGAGAGTGTTGCCCTTAATTGGCTTAAATGAAATCAGTTCTGACATAACAGTTTGTAACAAGAACCTGTTCAATAAAGAAACTGACAATGGCTGGCTGACTATGCCAACTTTCTATAACTAACACCCGTTGAAAGATTTTGTTTTGAATCATCACTTTTGAGTTTCTTGTGACGATACAAAAAATGTACAACGTTACTCTATTGGTAATTCAGTTAATAGAACGTTTAAAAACAATTAGCTAAAGAAACTTAAAACCATGCTTTGCGCGTAATAATAGGCACTAATAACATTAAAAAGAAAGGAACACATAACATTGACTTTTAACAACAAAAACATACAATACAAACTAAGAGTTGAAACATTGACTGCGTTGGTGATATTCTGAAGTTCTATTGCAAAACATATGAACTAAGAAGAACCAACCTAACGAAATCGAGTGACTTTTCAAAAAGACTTAAGTAATTTTACTTCAGATTCAATAATGCTAGGGGTGTGTCAAACTGAATGCGTTCTGTAAGATCCCTCCGAGCGGCGCAAACCTAAAGTAAACCCATTGGCATTGCTACGAAACTAAGGCTTTGTTTCATCACTTTCTGATTAAATCCTCATAACATATCTAACAGATATCTGTGCATGTGCGACAGATAGAGCGACAAGCACAGCCACTTCCTGGGTGTTTCTCAGGACTGTTATTCTACAATCGCATCAGCGTCGGACTCGACGTCGAGGTACCGCCCCGTCTCACTCACTCGAGCTAGCGCGCTAAAGCCAGACAGGACGTTGCAGTGCGCTTAGAAAATCACTCTTCACGACACAGCGCGATTAGTTATGTCGCTCAGTGCATCTGCTTTTTTTAGTAGCCAAAAAGCGCGGATACACTAATATTCATGGAACCATCGACACAAGACGAATAAAAGAACCTATCGAAACACGTCTTTTTTGAAAAATCACTACGTAACAGGTGACAGTGACAATACGATATACAAAAAGAAAGTGAAATTGGTTCCTGGTCCACAGGAGACTCACCCAAAGCTGATCTTGAGCGTGTTGCCGAGGCTCGCGAGGCTGGAGGACACGGTGCCGGCGGGCACGGTCTCACTCCTGTGCAGTTTCCTGCCGGGAGGAAACTATCGAGGTTATCTAGCTCACGAGGGGCGTTGCGCTAGCGCTACTAATGGGCGAGCGTGGTATGGCTCATCGCGGATTTAGTATTTTATAAGACTATGTACAAACAGCAACAAACTTAGCCGACCATTAACCCTCTGAACGCCAAGAACGCTTAAAGGCGTCCTGAGCTGTCGTGCCCGTCACGTCACCAACACATATAGTTGATCGATGACATAGTGCAACAGCGACCTACGTGCATATATGTTCAAACTTGTGTTTGACATGATGGCGACCAGGCGTGTGGGTGACAACTTTTTAATGCGTTCTTGGCGTTCAAAGGGTTATAGAAGGAACTGAGAGAAATTGTCTATGCTCGATAGCTCGGATATATCAACTTCATAGTGCATACTATTTCGGAAAATGATACTCGCAGTTCCGTCGTTAATGGTCACTTATATGTGTCTTAAGTCTGTACGGAACAGTAAGATTGTCACACTCAGTTACTATGCATGGCCGGTAACACATGTGCGCAGACGCTTTTATGTATCACACTTAACCAAATATGCGAAAATTCTTCAATAACACAGATGCAAACGCGGTGTCGAATCGAGGACCATGTATTGGCATGTACCGTAAGTAACTTAGTGTGAAAAAGTTTCTGTGCCGTACAGCGTGTCTTTGATTTTATGTGTAGAAACTATTACATCGTTTAGTCTAAGAAAATATGTTATTAAGAGATACTAAATCCGCAATATTTTAGTAAGACGCGTGATTTTTTTTATTATGGAAGTGAACTGTTCGATATTCGTTAGACAATCATTTCTGCATGCCATTATTTCATTCCAATGGTTGGTTGGCTAATTATTAAGAGTATTGTGACTTTGAAGGACATTATTAGGTTTTATTAATAACTTGAGGTTGAAATTAATGAGAAACATAATCGTCCCAAAAACCGCCAGATCTGGCGACAAAGTCGTAAAATGGGCAACAGTGATAAACAAGGAGTCTAGACAGAGTAACTTTCTGTTAGCGTAAACGTAGAAACAATAACAAGGACTTGACGTAAGGGAGCGAAAGCAAACATCGAAATGTGTCAACCGTCAGTGTCACGGTATTTTACAGCATTTTCACCGTGGCACCGTACCGTCCCTTTATCAATTGTCGAAATACAGGTCTACAAACATGGACTTCAGGCAAGAACAGAAGCTGTACTCGGAGTTGATACTATATTTAGCTGAAATTGGTGCTAGACGTTGGGTATTACGTCACGCAGAGAAACTCCAAGCAAAGCCCTCTTCACAGATCGTCGCGGGACTCCGAGCTTTCTTATAAGGGCCACAGTGAGCGGCCACGTTTCAGGGCCACAAGTCATCACTGGTAGGTAACATACTCGATTATACACGTAACACACGCGTAAATGTTATTGTTATAAAAAAAACATAAACGGAAGCCGTGTACCCATGGTCGGCGGGCGCGTCGTCCTGGAAGGAGTTGCTGCGGCGGTGGAACAGCTTGGGGCTGACGCTGTACTCGGGGCGCGGCGGCGCGGGCGGCGCGGCGGGCGCGGCGGGCGCGGCCGGCGGCGGCGGCGCCAGCGCGCCCAGCGGGTCGTCCGCCAGCACCGGCGTGCGCGGCGACAGCCTGCGGGCCGATCGAACTCACAGTCAAATTCCCTTACTCGTAATATACTAACAAGTAATGCATGCAACTGTATATAATTAGGCCTTAAAACACTCGCGTGATCCTATTATGAAACTCGCTGACGCCCGTTTCATAAAACCACACTTGTGTTTTAAGGCCTCTCATTATATAGCAGCTGCATAAACTACTAGTATGCAACTGTATATAATTAGGCCCTTAAACACTCGCGTGATCCTATTATGAAACTCGTGTTTTAAGGCCTCTCATTATACAGGGTGTCTCATTTAAAACGGTCAGTATGGGAAAATCTGAAACTATAATACATACGAAAATCTGTTCTTAGGAACCATGTTGTCGATTTTAATAAGAGGAAAAACTGCATTCATACGTTTAAAAAAACCTGTACTCAGCTCGGGAATCGAACCCGATTGTTTTGAAAAAATAAACTTACACTATTTCTATTTAAATATCGATTGTGTAGGTCTTAAGCAGTAAATGGTTCTATGAAACATGATATCTAAATGAATAAAATGCATTGTTTTCACATACTTTAATTTATTTTAGTAGGTGTTCAAAGTGACCGCCGTTACAATATTCAACAAGTTCAGGCAGAACCTTCTAAGTCCTCTAAAGCCAATTGTTATTTTTCGAATAGGTATGATGAAAAAGTAAGTTTTGCTTTTTTTTTAATAAAATTTAAAACATAACAGTCTTCTAATAATTTGGTCCACTTGTTGACTCGATCGCATGCTAAAGCTCAAACGTGGCAGACTACTTTCTTATCATTTATCTTATCATTTACAAATCAAGGTATAACACATCTCGCTTACTTGAGGGGCGAACCTTTGGTATCTTCTATCGGCTCCGCCTCCGTCACTTCTTTCTCAGGTTCTTCAGGGAAACTGAGCGTCCGCGAACACCGAGATTTCACGTTCGACGTACCTGTCAATATACACTTTTGTCACTACACGACGAAGCCCAAACTAGATGTTGTTAGATGTTAGTGGTTTGCACCGGAGCGGAATTTTAGGAAGCGGTGAAAATAACCGGTTACAGGCCGATCTCCGGTGATTCACCGGTGATCTCCGGAGATTAATATAAGGCGGCCAGCGGGGCAATTCTCGGTTTATGCGAGATTCATCTCGCACGAAAACAACTGTCAAATCCCTTGGAAATCTGTCATTTTTTGACCTATCTTGCACGTGAGATGCATCTCGCATGAACCGAGAATTTGGGTCAGCACACAGTCAATCTCGATAGCGCTACGTAGTTAAATCATGAAGCATGAAGGTCACTTGATAAAGGACCATTTACACGGTAGGAGTTCTCGCATGCGAGTTGCATTACACTGCGGGTTCGAACAATCGCTCGACGATATCATACCTCTGTAGCCGGCAATATAATCTACTTGCATGCAAGAACTTGTAACGTGTAAATGGCCCTTAAGATGATAAGTAGAGAGGCATACAGGTACAATGGAAGACATATAAGTCACAATTAAAGATGGAACTGCGAGGAAGTGTCTTTTTCAAAAGGGAGGCATATAGTATGCACTATGAAATTGATTTATCTATTCTTTTCGAGCATAGACAATACGGTATTCCACTTAAAAATCTAATGGCATAAAAGTGCAAAATTGTTGTGACGACCACTAAAAACATATTTATGTCCAAAGAAGTAGGTAAAAAACCTGATATTTTAGAAGTTACAGTGATACAAAGGTACAAAGATGACGAAGAGAAAAAGTTCTTTTTTTTGTTTCGAAATAGGTATGTCCTTTTAATCCAAATAAAAAATGTAGAAAATATTAGTATGAGTATTTAGTTAAAAGCTTACAGTATTTAAATAAATACGATTTAGTGTTGGCTCTATAAAAAATCATTATAGTGACGTCACTAGTCCTGTATGCAGCGCGACAGAGCGTTTTCGCGACGCACACCCGTTGTTATTTTATTACTCGTGATATTTCGAAAAATAATGATCGTAAAAGAAAACTAAAAACACATTTTTTATTCTTTTAACCAACTCTATTAATTTTTATTTTATTGTTCTCAGTTCTCTTTAATGGTGGGCTGTTTGTTGCTGTTTGTAGGATGCTTCTTATACCGCCGAAACCTGCTTAGCCTTGTAAGGAACAAGTCCTAAATATAGGACAAAAGTCAAACTAACGTTGAACTCACTCTCTCAAACGATATGCTTCAAAATTCATAGAACGAAATTTGACGTGGGCCTTACGAGGTTGTAACGACGAAGTTTGAAGAGAGATTTCTGTACTAGTACCATTATTAACACTGTGCTGAAAGTGGCGGAATACGTACTGCTAGAAAAAGATAGCCTTTGCAGGTTTTGTACTATTTGCGCGTCTCCGGCGAAACTCTCCGACCTGGTCAGTATTCTTAGGTCCGACGGGCTGTCCGGGCTCACGTGTATTGTCTGAAATAAAAATAACGATAAGAAAGAAAAAAATACAATAACTGGTATTAAATTTTTGTAACCGAAATTTCTTTCGATTTTTATTTGAAAGGTTTTTAAAATTCAAATTATTAAATTAAAATTGTAATGACAACACAAAGAAAAATTAGGGCAATGGCAGGACTTGAACCTGCAACATCAGCATTCCGTGCCTTGCGTTTTCCAGTTTCGCCACACTGCGAATTTTTCAATGCGCTTCGTCGTACGGTCATTACATTATTGATTTTAAGGGTAACTGGTATTGCTACATTAAAACGAGGAAAGAGGGCAAATAATTACTTGGTCCACTATACAGTACCCGGCCAAAAAGATTGCACATCGGTCTTTGGAAAGAGACATTTGGCTGTTTACGAAGATTTCCGAACACTGGCGACCGTCCATCAGTCATCGTATTAATTAAGTGTTGTTTCATACCAAATAAATACTGCACTTTATGGACTTAATTAGTTTACGTCAAATCGATGACATGTAAACTTTGAATATCTATAGAGAGTTGTTGCAACTACTAGAAAAAGGATAAAAACCAATTCTGTATTATTTTGTAATTGAATAAAATAGACCAATGGTTTCAATAAGTATTGTAAACTAATAATTTCAAAAATTTTCAATTCCTTCCATTTCATTATTTGTGCTTTCAATGAGGTCAATATTATTGTCACTATTAACCGTATTTATTACTAGTCTATCAGTGTAACAACATCAAAATCAAAATCGTTCATATCTAAATTGCTTTTTTCGGACTGGTGAACTTAACTGAAGTGGAAGACGTCTCAGTACTGACTTCGTTTAATATTTTGTTTAAAGTTATTCTGGAAATTGCAGTGGCATTTGCAACTCGCCCTTTGATATTTGTAAAATAATTATAAACATTGTAAATAATTTCGCGTTCCTAAAGGTTTTCCTTTTTTTTAATGATGCCATCGCACAATTTAAAGTTAAGGGGTTTCAACAACTCTATATTATATATTTTCAACTAAATGCGTCCGTACCCTACGGGATCTCGAAAACGACTGACGAACGTCACATAGGCAGGGTGTGACAACGCTCTATGAAGCCGAAATTAGCCGAGTCTCTTTCCAAAGACCGATGTGCAATCTTTTTGGCCGGGTACTGTACTTACTTATTATTAACAGGGTACCAAATTAAAGGAGTTTCTTACCTGTCGTTTTTCTGGTAATGTTACATTTGCAGTTATTTTAGTATCTTCGTTGTCTAATGAATTACTTCTCGGGCGGGCAGCCTCGCACAGGTCCGGATTCGACGGTAAACCTAAACAAATAAATAAATAAAAAATTGTTATAAAAACTTTCACTTCCTTTACTTAATAAATATGTTATTTCTACTGGAGATTTTTTTCGAATTTTCATCTTTTAGAAAGCCATTGAGTTGTGACACTAAATAAATTTCCTTTGTAAGTATTACAACGGTTAATATGTTGGTATGTGTCGTTGTCGAGCAATGAACTTTTTTATGAGCACGAGTCACACTGCATTTAAGAGCTTTATCCAACCGTCCCATACAAACGTCCGAAATGACATACTTACCCAGACACGCGCCGCGACAGACCTCTAGAAGCGTGTTTCGCAATGAAGTTAGTCGCGGATGCAGTTTCGAAACGAGTGGTCACGTTTTACCAGAGGGGTGACACTCTGCACTGAAGGTACGCTGGGACGCCTTGCCTATGGCATAGGCAAATCGCAGTAGGTTGTCGACTTGCCGTGCGCCCGCTCGCTCGGTCTCGCTGTGTCAGTGTAATTGAAAACGAATGCTGCGCAACCGTAACATATCGCCGGGAGTTGCGGGCGGCGCGTACGTTTTGAGCCGCGCCGCCTGGCTAATGTGTATGAAGTAATACAAACTTTTTGAAAGCGTTAATAAAGTTGGAATTCGTTTAATCGAGGTCGTAAAAGAGAAGTTTCTGTAAGTTTAGTACTTATTTTGTGGTTTAATAGTACTTTATACAACTGTTGCATAATGAGGGGTCTTAAAACACGAGTGTGGTTTCATAATAGGATTACACGAGTGTTTTAAGACCTAATTATGTACAGTTGCATACATTACTTTATCTACACACATATCATAACTGCAAAAAACCTTAACAGCAAAAAACTAACAAACGAACGACCACCGTATATGGCGGCGATTTGATCCATCTGTCAAGACGAACGCTTTTATTAAATCATAGACAAACGAATGAAGTCCCTGTTGTCATGTCACTCGAGATCAAATGTCTTGCGTTTAAATTAAAAAAAACATACTGAGTTGACGTTTCGTATCGATAATTGTTTCAATATCTATGGATACTAAAATAGAGACCCTTACCCCTATGATGCCCTAAAATTTTGACAGCTGTTCCAAATTTAAATTAATAACGTCAGAGATATCGGTAATGTGATGACCAATAAAGAACAGATTTACCTATTATGCTGGTCATTTCCTAAGGTTTTTGAACGCGTTATTGAGCTCTTATGATATGTGTGTAGATAAATAATTGAAACGTGTGACGTTAGCTGAGAGCGTGACGCACCTGATATGAGGATGCCGGCGGCGGTGGAGAGCGCATGCGCGTGCGGGCGCGAGGGCGCCGGCGTCGCGCGAACGATGTTCCCGCGCCGACACAGCGCCTCGAACGCCGAAGAGTTCGCTTCCAACTCGCGCGCACTCACTGCAAAAGCAAACCATAATTAGCAAAACGGCTAGCACTAGAGCTCAATATTATGTAAAAAGCTAATTTTATATAAAAAAAAACACAAATATAAAAAAAAACACTCTAAATAGTAATAAACTTGCCAAAGGATTCTGTAACCGAAATTTTTACTTCGATTTTTTGTATTTTTAATTTTATACATTAAAATTAAATTTAGCTAACCCCCGTGCCCGTTAGCTCGTCAGCTAACGGGCATTAACAAATGACCACGTTAAATGAGATAACTTGATTCATTTTCTCATAGATGACACCGAGGGTAGTTTTCCCAAAAAAAAATTTCGCAGGGTATGGTAGCGGTAATGTGGCGAAACTGGAAAAACGCAAGGCACGGAATGCTGATGTTGCAGGTTCGAGTCCTGACATTGTCCTAATTTCTCTTTGTGTTGTCATTTTAAAGCATTTTAAATTTTATTTGCCCAAGGTTCCCAAACTTTACACGACGTCTACGAGTATTGAAATCAAGTTAGTTACCAGAGTCGAGGCTGGTCCGACTCGCGTCGCAGGCGGCTAGACTCGCGAGTCCCCCGAGCTCGCCGCCCTCGTCGACGCCCGCCGCCGAGACAACGCGAGGAAGCGTGCCCACACCTGATTTAAAAATAAAGTTGTAAAAACTTCGTCATGAGCAGCTGTTCAAACTTGCAGCATAAATAACTAACATGTCACGAAAGGAAATCAGTCGCCACCACCATTCTTGTCTGAGCGTAGGTGAAAAACACTGTATTTTAAATTTTTAGTAAAAAATCTTTATTGCCAATAACAATTTAAATTTCATTACGCATACAATTGCTACAATTGCGGTGCAAGAAAACGGCGCTCATTTTCAGAAAGGCCCTTGTCTAGATTTGGCTACCGGTATCTGAGATGACAATCTGAATAAAAAAAATTAAAAAAAAGGCAGCTTACTGCCAGCGGAGAGCCCTGAGCCGGCGGCGCGGCTGGCTCGCTGCGCGCCGGCTTTCCGGAACAAAGCCGCGCCCATCACCGCTATACGTAGCTTGTTCCATAATAGTTGAGAACCACTGGAAACAGTATATCGATGTTAATCACAGTAAATAGCCAAATGGTAAACCTACCACCTCTCAAGGAGAGGACACAATTTCAAGCCCTCTTTCGTCTAGATTTTTGGGAAGATATCCCAAACGCAGAACGGGGGCAATCTCGCCATTTATCCCGCTTGAGCGCCGCTCGTTCGTCTGTCTATCAATGAGTCAGTAACGGAACTCTGTTATAACTTTTCCATGCCAGCCTGTGGTAATAGTACATTGTGTATGACACAAGTGTGCTATGTTGGTTAATATACTCGAGGCGGCATTATTCGCGCGAGCGGTACGCGAGCGCAATAAAGGCGCCGCGTGCGTAATGATCGATGCACATGGGTTTCATACAACGTTGTTCAACATATTTGCGATTGAAAAAGATTGAGAGAGAGACTTCTGTATTGTATTAACTTTTATGGAAAATGGCGACCGCCGCGGTAGCGATGCGCGCGCAAGTAACAAACAGTTAGCTGTTGGATTGAAAACCCCCTCTTATTAATAGTAATAACGGTCTCTCCGATGATATCTTGGATTATGACCATACATCCTTATCGCAGGTGCTACTACGATTTGTTACTACTGGTAACAATCTTTCAGTTTGATAGTTGCACCCGCAATAACGATGTACGTTTTTGAGCCTAGAAGCGAAGTAATAAGAACCACCTTACGAGCAAGCGTGGTTCTGTCTGACCTAGGAACGTCGTTGGGCCAGGGCGCCTCGAGCACGCAGCGGTTGTAGTAGCCGTACGTGAGCGCGTTGGGCTGCAGGCCGGCGCGCTTCATGAGGAACAGCAGCCGCACCGCCAGCACCGGCAGCGAGTGCATGCCGCACAGCTGCATCATGACGCGGTAGCACACCTGCACAAGGGTGTCGGGATTGATTAACCGCCTATTTCACACCAAGGTAATTTAAAAAAAAAGCGTTGGATTTTTTTTAAGGAAATCGTGTTTTTTCAATCTGTGGTTTATTTCCAAGTTTGAATCGATAATTTGTAATGTTTCATTAGGGTAATTTTTGTGTTTTCTAAGATGTTGAAGATTCATACAATAGTGACCCGCCCCGGCTTTGCACGTGTATATTTAAGTCGTATAGTCGGGATAAGAATAGTTTGTCGCTTTTGACCTTTATACTATCGCAATAAAGTCCAAAAATGACAAACCGTTTCTTACCCTCACTGCACTAATAAAAAACCTCTGTTTTTGTGAGTCCTCCTAAAAAAATCCATTGCGTGGTTTAGAAGGAGTAAGCAGCCGAAGATATATGGACAAAAAGAGGTGGATAACGACTTTGTTTTATACCACGTCAAAATGTACATTGCATTCTGGGACTGACCTCGTCACACGGCACTCGCAGCTTGGTGGCCTTCTCCAACAACTCGTATGCCGCTGTGAGCGTGGCTTGTTCGCGGCCGCGCAGCAGTATCATGCGGGAAGGCAGCGACAAGAAGTATAGCGAGTAGCACGCGCCGAGAAGACATTTCGCCCACGCTTCGGGCGAGAGGCTGGCTTTGCGGGCCAATCTGGAACCAAATAACGGTTTCAAAACAAAACAATTAAAACGGTTTATATCGCGTGTATTGTAAAGAATCTAATTCCCGACGTTCCCGAGCCTTGAAAAGGGTTAAAAACCTCGGGAATCAGCTGGCATAGTATCGGGAGAGTACCTCTGCGCCGCGGCGATCTCCTGCTTGGTGCGGCGCGCCATGGGCGACGCGTCCCCTAGTGACTCGGCGGACGCGAGCGCGGAGCGTGCGGCGGCCGACAGCGCCTGCAGCCCGCCGCCGCGAGCCGCGCCCGTCACGCACTTGGCGAGCAGCACTGGGTCCAGCTCGAACTTCTCGTATTTGTACGTTTCACCTGGAAATGAAACAACAAAGCAATTGCAGAATTTGTGACTGGCCGGTATTTTTTTTTTAACTGATGGCGGGCGAATTGCACAGATAATAAAACTGTATCGTGCAGAACATCTGCGATAAAAAATAGCTCACCGAATGAGAGATCCAGAGGTCCACGGGGGGATATCTAAAGGCGAGCTCTAGGATCTTTAGCTTTCACTGGTGACGAGGATCACTTCCTCCCTGTTCCGTATAAATCGCAAGTTGAGGTAACTGGGGAGAACGCGGCATACCGTCCTCCAGGGGGTGCGGCGGCAGCACGAACACGGTGCGCTCGGACGCGTTGCAGTGGTCGGCGCCGAGCAGCGCGCCGGGCTCGCCGCCGGCCACGCGCTCGATGCACTCGTCGAAGAACGGCAGCCCCTGGTCCACGTCGCACACGAACGAGCGCTCCTCGATGAACCGCGTGAACATCTGCGTGCGCATCATCAGCGTGAAGAAGCGTTGCTGCGTCTGCAATTCAAGAAAGCCAAAATAGGAAAAGCTTACGGGAAGCACTTATGAATGTCATAAAATTTACCACCGGTTCGGAAAAACCTCTGATGGAAAGATACCGGCAAGAAACTCACCGAGGTGTAATTTTTTAAATAAATCAAAATGACAATGTTATTTTTACATATTAAATATAAAAAAAATTTGGAGCCAGAGATCGCCAATAAAAAAACTCATATCTTGAGCCGATTCACACAAAACTAAACTACCTCACTACTTTGGCTATCAGGGCTACTGCAAAGCACTGGTTTCACGAAGCAGTAGCAAGGTAGTTTGTTGTATAGTTTTACTTACAGATTTTTTTACTGTCAGTAAGAAAACCAATCTGTTGTCTGAATTTTAGCAACCGGGCATAAGTAATGTAGATAGGATATTTCGCTTCCTGGAGATGTTATTTAAAAAAATAGGTACAGCATTCAAAGATTTTTAAAAAGTTGCTTGCTTCATCCGGGAATTGAGACGACGCAAAATGAAACTAGGCAATTTATATTTATACAGATAACAGAAAACGATTACATAAATATAGCCATCCATTGCGAGTACCAACATTATCACTTCTCATTCAAAATCGCGCCTGAATCCCAAAAGGAAAGCCAAAAGGCTTCGTAGTTAAAATCACCAACCAGAACGCTATCAATTACTTATAACGTCAACGGGACCTGAACGCGATAAAATAACTGTCGATTTACCCCTACACGTTAAAGTCCCATTAACTTTACTTATCAATATTTGTAAAAATTTAAAACAATTCATCAAAAAATGAACTCACTTTATCCCTGGAGCGTATGAACGCGTCCATATGGAACAGCGCGTGGGGATCCGTGGTCCCCACGGTGGGAGCCTTGGTGATGGGGATCAGGTAGCCGCGGTAGCCCTGCAGCGTCACCGCCATGAAGCGCAGGAACGCCTCTTGGATCTTCAGTTCTAAAGCATACTGCAAATTAAATTGTCATCATGAGGGAAACGTTTATATGGAAAATTTGTTGGATTCTATAGGAGCCTGACGCTAGTCGATTAGCTGGTTTTAGTTTACAAGCTTTTATTTAAGTTGCTTCTAAACGCAATTTCTTACGATTTTTAATGTAGAACATTCAAATTATTAATTAAACAAAACATCATAAGGAAAAGTCTTAGGCGAAGTGATTTAATGATTATAAATGTGTCTTAATATGAGGTACTCGGGTAGTTAATACCGGGTTCTTATATCTATTCCAGCAACGGATCATTTGACTACCTGCAGTTGACAAATGATGACAGATTTCCCGTAGAAAATATGTCAAGATTTTACTGTTGGTAGATATAAATAAACGTCCGTTGTTTAAACTTAGGAACGCGACATGTTTCGAAACAGTCCATAGGCCTAGGCATAGGCATTGACGGGACACGATTTTGAAAACTCGTAAATTAGAACCACGGACTTGTCCGAAAAATGTCGGACAATAACTAAAATCAATAATTAAAACAATGAAATGAACGAGAACAATACGTATAAAGTTAAAAGAATACACACCTCCTTTTTCCGCCTTTGGAAATCCCTGTCTAAACTCGTAGTGGGTTCACCATTGAATTTGTTATTCCCAGAGTGATGTACCGGTGAAGCTAAAAAAAAACAATAAATTGACGAAACATTTTGTTATAATTATGTTATTGTCCAACTTATAAATACGGTAACTTACTAACATGCACAAAGGTTTAGGCAGAGTTTTAAACAGGTCTGTTAGAGTGTGCCTAAATCACAGTTTGAACTGACGGACATGTATACAACCGGGCCTCAATCTATCTTACCCAACATACCGGGTCGTATGTTGCCGTATAAAACTTCCAGCGTTTGTTTTAACGCTCGCGCTTGTCGTTTAGGCAGCAGCTTCAGCGATATATGGCGTTGCGTTTCACATATCTGAAAAAGAAGAAAAAAACATTATCAATGTTGGATACTTGTGATTCCTTTGCCTTCCATTAAGCTAAAGTTGTGGTGTACATTTACCATCAGGGTACCCACTTGCTTGTTTGCCTTCCTATTAAAAAAAAGATGTATCGTTTGCCATAATCGTCAATTGTCTTGTTTGTTGCGTAAACTTATTTTATATTTATTAGCATATAGTACAGATATAGAGACGAACAAAGAGCTAATTGACGTGTTACCATTTTTGGACTGTCAAAGTGCGGTAAAAACTTCCAAGTAATGAGATAGTTTACATCAGTCTCCACTTTTAAACGGTGAACTTTTTATCAATTATCTTCTACTAGTTTTATTGTCACTACTATCAAGTATTTTCTAACTTCTAAAAGACAACCCACGGTTATATTGTTGGTGTCTAAATCGACACACGTCACGTCGGGCGGCGGCTCGTAGAGATCAAAAAATCTCGAATCGACGCCGATGAGATACGGCAACGGCGCGTGTAATACTTCAGCTAAACCTGTAAATTACAATCACAATTAATACACGTTACAATACACGTGATATAAACCGTTTAAATTGTTTTATTTCAATGTCTACAAGTCGCGAAAACATAAGAAAAAATCACTACCATCCCTAAGCACGCTAGCTTTTATATTTTTATTTCTTCAAGTAGGTACTTGATAGGTAGCTTATTGTTTATCAATTTTTAATAACTCATCTTTTTTGTGCACCCATGTTTTTTGCTTTCTTATTTATAGTGTGGTTGACTGGTAGAGAATGCCTACTGGCATTAAGTCCGCCAATTGTATTTGTTTTGTAAACTGTGCAATGAAGCTTAAATAAATAAATATAGCTTCATAATACTGTTGCCATGGCATTTGAACCAAAACGACTAATATATAACGGTGTCGCAATAACATACCTAAAGGACAGAGTGGTATATAAGGACACTGCCATTTGAACGGAAACAGTAGACTTGAGACGGCTTCTGAAACGGCTGTCAGCGTGTCGGGCCTGAAATAGAAATGTATAGATATTTATTGTTATCCTAGTTTAAACATATGCCTATTAAATAAAATAAAATGTATATCCTGTTACACATATGACACGATAGCTAATGTTCGTGATAATACTGATAATGTATCGGTTAAGTTTTTGAGTTAATTTTTACTTTAGTTTATAATGTATACTTTTACAGTGCCCTTACAGGGTTTCGTAATATGTTTCTTTATGAATGCAAATAAATATTTTGAGTTTGAGTTTGAAAAACACGGTTGCAGTTAGAGGTTACCACTGAAAGCAACATTTACATACAAGCGTATTTAAAATTTGCCGTTACGAAATTGCGACAGGAAATAATATCAAGCCGCGATTAGAATATAATTGGAGAGTAACGTCAGCCTACTATCGTTTCATACATATAGGACTGAAGCTTGACGCAAGTCTATGAAATGAAAGTGTGCTGATGTTTTTCTCCAATTATATTCTAATCGTTTAATAATACCAGCTATCTAAAACTAGATTTTTTTCTTTTTTTTCTAAAACCAATATGGTCAAAACTGGTGAAAGACTACTCGTGCAAAACTGCTACCAATGGCATTTACTTGAATAGGAAGCCAAAAAAAGCTTTGGGTCATTCACTACATTACAAGAATAAGCAAATAAATATATTTAATATATTGTTTTTAATACGCTCAATATTTTTTTAACAAACATTGGGCAAATGTCCAGTTGCAAATGGACGGGGCCGGAATGTCTGTCGCAGCGTAGCACCCACAGAAGTGCGAAGGTCAACGAGGAGGCTGACCAATAAGGAGATGAGGGGATGACTTTGACATAATTTATTAAGACCAGCCTGACATTACGCCAAGTCGGAAATTGTGAAGTCTAGATCTTTGCCCGACAGTGAGAAACAAAAAAAACGTAAAAACTTTGCAGCTTGTTAAACGTACGACGAATATACCCAAGTTGTCAATTGTTACCTTTGTAAATTGTTTTTTAATGAATGTTTGTTAATTATTTTCCGTGTGGTTATCAATAAAGAGTATTTGTCTTGTCTTGTCTTGTTGTCCCTTCAAGCTCGACATACCTCAGCGAGTGTATAAGTATCTTCTGCTCAGTGATCGCCAGCGCCAACAGCAGCAGGCAGTTGTCGGGCCCGAGGTTGAGCAGCAGCTGGCGGAAGCCGGCGCCGCTGCGGACCAGCGGCTGGTCGTCGCGGCGGGTCACTATGACGCGGTCGCTTGCGTTCGTCGGAGATAACTGGAAGCCATTCAAAAGGCCTATATAGAATCCTTAATCACTTTTTTGTAGGGAGGGAAATCTAGGATAAGCCTTAAGCCTCTAGACAGCTAGAGGTTGAAGGAGTATTTACATGGAACGAGTTCTCGCACGCGAGTTGCATTACATAGTACTGAGGTATGATGTGGTAGATCAATTGAGCCGCGCACTCTTACCGCATAGGGGACTTTTATGCGAAACTCACCCGCCATAGCTTCGCAAACTATGAGGGCGTACCTAAATTAAAAACTTCCCCAGTTAGCCCATTGAGATTAAATTAAGGGCCTCCGCTAAATTGCACGGGTGCACGGAGCGGGTGCCGGACGCCTATCGAACAATAGTATGAGCACCATCGCGACTTAGCTGAGGCCCTAAAAACGTGATAATTTTCACATCTAAGATCATTGACGACCGGATAGCCTAGTGGTTAGTGGCCCTGACTACGAAGCTTGAGGTTCCGGGTTCGATTCCCGGGAGGGGCAAATGTTTTTATGGTGAATACGAATGTTTGTCGTGGATGTTATATGTATTTAAGTAAATATTTATCCAAATAAGTATTTATATCCGTTGTCTAGTATCTATAACACAAGCAGCTTTAGTTGCTTACTTTGGGACTAGGTCAATTGGTGTTAACTGTCCCAAGATATTTATTTATTATTTATTCATTACTAACCTGTAGCAATATTGTTGGTTCGGGAAACGGCACCTCTTCCAATAAGTGTGTCACGTATCTTTCGATGGGTATCGTTAGAGGCAGTTTACTCCATGACATTTCCTGTAAACACACAGTACTTTTTACAAACAAACTCAAAACTCTAAAAAAGTAAAGATAAATAATTCAGACAGCTGCAACTATGCAAGTAAGCAAGCACACATGCAAGCAAGCAAGTATGCATACAAACGAAAGCGAGTATCCAAGCAAACAAGCATGCAAATTTTCCTCCCTCTCTTGAAAAAAACTAGCCTATATCACGCTCCGGCCCATAAACTATCTGCATTTATAGTCGACTAAGAAGTTGCTTGACCAATTTTCGACCGTATTACAAAAGGATAAGGTTCAAAGGTGGGCAAGCAATTACTTGGTCGACTACGCACGTCGATCCGTCACTTACACACACACACACTTTCGGGTGGGGATAGGGAGGTGTCCAGATCATAATGCCAAGATCTCAATAGTTCTAAAAATTAAACCCCTAGAGTATTAGTATTGGTTAAAAACTAACAATACTATCGACACTATCGATACGCCTATCGATATTGTGACTATTTTTCGAGGTCAACTATCGATAGTCAAACTATCTTAAACTCGTGAGTAACGCTACTGTCGGTACTCACGAGTATATAAAGCAGCCACCGCTCGAAGGTGTCACTGAAGGGCCAGCGCGACAGCAGACAGATGCTCTTGCTGAAGTGGACGGAGTGCGTGGCGTGCGACGCGCCCTCGCGCCAGCCCAGCTGCTCCATCTGCGCCTCGCTCAGCTGGCTGTGCGGGTAGCTCTCGTAGAATGTCACCGCTGAACCGTATACCTAGGGGCAGTGACAACGAGAATGGTTATGATGATTAAATTTGTCCGTTATCAAAATTTTGAGAACTCGGCAAAGGAAGAAAGACTCTTTTTTAATTTTTATTTATAATCACTATTTGTTGAAATATTGCAAATAACAAATGATGCAACACAAACCCCGCGAATACGCTCCATACAAAATATCAACATACGCATGACGTCACCCCTTGGTCACGTCAATGTCATTTGGCTGTAAGGGTGCAACTAAATCAGGTTTATTAGACTAAATATAAAAATTACGATCTACAACAATTTTACACTTTCATGCCATTTTGTTTAAGGTGTCATCTACCCAATTATGGATTCCATATTATAGCTGAGGTGTCTATTAAGCTCGAGCCATAGGCGAGTACTTTTTAAGGATTCCATATTATAGCTAAGACGTTTGTTAAGCGTTAGGCGTTTGTTTGTTTGTTGTTGTTTGTTAAGCTTGCGCCATAGGCGAGCGCTTGCAAAGTCAAAGTCACTTTTAAATGTCAGAAAATGTACCACCTTTATAGGAATGTTTGTAATGACTAAGAAAATAACCAAATTGACTGTCGAACAGACACACGGATAGAAGTGTCAGCAAGAAGCCACGTATATGCTAGGTAGGGTACTAACATCCTGCAACACGTTTCGGCAGCGACATCAGATGAAGTGACGCTTCGCGCAACGTCGCTTGTCACGTGTGGCGACGTCGCGCGCCTGCGACAGACGCGACGTTGCCAGACAAGTCGAGCGAAGCTGGCAACGTTGCGATTTTACGCCAAAATCGCGCTTTCTTTACAGACACGTCGAGCGAACTTTGGCAAAGTAGCAACATTTCGTCTATCGTCGCTGCTGATACCGTGTCGCGGGAGGTTTGTCCCATAATGATACGTAACTACAGGGCTACGTACGTACCGGGCTTAGGTTATAGAAAAAACGAACGCACAATTAATTACTTTTAACTTGATCTCCTCCGACCAATATTATATTCCAATATAATTAGACAGGAATCTTCAGCCTGCTTTCCTACCTTATCAGTAGCGTCAGCAACTGTCAGCACGAAGGTAGAGAATACTGGTTTGGGCTTTGCAGCGTTGGTCGGCCACAGTTCTAACGTGGCTCCCATCGGCAAACAGAACAGCGGCACCGACGTAGGGAAAGCGAGGCTTCGGCGCTCAGTCATTGGATACCTGGTAAACAATCATCTACATATATTAGTATTATGTTTGAACGGTTTTCTCATCTCAGACCCGTGCATTTGAAGGCAAAGTCTAAATAAAAAAGAGAATCATTTTAACCTCACCACTGCCACACGACAGAAGTCAAAATTTTACAGTAAACCTTTTAACGTTTGACAAGATTCCAAATTTTAATGAAATAAATTGACAAAGGAATTCGAAAGGAACATATCAGATTCTCAGGGTAGCGATTCACTTTGTCGTATGCGCCGAAATGTTCTAGTGAGCAAAATATTTAATGCATTGTATGGTTTCTCACATGAGCGAAGGAGGTGGTGCAATGACCGAAATGCGAATACGAATAGCGAAGTGTAGTGCCAGCGGGTAGAAGTACTATTACAATTTATTTTTATCACAGTGAAACTAAGACTTTTTTGTAGTCGAAAATTTTTAGTTTTCGATTTTCTGTATTTTTATTTTTATACATTCAAATTAAATTTACAATGCTGTATAATGACAATACAAAGAAAAACTAGGGTATTGGCAGGACCCGAACCTGCAACAGCATCGTATTAAAAAATTGAAATTAAGCCTGTTTAAGGACAGTGTGCCACGACTTTTGAATAAATTTGTTTAAAAAAACTGTCTTCGCTTGATGAAGGCTTGGAGATTAATGAGCTTACACTTGTATGTCCAAAAGATTTGTCATACCTTTAGATATTGCTTAAGCCATTGATAAGTAAACATTTATTAACAGCAAACTCCAACAGGACAAACTTGAATAGAGAGCTGTACTTAGCGATACATTAGACAGAGTTAATCTCGCCGTCGCCTCGACATTAATAACCAAAAAACATTTCATAACAAAAGCATGATTCATGTTCCTAATTGCGGTTAAAATAGCTTCACAGCGGAGGTCGGAAGCGCAAATTAGTGTAGTAGTGCAACAGTGAAAGTATTAATTAACATTAATTTGGGTGTATTGGAACTAAGTCGTAACTGGAGAGGTAACCCGGAAAATGTTGTAGCCAGTTTCACCGTTGAAAAGTCCTGTAGCATTGTCGTTGTAAACCAATACATTGTAACATACATTGTTTTAAACTTTTGCAATTTTCACATATTGTCTATCGGGACTTTAACGCGATTGTACTAATAACATAATTTATTTCCTTGCGTTTTGATCTTACAACAATCGTGGTTACGATTCTACTCGGTTTACTCTCTTACTTTATGGTCGGACGTAATAAATACATTAACATAATTAGGTACCAAATAATTAGTTAAAAATCCTTCCTGTTTTCTTTAAGAAAACCACGCCGTTATGAGTAATCAGAAATGCCACTTGGTTGCTTCGAACAGGTCATCCGTCCGAACTTAAAATTCGTCTCAACCTCAACATTTATTATCAACTACTCGTCAACAGAATTCTATAAAGCTCAGATCAACGATAGGCATAGGTAACAGCGCAAGAGATGAGATGAACAATTACCCAGACAACTACACGGCGCCGTACAAAAAAAGCAAAAATTTTAAAATTCGAATTAGATTCTTCTGTACATATATGATTTGCCGCAGTGTGCGTGTCCTCAACTCTGATGTACATACCCATAATTAAGTTATCGTCAAACAAACACGCACACAAAGGCTGTTACATCCTAAATAGAAACTAAAACTTCGCTTCGTTTATGCCAGTTTCCTTTATTCAAAACGGATCGTTTTACCTACAAGCCGTAAAACTTTGACCGACTTGCCATAGAAAATGTGTCAGAATATAACTGTAGGTAGGCGAAACGGTCAGTTGTTTGAATGTAGGGACGACCGTAATTCCTAATATAGCTTACCTAAAAAGTACTTCTGGTTTGTATGCTATTAGAGGTGGACGGTTCATTGACTTCTTGTAGCAGAGGAAAACATCGCTGCCCATCAAGCCTGCAATTAAAAGTAAATTAACTTAATAATGATAACACTCGGTGGCGCCAGCATATCAGTGGCTTCTCCGAAAAAAGTTTATTCGTGCTTCTCAGACGCCTGGACGAATTATAGGGCATTTAAACCCAATTAGACCCAGAATATATTGCATACAGAAAGACTGCACGCACTGTATTCAACTGTATACTACAGTCCCCTGGATTGACGGAAAACTGACGACTTTCAGTATAGCGCGCACACATAAGCGCGTACACCAGCATCCCCGCGCTCATGTAGTAGTACGGTAACTACTCAATAATTATTAGATTCAGGCGTTACTTTGCGGAGGTCCATATCACGCCATGTACGCCATTCGTTCAAGAGCGGACGGTCGTACTGTTCGATCTTGATGATGCCTCGTATAGAGGCGAAACGCGCGTCGATCGTATAGTTTTAGTGTTTAGTGGTGGTGGTATGTAGTTGAGTCTGTGTGATATATGGGCCAAAATTCTTTTTAGTGCCTAAAAAAAAATTGAAAATGTATTAGCACTTTTACAAAATTGTAGACGTCTCGAAATATTTTCCTAGTTATATTACGTTAGTTCTCAACCAGGCCCCAATTTTTATTATAAATTTTCCCACCATCCTGGGTTTTTTATTACAGAAAATTCTCATTTGGTACCCAAATTACCACTGCGTTACCAGTCCCCATGACTCCTCAAGAATAGTGTCCACTGCGTTACCAAACAATAGTTTTTTTTCTTATTCTGACCCCAAATATTTTTATAACAGTCATCATTCGGGTATGCGTATGTCATTCCGAATTTAAAGATAACCTATTATTTTAAGAATATCAGGATAAATAAAAAATATGCGTTAAAATGTACAAGGGACATTTTTATAGGCATCAAAAAGAATTTTGGCCCATATGTTGTTTCGTGTTGAAGCGGAGGAGGGTGGGTTTTTGCATGAACATATATGTGTCGCATAGACGCAGCTATTTTGCACGAGCCCGGCACTGGTTTCGCGGAGTAGCAAGGTAATTTGTTCCAGTTTGTCGGTAACTACTCGTATTTTGTCTGGCTTGATGATCAAGGTTATAAACGTACTCAGAAGAAAGAAACCAGGAAAAGCGTTAGGAGGACGACATACCTTTATTTAAATTCTTCGCAATCATGCAAAACGCATGCGGCGGACACTCGCCCTTGCTCGCGACGATCACGCACACATCGACGACGACCAGCGCGTTGCAGGGCGCGCCGGAGTGCGCGCGGCGGTAAGTGATGAACGTCTTCGCCGTCGAGTTGTTCACGTTCGCTATCCGCCCCCCGACCGAGAGCAGGACCATTTCCGCGTCCGCCATTAGGCGTTCCTTGCCTTCGTACATTACGCCTGACAAAAAAAATGCCAGAATTCAGAAACATCCCTTAGCAGAAACAAGATTTCATATCATACATATTAAATAGGTTAAAATCAGAATTAGGTTCGCAAAAGTTTTTCGTGTGGACAGTTAAGAGTCTATATTTGAAAATTTTTTGGTCAAGTCTACAACTCTACCTCAACATAATTATACGGTGCCTGGCCTAGTTTTGGCCTGTTCAAATAAAACATAAATTGTATGTACCTAAGTCGTTAACTTTCGGCCACAGGGGACAAATTTTGTTTTTAATATAACTTTGACCCAAATTGCTAAGTCTCAGTCAACCAAGTCCATGTGCAAGGTCCGTCCGGATCGCTACCACCGTCTTGCTCGCTAATCCTGACGCTAAGCAGCAATGCTTGTACTGTTGTGTTCCAGCGTGGAGAGCAAGACAGCCGGTGTAATTAACTAATTATCTGCAATCTCTTTGTTGTTGCAGGTGTCTATAAGCGGTGGTGATCACTTAACATCCGGTGACCCACTTGCTTGTTTGTCTTCTTATTTCATAAAAAAAACCTGCCTTTTGACGACATTGAATAAACTACACTACATAAACGTGATCCCATACAACCGTTTTGGTCATATAGTAACTTAGTTTAGTGACCGCGTGGGCAATACCGTCGACAATAAGTGGGGAATTTCCAAAACACACATAAATACTAAATTTTGGGGACAAAACTACACACAGCCGTAAGGGGAAGTAGCGATAAGTGATCTGCAACCAGAATTTAGGTGCAAATTATTTTGCTACCGAAATTTCAGTGGCCACGACCAGATTTGGTTGCATGGGATCTTGATTAAAGATCAATTCGAGTGGCCTTTCTAAATTTGGGCCTTGGTCATCGGACCTTGGTGATAGCGTTATATAGAAACCCTAACCGTAGAATGCACCGGCAACTGAATATTGTAGAACACGAAAGTACCTAACTTAAAAAGTAGGAGAGCCTCTAAAAACTCAGCAACGGGATGTTACTAAGGTTTCATTTTTTGTGATACCCTAAAAATGCAATTACCCGGCGATAACAAGTAAGAAATGTCATTCGAGTTCCGTTTAAAATCTCTGTTCGACGAGCGAAATGGGCGCCCGAGCGTAAAATTTAAGAAAGATAAAAAAGAGGTTAACAAAAAAATGCATTATTTACCGTCGCCGGTAGGTACTCTAGTACTGGTGCTATCATCGTTATCTACTGAGTTACGTAACACGGATTTGCGGTTTCGTTCAGTTGCTAGGCGATAATGACCCTTAGCTCAAGGCGTTATATCGTCACAGTGCTAGTAGGCGGCTAGATGTTTACTGGATTAAAACGTAGTTTTTGTGTGGAAATAGACGTGTGATATTTTTTACACTGCAGATAGCTCATGTGGTTAGTTTTACAGTTATATAACTTAAAGACGATGCTCTGCGATTTATGCGTGCTAACTTTGACTAAGAAGACTGCTATAAAGCTGAAACAGCAACGTAGCTGTTTTGTTTTTCTCGTTTATCTAAATGAAATTGAACGAAATTATAAAATTTTGTCTTCTTATGTTTCGCATTTGGTCTATTCTGCACTGTGTATGTGTTTTAATGCAATATGTTTCAAGTAGTTTGTAATATGAGACTTTAATTGTATTTATTCAGATGAAGCTGTGTGAAAACATTTGAGAATTTCATTAAATAATCGAGATAAACAAAGAAAGGCGACATTGCCAGCATAGCTTTTGTAACAGCCCTCAAGTAAGGTGTTCAACAGTTCCTGTACTAAGCTTTGCCAAGAAGCAAGGAAGGGTATCAGCCCACTTTCTACAACAATTCATTACTCTCCTTGAACTTACCGCCTTACCCCAAGTTGGCTGGCGATATCATTAGCCAATAACGTTTAGTATAATCGAGGTCGATTCATAAGAGCAGGCTACGAAGGTCTATGAAATTAATGACAGTTTCCAGGTGCCAGCTCCTATAAATCAACCTATATATTTTTGTAACATAATAAAAAAACGGAGATCTGAAAATAATAAAGCTAAAGGCAGCAATTTTGAGATCAATTTCTAATGTCAGATAATGACATTTTGTACAATGTTAGAACTAGATGTTTCTTCTATATGGAACCATCTAAAACAACTATAATAAAATTCTTTGCTGTAGATTTTCGACGCCGCGGTGTTCAGTAGCACTGAGATCATTGACCAAATGAGATGAAACAGGGTCAATGTGAATACCCGTATATCTCTGAATATCTACATAACAATACCTGCCTGACAAATAAGTTTTCGTCAAACATTTTATCTTATATTAAAGATTTAAATGTGAATTAAGTTTTTTGTTGTAGATACCTATACGTTCATGTGTGACCATAACAGATTTTTCTTTCTTTTTCTTCATCATCGGACCATACAGATTTTTTTTATATAAAATAGGAAGGCAAACAAGCAAGTGGGTCTAGATGGTAATTGATCACCACCTCCCATAGACACCCGCACCACCGTAGATTGCAGATGCGTTGCCAACCCAGAGAACTAACATGGAATACCTCTTGTGCCAGTAATTTCCCCGGCTGTCTCGCTCTCCACACCGGAACACAACAGTGCAAGCACTGCTGCTCAGCGGCTGGATTATTGAGCAAGATGGTAGTAGGAATCCGGACGGACTTTGCACAAAGCCCTCCGCCCTCCTTTGCACAAGGTCCTACCACTTGCAAACAGATAAATAACTAAATATACAAAGAAACCTTACCAATATCCACCAGAGGCGCCCTGTCCCTCCCCCGTCGTATACAGAGGAAGCATTCTGGGGAGCGCATGGAGCCATGGTTGAGGTCTGCCGGAAGCCCGGTCGGTGTCAGCTCGACCAGTTCAAAGCCATTCGGGACCGTTTCCCCAAGACTCGGGAATATTATACCTGGAAATAACGGTCACGTTAAAAAAACCAGAGGTCACACTAGCTTTTCGCTATCTTTTTCTAACCAGAAGGCGTGTGGGAAAGGGATGAATGATTTATGTCCACGATAGCTTCTAATGCTGCAGCGTGCAGTAGGTACAGTCAACAGCAGGAGTAGCTGCTAATTTGAAAAGTGAAAAAATATGAAATACTTATAATCAAATAAAATGCCTACAAAATCTTACTTTCTTGACGTTTGTGTCTTATCAGGCGCAGCTTACTTCGTGGAGCTACAAGAATATCGGTGCACCCCTGCACTGGGGCTAGCGTAACGGGGTAGCCCCACGTGCGAATACGAGTTATACGATAGACAGTAGGACGTGAAAAGTTTAATTCAGAGGGGAGGGTTATTTAACTATTTGATTTTGTAGGGCAATAAGGGATAAAATCAAAACTAAGAAAAAAAGAGAAACCACACTTATAAGCTATTGTTAGAGATTGGTTTTCGTTTACCCTAACATGTCGACTTAAGATTTCCGCCTACTAGACCGGGGCATACCATGACCGTAAACGGCCCTGAACAGACACAAAAATACTGCCTGCACTCGTGGGCTCACACGCGTTTGTACGCCGTCAAACCCGTATTAAACGGGGTGACGCACCATATGGTACCGTTCTAACGTCCGTAGTAAGTGGATAAATTTTTGTTCTACAGTTCCTTCAGTACAGTGCACAAACGCGGGTCACTGCCTGCAAGCACCGGCCTGACAATGTCCCGTGTCCGGACCTGGGCCCAATTTCATAAACGTGACAGAATAGAATAGAATAGAATAGAATACTTTATTTGTGGAACATAGGTGTACAGATTAGATCTTAAAGATATGACATTTAGGGATCTCTATGTTTTGCCATTTAGGCGTACAAATGTTATGTTTCCCTCAACATTTAGGGTTTTATTATTTAGTACATACCTACCAATCATGCTTATATTATATTCATGCACCAATAATATTAATAATGACAACACAAGGCAATCGAGCTAAACAATGGAAACGATAATGATCAGAATAATATGATTTTTTAAATTATTATTAAACAATGTCAAAAAAAAAGAGCAATTAAAATAGGTATTTTGTAATAATGTCAAAAAAGGTAGGTAAATAAAATTATAAATCAATGTCATTTAAAAATTGCTGAATGTTATAGTAGCATTTTTCTATTAACAAACAAGTCAATTTATTTTTAAAATTATTAATTTCCAATTCCTTTAAGCTATCTGGGACTTTGTTAAATATTTGCGGCGCCATTCCCAAAACGCTTTTCCGCACTAGCGCGGTTTTGCATCCCTTATTGCGCAAAGTATTTTGGTACTGTGAGCGAACGACAGATGCAGTGACAATTCGTCATAAATTACTGTGTCGACAAGTAACGCTACAGACTTACAGGCTTAACATCATAGTGGGCAAGCAATGTGTACCGAATTGTCACTGTCACCTGTCCCGTTTATGAAATTGGTCCCTGTATGTAGCGCGCCGCGCTTGTTTGTGACTGGCTGATTCGGTTACGTCCCTGTGTCGTGCGCGGCAACTCATAGTAATTCATACAAATAATACTTTTTTGCATATGTCGGAACGGTTACGATTCTAGAATAATACGGTGTAGTGTGCGTAAACCTATACGCTTAATTTATCTTTACCTTCGTACCTCTATTATCCACATCCCCGTATTTATATCCCTAGAGAGGTACGTCCAACTTACGAAGCAGGATTCGAGGTAATAAGAGCATACTTTCATAGAATGAATGAGACAAATTGAGGCCGCCGTAGAGATTTAGTTATTCATTACAAATGGTGTCAACGAACTTATACATAGTTGATGATTTGATGCATCGATCAATGATATTAATAAAGTATGAAGCACATGCGGGCCAATGGAACGGCCTTTTGCCAAGTGATATAGAGTATCTTAAACCGACTTCTAATTATAAACCTTATACCAATTATTAAATAATAAAGCCTTTTTGGTTGAAACCACATTGTAATAACATTGAAGGGTGAGGGGGAGGAGGGGTCTTCAGCAGGGATCTTATATCCTACTATCCTACTAATATTATAAATGTGAAAGTTTGTATGTTTAGATGTTTGGATGTTTGTTACTCAATCACGCAAAAACAACTGAATGGACTTGGGTGAAATTTGGCACACATATAGTTTATAACCTGGATTAACACATAGGATACTTTTTATCCCGTAAAAATGCATAGTTCCCACGGGATAGCGATAAGTGAGTTATACGCTGCCGTGACGTCATGAGCAGCAAAGCAACTAATTCTCATTAATTTGTCTTAATTCAATTAAACAAGTCTACGCGGACGAAGTCGCGGGCAAAAGCTAGTTTACATATAAATGTCGGCGAAAACCGTATCAAAATCCGTTGCAAGGTTTAGAAGTAAGCGGCCGAAGATACTTAGAGGATAGACAGAACGGATACCGGCTTTATGCTTTATTGTATACTATGTAAAAAAAAAGATAAAAATAGTATTTTATACAACTGCTATATAATGAGAGGCCTTAAAACACGAGTGTGGTTTTATGAAACGAGCGTCAGCGAGTTTCATAATAGGATCACACGAGTGTTTTAAGGCCTAATTATATACAGTTGCATACATTACTTTATCTACACACATATCATAACTGCAAAAAACCGTAACAGCAAAAAACCAACAAACAAGTATGGCGGCAATTCGATCTATCCGTCAAGACGAACGTTTTTTTTAAATCATAGACAAAAGAATGAAGTCCCTATTGTTATGTCACTCGAGATCAAATGTCGTGCGTTTAAATTAAAAAATCATACTGAACTGACGTTTCGTATCGATAACTGTTTTAATATCTGTGGATACTAGAATAGAGACCAACTTGAATTTTGACAGCTGTTCCAAATTTAAATTCATAACGTCACGAGATATCGGTAATGTAATCACCAATAAACACGGACTACTAAGAGATACTACCCAATAAAGAACAGATTTACCTACTACCACAGACAAGAAAATTCTTATAATAACATTGGTTGTAATAATGCTGGTCATTTTCTATGGTTTTTGAACGCGTTATTGAGAAATTATGATATGTGTGTAGATAAAAGAAGATTTAAGTGTGGGTAGCGAGACACTACTGGAGCTCCAGATCAGATTGCATGGAAGGCGCATATCAGTCACATAGCAAGCTAAGCAATCCTGTGTCCCTACAGACTGTTACCAATCAAAATACAATATAAAAATCATAAGAAGATTCGATAACATGGTGTGTGTGTTGTGTTAAAATATCTCACACATTCTGTTAAGTTCTTTCTAATCCAAAGAAAAACTAAGTATAGTGGCAACTTAAATCTAGTTTAAAAGGCGCATCGTTTTCCATCCAAATTCCTACTCAAGTAAATATGCAGGAAATGCTCTATTTTAAGCATGCTTAGTGCCGCGACTAGACAAAGTGATGTAACGATTGATAACAAAAACTAAGGATCATACATAACATAACCCACGCACGTGGTTTATGGCAATTTGTTTATGATGCGAGTTTAAAACGTAGGTGTTACGTATCATCCTGATATGTTGACGAACAGAGGTGCGCTAGAAATGGAAGATTACACCATCAGCATCGCCACGAAGTATTGCTGAGTAACTAACACAGAATAAATAATAGTACATTAATTATGTACATAAGTCTCACTTTCAATAAAAACGGCTTTAAAGTTAGGTAGAAGCGTCTTGCTGTTTGGATTTCCATTTATCGTATAACGCGTATTCATTTGCACGCACGGCAAATCAATTGCGGCGGCCCCAGTGCAGAGGTGCCCGAAACGACTTGAGCTTCGCGAAGTGTACCGCGCTTGACAAAAACAAAAAACAAAAAAAAATTGGAAGTTTTAACGGTAAAGTTTGTGCCAGCTATTGGCCAATGTAAGTCCACTGTTTGGTCTTCCAAGTTCACTTTTGAGTATTTTCCTTGGGTGATAATAAAATAATGTTAACATGACCAATATCGCTTTTACTTGTTCCAGGGGTTTTGAAAGTCTGATGACAGTCGCTTCAATATCCCTACCTGCTTCTTGGCTTAGATGTTTCCTCTAACCTAAACTTTGGACGGACTATCGAGTCCAAGGCCAGAACTGCTGCGAAGAAACTCGGCATCCTTTTCAGGGTCAAACGGTACTTTAGCGCTGGACAGCTTCTAAAACTCTATCAAGCTCAAGTCCGCTCTTGCATGGAGTACTGCTGCCACCTTTGTAATGGCTCCGCGAAGTATCAGCTGGCTGCACTGGACTCTATAGACCGCCGGGCAAGGAGACTGATTGGCGACGATATGCGCTGGTCGAGTCTAGGCTCCAGAGCCTGGGTCATCGGCGTAAAATCGCCTACCTTTCAGTCTTTTACAGGATTTATTTTGGAGAGTGTGCCATGGAGTTACATGATTTACTGCCTCCGTCAACTTTATACCACCGGTCTACTAGACGCACGGAGTCGTTCCATTCCTATAGGATTGACTTCCCTCCTTGTCGTACAAAGCGTTTCACTTCATCTTTCTTGGTACGCACTTCCAAAGAATGGAACGATCTCCCTGTCTCTGTATTTCCGGACAGATATACGATCTGGACACTTTCAAAAGGAGAGTAAATAGGCTTTTTTCTGGTTAATCGCGTCCCACCTTCGGCCTCGTCAACACTTTCCATCAGGTGTGAATGTGGCCTAGCGAGAACCCATCTTCAATAAAATAAAATAAAAACCTATACCCGACCTGCCAAATCTGGGATCATGGTCAGAGTTCCCTGAACTAAAGAAACGGGAAAAAAATGCTAGGAGGTTGATGACACCTTTTTCATTTAGGCCCAGATTAGACTGCCACTACTTTTCTTGTTTAGCTTTTTTTTTTTTTATAAAATAGGAAGGAAAACAAGCAAGTGGGTCACCTGATGGTAAGTGATCACCACCGCCTATAGACACCCGCAAAACCAATGAGATTGCAGATGCGTTGCCAACCCAGAGGGCTAAGATGGAATACCTCTTGTGCCAGTAATTGCATGGGCTGTCTTGCTCTCCACGCCTGAACACAACAGTGCAAGCACTGCTGCTTAGCGGCAGGATTAGCGAGCAAGATGGTGGTAGCGATCCGGACGGACCTTGCACAAGGCCCTATCACCAGCAAAAAGCTTATGCTTTCATCCTAATCTTCAGTTGTTATAGTCCAATGAGCCAATGAGTCATTATAGTAGATTATCAGGCTCCAGATACATCTATTTACGCGTACGCAAGTAGGCAAACCAGTTTCAAATGACAGGAAATCGGTCTGCCATTCTGACCGGTATCGGTAGCGCCGTTCGTAATCGTTAGGTAGATTGCAGTAGCATAGTATTGACAAAAGTTGTGATTGTAAGAAGTCGTGATTCCCTCTTATGGAAACGAAAAGGAAAAACAAATTGGCATGGTGATAGGGAAATAACGGAAAGACAATATTTTTGGTGACTAAAAAGACAGACTAAGTATTTTTTATTTTATCATAACAATCAATCAGCTTTTTTGTTGATTGAGCTTTGATATTATAGCAATGCCTAAAGGATAATATAAAAGTAGGTCAGATTAGAGGCGACTCTATATTTTTTTTAGATACTTAGTTATTCAAGTTAGTCAAGTCAAGCAGCCAAGGCGGGGTTCTGAAGTCCCCAGTATTGTTTTTTTGCGTTTGCTTAGTTCTACCATAAAACTCAACTAAACCCTCAGAGACTGCCTAAGCTCCCGCAGCCAATAAAGGCCGAAGTAGATTTTTACTGTTGATAATTTTACTACGTACCGACGGAATCAATAAAAATGCCCCGTGATTTCATTTCCCAAAAACAAAAGTGATACCGCGCCTCTTTGACCCGTTCACTCAATATGCCAAAACAAAATTGTTACCGCCCCTTTTCATTGACCCCCTGACTCAACTTGCCAAATACAAAATTACTGCCGCGCCTCTTCTTTGCCTAGGTGACCTAATTCGCCATACACAATATTGTTACCGACTCTTTTCATTGACCCCCTGACTCAATTTGCCAAAAACAAAATTGCAACCGCGCATCTTCTTTGACAACGCGACTCAATTTACCAATAAGTGATTGTGTTTAGAATGGATATTATAAAACACAAGTAGGTAGCAGCTATCAGTTACTTATAGTAATGTGATACCTGACTATATACTAGCTCAGATCGGACTAGTTATAATTTACTAACAAAAGTCAGGTTACATAGCGGGATTACCACGTTTTCCAACATTACAACTATGTGTCAATTGCTTACTTTCATTATTTCACTACAGTGTGGTCTTAGAATGAGCCTAGTTAACATTCCACAAAGTTATGGATATTTGTTTGCCAAATTAACCGATATGTAATGGAGATTAAATTTAAATATGTCAGACTTGTATGGGACGGCCACACCATACAAATTAGGCGTAGTTACGACCCAATATATGACCAAAAAAGTGTGTTTGTATTTGTATATCGCGCGTGCGTGTACGCCTTACTCTAAAAGTAGTCAGTTTTCCATCAAGCGCCTGTGGCCCTAATATGACTGGCCAAGTTTAGTTTATCTCTGTCTGCGTACCTTTCTTATGACACTAGTTAGACAGAGACACAGTGAAGGGTTAAACTAAACCTGGGCTGTCATGCTAGGGCCACTGCGGAGGCTGCGGTATTTGACTTCGGTGCGGGGTTATGCGCGGCCATTTTCTATGAAATACTATTTCTTATACATTCCATGGTTTGGGTCAGTGACGCGAGAAAAAGCTTGTAATAAGGTGTCATTTTCCCGCATCGGCCTTTCCCTCGCTTTCCTCAACGCCCAATTCCTGACAATTGGTCTTAAAATAAAAATAAGATATCGGCAGCAGAAATGCTCGATTACTCCGCAATGACTTGAACATAATTTTATTAATTTTATTTACGAATACCATCACAGGTATGGCTTAAATAATGTACGTAATTAATGAATATCAATGTAGGCACGAGTGACGAGCATACTTAATGAGCAACACTAGAGACCCTGGGTTAAGAATTATAATTCAAATATAGTTTAACCAATATCAAAATAACACTTCCTTATTAAATACCGGACATTTGTGTTATTAGGATGGCAAGTAAAGTTATCTTTTTTATTTTTATTTTCAAATAAATGTATTACAAATATTTCATAGCGGACTTTTTAGTTTTAAAGATTTGGACCTCCGAAATTTGTATTAAAGTCCGTGCGCAACTCATATAATTATATTATGTACATAGATGACAGTACTTTATTTAAAAAATATATTGATAGATCCTTAGTTATTTCAATCGATTCACGCTAGAATATCTTACTCTATTTGACAATACTATTCAAGGGGTAAAAGAGCCCCAATTTGGGGTGACTTGATACAACAAAGGCCTATCTAAATGAGAAAAGTATGTGTGAAATATAGAAGCCTAATAGTTAAAAACAATCACATTCACCCTCGATTACGGTACATAGCTCTATGTCATTTTTTGTGGATCATAACATAACTGTCTCTACATATATTATATTTATGACGCGCTATGTCGACTAACGAATATTGCACTGAACTTTATCAAGCGGTTTGTTTTTATTAGACAACGATGGCACAAATGTGTGTTAGAAACAAAGCAAACAAGTAATTTGGTGCCCTTTACGTTGTCAATTCGTTTTAGCACCCCTTTTTGACCTAGTTCCGCATCCCGCTCAGGGAGGTGCTTAAAAGAGTCCTTCATGCTATACACAATAATGTATGTCGTTAGGTACCTTTAATAATACAAATTTAGGTTAAAACGTTACACAAACTATATTATGTTGTACTCATGTTGTACTATATTTAATATACATTTATTTAAATACGACATGTTTTTAATAACAACATTAGCAGAAACCATAAAAAGATTATAAAAACCTAGGGTTGCTGGCGTTTCAGCCCTAACAAAACAAATGGTTGCTGCTGTTGCAAGACTCACGCTACCAGTGGTTAGGGATAGGGGATACGATAAGATAATGTTTATTTGCAGAAAAAGGGTTAATTTAGTTACATGACTTAATCGTATGTTGGACAAAAATCGTAAATAATAAATAATCGTGAATTGTATGTCATAAAAGCATATTGTAATAAAATTTTAACTGGGAAGACGAATATATGCTCTCTTCATCATGGAATCCTGTAATCAGCAGAGGTATAAGCGTCGAGATATATCTTCGGATAAATCGTCGGACATTGTGAGCATTATGTCGGTGTAGTGATATGTCGGTGGAAAATAAACAGGACAAAGTGCGGGTAGTTCGTAAAACTCGCGCGATTAAACAGAAGTAATACCCTCCGCTTCAGTCTACTCGTGACCACGGCCGTTGAAACATGGCCGAAACGTCTAGGTAAATTACAATACACTTTTATCGCGTTAAAGTCCCGATAACGTTATATATATGTGTGAAAATCGCGAAAGTTTAAAACAATTTATAGGGACAGAGTTAGTCGAGTCAACACTCCGCAGGGATTTTATGAGTCAAGTCAATGTACCTACCGACTTGGGTTGACCTTTAACCCTAAACTGATCAGAGGTGATTTATCAACCACAAATATGTAATGTCGAATTTGAACCTAACTACACTGCTCATAGTAGGTATGATAAAAATTCGATTGCATTTATGTGAAAAATAGCTTGCTTTTAAATGATTATCCAGTGAGTTGCAAACAGGAAACTGTATTTGAATTTTATGAAGCACATCTGTGTGTATACCACCCATTTAAGGGTTAAGAGGTTCTTGTCATTGGAGTTTGTGACAATGACCAGTTCTGCCCAGTGCTGGGATCAACCTGTCAGCAGAATATCAGGATGCTGGGCAACAGAATTTTTACTGTCCGCGACATCTGTTTGATCCTACCACCATATTCGCATTGATTTATTCCATGCAACCATGGTATTCATAGAGATGTTCTTAACAGTAACGAGTACATGGACTCTACTAGAGCCATTTTAGAGAACTGACTCTGGTGCGATATTATATTTATGAGGTTAAAAGGAAAGTAATAATAATATTGATGTCAAGGGCGGATCCAGCTTTGGCGCCAGGAGGGGGTCACATAGTCGTGGTCTTGTCATATTCTGAATGGTGACAAAATATATAAGAATAAAATCATTATGTTCAATTAGTGGTCCACCTAAGTCCTGGAAGCAGCTCAGGGATCCGCCGTTGTAATGGATGTTTGTTACAATTGAAGAACAATAATTTCCTAGATGGATTGAATAAAATTTTGTAGCTAGATAGACCAAGTCTTAGACCACTCTGTATGCTATTAATTTTTTTTACCGAATAAACTCATAGTTCCCAGGGGATAGCCATAGTGACAATAAAACTTCAGGTCTATTTATTAGTTATGGTAAATTTTCTTTTAAATACAAAAAAAAGTGTAAATTAAACTATGTCAATAAAAAGGCAGCTCATCAAATCAAACATTTGTCTGATAATCTGGTACTGCTGATTTTTTTTAAAGTAGAGGGGGCAAACGAGCAGACGGGTCACGTGATAGTAAGCAATCACCGCCGCCCATAAACACTTGCAATATCAAGAGAATCGCAAGCGGGTTGCTGGCCTTTAAGAAAGGAATAGGCTTGTTGCTTGAAGGTCCCTAAGTTCGCATCCATTTGGAAACACCAAAGCCGAAAGTTGATTTCACAGAGCTGACATACGTGGTAAAAAGGCAAACATGGTAAAGATGCAAACAATTAACTTAATGGGCTGACCAGCCTGGTCAGGTGATTGGATTTTTTAAATGTTTTTATCTGAATGAATAAAGTTATGTATACTTTATTCATTCAGATAAAAACAGTTTGTGATTTAAGGTTGATAAAGACTACTTATAAACAACCATTCGCATGTGAAAAAGAAACAAAGTTATCACAGAAAGGAAAATAGAGAAGTTAAACATCTAATTATAATTAAAATGAAAAATGTCATCCAAGCCGCTATTTCTGGATAGGGTGCCCAAAAGGCTGGCGGCGTTACCCCTCTAAATGGCAATACCAATATTTTGGGTGAGGAATGCGCCAGCCTTTGGGTCACCAGAGGTGTCTACAATTTTTTTCTTCATTTTTTAACAACATGTGGGTGTCAGGTCCCCATGGGTCCAGGGTCTCCACGGCAGAGGCAGCAAAAAAAAAATTGAATGTTACATACTTTAAACTGTGGTTGAATATATTTATGACTGACGACCTGTATGGCACAGTGGCACATGTGTCTGCCTACTGTGCCAGAGGTCCCGGGTTCAAATCCTGGTATGGGCAAATATTTGTGTGACGAATATGAATGTTTGTACCTGAGTCATGGATGTTATTTGTATTTAAGTATGTATTTATCTATATATGTATGTTTATCCGTTGTCTAGTATCCATAGTACAAGCTTTGCTTAGTTTGGGACTAGGTCAATTGGTGTAAATTGTCCCGAGATATTTATATTTATTATTATTATTTGGTAAAAGTAGACCTACACTTAACTTTGGTTTCAGAATTTGCACATTTTGTTTAAATTGCATTCAAACAACTTGCCTATGTAAACAAAATTCTAACCTAAAATTTTACTTTTTATCACCTAAACATTGTTTATTGCCTTAATAAAAGAAATTGAGGCAGTAAGTAGAAAAGTAGATATAGCGTTTGTATGTTTTATTTGAACGAATAAACTATATATTTTGATGGCAAAAAATTAAATTTTAGGTCTGAATGTTGTTTACTATGTAAAAAAAGCAAGGATAAAAATAGTTTAGCCTAATTTAACTTTGTTACGTGTTCAGTTAATGTTATTTCTCTTTCTCCACCATTTGTATAATTGTATGTAATTTATAGCAGTGGCAAAAACAGTGTATGTTTGCCAAAAGCCCTTATGATCTGTAAGTCACAGGCAAAAGCTGAGCCACTCACCATGTCAATATTTTGTTATATTTATTAAGTTCTTTTTTTCCATGTTAATGTATTAAGCAATTGAATAAGTCTTTTATTATTATTTATTACCTCATTGCAAGACTAAAAAAACTTCAAGAAAAAATTTACTTCCAGTCATTCAGTTGCAATAAAAACATATCAGAATTAAGATTCATCCATGTCTATCTTTGTTTATCAAGTAACATCTGGATTGAACTAGTCTTTTTGTGGCATATAAGGGATAGAATCTATGTTAAATAGATCTTACTACTAAATACGTATCGACGAAGTTAAAATACTCTAAAACTTACTGATATCTGTTATTGGTGATTTTGTAACATATCCCTTCAAGTGGCCAGAGTCAGAGTCATCGAGCAGTTCCGGCGTCTCAGCAGGGCCCGCGATCACGAAGTAATCAGCCACTCTTTTTTCATCCATTATAAAATTTAGTTCCAACTACCCTTGAAATATGGTGACACTACAAAAACAAAACAAAAAAATATATTACAAAAGCACAATAACTTACTAAACAAAACTATCATAAAAAAAACTTCTAAATGACCATATTGTAGCGTTATTCAAGCGTTAAAACAACCAATAACACGAATAAAATAACAAACTATGAAGGTTGTTGCCAATAACATGGTTCGAAGCCTTACAAGTGAATACGTACGTTTTAATGTTACTTAAAGGTTTTTGGTAACGTGTTGTATACGAAGTAAACATTCTCGTTCTTCTTATAAAACGTTAACAACTTATTGCGTTTTGATATAGCCATTCACTGATTAAATAAAATAAAACACAGGTGCATCACAAACGTCATTTTTGGTTTTCAGATTGGACGACTAATCGTGGAGCGAAGTGAAGTATGCGCGTTTAGTTCTGTGTGACAGCTCGAGTATTTTTTACTTGCTCCACGAGTTTCCTCTATTTAGTTTGTGCGCGAGTTTTTATCCGCTTGCAACGCTTGCAATGCAATATAAAGTATTTCATGGATTATGGCATTTCAGCATATTTAACTTTATGAATTAATTATTATACAAAAGAAAAATGTATTGTATTATATCGTAAAATATTTTAAAAACAGTTGCAATAAGCACTAAGATGTAATCAAGGATTATTATTATAGAAAAGTCGCGCAAGATTCGCATGAATTGTCATTTTACTCGTACAAGCGTAACAAGTACTTTGTAATCTTGAAAGCCAAGAATCCATTGCTCTTGCACCACAGGCTATATTAAAGGCCACAGATTAGAGAGATATAGTAGTAGTAGATGTTAAAGGCTACATTCACGACGCACTGCGATATCAATTATCTCGCGTTTTTTTAAAATAGAACTCAAATATTTCCACTTTGTTACGTAAAACTCAAGTTAACAATCTTTATAGTTTTTATCCGACTACGGCAAAGCCAAAACGAAAGGTTATGTTTATAGCATCCTATGTATGTATGTTCCATTGTAGTGCCTAAACGACTGAGCCGATTTTGATGAAAGAGGTATTTATCGGTTCGTAATTGTAGTCTGGATGACATAGGCTATATTTTTTTTATTACAAGCATTGTAAAACTGTAAAAGTACTGATATGAAGAACTCAGATAAAAGTATAAAAAATAATCCTGACTACTTACCTAAAATAATTAATCTCGACTTTTGTCAGTTAGTGAATTTTTAAAACACTGCTTTATAAATCAATTTACATTAACATGATACTGAATTCTACGTAGTCAACAGCTACTTTATATAAATAAAACTACTGCATTTTTCTGAATTATTTATTAAACATCAATAACAATTTCTTTTAGAGCTTTAGTAGACGGCGCGAGTGTCTCAGTTGAATCCAAAGAACTGTCCACTGTTCCTGCCTGAGCTCCGGACAGCAACAAACTAATTGCTCCTTCTAGTTCACTCACACTTTTGCACACGTCAATCTCTGCTTTAACTCTCTTAGCTATATTTTCATATAGAAATTGATTATCTTTAGACAATTGGTGGAGTTGATTACCAAATACATCGACAATGACATTCAAGACATCAATAATTGTCCTATTAAACTTTGCCTCCCCTAAATGCTTTTGCGTAAATTTCAATAACATTTTGATATGGTAGTCCTCCAGACCAGACATAGCAGAGTGTAGTACACTCCTTTTAAGCAATTCTTGGAGTAAAGCAGCAGTCCTAATAGGGTATTTAGATGACATTTTCAAGGCATTTGAAAGTGCTCTCGTATATTCCATCTTTCTTAAATACATATCCATTTTTGGTTCCTTAGCAATCCGAGTTTTAGTGACTGTTATGTCAATATTAGCTTTAGGTACCACATCAGACGCAAATTTGTACATGCCCTTTCGCTCTATCTTTTTTTTAGTCTTAGAATGTTCTCGTTTGCTTATAGATATGACACCATCTACCATTCCCACTGCTAGTATATCATCATTGTCCGATATAGCCATACTGAGAATGGCGTTAGGAAAGTCTATATTGTGAACAACATTGAATGTTGAAATGTCGTAAATCTTGAGATGCCTGTCCAATGAAGCAGAGATTAATCTGCTGTTGTTGCTGGACAGTCGCAACGACGTCACTGTTTTGTGGTGTTGTGAAATACGAGATAGTAGCTTTCCTCCGTTGAAAATGTCCCACACTTTGATTTCTGTGCCTCCAGCACTTACAAATATGCCTCCTGATGGTAAGAATAGTGTAGATTCTACAGGTTCACCATGGTTGACTGTCAGTACTGTTTCATTTGATCTGCAGTCATACAGTTTGAGAGTGTTGTCATAACTACCTGATAATATTATTTCTGGAGAAATTGGGCTTGTAGCTCCTGCTCGGACATAATCAGTGTGTTCCGAGAAACTGGCAATCCTTGCTTCTGTTGCTATGTCCCATAAGCCAACTGATTTGTCATCTGAACAACTTAGAACTTTAACTTGATCTTTTGTAAAGTAGGTTCTGTGTACCTGAAAGAGTATTTACAGTCAATTAGATAATTAATCGAGTGACACGATAATTAATCTAAAATACATTTGTAAAAAACATAACCATCCTTTCTAGTGGCAGATGTTTAAAAAGACAACAACGCTAGATAAGGGGTCATCCATAAATTACGTCACGCTTATGGAGGGGGGGGGGGGCTAGTCAAATGTGACAGCCCGTGTTAAAGATATAGGAAAAAGCGTGAAGAAGGGGGCTGGGATCTTGAAATGTTAAAAATGGTTTGACGTAATTTATGGACGACCCCTAACTAGCACATCTCGTTTTGTTACTCAGTGTGTCTGTTTGTAACTAACCTAGTCGGAGACACGCATTGAGCGACAAGGGAGAAATTTAACATGCATGCTATCCATACAAATGAGACAGAAAACAAATATTTTAGAATTTATCTTACAAAAACAACTACTAAACTGAAATATTGTTTTTCTCATAACAGAACTTAATCACTTATACACATAGTTACTTATAAAAACATTTCGTTTAATGAACCTGTTTATAAAAAAACTTTTATTATGTTTTAGGATGACTTGTGACAGTGTGTCTTGTTCTAAGCAAGTTGCTCAGATTGAAGTCAGGAAACTTACCGCTCCAGTATGTCCTGTGAATACCCTAAGTACATTTTTAGACTGCACATCAAATAGCTTTACAACAGCCTCTTCACTGCCGGCCACAAGCAAACGACCATCGCGCCTGAAGGTAGCTCCATAAGCTCCTTCCACAAATTGAGAAAGGTTCTTGGCTACTACTTTTGTTATCGGGTCATATACCTGTAAAAAAAATACCATGTTAGCACTTGAACAACTTTAAATTATATTATAACAACAATAACCCTACTTACTTGAACTCTGACAGAGCATGTCGCCGCAAAATAGTAGGGCTCCACAGGACAGAAGTCCAAATAGTCGATAGCCCCGTATTCTTTAACAAGAACTGGCAGCTAGAACAAATTTTGCAATTAGTATTTACCATAAAATTTGCGACAATGCAATCTAAATACAGCCACTTACTCCAAGTTTTTTCCAGTAAAGAGAGTCCTGGGTCACAGCTGAAGTAGACGATAAGAATAAGGACTTATTTGTTTTCTTGAAAGGATAGGAAACTTTTGCCATTCTGATATATTTTCATAACAGCTTTAGTTATTGTTCTGAGGATTCCATCCACGCAGATATAACCTCAAATCTGTTCTGTCACGAACAAGTCACGAATCACAACAAGGCCTACTGTTTTAAGTTTATCTCCCCCAGAAAAGGCAAAGGGATCGGAGCACATACAGCCAGCGTTTATCGCAGATATAACAGTGGCTTCACAATCAAAAGCTACGAGTGATAAAAACGTAAAAAATTGGCCGATTGATGTGTTTTGCGATTTTGTCGCTCGCAACTATGTATTGTAAATCCAGTGTTATATCCGTGATAAATGCAAGTGCTCTACTTACCCATTACAATAGGTTCACAATCAGAGTTTACGAGCGATAAAAACGCAAAAAACGCGGCCATTGACCAATCAGAGACTGCCATTGCCGCGTTTTTGTCGCTCGTAATCTCTGTTTGAGAACCCAGTTTTATGGTGAATTCACAACGCAATGTGCTCATGCTGATTGGTCGAAGCAAAAAGATCACGGTCTTTTTATCGTTCGTTACTTCCTATTGTGAATCCACCTTTATGATTAGTAATAATTTTAACTGGATTCTAGGTTTTTGGGAAACATTAAATAAACTATTTGAGCTACCATTTTAAAATCTATTTGCCATCAGATACCGTCATTGTCACTGTCAAAAATGTCATAAATATCTGTAGTCTGTGACCGGGATTGGGTTATGATTTTATTTTAGAAACATTTTCACTGTAATGTATTGTGATTAATATTGTGTAATCAATAATATGACTTGTAAAATAGCTGCATTTTAATAAATCAACCCATTCCTAATAAGTTAGATCGTGACATTTAGTGACAATGTTCAAATTGTTAACTCGCCACGGGCGCCGTGGTGCTACTTTTAATTTGTTTTGCGACAAATTTGAGGTTAAAAAAGCGAAGGTTTACTATGTTTACGCATCGGCTGGGTCTGTGCGGTTTTCGTCATCCGGCGGCGAAGCGATCAAGCCAATTTCTTTAGTGGACGCTATACCAGAGCCTCCCCCCGTGCCCGAACTATCTGTGCCCGGAATAGCCGAGACTGTGCAATCGCTATCTGTTAATGGAGAACCTACATTCGCCAGTTTGGGGCTCGGCGGTTGGAGCCCCGTCGGCATGGTGCAGCAATGCTTGGAATACCTCCATGTCTCCCTGGACGTACCATGGTGGGGTGCTATTCTAATAGGCACAGTCGTCGTCAGAGTTGCCATGTTCCCTCTAGTTATCATGTCACAGCGGAACACTGCAGTAATGAACAACAATCTGCCAGAAATACAAACATTGCAGCTCAAAATGACCCAAGCACGCCAGTCAGGGAATCAACTAGAAGCGGCCCGTTATGCTCAAGAAATGATGCTTTTTATGAAGGAGAAAGGTTTAAATCCATTGAAAAATATGTTGGTGCCGCTGGCGCAGGCACCGTTCTTCATTTCCTTCTTTATGGGACTGAGAGGAATGGCGAATTGTCCTGTTGAGAGTATGACATATGGAGGCTTAGCTTGGTTCATGGACTTGACAGTTCCGGACCAGTACTTCCTGCTCCCTTTAATAACCAGTGCCACGCTGTGGGCGACTATCGAGTTGGGAGTTGATGGGGGTCGCCTAGAAGCATCAAACATGGTTATGATGAGATATTTCCTAAGAGCCATACCCCTCATCATGATTCCATTCACAATTAACTTCCCGGGAGCTATTCTTTGTTACTGGTGTTCCAGTAACTTCATCTCACTGGTTCAAGTGGGAGTCCTCAAAATACCTGCAGTTAGAGACTACCTTAAGATCCCTAAGCTAATAAAGCATACACCTGATAACCTTCCCATAAAGAAGAAAGGTTTCGTAGAGGGAGCCAAGGATTCCTGGACTAATATGAAAATCTCAAAGGAACTTGCAGAGAGGCAGAGGGTAGACGAGCTGATTTTCACGAAAGCAGGAAAGGGACCTCTACAAAAAACATATAAATTTGATCCCACAAAGTTGTCAAGTGTGCAAGCGAAACCCAAATGATTATTGTCATTTAGTCTGTAGATTTATCTTACTTAGTAATAAATGTTGAATTATAAATCAGTAGTTTTTTTAAGCTTTTGTTAACACTTATTGTAAGCAGTCCCCTTCATGTTTGATAATTTCAGCCTTAGTCAATCAGTTCTATAAGGTTGAATAGTTAACTATTTTAGTACTTCCATATTTCTATATTTTATTATTAAACTAGCTGACCCGGCGAACTTTGTTCCGCCTTAGACGCCATAAATGAGCAGATTTTTGATTTTTTCTTTCATAAGAACCTTCTCCTGATAATAACGAACAGAACAAAAAAAGAATTACCGAAATCGGTCCTGCCGGTCAGGCGTGATGTCGTGACCAAGGGAAATGGGGATTCATTTTTATATATATAGATTTCTAGTTTATTACTGACTTCGCGCTGTCGTCAGAAGGCAGCCTTTTTATTATAAGTCTTGCGTAAACTCAAACTATAGAGTTAATAATTTGAATCTTTTATTTGTATCAGAGTGTAATAAAATTAGTATAAATTATTTTAGTTATTATTACAATTATCTGGAATCATAACCAAAATTGGTTTGTAGTTGGTTGCACGCAGAATTAATAAATTGCTCAGAATAAGTAGCGCCGTAAATTTAAGAATTAACTTGTGTACAACTGCCAACTATTTAGGCGGTACTGTCATAGATGGCGTTACTGGTCTAAAATGGGCCGATTTGTGAAGACTGAATCCAAACCACAACTGAAATTATTAGGTAGGTAGTCCAACCAGAGAAGTATGATAAGTGTTAAATACTTATCAAAATACTCCATCAAGCTGAATCCGGATTCGCTTATCGTCGTTGCTTACTAACACAAAAAATCGGCATTTTCCTAACGCGCGTCGTTTGTATGGGCAGTTACAAAGAAAAGCCGGCCGACTTGCACACGAAGGGGGGGGGGGGGGTCTGGGAAGGGGCTTATATATTTATTTAAATAAATGACAATCAGGAATCGGTAATGTACGAAAAAACGTCAGAAAACAAATAACTTGATATACTTACACAGTGGGCACAGATTAGGTATTAAATATATATGTTACCTTATTAGCTATTAGCTTATGGCTATGGAAATACGGTAAAAATCAAAGGGGGGTCCCCATACCAGAAACGTGATTTTATTCGGCATTTTTGCACGCAACCCCTCATGTGCTAGTCCGACTTGCACTTGGTTGGTTCCTTTACGACCTTGTCTCTAACATTAGAGTCGCCCAAAATGTAAATCTGAAATTGTTGAATACGGATCTAACAATGTATGACGTTACTTACCAAAATTTGATCTTACCGACCTTTACCAACCCAGCCTAAGACCCGTTAACAAAACTTGCCCCAAACCATATTATGTTGTGTAACTTCTGGTAACTTCTCTTTGTAAACATGCTAATCAGGGACAAAAGGTGGCGCTGTCCGCAAAATCAAGTAGGCGCGACTAATTTAACTTTTCCGCTGGCATGGGCTACATTCTATTGTTTATTTAGTTTACCAGCCGCAAAGCAAGTTTGTAGTCGGGAAGTTTAAATCAAATGGAACAGTATCATTGTGGTCTACAATATCATTGAAACAGACTCCTTGTAGTTTTGTAACTTTGCCACTGGCGCTACGGCGTAGCGAATGCTACGGCCCTAGTTCATGCAAAGTATGAAGTGTTACAAATGTTACAATGTATACAAGTATTGTAGGATTGTTTGGTTTGTGAGCGAAACGCAAACGTTACTGGCTAGTAAGTAGCTAACCTTAAACTGACGCACTTGATGATTAAAAACGTATAATGATTGTTATAATTTAACGATCATGTTAACAGATGATGATGAGATTTTATCAGAGAACAAAGTTATTGGTTTCCTGCCGGTGTCGCCATCACAAATGAGTACGTCATTCGTTTAAGTAGCAAACAGTAGTTGTACCATTTATAATCCTGAATATCCTGATGATGCCGCTCACAGAGGCAAAACGCGTGTGGAGCGTGGTATTTAGATAAACGTTTAGTAGAGGTGTTTAATAGACAGTTATAATTGGAAACAGGGGAGGGTGGGTTTTTGTATGAAAGATATCGCGCAGTCGAACTGTTTTGCTTAATATGGACCTCCGCAAAATAAGGCCTGAAATAAAATCAAAAGTGACAAGTGCATGTACGTAAAGTGTAAAAAATAATGGGAGTCACTGGTCATAAAAAAATAGCAGTGTTTTCACTTCATAATAATTATGAACCAAGCACCAAGCTTTAGAGGTCGTTTAATAGGTACTACTTAAAAGAAAATTTGACGCCTTTATTTCTTGTTTAGAGTAATTAAGGTGCTCAAGTTATTTGAGTAGGTATTTACAAAGATATTGCTTTTTCCAATTCAATTTTCATCTTTTCATGAAGACCGTTGTCAGGGCGATCGGGCGAGAATTAAGAGGAGTGTGAACCCAACGCTCTCCATACAAACGGCGATAACGTTTTCCACCCTCGAAACGTTAACCTACAGCCATGATTTTTTTGTATGTTATCATTATGCCCTAGAACTAGGTTTGTATGTTTTGATTTTTTTAATATTCTTTATAGTTTCAAAAATATTGACGCTTTTTTGTTTTGTATGAAACTACTAAAATGCAAACATTGTCAAATCTATGTAGAATATTTAAAAAAATCAAAACATACAAACCTAGTTCTAAGGCATAATGACAACATACAAAAAAATCATTGCCATTGGTTAAGGTTTAGAGGGTGGAAAACGTTATCGCCGTTTGTATGGGGAGCGGTTTTTCGGGCTGGGTTCACACTCCTCTTAATTCAATGACACTTTGTACGGTTACTTTTGTGACTTAAAAAATCCGGCCAAGTGTGAATTAGACTAGCGCACTGAGGGTTTTGTTTCAGTACACAATTATTTGTATTCAGAAATATTCCGTGAAAGAAAAAGAAAACGGTAAAACTAAGTTGTTCGCCCGTTAAAATATATATTTTTATAATTTCAGAGATAAAACAGACTTTCATTTAAAAAATAAGAATTACTTACAAGGTTCTTTTTTCTGAAGTTTTTTGCATAATTGCGACGACGTCAGATCGCCATGCATGTGCTTACTTTTAAGGCAATCCGATTACTGAAAACACACTCCGCACAGTGAATAAATATTGTTTGTCAGCAGTATGTCAATACATACCATAGAGTTGTTAGATTTTAACAAATATTCGGCAGACCTACCGTCGATGTTCCTCTTAACCGCAAATACGGCGCTAACAACCCTTCGTGAACATTTTAAACTAAACTTTACCGCATTTATTACCAGCTGAGCCCCCCAGATTAACAACGTCAAGATAACCTACTTTATTAAGCCACGCAACCTACATGCATAAAATTTAAATGCTAACTATCAAACGTTTAGATTTAGCGGGCCGTTAATCTGCTGAAAATACTGGCCCCGGTTCGCTTGCTAGCGATTCTGAACTAGGCATTTGCTTATGTAAATAGAGATATTTTTAAAAATTGAAGCGTGTCAGGTACTTCTTTTTATTATGACAAATTATTGTAGAAGAGCGGGGCCTCCTTACACAGATATTCTGCATAGTTTCTAGGAGGTAATTTACAGATTCAGTCCCTACTTTGCGGAAGTCCATATAGAAATTACTTAATGAAATCAACTTTGTCACTCCGTAAAACCAGCTGCAATAATCGCGAAAAATTGCAGCACTCGGCGTTGAACACTTATATTCAAATATAAAAAAACAACACAAACGCGACCCCACAACCCAACTACCGCCACCAAAAATAATATTTAACACATGTTTCAACTTTTTACAAGGCAAGGGGTGCTGTTGAATTTTCGACGCTCAGTAGACGATTACGTCACGCGCTGCTTTTATTTGCCTGAATCCCGCCGCTTGGATTGGTTGATTCTATTAATACTTCTAGGAGATCACAACTATCCTGTCCAATTGAAGGATGGTATTATTTGAAAGTATCATACATTTTTTCATTTACATTTTCATTTCTGAATCTGATCCGTTTAAGGCTAGAACAGCATAGTAATTAGAAGCTATAACTTTTTCAAATTCTAAAATCGACTTCAAACATAGAGTTCGTAATGAGGTTTATAGAATATGTGGACGACTATTCACCCTTTAATAATCCACCTTTAGAGCTGGAATATTTTCACCAAAAATGGTTCAATTCAATTAAAAAATAATCATTGAAATCAGCTCGAAATTGGTGGATACATCGCATGACACACACAAAAAGGTCGAATTAGGAATCACCCCCTTTGTTGAAATCGGTTAGAAATATTTCAAAATGTAATGAAGAGCCAAAAAACTGAAGAAAATCTTAGATTTAAGACCAAAGACGGGTTAATAATATCTAACGACAATGCTCAGAGGAACAGTTGCAACATGGCCGAAACCTTGAGGTGAATTAACAATGATTTTATCACGTTAAAGTCCCGTTGACGTTATAAATACATGTGGCGTTCGTTTTGTCCACCCTGTATACTAAATTTATGCTCTTAACCTTTCTTGTTAAGTCCCTCAATTCAGTATCTATCAAAACAAAAGAAGACCTCCACATACAAACTCATAATTCAGTTACAAAATGAGTTGTGTGCGTGAGTTGTACAGCAAATTACTTACGGCTGAGAGCGCACGTCACTCGGCAGGTGGAACATAAATATCACCTCGAAAATGTTATATTCTTTTAGATTTGGCAAATAAATCACAGAACTACCACGGAGCAGGGTCCCTCTATTATATTTGTGTAGCCACACATGAATACTTGAGATTGGGCCTTTTATTTTCAATGCATCTAATAAAAATATACAAAGGTAAGGTTTTTCTTTGTTGTTTAGTCTGGGATGTAAGCAAATTTTTCATTAGACTAAACCCTGTCTCTCTTAAATGAGTGTAAAATTTGGGTTCAGAAAAGATATACTGAAACTGGCCAGTTATTTCTACTATTATAATGTGCGTGTAATTTTGATCTAATTAATTAGGGACAACTTTTGTACTTTGTGGACATTCTCTAAATCTCTCTAAATCGTCCAAGCAATCGTGATACTTCTCTACTTCTTGCCTTCTCTTTGACCTTTTGGAGACTAGAAAAACATGGGGATTTCTCCGACGATGAAAGAGTAGCTCTAAGATTTAGGAGTTTCCATAAGTATTGCAGTTCCTCCTAATGTTCCTTAAGCATTACTCTGACAAAGACGACTTAAAGACTATGGTCTAGCTAGACGGCTAGCTCGCGCGCTCATTATCTCACTGTCGCTCAGTCATCTTCTATGATCCTAACAAGTGTAACAAGTCTGTCACAAGTTGATTTAATTTCTTAGTGCGTCCTTTTTATGACACTAGTTTGACAGTGCCGCACGGAGGGATAAATTGCAAACACGCGGTCATGTTACGGCTAATTAGAAAGTGATGTACGGAGCGACAAAGCAAGTCATGGCGTATTCTAGTAGCTTTTTAGACCCCAGCGGGCCTAACATTATAGACCAGGTGTTAAACTAACCCCGAGAGATAAAACTTTAAACCCCGCCTTATCTTAACTCAAACGCTCAAACGCTAACATGACTGACCACACAGATAAAATTAACACCAGGGTTAAGACGGTGTTAAAAAAGATAAAACTGTGTTACTACAGTAATGAAAATTTCGTTCATTTTCGCAATGTGACAGAAACAACCATGCATAGATTTCCTTAAACATACATAGCTAGCTTTAAAAACAGTCCTGGACGATTTGCATCTGTAGTTTCCGAACGAAAATCAACTAAATTTGACACTTGACTGTTAAAAATTTTGACCCAAACCGTACAATTTTATTTTACACTGACATTGGCACAAGCCTCGTGGCCGCCATTAAAGAAAGAAAGAAAGAAAGAAAAAGACATGACCTGTTATAATTTTAGTAAACAAAAGGAAAGCAAAAGCCTGAAATAAACCGAAGTCGCCGAAATGCCGCCGAAAGAAAAACAGGTGTAAGTATTATATAATTCTGTAAATATATTTTCTATTTATTTTACCCGCTACAGAATTTATGGCGAATAACAGGTAGTTTGGTAAAATGACAAACTGGAACCATGGTTGCAGGACCCAAATGATAACTAAAATCATCCGAAGATCGTAACAACCTTCATCAATAAATGTGTGCTTGACTGTATGCAGTTAACTTGATAACATTGACTAGATAATTGATTATTAAAATTATTGTTTCAGGCGTTGCACAATGGTGCAAAAACTCATTGGGTACATACATGGCTAACGCTGAGGAACTAACTCGGTACCTCACGAACTCACGATAACGGGTCTACCTCTATGCACTAAGCCTCCCAATGCTCTATGTATCCCTAATAATAAACATATTTTTCTTATTCCTTCTCCAGGCAGAGGTTATCAAAAACATAAATGGGAAATGAGGGCCAACTTCAATATTATGATATACTATACCTTGGTTGTTGACTTCAACGACAAAAGAAGTGAGATCTAAATGGGTGCCGAGTACAATGGTCACCTGTAAATCAAAACAGTAACCAATTTGTTTCATTTTCAGATATGCACCAAGGCGCCGACGGAATTATTAGTACCTCACACCTACGACAAATAATAAAACTTATTATCATAGCCTAATACACAACCACTTCGCTGTATTGTACTTTTTAATAAACATATTTTATGACTATGCAGTTGTATATTATTTTAAATAAATCCACCTTTGCAAGCCCAAACTGCAATTTTCTGCATCATGAATTGAAAATTAAACACTCTTTACAAACTCAAACCTTATAAAAGTTATAAACGTGGGTGGCAATTATTATTAATTATTACAGTGTGCTTATTTCAGTACCAATGAGCAGATTTGACTGGGGTAGTACGTAGTACTATAGGGACGTGAGGTACCTAGGGCTTCAAAATAACAAGCTAAAGCATAAATTTTAGAACTTTATAATTTATTCTACTTTATTTTCTAATTCTTACATTGCATGTCAATCTAAAAGTCAAAATAAGTCCCTTTTCTTCTTCTACTACAATCTGCCACTCTTGTTGTCGTGGTCAGCTCTGGTAGAGGCTGTAAGGAAACCTAAAGGTCCTTACAGTACCTTGCTTAGACAGAATACCGACATGAAGTAGTATACATTTCGTTTCGTGCGATTAATGATGATCCGAAGGCCCAGCGACAGGGTGGGCGGCTAAACGTTGACAACGGATAAGCGACTGCAGGGTTGGTGGTTATCATTAGCGGGAGTGATCACTTCCCATAAGGTGACTGGCATGCGTCTGTCTTTTCCATAAAATAAACAAATCAATGTAGTATCGTTTTTATCATTTATTTATTTGCTATTATCACGGGGGTCACACACGGCTCAATAGAGTAAGTAAGTAAGTGTGCTCGTCACATTCCACAAAAACATTGGTCAATTATTACACGTAATACAACAGTTTGGTAACTATCCCACTGAATTAATAACCTTTTGTGATGATAAAATCTAATATTACAAAGTAAAGACACTGTTTAAATAAAATAAAATATCTTATACCCACCTTCGACGACCCAGATAAAGTAACCCGTTTTATCTCGATTAACTGTCAAAATGACGCTAGGTTTATCACCGAATGTGGCCGGTCATGTTAGGCAAAAGGATAAACTAACCCTAACACCTGTCAAAAGAGTGCTAAACACCGTGACACGTGCGGTCATGTTAGCCACCGGGGATAAGGCTAGTTTACATAGACTTACTATTGAGAAGACTAACGCCGAGCGTGTCTCCGAAAGGGACAGCAAATACACACACATGAATATTTAGGGTTACCATCTTTAAGGCAGTTTTCCCTGGGGTCATTTACGATGTCAATAAAAAAAACAATCTTTTTATAAATTGAAAAAAGAAGAATTACTTTTGGAAAATGTTTTTAATAATTAACAGGAATTTATAAAATCACTCTTAATAATAATAATAATGGTTAGTTAGTCTCGACCAACACCTCAAGAGACTCTCGCTAGAAGGTTGGATCAAGGGTCAGATACAGAAGGCGTTACTCCTGGACACGTCACGAAACCCACACTGTAACAATAGATTTCGGTCAAAGTGTTAACAACACATTCTGGAAGATTCCAGTAGGTGCAATCCATGATTCCCGTATATGTGGTTCGTGGGGGAATCTGGAAGTTAAATCCAGAATACACTTCACGGGGCTTCATTTCATACAGCATTTGAGTCGACCTCCGAGTTACACGAGTGCATATTTTATCTGTGTACTAGTGTTTTATCTCGTAAAACAAACGATTAAATGAATCAAAATACTAGACTAACATGCTTTACAAAATAGGGTCCTGTATAAGTTTTTTCTATACCAATATTTCATCAACGTACTATTTACCCCTTAACGTGGGGTAATGTTCGTGGGAAAAAGTGACAACACTGAGTTTTAAGGTTATGTAAAAAGCACCAACTAAAAATGCATAAAACAGCTTTTATTTGATCTTGAAACACGTTAGGATGTGTATGTAAAGCGGGAAGAAACCACACAATATGAAACATCTGTTCTAATAAGTCAAATAAGATCAAATTTTTGATAACTTCCGAGTGAAAAGATAGTTCATCAATTTTCGATTCACTGTCACTTTTGCAGCCTAAAACAGAACATCGCACCATTCTGCAGACTCGTTATATTGTTCTTAACGCCTGTATAAACAATAGTCCACGTAATTTTAAATAAATCGGACATTTTTTGTAATTTTTCCGGTGACATGGATTGAGCTTGTCACAAAACGTCAAAGTCTGTTTAGCATAGAAGTATGCCTAGCAAACTTCACCTTGAAAAAATTAAACATGCGACGAGGGACAAAACATATCAAGCTCTGTCTCTTTTTTTCACAAGCAAATTCATAATTATATCTTATTCTTGTGCAAATGAAAAGGAAGACGTCCATTGTTCTATAGCTTTCTCTTTCTACGCTAGTTTATCCACGATGGGAGTGTTAAAAACAGATAAAGTGGCTGTCATGTTAGGGCCGCAGGACAGCAGACTAGGTCTAGACTAGACACGCAGCAACTAGCTTTGTTGCCTAGCGCGTCTCTTTCCTACTTGGGCTGTAAGAAAATGACCTATTGAGCTCAAAGCCAGTCGCGGCGGGGGTTGCTAGCCAGCTTTCACCCATAAGCGGACGAAAAGCGATAGTGCTACAAGGCTGTTTCCAGGCAAATGGAAATGGAAAACAAAAGGCTACGTACAAGAGTTCCAGTTTTAATCCTGGGTAACCAGCGTCTGGTATCATTTTATTCCGTATGATACTACAATCGTCTGGTTAATAAAGTTGCGCCCTTCACACGGCCCGCTCCCAACTAGGGATGTTACGGGTGTGTGTCTGACAGAGATCTGCGGCTGCGGATGGTTAGCATTTAATTTTTTACTAAGTGTAAATTTTATAATCTTATAATTTTATTTTATGTACTAACAATAACAATAGTAAAAATTATATTATATAAAAATTAGTGGCCGCGTAGTGGCTGGGTGCGAATAGCAGAGGATAGGGATTGGTGGCGGTCTTTTGGAAAGCCCTAAATATGTTCATCGTCGGACGTCTACGGGCTGAATATGACAGTGCGGCCCTAACATGACAGCCCAGGTTTAGTTTAACCCCCCCCCCCCCTGCGTCTCTGTCTAACTAGTGTCATAAGAAAGGGACGCAGATAGAGATAAACTAAACTTGGCTAGTGATGTTAGGGCCAGTGATAAGGAAAGCATTAAAAATACAAAATCATTAACATGAGAAATAGGTTTAAATAATTTGTCCCGGTTTTTTAAATAGAGTTTACTCATTCTACTGTCGAGTTAATTCTGAATGCTTGGCACCGCCATCTGCAAAGTTGCCAAAAGGCCACAACTCAAAACGATTGACAGCGAATCGATCAGGAGCTAAATAAGAATTTTATATAAGAGTCCAGGATGTTGAAGTTGGCGACTACTAATGGTAGTAACCATTGCAATTACTAAGTAATCAAATCAATTGCAATCCCTAATCCTTGATATGACTATTTAGAACATAGTAAGTTTGAACACTCGGATAGCAAAAAAAAAACTTGCATTGACTGAACGCAAGTAGGACCGAGCTGACAATAGCCTAATCCTTAAAAACTACAAGGAAAGACGAAAGGTGAAGTTTCAAAAATTGCAGATGCAATTCGCACCTGCACCGCACACAGCGATTACAGCGCTAACGACTCGGTCTGACCGCTCTGAGTGCTATAAAGGTGATTCGGAACGCCGCCATTGACAAATAAGCTGTCAGTTGCATATCTGTCATAGTTTTCTTTATATAATAATATGATGGACTAAGGGAGTTTGTATTTAAACTATCCTAGCTGTCATATTTTTTTTTATACTTTTGTGTGACGCAACTAATAATCTGATCTTAATTTGGTTTACTTAGGAAGCTAGCAGGTAATGAAAAAATATCCAAGCACTTTGTCGTTGAGTTCATCCACAGCGAATTGCGGATGTCAGCCACATCCTTACCGCCAACATCGGTAATTGCGTCCTAAGCATTCAGCCTTTGAGCTCTCCGCTTTGTTTGAATGGCGATGGCTCCCTCTTTATTATTATTTCCCTCGAAAACATTCCGACAGGGACTCTCCTCAACACAATACATATTTTTCGAGAGCTCCATTTGTATTTCAATATTCGTCGCATGTTTTGTTTAGGTAGAGATGTACCTAAGCGGAGTTTTCGGTCAATATTGTGTTTAAGATTGAGTTTCTGTGGTTATAAATGCGGACGTGCTTTTTCGTTTGTATGTAAATATTTATGAATGTACACTATTTATTGTAGGTGGGTAAATTTTCAAAATGTAGACCTTTGGTCAACTTTGGTGTAATTTGTATGGCGCGTCTTTTTGGTTACTAAATGTTGGTAGCGATGATAGAAGGTAAGTGTATCTGCGAAAATGTGTTATTTAAGCGTAAACCGGGTACACTCTTAAACTATCACCGTTTCCATTTTTTTTACCAAAAGAGTGCCATTCAAATTACATCAAAGGTCAGGAGTTCGAAAATGTTTCCAGGAACCTAAGCAATTCAAAATAAACAATCATATCATACAGAAATCTTAAAGCTAACTAACCTTTGAGCAAAGGAGACAAGAGTTAGTTCACAGTAAAATAGAGTTAAGTATGGAAAAATACCAATTAATTCCTATAAAAAAAACTATCGGAAGACAAGGCTCAATATATAAGTATGTTTATCCGTTGTCTAGTACCCATAACACAAGGTTTACTTAGCTTGGGACTAGGGCAATTGGTGTAAATTGTCCCAAGATATTTATTTATTTATTTATTAATACGGCTTATTGAGTCATTTTATATAAAAATAACCAATAATTTTCAAATTCATTTATTTACTGCTGAGTTTCTTGCGGCGTTTCTTTTCAGCAGAATCTTCCATTTTCCAAAGCGCTAGTAGATTCAGACATGTAAAAGAGCCTATATGGCCTACTTGCAAAATAAATTTTTCACTTTCATTTTCGTAGCACAGCAGCGACGACATTAGGGGAAAGTTTGAATGCTGATAGATTTCACAATTTGGGTTAGTTATGGAATCTCGTCTTATTCTTCTACTGGCGGATATTTTGAGACTCGGTACATTGTAGGTAATAGTAATTTACTATATTACTACTTTTAGGTAAGTAGGGTAATGACAACACAAAGAAAAATCTACGGTAATGGCAGGACTCGAATCTGCAACCTCAGCATTCCGTGCCTACCGTGCCGTGACCTAAAAAGTCAATAATGTAATGACCGTAAAAAGTTAAAAACGTAGCACACTGAAAAATTCGCAGAGTTTGGTAGTTGGTAATATTGCGAAACTGACAAATGCATGGCTCGGACGCTGAGGTTGCAGGTTGCCATTACTCAAGATTTTTCTTTGTGTTGTCATTACTTAGCATTTAAATTTAATAATTTGAATATTTAACATTACAGAAGAAAAATCTAAAGAAATTTCGGTTACAATTTAAGTAGGGTATTATTAAGGATTCTGGAACATTTCCCTTCCAATGTAAGTAGAGCTCTGTATGTGATAAATTATTGTGTTTTTGTAGTGTTGTAATCTCTATTTGGGTGTGTTAGAGTATAGTATAGTATGGTGATCAATAAAGAGTTACTATATTGTATTGAAATTATTGATGGTTCGATTTTGTATTGGAGGTAATGAACCGTACCTAATGATCTTTTGAAGCAACAGATGGGTCACTTTGCTTTTATATTATTATGCAGACACCATACATTGCTATTCATGTTCGCCTATTCGCCATATTTGGCCGAAAACTGCAAATGTGGACAGGGCTGGACAGTGAGTTTAGGGGGCCCTGGGCTAATACTACTTAGGGGCCCATCTAATTACTTAAAGTAAATAAAATTATGGATTTTTTCGCATTATCGTCTATTCTTGACTTTGAATTGACTTACCTGGGGGCCCCTTGAATCCACGGGGCCCTGGGCTGAAGCTCAAAAAGCCATATGGTAGATCCGGCACTGAATGTGGAGAAGGAGCTATTCAATACTCAATACTTTATTGCTTTTCGACAATGTAAATGTTACAGGTGTTAACTTAAGCTATGTGTTCATCGTGGACCCTGCACGAAAGCAACAAATGAATGGCAATATGCCGATCGCGTCTTACCGGTTTTTTGTCACACAGCGAAAGGACTGGGGTTTCCACAAGTCTGATAACATTTCTGTATGCTTTGGCTTCAAAATGATTTTGAAGCAAAGTGTCCTTGTATAGTCGACCAAGTAATTGCTTAACCACTTTTCAACCCTATTCCTTTGTAATACGGTCGAAAAGTGGTCAAGTAATTTATTGGTCGACCCTGCAAAGACATATAGGGATTTTTTTTTATGACCCTAATGCCGTACCTCGCTTGGAAAACCTCAGCGGGCAACTCATTTCACAACCGAAGTCACCATTTGATAAGTGTATACAATATACAAAGGAGAATGGGCAAATTGTCCCAAGTGCTGTATACAGTTGTGCTATATCTTATTAGAAAGCTCTCAATAAGAGCTTAATTTTTTTATATGACAGCAAAACCGAGATGTTTGCAGGGAAAAAGCTACAGCCCATTTTATACCTCACTTTGTACTAGCAGTTGTATGAAAAGTATCTGTAAAATCATTTTCGAGATATAGCCGAAAGATTTTAACCACGCATTACTGAGGCCACTAGAAGTAAAAAACGTAATGTGAGCATAGGTCTAATTTGGTGTTTTTTTTTTTTTTTTCATACAAAACAATGATTAATGCTGCAGACACCTGGTCTTCGAAACATAGCCTATGATGATCCTTACACCGAGTACTACACGTCCATACTACTCACTATTGTATACAAGGGTTGGGACAGCGCCCATACAAAAATGCCCATTCACCTTTCACCCCAATGATGACATTGCATTGATGACACTAGTCCAGTAAATTTGAGGTTAAAATACCCCGCGTGCCCCAAATGGCACAGGAGTATTTCATTTCCCTATTTCAATTAAACATTCGCTTGACTGGAATTTCAGTAGATACTTGTAAAGGTGCCTTGACTTGTATTTTTGTTACATAAGTAATAAATAAGCTTTCGTTAACAATTTCAATTTTTTCATGACCTATTTTGTTGAGGGTACTTTATTACTGCATCGTCATCAGACCTACATACATACAAATATCAAATCAGTTCAACTGGAAGTGGTTCAAAATTCACTTGCAAAATTTCACTTTAACGCATAAATAAATAAATAAACAAACACGACAAGTAAAATAAAAGTTGAAAATCAGTTGAGTAGAAAACTCTATTCACCAATCATTGCACTGAAAGAGTGTGTAATAAATAATGAATAGTGTAATAGGGCCAAAATTCTTTTTAGTGCCTAAAAAAAAATTGAAAATGTATAAGCAATTTTACAAAATTGTAGATGTCTCGAAATATTTTCCTAGTAATATTACGTTAGTTCTCAACCGGGTCCCAATTTTTATTATGAATTTTCCCACCATCCTGGGTTTTTTATTACAGAAAATTCTCATTTGGCACCTAAATTACCACTGCGTTACCAGTCCCCATGACTCCTCAAGAATAGTGTCCACTGCGTTACCAAACAATAGTTTTTTTCTTATTCTGACCCTAAATATTTTTATAACAGTCATCATTTAGGTATGCGTATGTCATTCCGAATTTAAAGATAACATATTATTTTAAGAATATCAGGATAAATAAAAAATATGCGTTAAAATGTACAAGGGACATTTTTATAGGCATCAAAAAAAATTTTGGCCCAATAGATTAATTATGTACAAAAACTTTGATATAATTTCAAAGAATCAATCACTCAATTGATAAAAAATCTATTTTTGATCGTCTTTATATCTCCACATAGTACCTATAAAACAAAGTCGCTATCCGTTCCTGTCTATCCTCAATCTTCGGCCGCTTACTCCTTCTGAACCAAGCATTGGATTTTGATCGATTTTGGCGTTTCTTAACCTTTTTTTGTCCACGGACCCCTTAGGAAATCAAGCACAATTTTATGGACCCCCTTTATAAAAAAGCTGCAATACATTTCGGACCACTTATTTTAGTACAAAAAATTACAAAATAATAAGCGTGCGTATCGATTACAAGACTTTTGGTGGCATTTATTTATGATTGTTAAATGGTCCATAGATAAGACTGCGAACCCCCATACATATGCTCACGGACCCGCAGGGGTCCGCGGACCACAGGTTATGAAACACTGATTTAAAGAATTCTTAACAGGTTTTTATTAACTTTACACTTATAGTGTTACCTCTGCAAACCAGAGTCGGATCAATATAGTGAAATAATGCAATTTTTACATAAAATTATCGTTTATAATGTGATGGGGTCGATGGGTAATAAATGTGGATGGATAAAGTGATACTATGTTTTATTTAAGTCAACGATAAAAGCTAGATTACCTGCTACAAGCCAGGTTGAAACTATATACCAGTTTTAGCTCATGTATTGTACGTTCATAAATACGGGCATTAAGATATACATTTAGATAAACATTATCCATATCATTATTCTTTTTATATCGGATCAATGGTGTCCTGAATCGAATAATCCTGAATAGCCTATTTCTTGACTATACGATTGGGTGATTTCAGGTTTGTCCGTCGAATTGTGAGTCTGTAAAAAAAAATTGTTAATGGGGTGCAATTTTTGAATCTCACCAGGTGACTAGAGCTCATCAAAATGACCGAATCTCTATGAAAAACTACTATTTTGATGATCTTTAGTTAACCGGTGAGATTCAAATGCAAGTTTTGAATCTCACCAGTTGACCACCAAACCACCAAAATGCTCACCAAAATGGCCGCATTTCTATGAGAAACGAGATTCAAAAATCGCACTCCTGGTCGTGGACAAGTTATCTTCTATGTCGAATTGCCTACGTACCAGACATCATTCCTGAAGCCAAAATTCGTACAAAGGGCTGACGGTATTTCAAACGGCAATGGAAATACCCTCAATGGTAGCCATACCCCACAACAAGACAATAATGAAGCAGAAATGATATTTATTGTTCACAGAAGGATGTCTATTACCATAACTATTGAGGCTTATCGGAACACGTTCGTTATAATATGTTTCCGATCCTTAATAACGAGCCCCCGATATTATCTCTATGGAGATGAACGTTGGACAATATGGGGCTATGATATACTGAGCGAAACTGACTAAGAGTTTTTTAGATTCTGCTAGGGTTCAAGCTTATTAAAAGAATAGTTTAGCTGCCGTTTATAAATACTATTTATTTGCGGCAATGTTATTAATAACAAGTCACTGCCTTGAGGAAGCGACACCCAACATAACATTTCAGTATAATAGCATTAGTGTGTGTTAGCACGTACATATAGATGGCGGATGAGTGCAATTGATATTTTAACACGTTCACGTGCGCAGTCGATTTTATAGAATATCGTTGTTACGCACAGTATTTCCCCATACAAAATACAACGACGTCTATAGACTTTGTGATACAACGTAGGTAAAAATAACGCGAAATCTGACAGGAACGTTTCTTAACGTCAACTCGCGGAACTAGCAGCGACGTCATACGACGTTGTACAGTTCCTTGCATGTATGTGCACTCTAGTCATCTTTAGTGAGGGTAAAGTTGGATATAGCGTGGCACTAGTGGTTCCAATTTTTGACATAATGTAGCACGATGACGTAGCTGATAGAATTTAGTACGGGCACTCGGCGTTCAGTCACGTTGTATGAGATTTTAATTTTTTTATTTTGACGGCTATTTACGTTCTGTTGCGCCGTATATACCATTTTTTTACGTCTTATCACGTAGCGCACATGAACGTGTTAACATGAAAAAGACACAAACTGCATAAACATTAAAATAATTTAGGTCTCAAATTGGCACTTGTTGACGTGAACATCAAGATATTTATATCACGTTTTAAGATTACAATTAAAATTGAATTTAAAAGTCTGTAAAGCGAACATAAATAAATATCTTTGGACAATAAACACCAATAATTAGTTCCAAACTCTGTATGTACTATGGGTACTAATTAATGGATTATAATTATATACTTATATAAATACACCAAACATTTATCACTTGGGTAAAAAAACTAATGTACGTCACGTTGTTCTGCCCCCAGCAGGGTTTGAACTTACATCTTCTAGCTTCATAATCAGGGTCACTATAATAATATAACCACTACGATATCCGGTTTAGCCGAAATAATATTGAATTAAAAATTGTTTCCACCTTAAATTGCAGCGGTACCGAATCCCTGCTTATTTTAGAGGTACTCGTATATTTGTATAAACAACGAATGCCCTTAAATTCCAAAAGAGGCACATTATATTGTGTAACGCCTCCGCAAACGCTACTTACAGATCAAAACAAAATTTCGAAATGATCCGAACCTTTGGAGGGTATTCGAACGTATAGCTATTGTGCCTAATACAAATAAAGACGTGGAATTATTTGGTGTAGAAATGAAATACAAGGGGTATAAAGTTGGGAATAATAGTAATATTTCTCCGACCCGGCGGGCGTTAAGATTGAGCGGTCCAATCCCGGAGCTTGAGCCTGAGTATTACGTTATGAAATTAAACAAAAGCAACGGCACACTTTAAACTTGACGTCGGTTGTATATTAATAGATTCAGGCGTTACTTTGCGGAGATCCGTGTTTTAAGCTGGAACAAATTACCATGCTACTCCGCGAAACCAGTGCTGTGGACTTGCAAAAAGGCTGCGTCTTATTGGAGCCTCAGAACAATTTGACCTGTACACACGTACAACTGGCAAAATATTTGTATAGTACAAAGAAGTAGTGTATTTTTTATAGAAAACAGTAACAAACGAGCTTGCGGGTCACAAGCTGGAACAAGTTACCTTGCTACTCCGCGATACCAGTGCCGTGCGTGTTGTGGATGTTTAATGTATATGAGTAGTGGGTGATCACCTACCACTCACCCACTTGCCACTTTTACCAACTCGCAGTCAGACAATAAATCATTTCATTTCATTTCATTGGCCGTTTCCTTTTTAAAGATAAAAACCTCCTCCACAGTAGCCGGTAGAAAACTATCGAATAATGAGTCCACATCACAGAACGCAGTTAAAATTTTACAACACAGATTATCAAAACCTCAATTTCATCCACCATTGGCCAATACTAGATCTTGAATCCACCACATCAGTTTAAGAGTGACGCCATGAGTTTCGTTTTCCTTTCGAGTCGCGACATTATATTAAATGGGAAAAGAAAAGAAAGCTGTCCCCAATCGTGCAGAGTGCAGCTTTCTATTTGCGGGACTTTTGTTAAGTTTTGAAGCATGTTTCAAGTAGGTAGTTGCAACTTTCAAGCACACTTGTTGGAGCTTAAGAACGTTACGAACTTTTTACATTTTATTAAGTAATTTTCATAAATTGTCCCTAGTTTATTTATATTGATGAGTAGGTCTTTGCAATATTGTACCGTTGTATTTTAGTGTATATTTTTTTGTAATGTTAAGTTAGGTTTGGCGTATGGTACTTATTTTTTTTATTTTTCTTTGTGTGTCTAATCCAATTTGGAATCCTGTCGATCGCTCAAAGGATAACTTGTAAATGATCCCTTATAGGGATTTGTTCGCCTTTGTACATCTGTTTAGTCCTGTAATCTATTATTTTCATGCGGCTTGTACAACGAAAAGCCATAACATATTCGGTCACCGATTTTTTATGATGAACCTTCACATCAATTGATCGATTAACAATTTATTTTCTCCACAACACAGTATAACGTAAAACAAAAAACTACCAACAGTGTAAAAAACAGCAATTAAGTCCATTTAGCGCTTAACAGGGGTACGTTTTCGTGGATTGAACTATTAATACATTGCCTAAGACATTCAAAATACAACAGATTTCGAGAGATAGAAAATTTACTGTACTGTGCCTGCTCAGTACCTTTGTATCAGTTTTTAATGCCTTAATTTAATAGTACCTATTAAGATCCATGTAGACAGTTTTCATGCTGTAATCCGTAAAAAAGCCTTTATCCGATGCAGAATTCAGGACAGTTCCTCAGACAGAATATTAAATTCAATAGAATAATATATTTGTGTTGTAGATTAGTAATTGTATATTTTTCTTGTATTTCATACATAAAGATAGTTAAGTAATATTATGACGCACGTGTCTGTCAGATATTTATCCTTCATTTCAACAATAATAATTATGAATAATTTTTACGAATGAATGTGACTCAAAAAAAAACAAATATACAGGTCGAATTGATAACCTCCTCCGCTTTTTTTCGCAGGTTAAAAAAGTATGCGTACAACTATTTTATGGTAATAAATACTGCAAATTTGATTTTCTATTTTCCTGTTAATTGGCTTAAATACACAGGGTGCTGGCTGACAGACTTGGCAGTCCTCTGCAAACGTACTCGGTATCTCTCTACATTGAAAAATTCACTTACCAGGGAGACTTATTACTTATGTTAATTATGTACAGTAATTAGTAGGTAACTCTAACGCAGAATTATATTATTATGAACTTGCCTCTGTAATCTTAAAAGAAACTTTTGTTTTTTGATTCGATTTGATTCATGTTAATGAACTACCTAGGCAAAGTAGTGCAATGAAATAAGAAAAAAAACACTCTTACACATCGGAAACGTTAATGTGTGGATTAACTGGAACATTAACGTTTTTCCCACATTAGGAGTAACATTAGGATGTTCATTTGTTACCCTAATTCTGCGCTTAGGATTTTCCCAATTTAGTCAAAGTCTCATTGTCACATAGGTACAGTAGGGGAAATATATTCACGTACCACCTTAGAACCCTATCGTAATGACGCGACGCGTTAAACGCCAGGCTATGTCATACAAATGTCATGCGTATGTCTCTTCGACTAGGTTCTACGGTGGTACGTGTTTCAATTTCCTTGATTGTACATAATCTTTATCTTTACACAGTATAAAAAAGTGGCTGTCCGTTCGTTTGTCCTCATATCTTCGACCGCTTACTCCTCCTAAACCAGGCAACGGATTTTGATAAGGTTTTCACCGACATTTAGAGATTTTTGACGACCTGTATGGCACAGTGGCACATGTGTCTGCCTACTGTGCAAGAGGTCCCGGGTTCAAATCCTGGTATGGGCAAATATTTGTGTGACGAATATGAATGTTTGTACCTGAGTCATGGATGTTATTTGTATTTAAGTATGTATTTATCTATATATGTATGTTTATCCGTTGTCTAGTATCCATAGTACAAGCTTTGCTTAGTTTGGGACTAGGTCAATTGGTGTAAATTGTCCCGAGATATTTATTTATTTATTTTCAAGGTCTTTAAGAACATTACATCCTATAATTGTAACCGTGCGAAGGTCGCTAGTTATATGCCCGTTGTACTTTGGCTATTTCTCACCGTATCTCTTTCCAAATGTTGCCTGAAAGAGATCGCTGCTTAGCGATAAGACCGCCTGTTGAATCCCATGTAAAATTTCCCTGTATGTGTTCCTTTATTTTTGTTTACCTGTGTGAATCAATTAAGAGTATTTGTTGTTGTTGTTGTTGTATATGTATAGATAAATATATACTAAATTACATATAACATCCACAACTCAAGCACGAACTTTTACATCAATTATACAAACATTAGCCCTTGTAGGAATCGAATCTACGATTTAAAGCTTCGTAATCAGGATCACTAACCACTAGGCTATCTGGGTCGACAAAACAAAATAATGTTACACTTTGAAGTAAAATCATTCTAGAATTTTGTTAAATCATACGCATCTAGTTCCGTAAATTCGTTATACTGTCTTCCCCACTAGCATTAACGTAGAACAGGGTTACGGCACGTACGTCACGTCGCGTCAGCGCTGTTTATTATAAGCTGCCGTTTCGTCGTGCGCAATGTCAGCACCTTTACCATGAGTACAGGGCATCTAGCCGTAACCGTACTAGCTAGCGACGGCGTAAACGATTTGTATGGGGAAATGTACAGAGCCTCTAGCGCTCACTTAAACAACTAAAAATCGGTAGTATGAGTCCAACGGTAAATTACCTATCGAAATCTAAGCACCAGTGACTAAAGTTTTGTAGCTGTTGCCATAGAATGTTGGTACCATGAGTCACAAATTTGACACGTGTCATCGAAAAATACCGTATCGACTATGGTTAACTCTTTCACTGACAATTGGGAGCGTATTTCACCGCTATCGACTGTAGTAGCGTAATATGAATATTCGATAGAAACTCATGGTAATGGTACAGGACTATGAATATTGTTAGATGTATAAGTAAAGAGAGGAGTTCCACAGGGTTCAGTTTTGGGTCCTATACTGTTCATTTTATTTGTAAATGACCTGATCAACTATATGTGTAACTTAGTTCCAGATTGCAGATTAACTTTATTTGCTGATGACACTAGTGCGATTGTTGCTGCCAACAGTATGGCTGAGCTTAATGAATTGTCGAGAAATGCGCTAATAATTTTCAATAATTGGTTTAAAATGAATAATTTAAGACTTAATACTGATAAAACTCAAATAATGTTATTTAAACATAACTCAAAAAAGACTGACAAGCTTGTTGCAGTCGTTAATGGAGCTTTAATAGGCGTAGTTGACACTGTAAAATTCCTCGGTATTCGTATTGATGCAGCTCTAAATTGGAAACAGGAGCTGGAGGCCGTTGAACATTCTATTCTCTCAGCCTGTTATGCTCTAAGGAGCCTTAGGGAGGAACTAACAATCGAACAACTCAAGGTAGTATACTACGCGTTGGTAGAGTCTAAGTTGCGCTATAGCATCAAGTTCTGGGGTAACAGTTTCAGGTACAACGTTAACAGATATCTATCTATGAATAAATGATATCTATAGTGAGCGATGGCACGGCGCGGCGGGTTGTGTCGATGGAATTGATAAGGGTGTCATAATATGAAAATGAAAATTTTATTTTGCAAGTAGGCCAATAGGCTCTTTTACATGTCTGAATCTACTAGCGCTTCGGAAAATGGAAGATTCCTCTGAGAAGAAACGCCGCAAGAAACTCCGTTTTTTCTTCTTCTTGTGTCTTCAAATACTGGGCTTTTCTAAAAACCTTTTCTTTAAAACTTTTACCTTTTGGGTAGTAATGCATACGTTTAAATATTAAAACTATGTTTTTTGTAGTCCCTGCTCAAAGCGCTTCGTCATTAAAATTCCACGACAGTTAGAGGAATACACACAAAATTGCCTTTGTTAATGTGAGCGGTTTCTAACGCTGACAACTGCACATAAACATAGCCTTTATCCAACTTTGTATAAGAACTGGTTTCGATCGTTGGATAAGATCTATCTGTCGAATATCTCGTACAAAGATTTCGCTGTCATTTGTTATATAAACAGAGTTTCAGGGTATTGGGATGGGAATTGTATGGAATCATTCATAACATTTTGGAAACTACATTAAATTTAGAATGTCAACACATAAGAAATTCATAATAAGATACTCAAACAAAACGAGAAACACAATAATGTCAATAAAATTATCTTGATTATTCTCATGAAAATTCAATGAAACCAAGCAATAAAATAAAAATAATCAATCAAAAGTACTCTAAACTTGAGAAAATCTAGAGAAACTCTTAAAAAGTTATTAAATAGAGCCTGAATTATGTCAAGAGTTTTAAAGAAATTGCCCTGATCAATTTAATTCAATTCAATTTGTGTATTTTATTTAGAAAAGCGCTTTCTTACAATATAACAATTGTAGTACATACTACAGATAGTTTAATGAAGGGTAATTAATTATTTACGATTCATAATAATTATTATAATTGTATTAAATTACATTCTTAGGCAAATAATTTAAATGACCGAATAAGGCCAAATTAAATCGAATACCAAATATGGTATAATACCCTAAATTATATCTGTATATTTTTATTTCCAAACGTACTACTTCGTAAAATAGAGAATAACTCCAGAAAAATATCTAGAAGAGCGATTTTTATTGCCATTATTCTTACCCTAGAGTGAGTCTGAAAAAATCCTATAAACATATAAAACACTGTAAAACACCTTGTATTCAAAGTACTTACAAGTAAAAGTAATATAATTCAATTTCCTCGCTCATTATATTTAGAACCGTAGTGAGCATTACATTGATAATAATCCATTATTTACCCCATTTTATTCTACCTCTACAATAACCGTACCTATTTCAATTCTCAAGCGGTATTAACATTTCCCTGAAATAGAAATATCCTTTGTGTTCAACGTCAAATTTATCATCCTTACCTTTGTAGGTTAGGTATGTTTGCGATATTTAAAACAAAAAGCAATTTAACTTTCAGCTTACTACCTACAGTGTCAACTAAGTGTCAACTTGAATGACGTCTTATTATGATGTTTAAACCCTAAGAAGTATAATTCGAACTGAGGAGAACGTTTAGAGTAAGTTTTTGTTACAATATACGCAACAAACGCATTAGAGTTAACCTCTCAATTACTATGGAAACAAAGACAGCGCATCTTGCGGCGCGTATTTGCAACAAAATGTTTCCATACAATTTAAAAGTTAACGTGAACGCATTCGAGACGTTTTTTTTGACAGATAACTTACACTTAGGGCTCAGAGCGCTATACGACCAAGAAATTGCTTACCATTGTTCGATCGTATTACAAAGTTAATAAGGTTTAAGAGTGGACAAGCAATTACTTGATCGACTAATCAACAAAATCTAACCATGACCCTTTGCGGGACAATGTCAAATATCACTTATTATGTGAATTAGACATGATAAAGATAAAGATAAAGATAAAATGTCATTTATTCAAGTAGGATTCTTACAGAAATCACTTTTGCATCGTCAAAAGATATACAATTAAAATAAATACATGTCACATCATTCAACTGAAAGGCTAGGCCAAGCGTTTTTGTCATTTAAGTAGTCCTGGACACTATAGTAAGGGTTCTATATATACGGTTCTATATATACGGTTCTATATATACGCATTATTTGTATAACTAAATTGGTAGTTGCATTATGACTGCAAATGGAAACATAAACACATTTTACTTGCACTATCTGCAATCACATTACTCATTTCGGCTTCGCTGTTAAACAATATTTTATGTAGAACTTAAATTGAAATACTTTTACGTAATAGCAATTTCTGCAAATGTTAAAGTACCCATGTTATTATGGTCCAAGGAGCGTAGTCTTTATTTACATGAACAATAATAATCATTAAGAAACCAAGTAATTTATTTTTAAAATAAATTGTAAACGTTAAAAAAGAATCATTGAATGTATGTTCATTCACTGGATTCATTTGTTATACGCTAGAAATCTTCTTAATTCACAGGTGTTTTGGGATGTTTTTGGCTTTAAATCTCTATATACTTAACTTAGGATTTATTGCAAAACAAAAGTTATATGTATAAGCAAATTAGAATTATTGCTTTATTATAATGATACTTAGTCATAATTAACTTCAGAATTGCCGTCCCACTCATACGAATTTTTGAAGTTGAAATTACCTTAAGGTTCGTTCACTGCGTACATAACGTAAAGCGTAGATGATTTCACAATGCCATGTGCATCTAGCACGAATCTTCTCGATACACGTTTACTCACTACGTAACTCAGTGCGTCTCTTTCAAACCAGCCCAGTAGGAGAGAGACGTGCTGAGTTACGTAGCGATATAACGCGTGTCGAGAAAATTCGTGCTAGATGCTCTATACCATTACCATGAGTTTCTATCGAATATTCATATTACGCTACTACAGTCGATAGCGGTGAAATACGCTCCCATTTGTCAGTGAAAGAGTTAACCATAGTCGATACGGTATTTTTCGATGACATGTGTCAAATTTGTGACTCATGGTACCAACATTCTATGGCAACAGCTACAAAACTTTAGTCACTAGTGCTTAGATTTCGATAGGCAATTTACCGTTGGACTCATACTACCGATTTTTAGTTGTTTAAGTGAGCGCTAGAGGCGCTGTACATTTCCCCATACAAATCGTTTACGCCGTCGCTAGCGAGTACGGTTACGGCTAGATGCCCTGTACTCATGGTAAGGGTATGGTCTGACAGGAAATAAGGAATGCGTTTTTATATTTTCTGCATTCAACTCGTGCACTACGGGTGACGGCTGACAGCCGAACAGAAGGAACTCGCACGAAAATTCCTCGGAGTTCTTATTAAATTGTATTTTCTTGGTGACAAGTGGATAGATGCTACAGGATCATTAGGGAGACTTATCGGGTGGTGTTTCGGCATTTGAAACGTGTGCCTTATTTGCTCGGAAAGCTCAAGTTCTGAAGTAGCGTATTGACTCTAGTTTAGATTGGGGTGTGAATTTGGTTCGGTGAGTTTTATATTTGGCTTGTTTTATTGGAAGTACAGTAGGATTATTTGAATCGTGACCGTTAGACTGGAGCCCACACTCTTCGTGAAGGTTTAGTGGGTACCCAGCAAGGTAGTCGGACAACATCAAAGCCACTGCGGGCTCAGTCAACTTAAGGAGTCATACATTAATCACGTGATGTTTTTTAGCATTTTTAATCCCATGGCCATACGAAGTAAGGTTTAAGATTATACAAAATTATCCCCGGGATTTTTTTACACAAAACCTTTTTAAACAAAAACTTTTTATTACCTGAAATTAAATTTAAAATGCTATATACTGAATGACAACACAAAGAAAAATTAGGGTAATGGCAGGACTCGAACCTGCAACATCAGCATTCCGTGTCTTGCGTTTGCCCGTTTCGCCACATTACCGCTACCATAACCTGCGAATTTTTCAATGTATATAAAAAGAAAAAGTCGAAAATTAAAAAAAAAAGGTTTAATTTTTTTTTCAATAATACAAAACCACTTAAAATGCCAATAGATTTTTGCTCCGCGGCGCCAAACTAACCAAACAAATATGTTTCAAGTGTTCTGGAATACCAAATAGGAGCCCGATGCAATTTCGCCGAATGATGTGACGTTTTGAACAAGTTCCAACTTTGGTATTTTTCATTATGCAACGACGGCGACTATTGGCGTTATCTTGCGTTCACTGAATCATCAGTTACACTTGAGCACTTGACAAATTGGTTTACGCTCACACTCACTCGCAACACAAACGATCCTAACAAGGTTATTTATGTTATGTTATGTTTGTATTTATTTTTTATTGTGTCATACTTATTTTTAGTTTTGACATTTTGTAGACGTATTTCTAGATATTTTAATTTTTTTATTTTGTGCACCTTTTTTCACGATCTTATTGTAAATTTGTTGTTGGACATTCTAAATTTTATGTAATTTTTGATAAGTAATAATGATTTGCGGGTGGTAGGGCCTTGTGCAAGGTCCGTCCGGATCGCTACCACCATCTTGCTCGCTAATCCTGCCGCTAAGCAGCAGTGCTTGCACTGTTGTGTTCCGGCGTGGAGAGCAAGACAGCCGGTGCAATTACAGGCACAAGAGGTATTCCATCTTAGCCCTCTGGGTTGGCAACGTATCTGCAATCTCTTTCGTGTTGCGGGTGTCTATAGGCGCTGATGATCACTTACCATCGAATGGCCCACTTGCTTGTCTTCCTATTTAATAATAATAATAAAACAACGTCCTACATCAGTTGGTCAGTTGACTTACAACTTACAGATACACAGCTTAGCAGTTTTTATATCGTTTGCGTGGTGCTTGGGTACCAGGAAGAAATACACAACATCAAAACTACAATGCCCTTTTCGTCCAGGGTTAAAAATAAAACCCTGGCAAATCACAAACAGCCACATATGATACATACACATATGATAAATGAAGGGTAAAACTAAGCTAGTCGGAGCGCCGTCGAAGTGTCGCGCGCTGATATATGGCGTTCGGGCCCACCTGAGGTCGACAAATGCAGACATCCTTCATACCGAAATATATGGACGTCCATCTGTTACACTGTAGAAAGAACTTTGTACAAGAGAATACGTATTTTTGTAGTACTAACTTAGTTTTAAGGTGCTTTCAGATACAAATTCAAAATTAATGTTATACCAATGACCAATTGTTTAGTTTAGTTAAGTTCAGTCAATATGAAGTTTTTTTTTTATGAAATAGGAAGGCAAACAAGCAAGTGTGTTACCTGATGGTAAGTGTACACCACTGCCTATAGACACCCGCAACATCGAAGAGATTGCAGATACGTTGCCAACCCAGAGGGCTAAGATGGAATACCTCTTGTGCCAGTAATTAGACCGGCTGTCTTGAGGTGTAACTACACGAATTTGTATTAAAATCGTCAAAATAAATATAAATTACCTAAATAAAAATAAAATTAAAAATAAACGGTATTTTCCGATTTTATTTACATACGAGTACATACATAAATACACGTCAGTGTCTCGGAGGGGTAGGCAGAGAACACGGATTTCCTCTTGGTACCATCTTGCATGACATACAACCTTTGCTTCACTTAACTTGATTTTTAAACGTCAAAAATATGAAGAAATTGGTAAAATAAGAAAAACTATGTTTTTGGCTTTTCCTACATTTTTTTATCAAATAGTAAAATAATAGCGAACGAACGCCGCATCGCGGTCCATAAAGCGCTAGTGACGTCACTAACGTATTAATGTATGGAGACAATGCAAAATCTTTTCTTTTGTCAGCTTTTGAATGATCATAATGAAACTTTGTACATTTTTTATCTGGATTCTAATGAATATACCGACTTCAAAACATTTTTTAAATAAATACATACTTATCGTTATCGTTAAACACGCACGAAATAATTTAGGTACAAAATACAAGTGAAAAACGTACAATAATAACTTTAAACTAACATTACCATAGGTAACTACGTACTTATATTTTTTTAAATTACCTTTCCTTTCGTACGTAATAATTACAATTCAAATTTACACGAAATAATACAAAATTAAATTTCAGAAAAACACACTTAAATGAAATATACATTACAACAGAACTAATAAAAAACAATACACAATTAATTCTAAAACGAAAACTACACTACTTTATTTCGTTAGTTTTTTTACAGACTCAATATTGTGACCCTTAAATTTTACGTATAACCTAAAATTTGCGTTAACAGTAGTTATTAACACAGTATTCCCAACATCAATCTTCAATTGAAGAGTTTTAACCTTTTAGCGAATTTCGAAGACATTATACAAAATAAAACAAAAGACTGCTATGATTTGGTAACGAATTAAAAACTACTAAGATACGCAATACAATATCTACCGTCTTTTAGTCTCTTGAGCCTTCTTTGTCTACATACCTTCAAAGTGTACCTAATAATTGCTGAAGGAAAACAAAATTAAACTTTACATCAAACGATGTAAAACGCGTCTATAGCTAAGTCTCAGATTCTTTACAAAGATAAAAGAAAAAGGAAAACCCGGGGACGTATACAATCGTTTAATGAATTCACAATTTGCATACCGACGGGCCAAATAAATACGAAAACATCTACAGCTGGAAATATATTTTAATTGAAACGGAAAAACGAATTCGGTATTGTCGTTTTGATTGCAATTTTGACTGTTTATGTTTTCTGTTCTCTCCGAAATTGAATAGAGGAAATGGAGTGACGAATCCGAGGCAGTCCGCGAAATTGATGAAGGAGACCAAAAACTGGGGCGCAGAAAGTTGACATATTCATGTTTAATAGCATACGATAAACAAATTGAAACAAATTACCTTGCTACTCCGCGAAACCAGTGATGTACGCACGTGCAAAACTGCTGCGTATGTGGACCCATTTTTGAATATGGTCCGATTTAAAAATTCAAATAAATAAATATCTAAATAAATCAATAAAATAGCTGCGCTGCTGCTTTGCACGTGAATACACAACCGACACTAAATAATTTTGCGAAGTAGCGAGGTAATTTGTTCCAATTTTTTTTATGACATATGAACGCAAACAAGAAAGTGGGTCACCTGATGGTAAGTGATTACCACCGCCTATAGACACCCGCAACATCAAGAAGATAGCAGACGCGTTGCCAACCCAGAGGGCTAAGATGGAATACCTCTTGTGCCAGTAATTACACCGGCTGTCTTGCTCTCCATGCCGGAACACAACAGTGCAAGCACTGCTGCTTAGCGGCAGGATTAGCGAGCAAGATGGTGGTAGCAATCCGGACGGATCTTGCACACGGTCCTACCACCCGCAAAATTGTTGTTATGGACCTCCGCAAAGTAACGCTTGAATTTATTAATTGTAGCATTGTAAAACTAATACTTTTGTTTCATATGCTATCCTTTAAAATAATTTTTAATTATTTTAAATATGTCTACGTTTTGACATTGATATCTAGACGAATTGATCTAAGACGGTACCTACATAAAAATATCGTTGGTTTGAATCTCTTATACATTTGAATATTCTGAAAATTTATTTAATGTAGTATGGTGTAGTTTATAGGTCGATCAACTTTAATTAGGTACACTGTACTTCTTGTATTATTATTATTTAGTAATTAGGTATTTTATTTTATTAAAATGTTTTTACAGAATGGATATGGAACTTGTTCTGGAGTAAATCATTTTCATTGAATTTTTTTTTATTTTTTTTATTGTATGATTATTAATGTTTGATTATATTTATTTGTATTATTGTTAATTTATATTTATTTTTATTTTTATGAATGATGTAACAGTATTTGTATTTTTATTATTTTGGGCCTCTGATGCCTGTAATAAAATGATTTGATTTCATTTGATTTTTACTTCATTTTATTTACAGAAATAATGGCAGTATAGTCGACCAAGAAATTGCTTGACCACTTTTGAAACTTATCCCAATGTAATAGGGGAAAAGTGATCAAGCACTTTCTTGTTCGACTATACAAGTACAGACGTTTTACTGCGAACAAAAACGGCGTTTAGGTATAACAAGCATTCTACTTCATTTGCACACGTGGCAGCTCAATTGCGCAGGCCCCAGAGCTGTGGTGCGACGATATTCTTGTGGCTCCGCGAAGTAAGCGGTGCTTGCTGTATTTAAGGTGCAAATATTAAAGAGTACACACAATAAGCGAGCAATTTTGTAATTTAAAGTTTCAATTTTGTATACATGCAAGCATTCCATACAAGAAGTCATCGTTGACATGTGTAATCTAACTTCTCACGCACCGTTCCAAAAACAGTAACAACTTTAACCCGCTACTTTGTTGGCTTGGGATAACCCTCGTTAAAGGTATCCTGTATTTACAAACAAGCACTCAGTTTTATGGCAATAATATTCGTTTGAAGCTTGCGGGAAGAACGGTGTAAGGCCTAAGGCGCCTTTAAGGCCTTAATTATGAACATGCGCAATGAGTCAAACTTGTTCTGTAATCGAGCTCCCCGACTCTTATTATTGAAGTCCTTTGTTCATCTTAAATTAAAGACCAGTCTTAACTTTTTCCTTTAGCAGCTAGTAGAAATGGCCAGTAATTCCCTCAGGCTAACTAATTACAGTGAATACTTTAGTGGGCAGGTATCGTCTGCTTTCAAAAGCGCCCTGAATGCAAGGCTCGTTTAAGCCTTTTAATAAAACACAAGTTCGGTAAGTGCTCTTGAAGATGATTAAAAAGTTTTGATGTAACAAACGGACGAGGCAGCGTACGATCCAGTGTAGAGGAGGGGTCGGAAATGCTGACGTGAATTTGGGTATTTGAAGAGTTTTCGGCGGGAAGAGTCAGTGCCGCGGTCAAACGGAATGATTCCATTTCGGGCGATGTGCTCTCACGTACTCCACTAGTCGTATTAATTAAATGCAAGCCCCTGAGTCCATTTTACGAGCCCCGCCGGAGTGGAACTCGTTTCGTTTATCCTCTTCCACTCATAAGCAATTACTTTGCAGAAACGACTTTCCGAGAGACCCGAACGTGCAAAGAAATTAAGCTGTGCGGATTTTAGGGTTTACAATTTTAATGGAGGTCAGCAATTCAGGTGCGGCCGTCAGGTGTTTTTGACTATTACACAGTTTTCCGGGGCATTAGGTTGCCTTCATCACGGTCGCGTTTGCATTCGTAATAATTTAGATTTATTGTTGAGATAGAGTTTTACATGCCCATCTACACGTTATATAATAATGTCCATCAGAAGGAGAAAATTGTTGCTGGAAAAATACTTTACCATACCATTAATTAACCAAGTTGGTGAGAAACCTTAGCCAGTGACAAAAATAGTTTAGAAAATATTTGGGATATTATAGCACGTGTTAAATTTTTTAATGAATGCTCTATCACTTACCAACACTTGGCGGCTGTCTCGCTCTCCATTCTGAAACACACGATGTAAGCACTGCTGCTTACCGGCTGGACTAATAAGCTAGATGGTTGTAGCGAACTGGTCGAACCGTACACAAGGTCCTACCAATGCAATGTCTGTCCGAATCGCCACCACCACCTTGCCTGCTACGAGTATTCCAGCCGCTAAGCAGGAGTGGTTAAACTGTTGTATTTCGGGATGGAGAGCAAGACAACAGTGAGATTGCTGGCAATCTCACCAATGGCTGGTGTTCTAGCCCCTGAGAATCCCTGAGAACTGCTGAGCCCTTTCTGTTGGCAAGTCATCCAAGTCTTGGCTGTTATATGTATTTAAGTATCTATTTATCTATATGACGGATATACCGTTGTCTAGTACCCAAAGCACAAGCAACTTTAGTTGCTTGCTTTTGGACTAGGTCAATTGGTGTGATATGTCCCAAAATATGTATTTATTTGATTTATTTATTTATCTGCACTCTTACCATCTGGTGACCCATTTGTTCGTTTACCTTCCTATTTTATATTTAAAAAAATTAACTATATGGTGCCTTGGTCCATTTTCTTAAACTATTTTTTTATTTATCTTTTTCTTATTCATGAGTTTACCTGCGATGATCCACTAGATCGAGAAAAACTTTACTCTGCTATTTTATGGACTTATTTATTAGAATTATATAGAATGGCATAGAAACTTTATATATAACTTGGCAGTAAGGAACTATAACCCTTGTCATTTATGGTTTTTAAAAAAGAGAACGTTGTCAACGTTTAGCCGTTAGATGGCGTGATTGTCCTTCTCCAATTCAATGAACATGGCTACTTATTGTGTTTTCTGTTTTTGTATTAATAAATCTTAATACACGTTAGAATTCTTGTTTATTTAGTAAATTCAAGTGGTTATGGGCCCAGGACGCCTGATAACTATTAAACAAAGAGCAAGTTACAATAAAGTACGAGAATTCAGCAAAGAAATTTTGTGCCGGTTTTTAACCTAAAAATGAAAATCAAAAATGGAGGTTGCAAAAATGAATGTTGAAAAATTCGACGGATCTAACATGTGGAAACAATGGAAATTCCAAATAAAGTGTGCTCTACGAGCAAAAGGGCTGGATATTTATCTACCAAAGCCGATTTCGCCAGAAGAAAAATTGGAAAAATGGAATAGAGATGACGGAATGGCAATGTTCATTATTACGTCGGCAATGGATTTAAAACAAATAGCGCTGATTGAAAATTGTGAAACAGCTTTAGAAATAATGACAAAACTCGAATCCATTTACGAACAAAAGTCCGAATTGAATAAAATGATGATACATGAACGTTTCTACCAATATAAAATGTTACCTACAGATGGTATAGCTCAGCATATAGCCAAAGTAGAGAGCCTAGCCAAGCAACTAAAAGAAAGTGGCGAGAACATCAGTGACACTGCGATCATGACTAAAATTTTGAGTACTTTGCCTGCAAAGTATAGATCTCTCCGACAAGCTTGGATGTCGCTCGATCCTGCTAGTCAAACTATATTGAACCTGACAGCGCGGTTACTAGATGAAGAGGCTAGCTTGACTGTAGAAGAGGAAAATGAGACGGCGTTATTGGTAGCAAAACAAAATCCAAGAAGGAAAACTTTTCAGGGATCATCATCATCGGCCAAGAAAGACATAAATGCAAACAAAGCAGAGTCTGATAAGGAGCAGCAGCAGCACCGCTTTCAGTTCTACAACTGTGGGAAAAGAGGTCATTTTGCCAGAGAATGTCGTTCTCCTAAAAAGAACCAAGGCGATAAGAACATGCTTGCCTTTAGTGTAACTAGTTCTGAGTGGAACGCTAACGAAGGTGACAAATGGATTCTGGACAGTGGTGCTTCAGCACACATGTCATATAGAAGAGAATTCTTTCAAGAAATACACTCATATGTGGGATCTCCCCTGAAATTGGGCAACCAACAAGCTTTAGAGGTGCTTGGTCAAGGAACTATTTTGATTGAGAAGTATGTCAGTGGTCAGTGGGAGAAAAGTCTTCTGAAAGATGTTCTCTATGTTCCTGGTTTGAAAAGAAATTTGTTTTCTGAAGGTGTAGTGTCACGAAAAGGCTACAAGATTATTAAAAAGGACAGTGATGCCTTGATATACAAAGACAATGACTTAGTGATGTGTGCGTCATTACAGAATAACAATTTGTATGAACTTCAAATTAAAACAATTGAACATCATGCTTGTAATCTAGTGCAAAAGTCAGATTTGAAAACTTGGCATGAGCGCCTAGGACATTTAAATGTCAAAGAAATACAAAAAATGTGCAAAAATAATGTGATTACTGGTGTGGACATTTCTGAATGTGACAGTTTTGTGTGTGAAGGCTGTGCTTTTGGAAAGCATGCGCGTCAACCATTCAAGAAGTCTAACAGAGGACAGTTACAACCGGGTGATGTGGTATACAGTGATGTGTGCGGACCATTCAGTGAGCTGTCAGTACAAGGTATGAAGTACTTTGTTATCTTCAAGGATGCTGCTACCGGTTTGAGGTATGTGTACTTTCTTAAAAATAAAAGTGATGTACTGTACTATTTTAAGAAATATAATGCCAAAGTCAAAACCAAGTTTATGCATAGTGTTCGAACCCTTCATACAATGGAGGAGAATACAAAAGTAAGGAATTTGATGAGTACCTAGACAGTGAGGGAATTTCTCGTGAATTGACAGCACCATATACTCCTGAGCAGAACGGCCGGTGGTTGCGCCGTGCTGTTGTGGGCCATGAGGTTGGCGGACTCCTTGGGAGCTGGCCGCTAACCATAGATGCCACATGGGCACGGCGCATGCGCGAGTGGTTGCTTAGCGACAAACATCTAGTCGAAAATTAACGTGTCACCGTAAAGAAGTTATCTTTAAATTCCGCTCCGCAACGTGTGTGTATTGTGCATGTACCAAGCTATTGCCCAGCTGGTGCCAGTTTACCCGCGTGTGCCGTGTTTCCTCGCGTGTGGCTTATTCAGAAGGTTCGGCGGCGGACGAGGTAAGTCCGTCTCCTCTAAGCCTTCGCGGCACGGCGCCCAACCATTTGGTCATATCGAACCGGTCAAGAACCAGAGACCTTACATTCGTCGCTCATAATTACGTACATATTCATTTAGTACATTCTACCGCATAAAAAAAACGCACACGTCACCGCATCGCTTTATAGCAAAGTTACTGCTTTCATTCCGCCTCATCATATTCAATTCGCTTTAACATTATCCATTAATCGCATTCTATTTCCATTGTATATTTACATAAATATAATTGTATAAAATTTTATCGGAAAATTTTCCTGTCAATAATTTGACAGACGTAAATTCGATATTGTTTTTTTGGTTTTCTGATCAAACTTTAAACTGTTTTTTTTGATTTGATTTCCTCATCATGGATCCTGGATTGAAATTGAAAATATCGCTCGCAAAGAGAGAAGCCATTTTTGGTCAAATGAACAACTTGTACGAAATTTCCAAATTAGTAAATTTTTCAGAAATGCAAAGTATCCATGAATTCTTAGCAAACACGTCCAACCTTGATAAATTATACACCCAGTTCAACAATATATGTGACGAGGTGAACGGTTTGGAGATGGAAATTAACCCCATATTCTCTCCGAATTTTTCAACATGGTCGGCGTTTGAAACAATATTCTCGTACGTCCAACACGTGCGCTCTAGTGCTTTGGAGAAATGTAAGTCGCCTAGTGGTGAGGTAAAAAATACGGCGTCTAGAAGCGCTGACTTACGTATTAAACTCCCGCCTATAGATATTCCTTGTTTTAATGGACAACCCGAGCATTGGAGCCTTTTCTATGAATCCTTTAAGACTAACATCCAGGATAACCCGCAGCTCAATGACGCTCAACGCGTACACTACCTTGTAGGCAAGTTAAGCGGCAAGGCACTTACAGTGTTTGCAGGGATCGTTCCCAATGGGGAAAATTATCCACTCATATGGAAAGCTCTTGTCACTAAGTACCAAGACAAGAGAGCATTGGGTACAATGTACCTCAGCAAAATTATAGAACTGAAACAAGTTTCCAATACTGCTGCACAGCTGAACGAATTCATAGAACGTTTTTCTGCGTCAATTAACGCACTGAAGCAGCTTAACATTAGTGACCTGTCAGATTTTATATTCATGCACTTTGCTCAAAAGAAGTTAGACTCGCAGTTGGTTCAATCGTTTGAGCTTTCTGTCCGTGATAAGGATATGCCGCTTAGTTCAGAATTAATTGAATTTATTAGACACCAGGTCAAAGTTTTAGAACGGACTACCACGGTCTCGAACTCTCGTTATGGCACCCATAGTACCACTGCTAGTGCGTCACAAGGGAGTAATTATAATATCCGCTCGCGAAACAATTTTCAAAATTCGACTTCGCATTCGTTTGCTGTCACTAACAGTGAGTTAAGTTCAAACTCAAAATGTTTAGTGTGCAATGATAACAATCATAATAACATGTATGAATGTCCGAAATTTAAATCCATGCCAGTTAAGGCGAGGTATGAATTTGTAAAAAATAACAAATATTGTACGAATTGCTTAAGTTTCAAGCATACTAACTCTCGCTGTAATTCATCATCTCGGTGCAAGTTATGCAACCAAAAACATCATTCATTGATTCATTTTGATTCTGTCAAAAATAACGCTCAACTAACCGCTACTACAATTGGAGCGCCCTTACTGCCTGCGCAGTCGTCGTCGACGCACCCGCCCGTTTTTCTGCCGCCCTGCGTGCAGCCGAACTTAGGACAGCCGTCGTCGTCGCAACTGCCGCCGCAGCAATCGCCTACAACGCATCCGCGCGCGCCGGCAGGCCCTGCCTTCGCCAGTGATTCTGTGACGTACGCCTGTCAGACACAGTCAAGAACGCGAGGATGTGAAGTTTTGTTGTCAACTGCCAAAGTTCATGCAGTGACTGAACAGGGGCACCCCTTAATAAGATGCATATTGGACAGTGCGTCCCAAAATCATTTGATAACGACTGCTTGTTGTAAGAAGCTGAAGTTAAATATTAAAATGCTCATGCATTCGACTATTAGAACAGTGGGCTCGTTAGCCACAGATGTTCAAGGTTACGTCTCTCTTAAAATTAAATCGCGCTTTTCGGATGATACTTATGATCTGCAGCTGCTGGTAGTGGACACCATAACCGACAGGTTGCCCACTGCATTAGCAGACACCACCAATATGAACCACCTGATCGGGTTACCATTAGCTGATGATAGTTGGTTTATACCTGGAGAAATAGATGTCATCATAGGAGCACAGCTATTTCCGTACTTACTGCTTGGTGGTCGCGTGTCTCCTGCATCTGAAGATGGTATCGCCGCAACTACCGCGCCTCCTGCACTCGAAACCACTTTTGGCTACGTCGTCATGGGCAGACTACCTACGCTTTCTGCAACGCAAGACACAGCCTGGTCCTTCGGTCCTATCACTAATGATGAGTTAAACAACAATTTAAAACGGTTTTGGGAGCTTGAGGAGCTGCCGGATAAGCAGCTTACCAGCCCTGAAGAGTTCCAGTGCGAAGAGTTGTATAAGACTTCAACTTCCAGGGATTCTGATGGCAGATATTTGGTGGCATTGCCATTCAAGAGCGATCCAGCTACATTAGGTAACTCGTACGTAGTTGCTAAGCGCAGACTTATCTCTTTAGAAAAGAAGTTTCAATTGAGTCCGGAATTGCGCAAGGCTTACAATGATGTCATCCAAGATTATTTAGATAAAGGTTACTTGTCAGAACTGACTGACCCAGCCGTACAAGATGGCTACTTTATTCCGCCACATGCAGTTGTTCGTCTGGACAAGACGACAACTAAAACGCGCATAGTATTGGACGCAAGTGCCAAAACTGACACAGGCATTTCTCTTAATGACTGTCTGCACATTGGTCCTAATCTTCAGGCCGATCTGTTTACGCTTCTTGTAAACTTTCGTTTATTTGAAATAGCGGTTTCTGCAGACATACAGCAGATGTACCTGCGCATTTTGGTACGTGAAGATCATCGCAAGTTTCAGAAAATTGTATTTAGGTTCAGTGATGGAGAACCATTTCGCGTTTTTCAGTTTAATTCAGTCGCATTTGGACTTCGCTCAAGCCCTTATTTGGCCATGCGTACCGTTCGACAATTAGCGAACGATGAACACGAGCGTTTCCCTCAGGCTGCTAATGTAGCAGCTCATGAGCTATATATGGACGATTTGACTACGTCAGTTGCAACTCTGAAGGAAGGAATCCAGCTGTCCAAAGAGTTGATAGACTTGTTTAATTCTGGGGGATTTAAACTTGTAAAATGGGCAAGTAATTCTTCGGAGCTATTAGCAAACGTTCCTGAATCATACCGAGCCGCTATTGAGTTTACCGACAATGACAATTTGAAGGTCCTTGGTCTTAAATGGCTCCCAGTTGCAGACGTTTTCACGTTTTCAACTTCTGCGGCTGACAAAGGATGTTCGAAACGTGCTATACTCTCGACAGTTGCACGCCTGTTCGACATTCTAGGTTTGGTGGCACCAGTCGTACTCTGTGCAAAGTTATTGATTCAAGAGTTATGGCTTACTAAGGTGGGATGGGATGATGAACCCCCCGAACCTATTGTGAAGCAATTCAACCAAATTAAGGACGAACTGCCTCTACTGCAAAAATTGAGAATACCCCGGCATTTGGGTGTAGCTAAAGGTTGCACAGTCAATCTGTTGGCATTCGGTGATGCCAGTCAAAAGGCATATGGCTGCGTCATATATTCGCATGTAATGCATCCAAATGGAAATGTGGAGATAAATATTGTAGCGGCTAAGTCAAGAGTTGCTCCGCTTAAAACTATATCACTAGCTCGTCTCGAGCTATGTGCGGCTCTTCTGCTTTCTGAGTTAGTAAAGCACGTTCATAATTCATATGACAATCGCTATAAGATACAAAATATCTATGCGTTTTCTGACTCAACGATCGCTTTATCGTGGATTCATTCTTCGCCACACCGCTGGCAGCAGTTTGTTGCTAACCGGGTTAACAAGATTCAGGAGAATCTGTCGCCTGATCATTTCTTTCACATCAACGGTGGAGAGAACCCTGGTGATTGTGTGTCGCGAGGTTTACTACCATCGCAAATAGTAGACCATCCGCTGTGGTGGCGAGGCCCTTCTTGGGCACTGTGTCCAGTTCAAGATTGGCCCATTCAGTCCTTCACGCCATTAAAAGGCGAGGATATGCCAGAACTTAAAGGGCCTGTAACTATGGCAACGACTTCTTCTGAAGGATCGTCCCCTCTTTATGAACTTGCGCTACGAGTTTCATCATGGCAAAAGCTATTGCGCATTGTCGTGTATGTTCTACGGTTTCTCAAGAAACTTCCCCAATCGACGTGCATACAAGCATCAGACCTATACATGGCAGAGAAAGCTGTTCTTTGCCGTGTACAGAAGAAACACTTTGAAGTAATCATAGATTGTGTTAAAAAAGGAAAATTACTTCCTCCACTTCTGCGCAAGCTTAATATCTTCATGGATGGAGATTTGCTACGTGTGGGTGGCCGCTTAAAAAATGCGGACATTCCCTATGAAAATCAGCATCCTGTACTACTACCGCGCCGAGATCACGTAGGGAATTTAATCATCGATCATCTTCATCGGATCAACTGTCATACCCGTTCATCGCTACTAATGTCGTTGCTCAGACAGCGTTATTGGGTATTGGCAGCGCGGAACATAATTCGTCAAAGGACTCGTGCATGCAATAATACAAGAGGTTTTCCCCGGTACAGACGGCGTCATAAGAGTCGCGTTAGTCCGTACACAAAATGGGACATTTAAACGCCCAGTTGTTAAATTATGTCCTCTGCCGACGCAATAATTATTGCTTATAATATAGCTTTTAGTTGTCTCTTCGCAAGTGAAGTTTAATTTCTTTCTTGGTATCTAATAAGTTACTTTAGATCCATATTAAGTAGGTCATTCTACTAAGTTAATGTAGTATTGTCACCTAACGCACAAGTTATAGTGTAGATAATCATTTCATTGTTAAGTATGTTAGAAGTTCACTTTCATATATCCATTGCCGTTTATCATTCTTCTGGCTCATCAATGTAAGGTGTTCGGTTGTTGAGACCCATGGTTCTCAAGGCCGGGAGAATGGTTGCGCCGTGCTGTTGTGGGCCATGAGGTTGGCGGACTCCTTGGGAGCTGGCCGCTAACCATAGATGCCACATGGGCACGGCGCATGCGCGAGTGGTTGCTTAGCGACAAACATCTAGTCGAAAATTAACGTGTCACCGTAAAGAAGTTATCTTTAAATTCCGCTCCGCAACGTGTGTGTATTGTGCATGTACCAAGCTATTGCCCAGCTGGTGCCAGTTTACCCGCGTGTGCCGTGTTTCCTCGCGTGTGGCTTATTCAGAAGGTTCGGCGGCGGACGAGGTAAGTCCGTCTCCTCTAAGCCTTCGCGGCACGGCGCCCAACCAGCCGGTCAGAACGAGAAATAAGAACAATTGTAGAAAGCGCTCGTTCTATGCTGTATGCCCGTGATGTGCCTTTAAATCTTTGGGCAGAGGCAGTTAATTGTGCTGTCTATCTATTGAATCGCACATCGTCTACTCAAACACAGAACATTTCACCTTATGAGCTGTGGCATGGAGTCAAACCCAGCTTAGACCACATTAAAATATTTGGTTGCGAAGGTTATGTGCATGTGCCAGACCAACTTAGAACAAAGTTAGATAGTAAAAGCCAGAAACTGATGCTAGTTGGGTATGATCACAATAACTACAAGATGTATAACCCGCAGACAAAAAGAATTACAGTGTCTCGAAATGTGATTTTCAATGAACAGAAAACTCCTGAAATTAGAAGAAATGTTGTTAATTTGTTTGTTGAAGAAGAAATCCAAAATGAACAACAATCTTCAAGGGGGGAAATGCAGGACAGGAATTTATATGTTGAAAATGTGACACAAATAGAACAAAATAGGAATTTATCTGTTGAAAATGTAACACAAATAGAACAAAATGATCAGTCACCACCACCGGTGGAAATAACCTATAATGGTAATACAGAAGGAAGTCCAGTGAGTCTTCAGAGTTTAACGGAAGGAAGTCCAGTCAGTATTCTGAGTTCTGATCGTGGGAATGACAGTGAAGACACCATGTATACAACTAATGACAATGATGAGTCATATGAACCCTCAAGGGACCTAGATTTGAGTAATTTGTCTCCACTGAATGTCACCTTACGCTCGAGAAGAAACTTAGACTTTGAGGCTAATATTTTGGAATTTGATGTACCTGTAGGATACGACCAAGCTGTGAATAGTTCTGAATGTAAGGATTGGCTGGAAGCCATTAATGAAGAATTAAAATCTCATGAAGAGAATGACACATGGAGTTTTGTTGATAAGGATAATCACAGGACCATAACTTCAAAATGGGTGTTTACCATTAAGAGAAACAAAGATGGTGAAATTGAAAGATACAAGGCCAGATTGTGTGCTCGTGGTTTCACACAGGTCAAAGGAATAGACTATGTCGAAACATTCGCTCCTACCACTCGATATGAGTCGATACGGATACTGTTGAGTATCGCTGCTCAGCACAACTGGAACATAAAGCAGCTAGATGTAAAAACCGCATTTTTATATGGTGAGTTGAATGAAGACATTTTCATGGAAGTACCAGATGGAGTGAGAGCACCTCCAGGAAAAGTTTGTAAATTAAACAAGTCCCTCTATGGGTTAAAACAGGCTCCAAGATGTTGGAATAAGAAATTTACAGATTTTTTAAAGAATTTTGGTTTTGTACAATCACAGGCAGATAATTGTGTTTTTACTGGTAATTTCGATGGTGTTAAAGCTCTGCTAATTTTATATGTCGATGACGCATTGATCATGTCTGCTTCCAATACGGTTTTAGATAAAATATTAGATTATCTAAAACAGGGCTTTAAAATCAAAGAATTAGAATTAAACAAATTTGTTGGCCTAGAGATTTCTAGAAGTCAGGACTCTATAAGTATTAGTCAAGAAAAGTATACAGAGCAGATAATTAATAGGTTTGATATGAAAAATGCTCATGCTTGTAGTACACCTGCTGATGTAAATGCTCAGAGCAGCAATGGCACTGATCCAGTACATACTAATTTCCCATACAGAGAAGCTATAGGATCCTTGTTGTTTCTGTCTGTCGCTTCTAGACCAGATATCTCATACTCTGTTAACTTGTTGAGTAGGTATATAAATAACCCAAGCGAAGAGCATGTAGTAAAGCTTAAAAGAATAATTCGATATCTGATAAAAACTAAGCATATGAGTATAGCATATCAAGGGTCAGAAAGCTTAATTGGGTACTCTGATTCAGATTATGCTGGAGACTTAGACTCAAGGAAGTCAACTTCGGGATATGTTTTTTTACTAAATGGAGGGCCCGTCTCTTGGGCCAGTCAAAGGCAACATTGTGTTGCTTTGTCAACAACTGAAGCAGAATTTATGGCTGGGTGTGAGGCAGCCAAGAATCTCCTTTGGTTGAAGCAGTTTTTTAAAGAGATAGATGAATGTCAAAACTGTACAACTTTGTGTATGGACAACCAAAGTGCCATAAAGTTGATATACAATCCTGTGTATCACAAGAAAACTAAGCACATTGATGTGAAGTTTAATTTTATTAGGGAGAAGGTTAGTCAGGGCTTGATTGAAATAAAATATGTTCCAAGTTCTGAACAGTTAGCCGACATATTTACTAAGGCTTTGCCTACTGCTAAGTTTGAGCATATTAGAAGCCACCTGTTATGTTAGGTCTATTGTAGATAGGTACCTAACTTAAATATGTTATTATAGTGTTTGTTTTGCAGGGGTACGGTTAGCAAGTTATGTTTTGTTACAATGTTTACTATGAATAGTAGGTTTCATTTAAAGTTATATATAAATTTAGTGGGAGTATTAGAATTATATAGAATGGCATAGAAACTTTATATATAACTTGGCAGTAAGGAACTATAACCCTTGTCATTTATGGTTTTTAAAAAAGAGAACGTTGTCAACGTTTAGCCGTTAGATGGCGTGATTGTCCTTCTCCAATTCAATGAACATGGCTACTTATTGTGTTTTCTGTTTTTGTATTAATAAATCTTAATACACGTTAGAATTCCTGTTTATTTAGTAAATTCAAGTTTATTGAGTCTATCCTCATTAACTAGGTTTCAATTGTTAACGAGTTTAATTTGTTCTGTGTTATAAGTTTTATGTTGTTAAGAGAAAATATAATTTATTTGCGAAAAACTGACTAACAGAAATAAATCAAAGGCTTTGTAGTATTTAATGTAATTTTAAATTGTTCTGTTGGGAGTAATATTTTATGATTGAATATTCTTTAGTCTGTACTAAAACGACAAGAGAGCGTGAAGATTTCACGGATAATCGTTTTTTTTTTTAAATTTTCAAAACAAAATTATAAATGTAGTAAGTAGTTAACATAAAATTAAGAGTAAAAGTAAAATAGATAACAATAAATAGCACAGTAAGCTTTGAGCATATTGAAATAACTGGCGTAACTTGAAATAAACCAAGAGATGCTGTGGAACTTTTTCACAATAAATGCCGTGCTGCTGATATACCAATGTTGTATCTATTGAGAAAGTCTTTATAGTTATCCTAGAATCTAGAACCGACTACTGTTAATATAATATGTATTATGTTAGTGCAATTTCCAAATAAAACAAAATAGAGATTTTTCCTATATTTCTTAAACTTCTTAAGGTATAGATATATGAAATTCGTAGGTACTTACCTGCTTTGTTTTCGAATCTTTAGGCAATACAATTTTTCTCTGTTTGTTGTTGTTTTTAGGGTTTTGCAGTAAATAAGGAATTTACTTTTAGTTATAAAGTTAAAAGTTAAAGTTATAAAGTTTCGCCATGTCCGTCCGCACTTACGGCCGTCCGTCCACAGCTTAGCTCAGAGACACTTAGGTACTAGAAAGCTGTAATTTTGCATGGATATACAATATAAGACTGTGTTTGTATGTCGGATTACTTGTCTATTGTTGGGTTAAGATTATTTAAGCGGAGACCCTTACAAGTTTTCAAGTAACTATAGTTGAATATTGCCCGCTACAAACAACTTGTAACCGTTAAAAATAAGAATAGTTGTTTGTACAACCAAATAGTTCGTTGTTCCAACCAAAAAAATTCGGGAATTCCCGGTTAGTGTATAGTCGACCAAGTAATTGCTTGACCACTTTTGAACCTTATCCCTTTGTAATACGGTCGAAAAGTGGTCAAGCAATTTCTTTGTCGACTATACATTCTAGTAATATCGCTAAATACTTTTTCCCGTATACTTCTTGACTGTCAGAAGCCCTAGGAACTTGTAATATAATTGTAACCTCTTTCACTTCTTCATCAACTACAGCGTTCCTTCAACACAAAGCGACGGAACAGCTTGAAACGGAAATCCTTACTGAATTCAACAGTATCACTTAAACTTCGTTCAGATAATAGCGAACAAACTTTTTACGACTGCCGATTAGAGTGAGGCAACTTGGATTTGGAATAAAATAGAAAGGAAAATACCTACTTACGAAAATTGCTGCAAGTTACCCGTTGCTAAAGTGTAGGTGCTCGTAAAGTTGCAAATGTTAAAAGTGAAAAACAAATGACGATAAAGTGATGTGACGTGGACGTGTAATAATATTGATCTAGGTCTCCATAGACGAACTGCTTGAGCAGTCGAGACCAGCTGTACGAGAGCAGTCGTGTTGCGGTTGGAGTCGAGCGAACGCGGGTTTTGTATTGAAACTGCAGATGGCCGCACCAGTGACCGCTTTAAGCTGAAGGCACAGACTGCTACGAGTCTACCCAAGTAGCACAGTTCCTCTATAGTCATTGTATAGTGGCTGTATAAAAGCGGCAACATATATACAGCTACTATACAGCTATTAAAGCACTTGTAAGCTATTCGGGTATGGAGGTCCTCAAATTACTATTTAACAAATTAATTTCGTAATTTATACCTTCCAAGTGAAAGGTACCTAAATATTTTAGAAAAGGTTGAATCTATTTTAAAACCAACATTAGTCAAACAGCAGCCTAAGAAATGCCATATGTATATGGAATTATAAAAACCACAGCCAAATATTTAATGTTACCTTCGCAATTTCTTATTTCTGCTCGCAAAGATTTCACAGTTCATTGAGTAGTTAGAACAAGTGTATAAATAGTTTTGTTGCCTACTCAATAACTCATTCTAATATGACCGCCAAAGTTTAAATTATTGTTCCGTCCGGCTCTGTCTAACTTGTGTCATAAGAAAGAGACGCACTGAGAGATAAAATAAATGTGGGCGGTCAGGTTAGGGTCACAGGGTTAACAATGCGCCAGTAATCCTTGTGAAGTTAAAAGCGTTCTTCAGGTACCGAATAGACACAATCACGATAACTGCTAGGCGAGTCAAGTACCGGTTTGCCAGCCACATGACATTAGGTAAATCTTTTTATCTTTAAGTAGTATAAATTTGGATCTTCTTCTTCTTTTTATCTTTTTTAAACAGAAAATGTATGGATGACCAGAGATCTACGGATCCAGGGTCTACGCAACACAAAAGCAATAGCAAGTGGTCTATGATAGCAGAAAGTTTGAGGCCCTCTGATATAGTGTTCAACATGAGAAACGCCAAATGATACTTTTCATATTTGGTACTATGCGCCGAAAGGATAGTAATGTGGTTGGAATTTAAGACACGCCGGCAAATAACGTTCAAAGTAAGTAGGGTGTTTGTATAGAGAATTGGAGGTAAAACTTCAACGTTTTCCATATACCAAAGTTTGGCTCGGCGCTAACTTTGTGCATCTAGCAAAGAGTGTCTGCAAAAGAATTTTGTGTGTGCACTTCGCTGCAATCGAGTTCTCTGAGGATTGAGTTCCGTATGAAACGAGGGTAAAAGCTTTTCGATTCAAATATGCGGGTGCCCTTTACTTGGCAGTTAGGGTGGTGCCGGGTCTGCACCGCTGCACATGTGGACGACTGAACTGAGAACGTTTTGTCATAGGTTACTTGCATTTTCCTTTTGTTATACCACAAATATGTCATAAATATGGCTCGCCTGATGGTAAGCAATACTACAGCCTATAGACGTACAGGCATAGATGTTGATATATCTCGCGCCTTGCGGACCCTTACAGCATTTTTTTATCTCCTTATTGCCCCTGATGCTGGAAAAACATGAATAGGCTGCTTATTCCATGACCTAAGTGGTCCTTCGAATAAACGTTTCTGCACCTTTTCTCAAGTTATATTATGCCTATTTCTGAAACGACATTAATCTAACATTACTAATGGTTTTGTATGAGAACACACTACGGTCAATGCGCGTAACTTCAACCCTCGTGTGACTATGAACCCTAAATAAGACAAATATACTCGTATTGCGGCAAAACGTTTTGCACAACCTTTTTTGATTGCTTGTAATATTTTTTTTTTGTGTACATAACCTTCCTTGTAATTCTTTTGATTTCTGTTGTATACTTTGGCAATAAAGAGTTTTTAATTTAATTTAATTTAATTTAATTTAATTTTTTGTATCGTTCGAAAAACGGGCATTGCATCTCGGGGGTGAAAAAAGGGTACATTCATACACCAATTTCAAGGAAATTTCGGCAATTGTGATTTCGGGTAAAAAAATTGTTTCAGTGATACAGCTTTACATTTGTACTGGATGGCAATATGGCTCGTCGATGTCGAGTTGCACTAATGGAGGACGATCCCCAGTTTAAAGAATTAAGTGAGCATCCAATAACTGTAATTATGAAATGATCCCAGCACTGATTGCCTTTCGTCTGCTGCCTTAACCCTGCGTAAAATTAATCAATTTAAAATTGGAATAAATTAAAACTCAACGGGTGCCGCGCCGAGGGCAAATGATCGAAAATGTAAACACTGACGAAATAAATCACTGCGCAATTTTGTTTTGATGCCTCGCGTATCATTATTTATGATGAAACTTTATTCTGAGCTTAACGGACGAATACCGTTCAACCGTACATTTTTAAACAACGAATGAATTAGTCATTTACGTTAACGGTAACATTAAATGCATAGTAACTTACGAGTATAATATCTTTATATTTCACCTACGTTTGTTAGTTCATTGGCAAGTGCATGATGTGCGTGATTGCTCATTTTAGAACGTCAGTACACAAAGTGATGAAGCGTTTACCCTTAATTATGTATATCCGCGGCTTCGCCCGGGTAATATTACTTCCTAAGCATTTTCCGGGATAGAAATGGATACGTTTTATTCAACCGAAAATACGTGATTGAGTGACAAACATCATTACTTTCGCATTTTTTATATTTAGCGCTTATATACCAGCCTGGTGTTTAACTTACTTACTTATTTTAATACATATTCATTAGATTAAATTTAAAATGAGCATATAAAAACAAAATGAGAGGAAGGTAAACCGAGGAACAATAAGGTACAATACACTTCCTTGATCAACACATAAGTCAATTAAAAAAAATAATTTATATCGCCAATAAAATGACATGATAGAGCAGCTAAAGGTGAATGGGCATTTTTGTATGGGCGCTGTCCCAACCCTTGTATACAATAGTGAGTAGTATGGACGTGTAGTACTCGGTGTAAGGATCATCATAGGCTATGTTTCGAAGACCAGGTGTCTGCAGCATTAATCATTGTTTTGTATGAAAAAAAAAAAAAAACACCAAATTAGACCTATGCTCACATTACGTTTTTTACTTCTAGTGGCCTCAGTAATGCGTGGTTAAAATCTTTCGGCTATATCTCGAAAATGATTTTACAGATACTTTTCATACAACTGCTAGTACAAAGTGAGGTATAAAATGGGCTGTAGCTTTTTCCCTGCAAACATCTCGGTTTTGCTGTCATATAAAAAAATTAAGCTCTTATTGAGAGCTTTCTAATAAGATATAGCACAACTGTATACAGCACTTGGGACAATTTGCCCATTCTCCTTTTTCGAGATAGAATCAAGTCTCAAAGCCATATACAACCAAATTTATTCTTAGCAATCCATTTTAAAATACCCTGTGTGTTTTCATTTTTTGTTTACTTGTGTGAATCAATAAAGAGTATTTATTATCGTTGTTATCTTCCGCAATTCCGGGGTGCCTACCAACAAATCCATAAATTCACTTAAGATCACGTTTTTCTCAAAGAGTAAGAGGAAACTTTCTATCTACGTGCTGCAATTGCACAACATAACCTTAAAAGCCTGTTTGTCTATTTTTAGTCAGAACATTGGCAATGCAATTTTCTGTGTAACCCAGAGAGGCGCAAATTGGGTTCAAAATTCACTTGTGAAACGCGATTTGAGGCAGCGTTGGAACGGGCGTGAACAAAGAGCCTTAAATGAATTAATTTGATTGCCTACAATCCTACATGATCCCGGCTCGCGAGCCTTTGCGTCACGTGCTACCAACTATTTTACAAATGGTGGCTTGTTTACGACATAAAATATTACTGTCTTCGTCTCCCTCATTGGCAAATGAATCCGGCGGTGGGCGCAGCAGCATTGGAAATGTTGGACGCTATGTGGGACATTTGTTTGATGTTGGTTTACTAGTTTTGTTGAGGCTATTGTGGTGTTGTTGGTCGTTAAAATGCATGTATGTACTTTGAATGTTAAAACAGTTCGATTACCTAAAATGTGCCACTCGACGTTAATCGATAAAGACCGTTTTTTGGGTCATTACATGATTTTTGTCTTTATATCCAAGAGAAGCAATGTACTGCGCTTAATATTTATCTCTTCTTTACCTCTACATAGTATAATGTAAAGTCATCATCAATTCCTGTCTGTTTTAAGTCCTTATAGTGTATGTTCAGCTGCCTTCTCCTCCTTCTAAACCACGTTACGGATTTTGATGTGGTTTTGACTGTCATTTAGAGATTTTTAGTCATTTTGTCATTTAGATTGTATCATATTTGATCATATAGTATCATGAAGATTGTAGTTAGGGAGCAAATTGCGTTCAAATTCACTTTTAAAGAATAAACCCTTTCCATTGGGGCGAGGTGTAAGACATTTGAAATAACGAGCCGGCCATTGTTAAGTGCAGTAAAAGGACCATTGTTCCGCGGATTGTTTAAAAAAATGAGCACAATTCTATCCGTGGGTCAGACGCCGGCCGTTCGCGGCGTCAGGGCAGGTGAATAAATATAAACAAAAAGCGTAACATCCCGATTGTATCTGCGGGTGATTTAGAAACATTCGGGCTTGGAACAAAAGCGTTTATTCGTCGGCCACAAAGCCGCCCCACGCATAAATAACCCGAACTACGCTGCCCAAACACTGCCTTACTTATATTTCAATGTACGACCCACTCCTGCAAATGGTTACAATTACAAATTACTCTATAACTTTGGCGGTAACGTACTAATTGATGTTTTTTGGTAACTTGTAGAGTTGAGGGCAAAGCTAGTGTTCGAAGTGCGATATTTGTTTACAGAAGTGTCTGAGAAGGATGTCTACGATTTATAAACGAAGTGGGTAACCTAATGGTCAGTGATCACCACCGCCTATTGACACCCGCAACACCAAGGAGATTACAAATGCGTTAGCAACCCAGAAGTCTGAGATGGAATACCTCTTGTGCCAATAACACTGGCTGTCTTGCTCTCAACGCCGGAACAAAACAGTGCAAAACACTGCTGCTTTGCGGCTGGATAAGCGAGCAAGATAGTGGCAGCTACCTTGCACAAGGTCCTACCACCCGCAGCCGCATGTTATTTTTACATCTTAAATATTAAAAAAAGTTAACAATTTAACACAGTAGGTGTACAATATCTGGAGTCAGGGATCGCCAATACAAGTCGGGATCACTTCCAAACATCCCTGTCCAAGATATAGTAATAGATTTTATAATACGCCCGAGAAATTAATGAACGACTTCTTGACAATGGATTTGAACTTTGTATAATTTTGTTCAGTTATATTTTTTGGAGTTTTATTGTAAAATCTTACGCAATTTTCCACTTGTAATTGAAGTGGTTAAAGGTGAACTTATCCCTTACACGAATCTCTTCCAGCTAACCTGTGAGCAAAAGAGATAAACGAGATAAATGGACACACAAGGACACGCGGAAACGAGCACAACATTGGGCAATTTAATTACATCATCGTCATTATACAGCCTGCACACGTCAACTGCTGAACATAGATTTTAGAATATAAATAATAATACTGAACATTTATTTATATTGTAAACATTATCTAAACTTATCTAAAAAAAACTTCCTCTAGGTGATTCCGCGGGGCATAGCTAGTTCAAATGAAGTCCGAGCTTATCTTAAGAGCTCTTCAGTTAGTCGTGAGAAGATCTAATTTTGCTTAAATTAATTTTGCACTTGTGTTGCTCGAGAAATCTGTTGTACTCGGATTTTAAGTGTTTCTTAGCCATTAATCGCAAAAAAGTCTTGGTTAACTAAAGTAAAACTAATTTGGGCAAACTAATTGGCGAGTGCCGTCCGTACGAAATCCCTATCTTTACATAGTATGAGACAAGTGGCTATCCGCTTGTCTATACTCATATATTTGGCTGCATACTTCCTTATAAATAAATGTCCATATTCTCTCCAGGAATACATGGAATATTAGCATAAAAATGTTTCACTATTATAGTTCGTAAAATATTATATTAAGTATTAAAAACAGTCAGTAAATATTAAGTTAATTATAGAACAAGTGTATTAAGTAAGCAAAAACAATTAATAACTGGTGTTATTAAACAATTTATATATGTGTACATACCTTAAATAAGTTGCTTTACCCTAGTAGGGTCCATGTTTGTACTGGCTTATGATAAGAACATCTTTGTAAATACCATGGTTGCAAGAAATAAATGAATTTGAATATGATACAATTTCACTGTCCTTTAGATATTTTTTTACTTGTGCTATTTATTGTTATCTATTTTTTCTCTAATTCTTAATCTTTATGTAAAGTAAATGCTTACTACAGGCTGTATATTGCTCTATCTTGTTTTGAAAAGTGAAAAAATATCTTAGTGATAAGCTGAGTGTCTTAATCTTGCATTTTATAAAGCGCTAGATCTTGATGATGCCTCGTATAGAGGCGAAACGCGTGTCGATCGTGTAGTTTTAGTGTTTAGTGGTGGTGTGTAGTTGAGTCTGTGTGATATATGTTGTTTCGTGAGGAACCGGAGGAGGGTGGGTTTTTGCATGAACATATATATGTCGCACAGACGCAACTATTTTGAATGAGCCCGGCACTGGTTTCGCGGAGTAGCAAGGTAATTTGTTCCAGTTTGTTGATATGGACCTCCGCAAAGTAATGCCTGAATACATGAATTATTGAAAAGACTTCCCCTTTTCATCTCTAATAAAGAAAACTCAATTCGGTCAGTAGAACTTCGATCCGGATTCCCTACAATGCTGACGGCACCTTTTACTACTGGATAGTGAATTAATAACCGGGTGCCCGGGTAATTAAACCCGACTACAGCCGGATAGGACGGCTCCACTCCACTTGGATCCGTAAAACATGATTTCGGTTTTTAAAAAGTGAAGGCTGTAATGATTTTCTTTGTTATTTTTGTGTATGATTTTTTAACGTGGTATTTTTCAATGCACGTTTTATGATAAAGGTTAGGTATGTTTTATTTTTTGTGGTTGTTGTACAGATCGAAAAATTCTTTAATCTCTTAGAGATAATGGGTCAAAATCATAGTAATAAAATAACAAAAGTTGTCCTCGGGCCAAAAGTTAACTTAGGTACAATTTATATTTTCTTTGATTCAATTGTTTTTTTAAAACGCTACAAGTCGCTAGTAGGAAATTATTTAGTTCAAGATTATTTATAAAGTTAGGTATACCGAGATTGAATTGACAGGTAGTCGGTACGGTTTTTCTAGCACAGGGGTTACATACTCGTACGTTAGATAGCAGTTGGTCGAATTAAATATTCTGACCTGCTAAATCTAGGATCATAGTCAAATCTTACCCAGACAAGCGTTAGAAGAATGTTGAATGATGATTGTATTGACGTTACTAATTTGGGAAATGACAAAAAAATATGGGATAAAAATGTCAATTTAGATTTAAAAATATTTGATATTTAGATTTTGGATTCGAAAGCAGAATGCTGTCCGCAAGTGGAACTATTCAAACACACAATGATCTCAGATAGTTCGATAGCATTCGAGGCTCTTGTAAAATAAGACCTACTTGAGTCAGAGAACAAAGAATCTACTTTATCGCCTAATTTAAACCGGTTTATTTGTTTGTTTCTTGTAAGAAGAATTACAGTACAATACAATATGCTTTATTGAATACCACATTACAATTTGACAGAATTACAGATCGATCTTAAATATAGGTATCCAAAAGGCGGTCTTATCGCTTGAGAACGATCTCTTCCAGACAACCTTTGGATAGAGATAGAAATTAAAACTAAGATGACAAGGTGGTGGTAGGTGGTGCAGAAATAAACAAAACAGTGAAACTTAATTATACAAAATAATAATATACATAATATTTATATGTATGTGAATTATTTACTCTAGTATAGTCGACCAAGTAATTGCTTGACCACTTTTGAACCTTATCCCTTTGTAATACGGTCGAAAAGTGGTCAAGCAATTTCTTGGTCGACTATACAACAAAAATGACGAGAAGTAGGTATTATAAGACCTGAATAGAAGCGCTTGAGTCTTCAAAAGAGTAATCGCTAATAACTATATAACAATTGTATTTTGACAATCACTGTGAAATATCATTATGATTTTTTTGTGATAAGGTTAGCCCAGTATTTAAATTGGCATCGACAGGCAGGGCTTTTCTTTTTTTATGAAATAGGAAGGCAAACAAGCAAGTGGGTCACCTGATGGTAAGTGGTTACCACCGCCTATAGACACCCGCAACAACAAAGAGATTGCAGATGCGTTGCTAACCCAGAGGGCTAAGATGGAATACCCCTTGTGCCAGTAATTGCATCGGCTGTCTTGCTCTCCACGCCGGAACACAACAGTGCAAGCACTGCTGCTTAGCGGCAGGATTAGCGAGCAAGATGATGGTAGCGATCCGGACGGACCTTGCCCAAGGCCCTACTACCCGCAAAGGATTAATCTTAGTTTATGCAATAATTTAAATGAATATTGTAGATTAAGCGAGGTTTCGTTGAGGGATAAGAGATAAATAAATCATCGTGTCATAATACGTTATACCTATCATATTCGACTAGGATTGTGCAAGTTACAGAACATTCCCAAAAAATTTGGGAAATATTCTCGAGAAATTATCGAATACAGTTTTCGAGAACATAATATTATGATAGGATTAAGAATGTTCTGTTTTCATTAAAAAAATAAGAATATTCTTAGAAGTTACCGAGAACTTCTCACACATTTCACAATTTGAGAAGTTTCCTTTTGGGACAATGCTATTCGTCATTTGTCCGGTCTCATGTATTTGCTTCTGAAAGAGAGCCGCCGGCAACGCTCTCGGTTCAATTAGAGACGCGCTCAGCTCGCCGAGCCGGACGACGACAGCTATGGTATTATTGCATCGATATAAAAAGACAATAGATCTGCTTTCTTGTTCGGATTGTTACAAGCCACGCATCACCACTTTGCGACGGGGTGAAGTAAGTGAAGAGGGGCTTTCAATATTTAGCCATTGGTTCAACTTTGAATCTTATCGTAAGTAAATAAAGTGCTTCTAAGTTTTCTAACTCGCAGCGACACAGGCGTCGGATAGCAGAACTAAAAATATGACGCCAATGTAAAGCGTACAAAACGCAGAGCTGTTTACTTGACAATTGGCACATACAGTTTTATTTAGGCTATCCAACATAGTCTACCAAATAGACTATGGTCGGCTACTCTGCCACTGCGTTGCACACAGTTCTATAGTTTTCTCATTTCGATGTATTATTGTCAATATTAAAGAGATGAAAAGTGAACTAAATAGAGCATTAGATCATTTAATCAATTATTTATTTATCTGGTGCCAGTTACTTCACCATCTATAAGTATGTATATTTTCTTTAATTATATTATTACTTGCGTTATGTACCAACTTTCAATAACCACAGGTAGATACTAGATAGGAAATAATAGGTAGATACTGTATAATTTTGTAATTGAAAGAATAAGAAAAAAAAATAAAGATCTGAGTTCCTTTCGGCGCTTTATCTCAGCAGAATCTCTCATCTTTCATTTTCCAAAGCGCTAGTAAAATCAGAATGGTAAAAAAGTTTATGCAGCCTAATTGTAAAATAAATTTTCCATTTTCATTTTCAATCCGCTTAAGATCAAAGTCAATATTGAGCGGTAACCATCGAAAACAACACACAGCACAATGAGTAATTCCCCCTTTGTGTTCAATTCGAAATTGGGGAAGAAACTGTATTCAAAACAGAACAAGCCCCACTGTTGCAGTTGGAATTTTTATTAAATCTCTGATACGTGAAGTACACACGTCGGGATGCCAGATTTGAATATGACTGTATTCGACGACTCTTCTGATTCCAATATTGTTCATAATGCTCGATGTGATTTGATTTACCCCAAGGACCGTGTTGTTGACTGTAATAGGTACAGGAACACTTATTGCTTTTGAGTAGCAAGTAGGGTTATGACAACGTAATAACTGCATTACAATTGAAATTTTATTGCCTTTAGATGGTAATAGAAATACGATACAGTATTAATAATGCGTAGAAACGTGTTTTTTGTGTGATGAACGAAGCAGGGATTGTATTATGTGATGGGAGTAATAACCGACTTTTATCTAAAAAGTAAATATTTATAAGTTAATTTTGTCCATATCGGGGTGAAATTTCTGCCTAAAAATGAGTTTATAAGACATAGATAATGGACTCAGTTTTACCGGAACGGAATTATTATAGTACTTACCTATATTGTGTGTGATGTATTGTGAAATAATAATTATTAACATTTTTAGGTATTACAGACACAAATATAACATAACAGATGGTACCACATAATAATACCGTGAATATAAATGAAACAGTGTTGAAACTGCGAAGCACGAGACACAATTATAATTGAAATAGAGAAATAAATACACAGATTTCAATAAAGGTAGTAATTTTATAAAGACACACAGCACAAAAATAAAAAACAAAAAAAAAACAATTTAGTGTACTAAATAAAAATAAAAATACCCTAGGAATATGCTCTATTAATTAGGTATAACGATTAAGAGCAGATTTTAAAACTGAAACCCAACGTTTTTTCAGGAAGTTCTTATCAATGTTCAATCAAAATTGATTTATTTATTGGTATAATACTTTATTAGACGTCGTGGGAAGCGACCACATTTAACTTTGCATTTATATTAAAGAGAAGGGTCCCACTACACTTTTTTAATTCCTGTCTTGTAGTCTAATGCTGTGTCGCACGTTCAACAGTAATAAACAACAGGAACAAACACTTGGCTTCAAGTCTATTAACCGCCTCTTCTGTATCGTACACGCCAAACGTTCTACAATACAATACATTCCATTTAGCACGAATCTTTTCAATACGCGTTAACTTGCTAGGTAACTCAGTGCGTCTCTTTCTAACTAGCACAGTAGGCAAGAGATGCACTGAGTTACTTAATTAACGCGTATCGAGAAGATTTGTGCTAGGTGCACAGTGGAGTGGCCGTAACACGACTGGCCAAGTTAAATTCATCTGATGTTATCTCTATATGCGTTCCTTTCTTATGACACTAGATGCATAGAGACGTAGGGAGGGATGTTAGGGCAACTGATTATTTCATTCGTGATTTGTTTAACCTTTTAAACACCAATAACGCTTAAAGGTGTCGCGAGCTGTCGTGAGGTGTCGCCATCGACACATACAGTTGACCGATGACATAGTGCAAAAGCGACCATATATGTTTAAACTTTAAATTCGCGTTTGACATCATGTCGATCTGGCGTGTTGGTGACAATTTTTGTTTCCATTCTTGGCGGTGAAAAGTTAGGTTAAGTGTATGATCTAGCAGTTTCGCTAAAGCAAAAAACAAAAACAAATCTTGCTAGAAAATGTAATGTTACTAGTACGCCGTAGACATATTTTTCTGTACAAACACATTACTACAAAATATGCACATTTTTCTTTCAAGTTTTTTTACCTGTACCCTTATTTGTAAACAGCCAAGACGCTCCCAGACATGTCGGATGCAGCTCATGAATATTCACACATCGCTGTACGATACTACTATCAAGGACACAGCAACAAACAACATCAAACGTTGGCTGACTGTGTAACACACGATTCTATTTCCTATTGAGTAAAAAATAGCAGGATGATTTGGACGCGGGCAGATCGGAAGTTGTGGAAGTCTCGTGGAGAAGTCTTTTGCCTTTGTTATTGAAAAAAAAAGCTGGTTTCCAATACTACGTCGGAGTTTTGTTTAGAGGCGAGTAATTTCGGTTCATGCCAGATTCACCTCGAGCTAAAACGATGTCAAATTCTTTAGAAATCGATAATTTTTGGCGTATGTCGAATGTAATGCTTAGGTAAGATAAATCTCGTTTGACCCCAGATTTGGGCTACTGAACTTTTATTATATGTTCTTGCGAATGAGATTGACGTGTTTTGCGTTCGCATTTGAAGTGAAATAAAACTGTATAGAACTCACTAAAGTAATTTGTGGCAGTAAACCAGTAGAAAATACCTATTTTTTATTGGTCTTTTACTTTAAGGTTGTGAAATAAGAAAATCACGAGACCAGATGTAGGTATTACATGCCTTTAAATTCAACGGTAAGTGATGCCAAAGTAAACGGAACACACATCCTAACTCTAAGCCGCGTAAATGAGTGAAACGGAACGCAAACGACGGCAGCCGCTAAGACTTGCCTAAGTCCAATCCATCATTATGATTCCGTGAAACGGAACGTGGCCCCACCTGTGCTCGCCTCGCATAGAAATAACCACGTAAACCTGACAAATTGCACCACATTCATATTGGTAGCGAGTGCTGTGAAGCTACGGTGTGAAAAAAACGCGCGAAAAACTTAGGATTTTGCGGGTTTTGGGGCGAGACCTTTTGACGCAATTATGGCCTGGCTCTCACTTTTTGTTCGACCGTAGAACAAGCTGATTTGAGGGAATATGTTACAAGGGAAGTCCAAACCTTTCTCTGTATTTTATAGCATAGTCTCATGAATACTCTCCATTTATTTAGACTGTGAAATAAGAAAAAACAATTACGTTATGGTCACGAGTCGAGTGAGCTGGATAAGTGGCTCATACCATTTCTAGTTATTCAGCTAAAGGCTTTAAACTTACAGATTAAGACTGGATGATGATGTAATTTATGTATTCTCGGAAGATTTATCTCATTATAGTACTGCATTAACTTAACTTTACACTAAATTACTTTTTAAAGTTAACCCAATATCTATTGCTGCTGCTTTTTACGACGCAGGCTGTAAGCACTTCTACTACAGAGTTTTTTAGTACGAATTTCAGAATTTTTTTACATTTAAAGAGAGTAATTTAGACATTTAGTAATTTTAGGTAGGTAATTTAAACAATACGTTACAAAATCATTCCGAGGAATATAGTTTCTCCTACTTTAAATGTACCTACCAGTTTATTGACATGTTTATATAGCGAAAACAAGCTTTCAATGAGAATTATCTTAAGTTTCATCGCCCGTAATTGCCGATTTAAAATAAAGAGATTAAGTCGATTGGAGATTTCTAAAGATCATTAGGCAAATGAGAGATTTGAGAGCAAATATTATTAAATTAGTATCAAACAATGTTTGACCGACTTCATTCACCGCTTATTCGACTTTTGTATACCGGATGTAAAAGCACAGCGTTAAATTAAAGTATTATGTAATTTTGATGCATACGTTTTTTATTGGGCTTGTTCAAGTTGGCAACCGTTTTGTATGGTGGCCTGACCAAGCCCAGTTCTTTGCATGTTATTAATGACGGTTATCACACGGCGGCTTATCACTTTAAGTACGGTCCTGGTAGGTACAGTGTGAAAATCCCAAGACAGATGGCCAAAACTATTGGGCCTACCCACCAAAGTTTGCAGGGAAATGAGCATTTTGCCTGAGTAATGGATTGGCGCGCGTTCAAAAATATGCGATCGCATGTCGAAATCGCGAAGAGAATGCCTATTTTCCTTACCCTTTCGCTAACCTGGGATTACCTTTTAGTCTAATTGTAGTTAATGACTTTTTAAGGAACTAAAAAACCTGCGCTAATTTGTGTATGAGTAGCAACTTAAAGAAAGTTTTTGGTCCCGTGTTTAAAGTGCACGTTACAAAATAAAACATGAAAGATTTTTTTTATTATATCGACACTAGAAAATAAAAGTATAATAAATGATTAACGCATTGAGAACCCAAAGAAAAATCTGGGTCACCTGGCAGAACACAATAATCAGCAAACTTTGAATTTAATAAGTAAGTTAGTTTAGTTTATTCAGTCTGTATAAATTTACATTATAAATTGCATGTTAATAAGTTGAGTTTAAATAAAAAAAGTTGTATCAACTCAATACTCCATATTTACTCAATAATGTCACTTTTTGATGTCGTCTTATGAATTAAATATGCATTCAGAGATGAAGTATTAGTTATGCCAGTATAATGTGTTATAAATAGTATTTTGTGAACTCATAATAATTATTATTGACTGGATATCTATTGTGCATTTGAAGCTAAACACATTTTCTTTCTCAGTCATTGACCATCCACTGCTGGATATGGGCCTTCTCGCGTTGCCGCCACACCTCTTGTCTGGAGAGTAATTCTCTAAGCGTACCAGCGACGAGCTCGACGCTGAGGCAGCACCCTGTCTTGCTCTATCACGCTAGCTTGAGTGAGCGAGAGAAGGCTATACCTTGACGTCGAGTCCGACGCAGTTTCGCTTAGATAGTAAATAAGAGTGATGTTTTTGGCAAGTGAGAATAAAGTGAGATCCATTTTCCCCAATCGCGTGGGTGATGTCATCCGTCCACCGCGCAGGCTTACGTTTAAAGGCTCTACTCGGTGTTTAAAGATGTAATCCTTTGAGAAAATGCATGAATACCTCTATTTTATATCCTTGGTATATACGAGAAATGTGTTGCAAAAGGATCACCGGATTTAATTCAGTCCATGGCTGCACTTTCTTAATAAAATTGGAAATATTTGCAATGCAGATCCATCTCAGACTCTCCGAGATTACTTTAGTCGTCTGTTGAAATAACTTTCAAACCGAAATCACTGCCATTTTCTTATAAATATGTAATGTGTTCGAAAAAACTTGACTTCATCTTTCAGTTTCGTGCTCGATTGAACTCATTCTTATTTGCTGAGTGGAATATTGGGTAGGGCTTTGATTAAACTAAAAAGAAAATAAATCTTCATCCTACAATGGGTACGATCTTAGAAAACAGATCCCAATAAAGTCATGTTCCGTGTCTACATGTTGTTTTATACAACATTTATGGGCTAATAATTGCCATTGACTGTAATATTTTAAAGCAAACATAGTTTAAATTACTCAATTATTAGCCCCTTTCTTATCAAACTGTTCTTGCCCAGAATTTGCTTAGCTGCAAATTATTTGGACCGAGAAACCCAGTATTGGCTAGGATATTCCTTTCGTTGGTATATTAGGCTTTATATAGATTTTCAACAATAGTGGGAATTCAAATATTTCAGTACTTAAAACGGCAATTATCAACTTTAAAGTTAAATCTCAAATCAATTATTGATTGCATTTATACTCTAATTTTTATTCCGAGCTTGTGATATTAAATTGATGGTTCTCAGTTATTAAATTGTCGATTTAGCTATTAAAAACTATAACGTGCCGGCTTTTTCAGCGATATCGCAGGAATTCAAGCCCGCGGCGGAATTATAATTAACTAGCGAACTCTTGTAAGGAGCGAGTTTCCAGAAACGGAACGGCTATTGTTTTTAATGAATTCGTAACTTCCCGGACCGCGGAGTCAGGAACATCACCTGCAGCTAATTTCGAAACTAACTTTAAATTAGTGAAGCGTTGATTTGAATTGTTATTTGTTTTATTCTGGATTAGCGTTTAACTTGATCACAGCGTGGTGATGTTTTAGTTGCTGGTATCTTCTCTCATTAGAGGTTTTTCCGAACCTGCGGTAAATTTTATGACATTCATAAGTGCTTTCTGTAAGCTTAATCTGAATAAAAATATTTTGACTTTGACTTTAGTTTCGCATCTGGGTGTAAACCCATCTAACGTGGTTGGAGCACCTAGCATCCAAATCATAAATCAAAATCATGTTTTGTTTTTTACGGTAACTTTGTATGTAAGTTACATCTCAATTGTACCCGAGCGAAACCGGGACTAGCAATGAATAAATGGATTCATGCGTTACTTCGCTGAGGTCCATATCAACAAATCGGAACAAAAGTTGCCTTGCTGTGTTGTGTACTAATGTGTAAAACCGCTGCGCTGCAATTTACGCGCTACGTGTAGATTGAGTGTTGGTGGTAGTGGTTTAATAGTTAAGTCTGTATGATGCATGTTGTATCTGCAAACAAACTGTTTTATTTATTTATTTATTTATTGTTAACTTTTTTTTGTGTATGTGTGTACTATTGTGATGATTGTATATTGCTCTGTAATCTTGTTTTGAAAAGAGAAAAAAAAACTGCTGAGTTTCTTGCGGCGTTTCTTCTCAGCAGAATCTTCCATTTTCCAAAGTGCTAGTAGATTCCGACATGTAAAAGAGCCTATATGGCCTACTTGCAAAATAAAATTGTCATTTTCATTTTCAAACAGAGGGTGTGTTCTTTATGAGCAATATAATATGTCGCACTTAGTAGCTGTTTTGCACATAAGAACCATAGGTACCTCATTATCGCGGGCGCAACTACAATTTTATGGTACTGAGAAAATAGTCGTTCAGTACTGTCAAATCGTGTGTCGATTCACGAAGGGGCGTAATTGCTTTTTTACAACTTAACACTAAAGCGATTAACGCCTTTTCATGATGTTTAAAAACAGAACATTGACTACTTTGGGCTTTTCGTTATGGACTGTAAATCTGGTTCTAAAATGAATTCAGTTACGGCCTCTCATGACATAATAAAATATGCACATCGCATACGATGGCAAACTTAACTTAAATTCGACTTTTTAGCAGATACGCCCCTTCGTGAATAGACCGACGAAATGTTGCACCCGCGGTAACGATGTAGGGTAAAAAGACAACGCTGGCTTCAAGGACTAGCTGGTAATTTGTTCTAATTTGTTACTAATAACCTATACCAACACCAGCCATCCTCAGTCCCTGAGCGTTGTACAATCCTAAAATTATTAATAAAACGGATCACTCACGTATTTTTACGTCGAGATATGCCCGACATGTTTCGGACCAGTCCGTGGTCCTTAATCATGAGCCCCCGCGGCGGTGGCGACTGCATACCGAAGCCCTGACAGTCCGGCACAACATGTCGGGCATTTCTCGACGTAAAAATACGTGAGTGATCCGTTTTATTAATATGTCCGAGTCTCACGGTAGTTTTATGTTAAAAATCCTAAAACTCCACTAAAAGCCGTATTAACATCGATATCCCGGATCCTAGCACTGTCTGCACGTAAACTAGCATCCATTAGACATGGGTTATTGTGCAGCGCAGAACAAATAGCAATAATTCGATGGTACGACCCCGCCGAGAGTCATACGTTACTCCGCGAACCCTCACGCGGGAAATGTTTCGCTCGGTGAATTATAAGAACGGACGATTAATTTGTTACTGACGTTTCTAACGCTTTAATTTTTTTTCTGGTTTGTTTTAAAGGTTTACCTACATTCCTCTAAAGTTCTGTTACTTCCTATATTGCGTTTACATGTACGTTTGCGTAAGTAGGTACCTACCGGTTTAAAAACAGTGTAATTTTTGAGTTTGAAATTGTAGTGGTATATGTAGTTGTATCAGTAATGTAGTTGTATAATTACTCCGTGTAAGGAGTTTTCTCTATTATTATTTGCAATCGACTGTCGTCACAAACCAGTCTTGTGACGTCCGTATCCAACAGTTTATTTTCAATACAATCCACATTAAAAAGTCTCTAAAACCAAAAAAATAACCATTGGTCACACAAATCCCTCTTTCAGACATTCTATCCCTATACGATTGACTTTGTACCTAGATGTACAATGTTCCTCTTCAACTTTCTAGTTGCGCACTCACAAGGAATGGAACGATTTCCTGACTCAGTATTTCCGGACAGTTCTGGAGTGTATAGATAGACAATTTTCTGGGTAATCGCGTCCCACCTTCGGCGTCATCGTTACATTCTATCAGGTAAGCCCATGGTCAAGTATAAACCAATCGTGAATTAATAAAAACCGGCCAATTGCAAGTCGGACTCACGCACGAAGGGTTCCGTACCATTATCTATAAAAATGGCAGAATAATCACGTTTGTTGTATGGGAGTCCCTTTTTTTTGTATCTGTTGTTATAGCGGCTACAGAAATACATCATCTGTGAAATCTTCAACTGTCTATCTATCACGGTTCTTGAGATACAGCCTGGTGACATAAGGACGGACGGACAGCGAAGTCTTAGTAATAGGGTCCCATTGTACCCTTTGAGTGCGGAACCCAAAAAAAACTACAAGCCTGAGTAAAATCTCGCTGTCAGTGAACACCCGGTAATCGAATCGAGCAATAAAATCGTCAATCGGATTCAAACAATGAGTGAAATGATTACGTTCTCTGTGGAAATCCGGCAAATATGTTTAAACCTTAATTTGCTGCCGGCAAATATTTGACGCACGGACTTCCCTGTTTGTCCTGCAAATGCGATAATTTTGAATTGAAACAGAAGGATGTGTAAACGAACCTAACTGGATTAATTGAGTAATGTGTTGGGCTCCATGCAGGTCTTATTTAGCCATTAGTTTTTTTTTATATAAAATAGGAAAACGAACAAGCAAGTGGGTCATCTGATGGTAAGTGATCACCACTGCCTCTAGGCACCCGCAATACCAAGGAGATTGCAGATGCGTTGCCCACCCAGAGGGCTAAGATGGAATACCTCTCGTGCCAGTAATTACACCGGCTGTCTTGCTTTCCACGCTGGAATACAACAGTGCAAGCACTGCTGCTTAGCGGCAGGATTAGCGAGCGAGATAGTGGTAGCTATCCAGACGGACCTTGCACAAAGTCCTACCACCCGCAAAATCTAGTATATATTGATTTCGACCTTATATGGACGCCTAACAGATGTAGGTAAAGCAACGAGAGTTGGTAGAATTTTAACACACACACAACTACACAGTCCATACAATAGAAAATATTAATTTTGAAATTGGAACGAAACTCTCCTGTACACACGTGACATGCTGCATTGTGCGTGACCTCAACTCTGATGCTCGTACCTATAACACCCTCGATTATGAGTTGTTCTCTTTCCTACCCGTTTACTTGAAAAAAGACACATATATGTTTTAGCGCGAAGGCTACGAATAATTTATTATTCGTAGTGCGAAGGCAACTCTCAGCTAATTGTGCTAGTTCCGAGCGCCTAGCACAACATAGTTTTTTTGCTCGCCTCTCGCATCTCTTATTTCTTTTACCTTTTTCTTTATCTTTTGAGCAGGCTTATTAAGTAATAATTAAGCGATATCTAAATTATTAATTGATTTGCCCCAAATCACCGACAAAAGAATAATCGAATTACTTCGGACAAGTTTAATTTCACCGACAGCCGTTTTCTGGTGAAATCAGCTTTCAAAATTCTTTGGCACATAGTTTTCAGTGAAACAAAAATCGGCGAAGTAACACAATTTGCGTAATGAATGTCGGTCATTTTATACTAGTTTTATCAGGCAAGACTAGCATAAACTGTAAAAAAACATTAAATTTTTATTTTTATTACAGTGTCAATATTTGAGGAAAAAATAATTAAGAGTATTGTTCAGAGTGACTTAACCAAAGCTTAACAATTCTTGATTTATTACCCGAGAACTTGTTAAAAAAAGGTAAATTGTTTGTTATATTAAGTCTTTAAGTACTCCGCTTCATTAAAAACCCCTTCAAAGTCCTTCATAAAACTCATCAAAGTACAAATTCTTGGAAACAGAATCGCATTGTTTTTAATTTATGAAGTGAGTCCGAAAAAGAAAGTAAAACGATATTATTATTGGTTCCGGATGTTTCTCTTAGTTGGCATATTTTCACCTGACGCGGTAGAAGTGTCTAAGATTGAATGAGAGCGGTTGAGCGGAGGCTTCCTTCAGCCCGAGGCATCGCTAAAAATACATAACGAAATTTCTCTCTTACTTTTCCTGTAGCAAATGACACTTCTTATTTTGTAACGAGTATAGGATGTTTATAATATAATGTATTATTTACGTAATAAAACATTCAAATATGGAAATCTCCGACGACTAGCCCGTTGATTGTGGTTAGGTTAGGCTAACTGTGAAGCTAGAGATTGCGTGTTGCATTCATTTCAGAAGTAAATATTTGTATGACAGACCCATACATTTGTATGGATTTTATATGAATTTAACTATTAAAATACATAAATCCGTTATCTAGTGCCCGCATAGTACAGCTTTTACTTAGGCAAGTAGGTTTTACTTTTACTTTTTACCTAACCTAACCTAACCACCTAATGGTTAGGTAGGGTTTTTTTAGATAGGTTAAGTTAGTTTTGTGAAAATTTTCAAATGTATTTATTTAACTTTTCGATTTGATTACCCAAATGTTAAAGTCTCGTTTAAAGTGGTCCAATTAGCAGTGAACATTTCGATAGCTGCTTTAATTAGTTGATATAGCTATCTTAGTATTGATTGAATATAAGTTTAGTTAAACGTAGTAATTTTATTAAACGATCTTACAGTGAGCTATGACGACGCTGGCCACTTCGCGCACATAGTTTTGTTTATTATTTTTTTCCACCTCCAGCATGGCTTTTGCCAAAATCTTTGATGACACAACGAGGTTCGTACTGTTTGTTACCTTGTGATGATTAAATTCGTGGCACCCGCGCTATTCGTCGAGCGTGCTCAACGAGGCAGCAAGAGCGTATTTGTCACGGTATAAAAGCTTGTTACTGAACACGCGTGGCCATTTTTCAGAAACATTTTTCTCTCGTTCCATACACATAGTGTAGGAACGGGAGGTAGGTGTGGATTCAAAAGAGCAATCAGAGCTAACGAAGCAAGCGGCTGCGAGCAACTATTACACAACGGGGGAAGGCTTATACTATATGTAAAATCCAAGAAGAAATGACAATAACATGCTGATCATAACTGATTCGTGGGAATAAATCTGGAATAGATGTTTTTATTTTGACTAACTTTACTAAAATACAATTTATACACAAAACATTACAAATATTTACCTAAAAATATTATATACGTATAAAAGTAATATACTTAAGCATTGCCGTTACATGCAAAGTGGCTCCGAGAGCAAGGATTTCTTACACCTGTTCTTTACCGTGGATTAAGTTTTCCAAACTCAAACTCTATATCACTCTTAAACTGTAATCTGAGTATTTCATCCCACGTCAAATATCTAGAAATCATCGGGAATTTGTTGAGATAAATCGGCCGAGCGTTTAAAGTGAGGATGGGCCATAACTCTGAGCAAATGGTTCAAATGTCAGTAGGGAGCGCTTTAAAATTAGTTCCCGTTCGCACCTGCTGCGAAGATTCAATAGAAAAATGTGGTTTAGAGTGTTTTATGCAGTCTTTAATTTACGTAATTAGTTCCATGTAGATGTTCTTTTGTTCGTATGCTTTGTCGACTTGAAGTTTTTTTTTATTATTGTAATTTTGCTTTTGAGCTTTGAAAAAAAAAAGACGGTTATTTACATTTCCCGTGGCCATAGACACCCGCTACTCTAAAGATATTTCAGATGCGTTGCCAACCCAGAGAGCTAAGATGGAATACCTTTTGTGCCAGTAATTGCAGTTTGGCGGTTGGATTAGTGAGCATGATGGTGGTAGCGATCCGGACGAACCTTGTACAAGGTCCTGCCACCAGCAACTGATGACGGACTATCAAACAATAGTAAATAAAGTATTACAGTCCTAAGATTTTGGACTATAAATAAAAGCACATACATAACAAAATGAAATATTTTATGAGTGAGATAGTAATGAGACATAAATTTACATTAAAATTGAACTCGTTCAGCAGTATCGGTAACCACGATCCTCGCTCTATTGCAAGTTACAATAATCTAGAATTTTCTGATAAAACGTAAGTATAAATAAGATTGCTGCTCGCAAGGCACACCCAAGTTTTTTCATCTATTTAGTCCCTAGACTTTCAAGGTGGGTTGTAGCAATTTCAGGCGGACCCCTGTCACCAATCTGCAGCCATCTTATAGTTCCCAAATCACGTCCGATGCAATGTCGCCAACAAGAAATGAAAAAAGTTGCTTAATCAGTGACTTTTGTGGGCACAATCCGAAAGTTTTATCTTTAGATCAACTTAAAATTACTCTTTAGTTCTTGTACACGAACCCCGACGTTTATTAACAAGATGAAAGTGTTTCCCTTGAATATTGGATCACAAAATATTTTTGTTCTATTATTAGAATCATTACTGATTGTAGATTGTAAGTGGTTTCCTTTCAGACTGTCTGGATTCTGTTGACAGACTTCATTCAATTTTAAAGAAAGACATTTCAAAAGTCTTATCTACGCTATACAATCTGGGTATATCTATACATAATCTACATATACGTGCGATCAACGCATGTTGGGGGTGGGTGAAACTTTGAAGTGTATAAAAGGTTTTTGTCATCGAGACTGACAAGCATAATACTCTGAGGTATTTTCAGACTAAAAGGCGAGAAAATCAATATCGTTTACGGAGTTCGTAAAAGCACGATCAAGTAGGACGTTTCTAGAGGGTGATACCCTCCAACCTTTCCCTTACTGCCAACTCCTGTCTGGCCTCGAATACGAATCGTCACATAATGAGACTGTGAAAAACACTCGCTTCTCGCAACTTCTCGCGCCGCAGTTTTGCAGCGGCCGAGGCGAGCATCCCATTACAGACACACGATTACATTCCCTATAACAGCCCCTGTAAGACCATTTCCACTTGCACTAGCTCACTGAGACGCACCGTACTGATACTCGCACGGATCGCTATTTGATATTCTGATGACATTTGTAAAATAATGGGAAACGTTCCTGTTCGCGTGTGGAGACAGCAGTTTGTCGCGCGGGAAGTTTGATGAAAATACTAAAGCGCCCCATTACGCGGAAATATCTCGCTGCCGTGTCTTATAATTTCGAGGAGCCCTTTATATTGACGACCTACCGATAACATTTTAACTTTCATAACTGCTTTTTACTTTACATAAGGATACCATTATGTTCTTCATGCTGTTCACATTTTTCTTTTCACAAATTGTTCACTTATTTTTATTTTTACAATTACTTTAAGGGATTAGTTGTCCTTTGTACGTCACTATATCTCTGTTTGTCATTTATGTTAAAGAATATACATACATACATACAATATTGCTTGGACTTAGGTACTTATTATTTTCTCAACTTCTATTTAGATAGTTAAAAGTCTGATATAAGGGATGCTCAAGACTGAAGTTGCTTCACGGCTGAACTAAAAAAATATCGAAAAAATTAGGGCCCCTTGGGCATGGTACCGTAGACAATGGCAGCATTCCTTCTCTGTATGATTATATTTATTCTTTGTCCGAGAAAGCTGCCAAAAAGAATAAAAAAAATAAAAAACATTTGCATAAATACATACCTGTCCAGTGTTTAGGCGCATCGCCCATACATTCATATCAGTATCAGATATAGTTACGACAAGGCCCATAATTGTCATCCTCATATAATGTGTGTTCTTCAACTCTCGTAATAAGGGTGATCAACACCCTCTCACACGCGTGACACGAGGAAAATATACGAAATAATCTGTGTTTGGAAGTCCCTCCTAAGTCCATGTTTGAACAGCTTGCGTTGAAACATTGCACAGTTTAGTTTCAACCCTGCGGGGTCTTAAAGTTTCATAAGTAAGGTTTCAGTTAAGGAAAATCTTAAGTCAAAGTTCTTAGAGTGTTAATATTTCTTATTTGGCTCAAAGTAACTTTTTTTTATTATGAAAAAGGAAGGAAAACAAGCAAGTGGGTCACCTGATGGTAAGTGATCACCACCGCCTATACACACCCGCAGCACCAAAGAGATTGCAGATGGGCTGCCAACCCAGAGGGCTAAGATGGAAAACCTCTTGTGCCAGTAATTACACCGGCTGTCTTGCTTTCCACGCTGGAACACAATATTGCAATAGTGTAAGCACTGCTGCTTAGCGGCAGGATTGGTGAGCAAAATGATGGTAGCGATCCGGACGGACCTTGCACAAGGTCCTACCACCCGCTGTATAAGTATGTACCGGTGCATTGTTGTTTTTGAAACTTATAAGAATAATAAAGTTATTCAGTGGTAAACCAATAACTACAATGCGTTTGGTGGTGGTAAAAAGTTTGCTTGTCCCGACCGTCAATATCTAATAACATTTATAAGGCTTAAAGGTGTTTAAATCCACATTGCTCATAGGTACATTCTTTAAGGCTTGTTTTTCTCTTTTCAATTTCTTTTACGTAGCCAGGCTTTAGTTTTTTTAACTACGACTTTTTTGGTACGGAACCTTAACAAGGTTTTTATTACATGACTATTTTACTCAAGTTTTTTAACAAACAATTTTAATCATCTGCCATACAAGCACCCTATATATTTACTTGCATCCTTACTTTTGATACGCTAAAATATTGGTAAGCCCTGGCTCGAGTGGAATTGAAATTCTATAATCGCAAAGCTAAAAGTCAAAGGAACTTGGGTTTCCCCAGGCTTTAGCCTTTTGTGATCAACAGATCCTCAAAGCAGCGAGCAACCCGTGGGTGGAAATATACTTACTAGATATAGATTCAGATGTTGTTACGTTAAATTTAGGTTTTGAGCCTATTTTTTGTTCGTTTACAACAAAATCATTGGATCTACAGAACATTCTAACGGTAGCCTGATTTTTGAACCACAAACAAAATATCTTTGACACTTTTACTATAAATTAATACCATATTATTAAGAAGGATTGTAGTACTTACATATTTCTAAATAGAGTCCTGGCCGGTAACTTTGTTAAAGAATTTCCTCAGTGAAATGGAAATTGCGGGAAGCCATTACCTTATCAGTAAGTTATCGGACGGTGGAAACTATTCTACGTGACTTCTCTAGGCCAACTGCTCCCCGACTCGCTAAGTAGACCACGTGGCGTCCCTTCTGCTACTCTCTTTTAGCTTGATCCAATTTCCCTTTCAAGTAATTGAGAATGGAATTCTTACGAATGATTTGTTGCAGACGTCTACAAACCTACAAGGCACAATACCTTAAACTTCAATTTGCTTAAAGTATTGTGGTTATTTGTGGTTTACGCGAATTTAAGTCTAAGGTTTCGAAAATGTGTGCTGTTCGTTAAATTACCATAATTAATAAGAATAAATCAGTAAAATACAAGTATTATTTTTGGGATATTTACCCCAAAAAAATGATATAAGAACAAAACGAAAAAACAAGTATCAAAGATTAATTTTATTCAAAGACCTCAAATAAAATAATCCATAGTATTAAAATAGTGTTTAAGTACAATTATAAATGTACACTTATTTGATAAATGATATTTTTTTATTGTGCTATTGATTCGTCAATTGTTTTTCTTGTCTAGGTAATTAAGTTATTTAAAATTCATGTAAATAATTCAATTTCATCTAAAGCTAACTTTGCTAACTAAATTTGATAACTAAATTTGATAAATTTATAATGTAGCAACCACAGACTATCAGACGTTTGGGATTTGGACTAAAAACTAGCCTTTCAAAATCCCAACGACATCCAAATTTACGATACGACGATGATAAGAATACGAATGCTCAGAGAAGGGAGATACTTCACAGAATTAGGCCTGTATTTTGAATGTAATAATCGCAACCACAAATCTTTATTTTATTAGATCTATGCCCTTAATAATAGACAATCTATTATCCCTCAGTAACAATTGAAAACGCCAAATAAATCAGAATGTGCAGTCGAATTTTAAGACAAATCGAGTCGACATCGCAGCTTTCTAATCGATAGTACCTGGCACCGTTCCAGACACATCGACAACAGTTTCCCAAACAGGAGTGATTTAAAACTTAAGAAAATGCGAGTATACGCGACTAGCTTCTGTTAGCTTTGTACGCGTAGGTTTTAAATAACACGAACTTTTGATGATTTCAAATGAAGAGGCAGAAATTGGTAAAGTCTGCGAACCTTATTTCTGGATTTTAGAGCCAAAATATCAGATGTCCAATTTTTACCTATATTTTTAAACATACTCAATGTTGTGTCTTCTTCAGACCATGTTATCATTGTATCGCTATCTCTTTTCTTAGCCATGTTAAGTTAATTTAAAAAGATTAAAGATTAACTAAAAACAAACCACTAACTAACCACTAACTTGATTAACTAAAAATATAAGCTTGGCCTTTTTAAGGTAAGAATGAATTATTTACCATCAGGTGAGATTGAGGCCAAACGCAAACCCATTTCTAACATTAAAAAAAAGTTACAAAAGTGATTTTGATAAAATTTGGCCATCCAACCTGTCGGTTCTGATGTCCAGATGTTAACCCAAGCGTAATTATAATCCAAAAAAATTATAAATATTATTTTATATTGATCAATGTTATCTTAAATATTTTTTTACTTCTAGATTTAAAATTATAACATTTCCTTACTAACTTCCACTCTTTTAACCTTCTTAATGCTGGAACTTCAGAAATTCCTTTAGAAACACATGTTCCAAATTTCACGTTTCTTTATTCAGCAATTTAGGCTCTGCGTTAAAAGTCAGTCAGATTGGAATTTGTAAAAATTTATTTTTAGTTTCAATCAAATGGAATTTCAATTAAATATTAGATTTTTGATCTAGATCTAGAATTACGGCTTTTTTTTATTTATGTTATTTATTCAGCGGGAACCATGATTGTCTTTTTTGCATAATAATTGGAGCAGAGCGTTTTTAGGGTTTTGCACCTCAAAAGGAAAAACGAAACCCTTATAGGATCACTCGTCTTTTAAACAGCTACTTCTCAAATGTTTGATCGCTCGCGATTCTTCTTAATACGAAACACAAATAAGTTTTATATTGTTTGTAGCATCAAGTCCATAATTATCGAATTCTAACGTATTGAAATAGACAAGATCGAGTTCCCATTCTTAAGAGAATTCTGTAAATGTACTATTTAACGTATTCGTCAAAAAATCAGTTTAAGATTTAATTTCAATCATTTATGATGGAAAATGAATTTTAATGTTAATTATTACCATTTTTCAACTATACCCAGTATCTTCAATTATGAAATATTTGCCCATAGAAAATAGTATGATACGCTCGTTTGTTTTTTGTATAAAACTTCTATGGTACTTTTTAGTAAAAACAAAAACAGAGTACAGTTAGTACACAAATTTTCATAACGTTTTTGGTATCAAAATTCATTTAGAGAACGGTAACACTCGGAGCAAAAGTCCGAAATCTGTTGTATTACTAAAGCAATTTGTCGTGGGTCCGCTAGCCGCGAACTTTTCTAATCTAAACTGCTGGGGAGCCACGTTCAATCTTCGTGAGAACTCGCTCGCTCCCACACCGTCGCACTATCGATGGCCGATAAGTGGATATTGTATGGCGAACGAAATTTCATGTTTTGTAGATGACCGCTGCTGGTTATTGACGTTTTCTAGGGGTTGGTTTTATAAAAGTCAGACTGAAGGCGAGAACTGTTTTACCAACAGAACTGCCGCCATGAGGGAGAGTAATGAATGTAATGATGATGGGGAATGGTCATGTAAATTAACTTAGGTTTAAGGAGTTAAGGAGTCTATGGCAAATTTTATTATAGCTCTTTTGCCAAAATGATTTCCTTAACAAGATTGTTTGCATCATTTCCTAATCTAAAAAACGCTATATGGATTTTTGCATAAACAATGCCGCGTTGCCATTTGTTTTCCATTCACTTGGGACCAGGTAAAATAATTAATGAACCACATATTCCATCGTTATTTTATAGAAAAGTCAATGTTCAATAAATGGGTAATACATTTTCACGATTTCATAGCCCTTTAAAAAATTGATTTATAAAACTTAAACAAAATTGACGTTGAACAAATAAAATTAATTTGAATTCATTTATAATGACAAATTCCCTACTTTATAAAATTGTAAAAATAAAACTTATTATAATATCATCTGTTTTCAACTCACTTGAAATATTATTGTAACTTGTTGTGCTTTGGTAAATTGTATTGACGTGTAAATTTTTTGTTTACCAATAAATAACTGAAACTGAAACTTTTACGTGAAAGACTAGATGATTCATCCCAACCCGTGTTCCTAACATAAAGCGGCGACAGACAACTTGGTGCACATCTGCAGGAGCTCAGACAGTAATTGTTTTCGCATATTGCGTTGCAATCTTACTGTATAATATACCGAGGAAACTATTTCTCACTTAATGCCAACGTGGATTTTTAAAAGACTTATTGCTTTGTATTTATTGTTTACAGCTCCCATAACTCAAAACCTGGCCCTGTATCATAGTGAGTCAGTCAGATTGAAATATGCATGAGTAGGAACTTGCAGGATGATGCACTTTTAAAAAAGGCTGCTGGCAACACCGCTGAAGAGGATTTACAAAGTTTACGATGTATTATAATAACTAAATCTGTATTTCAATTGATACAAGCTAGTTTTGTTACCTGTTTCAACTGGGATGTGCAAGGTTTCATTTGAACTCTCTGGCTAATTGACAGGCAAAACTGTCATCAGAAAAAAGTAGGCTAGTTCTGAAAATGCGTTGCTTTTCTTTCACAAGAAATCCGTCCCCCGTCTTTGTACTACGGAAATTTCAACACTGCATTCGCAGTGCGCGAGATGTAGGTACAGTGCTTATATCAAGTACCCGGCGCAGTGAACAGTGGTTAGCTGAATAAAGCGTTGCACGCTGTGCTAATGAGGGTTCTTTGGAGACGATACAGTGAGCCAACGAAATAGTCTGTCAGTTCTACTAGATTTTACCACAACTCCTTTTCAGTAGAAACCAACGCAATGAAAACTTAATTGCATTATTTTGTGCATAAAAACTAGAGATGGGCCGACTATGAGTTTGGCCGACTAGCCGACTAGCCGACTAATCGGCTGGGAAAAAGCCGACTAGTCGGCCAAGCCGATCATTACTTTCGCTTGTGTTCGAGCGGAATATGTAACGTTCGACGCGCCTCATACGTTCACGCGCTGCATAGGCGGATATGAAGAACCAGGTTTTTTTTTTCATTTTGCATTTTCTTATGATATTGTCTACGTACTACTCGGCATTACTGATTTTTTTTTATTAAACAAAGGTCAGCGAACTACTTAGCTGAGAAGTTTGTATTTTAGTCAAATTACCATTCCGACCGATTCACCGAGGCACTGCGGTATCTTAGACGAGAAGATGTTGCGTAGCTTCCCGAACGCTACCTAACCGAGTCGGATTCGATGATTGACCTCTTTGTGGAAGTTGGATCTACCTACTGGACAGTCTATCCCAGGTATACATACCTATTCCTTTAACAACCTTGAGTGTAGAGCCTCTAATCTTTGTGGGAGTTGGCAGGACGAGGACGTTCGACATAATTTTCATCTTGTCCACGTTCATCTTAAGACCAACTTGCTTGTGGACTCTTCTAAGATCACTGAGCATTATACAAAGGTCCTCCATGGTCTCAGCCATGACTACTATGTTTACGAGTATATTGATGCCAAGTCCTTCCCAGAGATAAAATCTCCCTGTTTAACTCCTCGCTGTAGCAAGATGGACTTCGAGATTAGGTCCTGCAGTTGGACGGACGTATTGGCGTATTCATACAAACTCTTCAGCACTTCGATGTCGGTACATCGCTGGAGAGACTGCAGTACAGTCCAGGTCGCGATTGAATCGAAGGCTTTCTCGTAGTCCACATATGCTAAACAAAGGGGCAGGTTATACTTTTCGGTCTTCTGTATAACCTGCCGCAGCGCATGCAAGTGGTCCACGGTGCTGCAGCTTTTCAGAAACCGGCTTGTTCGGGAGGCTGGAATTCGTCGAGTTTGCGAATGAGACAGTTCGCAATGACTCTCAAAAATAAAATAATATTGCACCACCACACTTCTGTTCCATGCATGCGGCGTTCTCCCTTCGTGACTGACGGAGTTGAACAACGTCTAAAAGGCACTAAGAACCGGTTTACCCTCAGGATGTCAATGCCTTCAGGAGTTCGGCTGTAATTTGACGTCGTCTGGAATTTGTAATTTTTATGTTGTTTGAGAGCCATACTAATCTCGTACATGCTGACGTCCGGGATGTCTTTGGTATGTCTTCGGATTAAGGTTAAGCAAGCGTTCGGGAAGCTATACAACATCTTCTCGTTTAAGATACTGCAGTGTTTGAAGACGAAAGTCTTCGATCAGATGATGGAAGTATTATTTAATTGATATTGATTCATATTCATATTGATGGTTTCAATTTAATCACCCTGTTTTAAAAATAGTAATTTGTCCACTAGGTAACCCACTGGCTCGTTTGAGTTCCTATGTCGTAATAAAAATAAAAAATAAAATAAAAATAATGGCCGACTAGTCGGTGCTTTTTGCCGACTAGTCGCCGACTAGTCGCCGACTAGAAATATGGCCGGATAGTCGGCTTTACCGACTAGTCGGCCACTAGTCGGTACATCTCTAATAAAAACCATCTGTCAACAATGTTTCACAGTGACAGTTAAGGCCGTATCAAAATCCATTGCGGACTTGCGTATTTTAGGTGTAAGTGGCCGAAGATATACGATGAAGACAGACATGAATGGATAGTGACTTTATTTTATACTATGTACAGATAAAGATAAAGAAAATATCAATAAGGCCGAGTCAAAGACTTGAATTGAAAGTAAATATACTTACATACAAAATTACATTTTGTGTACAAGTTTTTTTGTCAACGATACTTTATTGCATAAATTGTACTGTCATTATATCTTATTTTCTAAATAGGGAGGCTATTTACATGGAACGAGATCTCGTATGTGAGTTGGATTACATTGCGCGGCTCGATCAAGCGATGGATCACACTATACTTCGGTAACCCGCAATGTTATACAACGCGCATGCAAGAACTCGTACTCTACGAGTAAGAATTGTATTTCGCTGCTCGTACTATATAAAAGGCTCTTATACAAAGCTACGGGTGCTATGACGTCACTCAGGATTTGGGGGTTTTAAATATACGTACTGCTTAGTTGGCAGCTTAGTTCTTGTGCAGCTTTCGTTGACTTAGAGTTTAAAATATTACTGGCACGTCTGCGATTACGGTTTTCTGTATAATTAGACTAATTCTTAACAAATAGATAAGCTATAGTTATAATTATTGATGAAGAATATTTAATGTCACCCCGGGCCGTAAGTAGCAATTTACCGCTCGCTACGCGAAAAGAAATTTCCACTTCCTGGCCAGGGGTAGACTTAAAATTGTGTACACACCTCGGGCAGTGATAAAGAAAGCATCAGGTCTCATGTTTATCGTCCTCGCCTTTGGCTCGTGCGACAAGTTCCTGCTATCTGCGACATTTTTTATTTCACCATCCTCTGGGTGTAATGTACTAAAAACGCACTTGTGAAGATTTACTTAGAGACTTGGTAGATAAACCAATTTATTTATTTTGGAACCTTTAGTTAGTCTTACTATACTCGTAATTATAGGTGGCTTCGTTATGTATCTTTTCACATTTAAATCACTGTACTGTTTACTATTTAAATTAATAAGTTCATCAAATTCTTTTATTGCAATTAAATTTTGTAACCGAAATTTCTTTCGATTTTTATTTTAAATATTTTTAACATTCAAATTATTAAATTAAAATTGTAATGACAACACAAAGAAAAATTAGGGCAATGGCAGGACTTGAACCTGCAACATCAGCATTCCGTGCCTTGCGTTTACCAGTTTCGCCACACTGCCGCTGCCCCACCCTGCTCTTTTATTGCGATTGAAACTGCGTACTTATTGTCTCCACTTGGCTCTAATCGCACTTAAAAATCGCTACCCGTTTTGTTTCAAATCTGCGCAAGAAGGAAATTAAAACAAAATATGTAGTAATATTAGTAAGTTAGAGTTGAACATGCCGTGTAGTTAGCTCACTTTACAAGAGCACCTGCCCCCTCGAGTCCTTCTTCAATTTGGAACAAAAAGTCTGTTCCGTCTCTGTAATATCATTCAATACCATCTCCCCATTTATCAGCTTAATTCAATTAAACAAATGAGAAACAGATTAATAAAATTGCTTTACATAAGTTCTGTATCCGAGATCCAAGTCATAATTACCGAAGTTCGGAACAAAGTACAGCGCCGCGGTGGATATATTGGCCCTTTAATATGATGGGAAATTTAATGCTCTTGTTCAGGGTGACGGTACAATAACAACCCTTAAGGCGACTACGCATCTCTCTTGCCATAATGAGGCAATAAAGCGGATTATCTTAACCATTGAAAACAACGTTGTCAACATTTTTTTTATTTATACAGGGCGAGTATTTGAATAATGTAAATGAGTCAATATGGGCAAGTCTGAAATTGTAATACACGGGTGTTCTAAAAAACAATGTCGTTAATTTCAAAGTTACACTGCAATCATATATTTCCAATACGTTCAAAAAAATACCGCTACAGGGAGGTGATGTCGCGGACCATTGTGAATGCGAAATCTTCAATGTGTCCATTATTTTGGCACGAGATACTAGATAGAACTTTCGACTGTTCTAAAAAAAATACAAGAAAGTTTGAAATTATGTATAACTAGCGGACGCCTGCGACTTCATTGGCATGAAATTAGTAGCCTATGCCCGTCAGGGATAGTGTAGCTTCTATCTGTGAAAGAACTTTTGAAATCGGTTCAGTAGTTCCAGAGATTATCCCCTACATACAAACAAGTTTTCCCTTTTTATTATATTAGTGTAGATATATAACTCAGGCGAAAACAGCAAAAGCTTCTCTACCCATCGGAATTTAAGAAGCTACTAATTTTTGGACATAAAATAATTAACAGATTAACCACTTGCACAATATTCTGTGCGGATTGTCTGACGGCTGCTTGCTGTACCACAAAAATTCAGTAACAGGCAAACGCAATTTAAGGCACGGAATGCTGAGGTTGCAGGTACGAGTCCTGCCATTACCCTAATTTTTCTTTGTGTTGTCAATATACAGCATTTAAATTTAATTATAAGTGCTACAATTTGACATTATTGTAGAATTTTCATACAAAATTTTAAGGAATACGTAAAATTTTAGCGCTAGAAGCGCTTTCTGCACAGGCCCCTGGTATTAATTTTTCCGTCGTTTCCAGCACGAAGCGGAAAACAGCACGGATTAGGATTCAAAATGTGTCGTGAATAGGGCCTTTTAAGGGCGAATAGCCCCCCTGAGTCGCAGGTGCTCCCCCTACGACTCAACCGCCCTACAACGCTAATTGTCTGTTGTTTATGCAAACAAATTGATGTTACGCATAAGTTGCGCACGGCTTAACGACCGGCTCGAGTATACCAGCTAAGCCCTTTATACTGAGTCAAATTTAAACAAGTTATATCTATCTATCTACATCCAAACTGATAATGATGTGTGTACATAAACCATATTCTCTCTAACTTATCTAACGTAATAAACAACATAATAACCTAAAATTTCAGTTTTTATCATCAAAACATTGTTTATCGTTTAAATATAACATAACTAGCGACCCGCCCCGGCTTCGCTCGGGTATTACCGGGATGAAATATACGTAAAAAACCTTTAATTTAAAAATCTCTAATCGTCATGGTCAGTGAAAATCGCACCAAAATCTGTTGCGTGGTTGAGAAGGAGAAGGCGTCCGAAGATACACTATAGGAATTTCGGACATACCTATGTATATCCGAAATTCTTATAGTGTCCCTATGAACATATGTAAAACCCACGCCATTTTCTCGGTGGGGTAGGCAGAGACCATGGATTTCAACTTGCTACGATCCTGGCATACAACCTTTGCATCACTTACTCTCTTCAGGCATGCTCGTCGTCGTCATCGTAAAGTTCAGACAGACGGGAAAAAATAGTGACTTTACTTTATACTACACTAGCGGACGCGCGCGACTTCGTTCACGTAAAATTAGTAGCCTATGTCCGTCAGGAATAGTGTAGCTTTCTATCTGTGAAAGAATTTTTGAAATCGGTTCTGTAGTCCCAGAGATTACCCCCTACATACAAACAAACAAACAAAGTTTACCTCTTTATTATATTAGTGTAGATTAGTGTAGACGTAGATAGTGTAGACGTAGAAGTGTAGATGTAGATTATACTACATAAAGATAACAAATTATAAATTACCCCTTCTTCTGGCAGCCTCGATTTGTTTTATTTAAATGATAAAGGGTGCTTAAGAGACAAAATAGGAGGATAGACGCACGGACGGACAGACGGACAGCTGAGGGTTATTATAGGTTCCCGTTAACACCTTTCGGGCATGAAACCCTAAAAAAAAGTAAAAAAGGGGACCCTTCCATATCTCCTTCCCTACTGACCACTATTTCTGCATTCAGGTCCCAAAAATGGGCCCCATATAAAAAAATATGCACCACGTTAAAAACATACAATACATATTTATCTCGTGTAAACACTGCGCTCAAAAAGCATTGAAAAAGGATTACGGAATTCGTTCAGTACTGGATCGAATTTCGAGGCTAATAGTTATTTATGCAACTGTAACATAACGAAAACCATAAAATCACGAGTGCGGTTAAATCGATCACACGACTGATTTAATAACTACATACCTATTAATGTACGGTTGGGTTTTATTTCATAAATGAAACAAGAAAATAGTAAATAATTTCCTGCCTTGTCATCTTTTGACAGAATAGTGCATGGGTCGTACAAAATACGAATATTATGAAAGTGGGTTTGTTTTTGTTTGATACGCTTTCGTCGCTTAACTACTGCACCAATTGTCCATAAATTTTGAATAAACATCTGAGGTCATGGAGATGGACATACGATTATTTTTGCCCCGGGAAAATGAAATGTTACGTACTATTATTGTTAAATTACATAAATTTGTGTATGGCAACATTTTTCCTCTGTGGCAGCACAGCTGTCAGGAGTTCTATAAATTCCATAAAAAGCAAAATATGTGCTCCTGTATTTTCTACACTATTTGGAGAATACAGTTTTAATATTTATTCAAGCTTTGTTTTATTACAAACATAGTTTATGGTCCTTCGAACCGGATATGAATACCTAAATATGCCACTATTTGTCATGAAGTTTGGCGCATAGCTTAGGCCAAGGCGACGGACGTAGGGTACTTTTTATCCCAGGATAAGGTCCCTGTGGGATAATACTTCCTTGAGGCACAAACTAAAGTGCAATATACATAATATAATTTCCAAGCTCCCACACTAATGCATGCCTTTCTCAATACTCAATAGCATGTTTACATCGCATGTTTGCTTGCATGCCATTTTGCATGCTTGCTTACATGCCCTATTGGTTAAATGCGCGATTGCATGCTGCTTGCATGTTTGCCGTGTATGGCGCGGCATGAACGGCGCGCATGTTAACCTAAACTCGCTTTCGGATTATTTTTTTGAGGTATTTGAATAGTTATAACCGGCGTTTTGTATAATTATAACAAGTCACTCGCTAAATACATAGATTTATAACAATTAACAACTTAATTAAATTTCGCAATTTTGAAAATCGGAGGAAAATTCCGGTAGCTTCGAATTGGTGCAGATAAGTTTGGGATCAAATCCAATTCAGTTTATTCTAGTGTTCTAGAGCAGTATTCTAGAGGCAAGAGTTCAAAAGTTGCTAACAATATACCTAACTAGTGACTTGCCTCGGCGTCGCAGGGGTACAACCGGGATGTAAAGTACATAAAAACCTTATCTATTAAATAAATTCTCTAAACGATAGTGAAAACTGTATCAAAATCCTTCGTGTGGTTTATTAGGAGTAAGTGGCCTAAATTGTAAGGACAGGAGGAAAGGACAGTGACTTAGCTTCATATAGTATAAAAATAAAGATAGGCTAAAAAAATATTCAGCCGAATTGAGATCCTACTCCTTTTTTTAAGTCGGTTAAAATATATTGTATAGATGTTATTAAATAAAGTACTATTCAGTTCGGTTGGCGCGTCAGAGATAAATTATTATATACTTAAACTTTTGAAAGTATGATTAAAAGTAACAATAATAATTAAAAAAAACATATGTTTAAATATTGACGTCTTTTGCAAACGTTATTTTCCATAAAATTGATTTTAATTAGTTCCATATTTATTGTTTTTGCGAAACTGATCAATTATTTTAAGAAGTATATAAATCGCAGTAGCTGCAGATCCTCATTACTCATTACAACAAAGAGGTTTCCATTACGACTATGAAGGTGTACTTAGTTTTTGGTTTTTTGGTCGCGGCTCTGACCGTCGTGGCGGGGAGGCATACTGGTCGGTACCTATTTATTTATTTAGGTTTATTAATTATTAATGGGTAATGGAAAAAATCGTTTGGAAAAGAAAACATTTTTTTTTAATGTAATAGGAAGGAAAACAAGCAAGTGGGTCACCAGATGGTAAGTGATCACCACCGCATAGACACCCTCAGCACCAAAGAGATTGCAGATGCGTTGCCAGCCCAGAGGGCTAAGGTGAAATACTAGTGCCAGGTCTTTTGTGCCCCCTGAGACGGCACGGGTCTCCTTCCGACTAACGCAGATATTGACCGGGCATGGCTGCTTCGGTCATTATCTGTACAGGGTTGCGAGGAGAGAGCCGACCCCGACGTGCCATGAGTGCGGCGCGAAGGATGATACGGCGCAGCACACCCTCGAGGTGTGTAGCACAAGGGATTCCCAGTGCCGCACTCTGGTGGCGACGATAGGGGGCGACCTTTCCCTGCCCAGCGTGGTAGCCGCCATGCTGGACAGCGACAGGTCGTGGGAGGGAGTGGCTCTTGCTGAGAGGACGTAATGTCCCAGAAAGAGGCCGCGAAGCGGGTGCGTGATAAGCCGTCGACGCACATCCGCTCCGGCGCAGACGATGGGGAAGGAGGCGGAGACAGTTCGCTTCCTACTAACTTCCCCAGTGAGGCCTGCGGGGTGGAGCACCCCTGCCCGCCGTAGGCTAGGCCTACACGTCTTGGGGGGGAGGTTCGGCGTTCCCGACCTTCCCCTCCTTTGGCGCGGGTCAGCCCCGGCACGTAGGCTGGGGCGCCGGTCAGGCGTCGTTGTGGAGCATGTTCCAGGTCCCACGACGCCTGCTTGTAAGCCGGTTTGAGGGAGACGCCGTGGTGGGAGTCCCACATATCCCCCGAGCCGCTCCAGGCAGGGGGAAGTCATAAAGCTTTCCCACTACGACAAAAAAAAGGTCTCTTGTGCCAGTCATTGCACCGGCTGTCTTGCTCTCCTCGCCGGAACACAACAATGCAAGCACTACTGCTTAGCGACAGGATTAGCGAGCAAGTAGCGATCTGGACGGACCTTGTCCTAAAACCCGCAAAAGAAGTAGTAGTTTTCCAGTATTTTTACCAATATTTTTATGGCCTATTTCCTAATAAGTCCACTTGCTTAGAAATGAAGATAATTACACTGAAATGAAATCTACAGTTATTCTTTAACGATTAGAAATACTTGTATACAATTGGAAATGATGAAATCAAAAGAAAATACCACTTTTGTCTTTATTGAATAGTTTAATTTCAATAAAACTTCATTTTTATTCGAGTCAAAACTGTATGCCATTGAATAGATACATAATGAAATTAAGGAATGTTCTGAAATACACAAAAAGTTTTCAATGACATTGTTCTTATAATAATTATGTTACAGTGTTTTCAAATCCTCGAATTATGAAACCGTGCAATGACTGTCGATTTGTTGAATGCTGCCTCGACTATGAATGTAAGTATATAAAATCCACTCACCATCTATTATACTCACTCAGATCTACAAACTGGAACAAAATAGGCACCTTGCTACTCCGCGAAACCAGTGCTTTGCATGTGCAAAATGGCTGCGTCTGTGCGACACACATATTTTCATGCAAAAACCACCCTTCCTTCCACACGGACCAAAATACATCAGTTACATTACACAGACTTAAGTATAAACCATTACTATACACTCAATGAGTCTACGCGCGTTTCGCCTCTATACGAGGCATCGACGGGGTCTTAAATAGTACGACCGTTGTAGCCGGTAGATGGGACGAAGGAAAAATATTTAAGTTTGTCAGTTTGCTATCCGTTCAAGTAACGCATGGTCACGGAACACGTCATCGTTGCACATTATTTTTTTTTTTGCTATCGTAGACCTCTTCCCATTGTTATGGTGTTGCGTGGACCACCTTGATTACCTTTTTTTATTGCTTCTTCACTTCAAAAATAGACCAGGAGCGGGATTTTTGAATCTCACCGGTGACTAAAGCTCGCCAAAATGGCCGTTTTTCAAAGAAATCCGGCCATTTTGGTGAGCTTAAGACACCTGGTGAGATTCAAAACTTGCATTTGAATCTCACCAGGTAACTTAAGCTCACCAAAATAGCCGTTTGTCATGGAGATTCGGCCATTTTGGTGAACTCTAGTCACCCGGTGAGATTCAAAAATCACACTCCAGTTCCAGTCATCATACATTTTCTATCTAAACATTACTTGCTTACAAATTACTGAGACTTCCTACTTTACTTACTCACTTTGTAAATATTTTTTAAAATACTTTCTAAAAGTTAGATAAGGGACGAGTCATTGACGTAAGTTTTTTGGGAAAAGTGTATAGACCAACTTTACATTTCATGGACCTCCAAACTTGTTTTTCGATGAGATGGACGCCTTAGAACAGCTATATTCAACCTTTTTTTTATAAGGGCCACTTACACGTTTCAATCATGGTGTCGGGGGCCGCAAGCAAAAAATATTTATGGGCGCAAAATGTAGAATGGTGCGAAAATTAAAATGGTTTACAATTTTGTAGCTTCAGGTGGGCGAATAACAAAGGCCTGGACCCCAATTCTCGGTTCATACGAGATGTATCTCGCGGGCAAAATACGTCAAAAAATTACAGATTTCAAAGGCATTTGACAGTTGTTTTCGTGCGAGATAGATCTCGCATGCTCCGAGAATCGCCCCGCTGGCGGGCCGCAGGTTGAGAATAGCTGCCTTAGAAGTTGAAATGGTCCACTTGGAGGTCGAAATAGACTTTGGGAATCACTGGTTTACAGTTTTATTTTTCTTTACAGAAAATCTGCCCTCATCGCTGAGCCTGAAGAAAACGATTGAAGATAAAATTAATTGTTTTTTTCTTATCTGGTATTGGTCTTAACAAGTTTAAACAACTCTAAGAAAACATTAAAAGTTACGTCAGTGATGAAAATGTTATTTTGTTTGATTTTGTTACAAATAAAGCGTATTTAAGATATCCTTAAAAAAGATGGGAAGATGGGACGGCCGTTAGTGTGGGATGCGACGTGTGTCGACACACTTGCTCCATCCCATCTCCCATCTACGGCGTGTAGGGCCGCCGCTGCTGCCAATGCCGCTGAGAATCTCAAACGGCGCATATATGTAGCCATTGGTAATGGCTATATGTTTGAGCCGTTTGGGTTCGAAACGCTGGGGCCTTGGGGGTCTGGCGCTTTTATTATTTACAAGGCTGTAGCGGCGAAATTAATAGAAGCGTCGGGTGACCGGAGGGCTGGAACATTCCTAGCCCAAAGAATCAGCATTGCCATACAACGTGGCAATGCTGCCAGTCTTCTTGGCACCCTACCAATAGGCAGTTTTTAGTTGTTTAGTTTAGTTTTGTACATACTCGTACTGTGTTTTTATACCTTTCTTACATCCATACAGATATCCTTTATATTTTCGTCTGTGTTATTTATTCTGTAGTTACACCTCAATGAGCTTCATTTTAGCACAAAATAAAACAATTAAACTGAACAAATTATCTTCCTAACTTTATCTTTACATAGTATAAAATAAAGTAGCTATTTTTTTTTGTCTGTCCGAACATTTTATGGTGTATCTTCGGCCACCTTCTCCTTCTACACCACCCAACGGATTTTGATGCAGTTTTGACACTAATTTAGAGATTTTTATAGGGAAGGTTTTTGTATGCATTTCATTTCGATCTTACCCGCGCGAAGCCGGGGCGGGTCGCTAGTAAATTCGTCGTAATAACTATATCATTCTAAAATCGACTTATCCTTACTTGTCTTAAAGTGAGAAACAATATTTTAACCTAAAACCTCAGTTTTTGCCATCAAAATATGATTTCTTGTTCAAATAAAACATTACAAAGCTACAAATTATAAATTAGCGCTTCTATTTAAAGCTTGGATTTGCTATTTAGGCGATAATCGATGTTTAGGGACATTGTCAACAGATTGACAAAAGTCTAAGGATAAAATGTTGCTTACTACTTAAAACAAGTGAGGATTAATAGACTTTACGTAAGTATATAATAATTTATTTTACTTTACTTTTGACTCCCGCTCCGGTTCGTTTTTGGTGCAAAGGCTGGCCATTGCCATTCAGCGCGGTAATGCTGCGAGTGTAATGGGCACCTTTGGATCGGGAACGGTCAGGGGCGGGTTATTTTAGTTTAGTTGACTTTTATCTATGTAATGGTTGTTGCGTGTCTTTATACAGTTATTGTAATAGTTATTGTATATTAGGTGAGAAAATAAACTATTGTACGATAGTGTACCAGGATCCTGAAATTGAATGAAACTCAGCAATAACAGCTTTTTTACCGCAGTAATGCCTTCATATGAAAAAAAAATAATCTCGATCGGAGTAAAGGTTACAGCGCCATCTATCGGCACATTACTGCAACAAATCCAACTTAGACAACAATTTTTGAATCGAAACTTAGTTTTCAGCGTGGAGAGTCCATGTTTAATACGACCTTACGTTACGTTATGTCGAACTAACTACGGTAACGGTCCCAGTATTTGGCAGTGACCCATTAATTGACGAAAACGTACGAAACATACGAATAAAAACGAGAGAGAATGATGTCAACGACTGGTAAAAACAATTTTCGACGCGTCTCAATCATTGGGACGGTTATTACCCGACTGCGCCACGCAAAGGGGGCAGGTATTTGAAGGGCTCAGTATGGAACCGGGTACCAAGGTTATAAGTTAAAACTTAACGGCAATTCGCTATGAAACGGGAGATCAAAGTTTTCTCTTGCATAGCGTAAAATCGCATGAAATGTTACGAAATTGGCAACAACTCAATCAATATCACGCATGAAGCATAAATTTTTTTTTTATTCAAATTTTATTTATTACACAAATTAAGTGCAACCTGTTAAAGGGTCTTATGTTTATTACGATAAACCATAACATTCACCACTTGGTTAAATTATATTTTTAGGGTTCCGTACCTTAAGAGGAAAAATGGAACCCTTATTGGATCACTTTGGAAAAAAGCCGAAAACCGTTAATTTGTAGTTACATCATAAGCAATGTGTGTTGAATAATAGCGAATCCTAGCGCCATCTAGTTTAAGAGTATTACAACGAAGGAAACCAACTGTTCACGCGTGTAATGTTATGTTATCGGGTTATTAAAATTCAATTTAAAATTGTATAAATGCAAATACTTGTTTTCATACCTAAAAGTATATAATATGTAAAGTTTGTGTCATCTATAACAGATGGCGCTAGTGGTACCATGTTTTTGTGTTAATATAGCGTGTTTTATATCTGAAAGTAAGTTTTTGTGATATTCATAAAATGCTTAACCTTTCTATATAAGTAATTACTGTTAAATTTCATGATGTTTCATATTAAATGATTTACTTTACTACATAATTCCGCCGATAGATGTCGTTGCTTACACGTTAGGTATAATCCTTAACGACACGTCTCTTTGTTTTTATATGAGTTTAGATAAAATATTGTTGATTCCATCGTAAATTGTGGTTGTGGCACAGTCGTAACGTGAATGCATCATAGTAAAAATGTGTTTTATTTTGGGGCTCTATTGTACATTTCACATGCGCAAACTCCATAGATGGCGCTGTCTCTTGGTGCAACGAGGTAACGTTATGCCTCTGTGCAATCGATTATACTGTTTTTATAGGGATTTGTTACGTACACCATTCTTAAATGACACTTTGTCAGAGCGGCGTTATTTTCAGTCAGTGAATGTGTTTGTACGGAACCCTCGGTGCGCGATTCCGACTTGCGCATGACCGGTTTTTTTAACACAGTCCACCGTATAAATATGGGTACAGTCAACATCTCAAAAGTATGAACCAAACTTTTTTAAATAAAGTCTATTCCTTACTTGTCTTAAGTGGCAAACAACATTTCTACCGAGAACATCAAATTATTGCCATGATTTACTTACATCCATCAATTTTATTGCGAGACCGATCAATTATTTTAAAAAGTATATAAAACGCAGCAGCTGCTTTCGAGTATTGGTATAGAAACAGGTTTTCATTACGACTATGAAGGTATACTTGGTGTTCGCTGTTCTAGTCGCGGCTCTTACCGTCGTGGCGGGAAGGCATAATGGTCGGTATTACCTTATTTATTAAATAGATTAAATAAAACTAAGGCAATTAAAAGGAGTGTGAACCCAGTCCGAAAAACGCCCCCATACAAACGGCGATAACGTTTTCCACCCTCTAAACCTTAGCCTGTGGCAATGATCTTTTGGTATATATGTTGTCATTACGCCTTGGAACGAGGTTTGTATGTTTTGATTTTTTTTAGATATTTTTCATAGATTTGTCAATTTTAGATGTTTAATACAAAACAAAAAAGTATCAATATTTTTGAAACTGTTAAGAATATTTAAAAAATCAAAACATACAAACCTAGTTCTGGGGCATAATGACAACATTCAACAAATCACGGCTATGTTAAGGTTTAGAGTATGGAAAACGTTATCGCCGTTTTTATGAAAAGCGCTGGGTTCACACTCCTCTGAAACGCAATGACGGAACTCGGCAAACATTTAAGTCGAAGTCACCGATCATTGCTCAAGATAAGATATACCAAATTCGTCACAGGAAACAAAACCGAAGCGACGATACGAAAGCAACAACGACAAGTTTACTAAGGCAGCATTTTGGGACTAGCTGCTGCACCTGAGATCATAGAACAAAGTGCTGCACTATGATTTTCTAACCACTTGATACGTTTTATAAATTTTAAAAAGTAATCTACGTAAATAAAAATTAAAAATTAAGATTTAATTTTTGACGGAAGTATAAAAAATATGGCCCCCTTGGCATAATGCCAAAACGTAGGCAACCTTACCTCTCTGTAGCTATTCATTCTGTCTGGTCTGTTGCTATAGTCTCAGGCAATGCCAGCTGGCTCCAATAGATCCGGCACATTCGTGGTGGCAAGAAAGCAGCGAATGACGTCGTTAAGCGCATCTTCAGTTTATTAATTTAGATAGTAGATTTTGAATTAGTTTAGTTTTATTAGTTTTAGAATGAGTAGAGCTATAGAAGGTTATTTTATTTAAACCTTTACGTTTAAAAATATACTCGGATACAAAATTAAAGAAACTTTTACACGGCTGGGCGTATTGCCCAATAATCGTTCCTCTTATATTGTCTCTGAGTTTATTTTATGAAATTGCCGAATGTTTCCGATTAGACAAAATTTTAAATTTCAAATTATCTTATACTCGTAATAATTGTTATGTTGCAGCATTTCCAAAATATGGAGAAAGTAAACCGATTGTGGATAGATGTCAATTGCTTCCACCCGATTTGTGCCAAAATTTTTGTGATGATTGCTGCAAGATTGAAGGATATGCATTAGGGGTTTGCATATACAGAAATAAATGCCAATGTTACTAAGTAAGTAACTAAAACCCAAGCATCGCCAATTATACGATTACACATTTACAATAATTAGGGGCAATTGCTGCACAAGGACACTCTCCAAGTCTTTAAGCTCTCTCATCGTTGAAGCATTCTCCATTCCCTGCCTTCTCTTTGACTTCCTGAAGGCAGGAAATTGAGAAACATGGTGATTGCTCGGACGATTAGAAAGTATAGATAGCATTAAGATTTAGGAAGTATCCTCAGGTAGAGCAGTCGCCCCTATGTTTTAGTAGGTTAGGTAAATAAACTAAAAAAAGATGGAGGCCTTTAATTGGCATTGGTCTTAAAAAAAACAATATTTTATTTTAAATTTTTTTTCTCGTTAAATAGACGAATTTAAGATATCAATTTGAAGTAATTATGTTTTAAGCGTGTTTTGAATTTTTTATCCTATGTATAAGTTACCGGAAAATCTTAGACAAATTTACTAGGCAAAGGCATTTTGCCTTTGCCTGCCCCAAATTTAAAAGAAAAGAGTGTCAGGTCTGTCATCTGTCAGTGTCCTGTGATAGTTAACCTTAAATATTTACGCGTCCTAATTATTTGGCGATAAGGCCAAACAAAGGTCAAACTTTATTTTGCAAAAATATTAACAAATACAAATTATTTTTTTACCCGAATATCAGAAAACGGATTAATATCCCTATTCCTCGAAATGGTTTTGGAATTAGAGGACATTATAAAAAAATTAACAATGCCAATTAGCGATAACATTTACTATTATGGATCGATTTGATATTTTAATTAGATACTTAATACCTCAATGTTTGAATTTCATCATGGTTCGTCATGGGGTGTACATGAAAGCATAAGAAATAAAAAAGAAAATAGTTCATGGCAAAAAAACTTTACAATACCAAAAAGCTAAGAATTTGAATTTGAAGTCGAGTGTTTGTGGAACTGTGGACTGACTGACTGGGTGATATATCATTATTAATGCATCTTTTCTTTAAACAGGATATATAAAACCTCATAAAACTAAGTCGCTATCCCTTCCTACCATTGCTATCTGTTGGATATAAACCACATATAATATTAACCAGAAAATCAGAAAGTGGTGAAACGGGCCCTAAGTTATCTAAATAAATATACTTTGACTTTTGACTTTTGTTGACATACTGGACTTCCCCTTTGATGAACTTGTAGGGCGGTATTTACACGCAAGGTAAAGTTTTTATAGTTCTAGATGCTGACAAGTTTCATTCAATTCTGTTCAGCCCTTTATGCGTGACCGAAACGCAAACATTGGAAAATTTAAAGTATCCAAATTTTTAACATTTCAATTCAGATATTAGCGGCTAACTTGGCTTACATTTGTATTTTTTACAGAACATCCTGCATTCGTCGCTGAACTTGAAGATTAAATGCTTAGGTTTTACTAATCCGTTATTTTTGTTTTGCCTAGTTTTCACAACCCAGAGAAAAATCCTAAAGTTACGTCAGCGATGAAAATGTCTTAATTTTTTGTGTGTGTCTCAAATAAAACTTAATATTATATTTCGCTTTAATAATTTTCTAGATGTGGATGTTATGCATTTATTTTTTATACATTTATCTACACATATGTGTATGTTTTCCGTTGCCTAGAACTGATAGTACAAGATTTGCTAAGTGGCGTAAAAATCTCTTGTTTTAAGCGCTTATTGCAACTTTATGCAATCTTAAGATGATTGTGTACCTAGACTAAATAAGCGGTGATAACGTTTTCCACCCTCTAAACCTTAACCAATCGCCATGTTTTTTTCTGTTGTTTATTCGTAAAGCTAGGATCGTATGTTTGAACTTTATCATATATTTCATAAATTTTAAAATATTTGCAATGTAATAGTTTTGTACAAAATAAAAAGTGTCAATGTTTTAAAAACAATAAAAAATTAAAAATCAAAACATTCAACCTAGTTCTCAGGCATAACGAAAGCTAAAAAATCATGGCAACAGCTTGAGGTTTAGAGGGTGGAAAACATTATCGCCGTTTGTTTGGAGAGCACAATATACAATAGTCTCAATAACGTTTTTCAGTATAATGAACCGTTTACGAAATATTAAGGTTTGAAGGAGATAATAATTATTGTTAGAGTTACGTGTCCTCTGCTCCTACTTCAGTCCCGAAATAAACGTTTCAATTATAGTCGACCAAGTAATTGTTTGACCACTTTTGAACTTAATCCCTTTGTAATACGATCGAAAAGTGGTCAAGCAATTTCTTGGTCGACTATACGAAGTATGTACTTTCTATCAATAAAATGAGTATAGCTTTATTGGGTCACAATTTTCTCAAGATCCTAGTATATTCACGAAGTCAATCTTGTTTTTATCAACGCAGCATAATTTTCTTGTCAAACAGACTCCATGCGTTCGAAGCGAGCCGTGTGATAAACTAGAAATGGTGACAAGCTATAGTAGAACACTAGTTAGCGTTCATATCCGTCCTTATCACACACGCAAGCTGGTTAAAAAGGGATATATGCTTCATGTTAGCGATAAAAGCTACCGTGCTAGGGCCTAAGGATTCGATAGTGGCGGCCTTGCATCGGTAATAAGGCCAATCGATGATGCAGCCGAGGCAACCGCGCGCCGTTTACATTCACTGCCTCGTCTTACGCTGCAATATATAACCGCCCTTTTCTGTACGAATAGAACACGATTTTTGTTTAAAATATTTGTTTTTCAGGAAATAGGAAGGCAAACAAGCAAGTGGGTCACCTGATGGTAAGTGATCACTACCGCCTGTAGACGCCCGAACACCAAGGGGAATGCAGATGTGTTGCCAACCCAGAGGGCTAAGATGGAATACTTAGTAATTGCACCGGCTATCTTGCTCTTCATGCCGGAACACAACAGTGCAAGCACTGCTGCTAGCGATAAGCGATCAAGAGGGTGGCAGCGATCCGGACGGACCTTACACAAGGTCCTACCACCCGCAAATTATTTTAAGCTCTTTACGGTTGAGTTTGTTTTAAGTTTAAAAAGGCTTTGGTACTCACGTTTGAAGTGGTTATTGCTGTATTTGAAAAGTCTCGAAATACTCTGTGGTGATTTGCGAAATAAACTGATTGAATCGTTTGATGTCGCGAAATAACTTAACCAGGAGCTCACGTCATCGCCATCACACCAAGAAAGTAGCGTTCACTAACATGTTCCGTGGAAGTCGGAACTCGTTAGTAAGTCTTTATCGAAACTAAAGTTTTTCGGAGCTGAGAACTGAATGGTGGGCAACCAAATGCTGATAAGGAAAAACTTAGCCGACTACGTGAGCCCTTTGAGTCGAGTTTCTCATTGTGACCTCTCTTAGCGAACATTCGTTTATCGGTTTCATTCATTCTGATTTTAGGCACCAGTACAGGCGGTTAGGAAAATGTCTAGGATCGTGACTGGAATACACAGCTCGGTTTAGTTTCTAAGGGGTACGATTTCTGTGCGAATACTGCGAAACGTTTTGACGCTTCGAAAGATTTATTGTAATAGATTTGAGTTTTAAAAGAAAGCCGCGCTGAAGATAAGTACTTACGTAGTCTATAGGTACTTTTGTCATACAAATACAATCATGAATGGTTTTGAATTTTGATTTAAAATATTTCATTGTGTGCACGTATTTATAACTTTATGTTAACTATGTCAAAATTGTCCTGTAGCAATAGAACAGACGATACATTTTGATAAAACGTTTTTAAGACTTTTAAGCTTATGTATAGGTTTATCAGTAAGGGAGCTAATTTATACTCGCGTAAAACCAAAAAGTACAACTTCTGTCCTGATCACACGAGGCGAGTAAAACGTTACGAGAATACATTGACTTCTGCATATGACGTTGTCAGGTTAGAAGCCATGATGACCCCGCAATGTAACGTAACTGATCTCTTCCATTTGTACGTGTTTTGAATAAAGCATTACTTTCTGACTGTAACTGCTCCATAACCGACGCAGGTTAACCGCATTATCCATAACATGGCATAACAAATGAGGATCGGGATCATTGCTCGTTGCGGTTATAATTAATTACACCGTAGTCTGGAGATGGTGACAGCTGCGGACCAAGGGCCACGCACACATGCGCGTTGAGGTTTCCGACACCACACGCACATCGACGCGCGGCTTGGAAATAGTGTACCTAATGACTCGAATGTAATTATACACACGGAGATGAATTAAAATAGTAAATTATTGACAAAAAATTAAGGGGTAAGCATTTTTCAGGCTAATATTCGATGTTGAAGCTCGAGACCCGTCTATCTTTAGGGTTTAAAACCAGAAATTTTAAAATTCCATTTCTCTAAACTAAGTTTACTGTATAAATTAGTTTTTCTTAATAAAATATATCTGTGTATTTTAGTCGTGTCTGTGTGTGTAACTTTTTTGTTGTATTGTTGTGCTTACATTTAACCGTGGCATTAAAAAAATATACATTTTAATGATATGTGTTTCATGGAAATGGATTGAGGAGGTTGCAGGTTTAAGTCCTGTCAGACAAGCAAGATATTTCTTTATGTTTTCATCATTTAAATTTAATAATTTAAATTAAAAATTGCAAATTGAAAGAAACGCTTAAAAGTTATAAAATTAAGCTACAAAGTAAAGATTAATTCACAAAATGCTAGCAATATTTGAGGAATTATTTAGATAATATTGAAAATAAGAATAAACAGATTCATTACAAAAATAAACAAAGTTTATTATTCAAATAACACAAAATTAACAACTGTTGACTTAGCATAATAATTTGTTATTTTTTTAATATAAAATTTTAACAACATTCATACAGTTCTGTACAAAGTCTTTACAGCAAAAATACAAAAATAACACCTAGTCAATTTAAATTTATTGTTTAATTTATTTGTTGTTTATTTACAGTCGTGAAAACAATGAGGTTAATATACAAGTAATGTCTATTGTTAATTTTCGCTTTTCTCACAAAATTAACAAAACATTTCATAGACAATGCTTTTGGTAGACAAAGAGAAAAACAGAGACAGCTGCAAATAATACACCTTGAAATATCTCTTATTATAACGTCACGTAACTTTTAACTGCAAACGATAAAAGATTAGTTATTTAAACAGACTGATTCGGGGTTCTAAATTGCTTTTCAGGGTTCCGTACCTCAAAAGGAAAAACGGAACCCTTATAGGAACACTTTGTTGTCCGTCTGTCTGTCTGTCAAGACCGTTTTTCTCAAGAACGCGTGGAGATATTGAGTTGAAATTAATATCAAATACTCATGTCTGCAGTCCCTCAGAGCCGTGAAAAAATCAAACTTCTAAGTCAAAGGAATCAAAAGATATGGCCGTTTATGCCGCATGTTTCATACATTTGCAAGGCACTCAAAAACCTATGGGGTACTTCCCGTTGACCTAGAACTATGAAATTTGGCAAGAAGCAAGGTCTCACAGCACAAATAAAACAATAAATACGAACACCGTAAATATATAGTTGTAAGACCAAAAAAATATTTTTTGGTCTTACAAAGCAAAAATGCGACACTAGATGGTGTTGATGACGGAACCCTCGGTGCGCGAGTCCGACTCGCACTTGGCCGGTAAAATGGGACAAACCTCGAAAAACAAAAAAGTTTAAGTGAAAACCTCGTCTTTTCTGAAGTCGGCGAAAGAAACTATCACATTACGAATGTTATTGCAGGGAAATTAAGGCCTATTTTAGTTTGTTATATTTGCTACATTAACACAATCAGTGGTACAAACCCGCTAGGTGGGTTCTCTGTTCGTAGAGGATTTTCGCTACAAAGCAGGATACTGCTGCTACGAATGTAGCACGTAACGCTACGTTAATAAAGTTCTTCTATGGACGTCATTAAATTTTCCCTTTCTGGCAATTGTGAGTCTTCGACTTGTCTCTTCATAGCCTTAGGTTGCAATTGCGAGGCCTTTGCCTTTTCCGTGGTTAGGGTTAGTTTACTTTTGGCTTGTTCCTTTTTACTTCTCTTATTTACCCTCCTCTTCGCCGTTGTCAACATCAACTCGCTCCCGGGCGAGTCGCAAGGAAAATACTTCTTCACACTGTACAATTCACACGTCGACGACATCATGTCCGCGTCTTCATCTTCTAGATTGCCCTCTTGTATTTTTACAGCGTACACTTGACCATCAGTATTGTATTTGGTTACAGTAACAGTTTTGTTTCTCTTAAATTTAAGTTTTTTCGGGGTTGTTGATTGAAGGGTAGTATTTTTGATTATTTCTTCCGTGTTACGTTTGCCTCTTGACGGCCTGTATTGATAATAGCTCACGATGACGTCATTTTCTAGCTCCTCGGTGTTTGGTTTAGTTTTTGCTAAGTGTGTGTGCAGTTTGTTGGCTTTTATAGCTCTCTCCATACAGTTGAAACATTTGGTGCACTTCACGTCAGCAAATACAGATTGTAATTCAGACTGTACGGACACTAAAGGAGAATTAGGTTTCAGCAGAATCGTTTTTCGAGGTATAGCTTGACCGATCATCTTAACTTCATTGACTTTGAAGTCAGTCTCTAAAGGCAAAATAAATCAAATTAGAAAACTGAAAAAATAGCAATTAGTAACTGATGAGCGTTAGAGAGGTAGGTAAGTCTGTGGTTATGATGAATATGAATGTTTGTACCCGAGTCGTGGATGTTATATGTATTTAAGTATGTTTTTATCTATATAAGTATTTATATTCGTTATCCAGTACCCAAAACACAAGCAGCTTTAGTTGCTTACTTTGGGACTAGGTGAATTGTCAATTATCTGTCCCAAGATATGTATTTATTTTTATTTTATCATCAGGCACTATGGATTATTTCGCTTGAATTTGAATTGCTCGTTTACAGAACCCCGTGACCAAATGATGCTACTTTTGTAACCCATATAGCACCTCAGCGCTATATACACTGTATGGAGGTGCCTACCATATGAACGAAAAACAACATAAAGTGTCTTATAACGTTTCAAAGTTAGGGCAACATTTCTTTACTTAATAAATAAAATCTTTTAAACTTCAAACAGTAGTTAAGCAAATGCTTTGAGGTGACAACATTTAACTATTATTTTCAACATTCTTTCAATCCCACCTTTGGAAGCCTTACTAGAAAACGGTCATTAAAACTACAGCTTGCTTTAAAAACGAACCGAGCTGCCTTACTAAAAGGCTGCAGCTTTTTGGCAAAGAGTACCCAAACAAACGTGTTTGCAAGTATTTGTAAGGAAAATCAACTTTAATAGATCTTACCTAGGGTTTGCGCGGGGAACGCTACGAGCGCACATAACAAAAGAGAACTCATTAGTTCCATTTCCGCGACCCTCGCTCAAGGTGTCTCCCTTCCTGTAGCAGACAATCTTCTTATAAAAGTACGCTAACAAGCTTCGTTACAGCGTCGAGTTTAACAAACCCTTGCCCCGGCGTTGCCTGCGATTCGTGCTAAGGGTTCTCGAGTACTGTTCCGTTTAGCGCGTTGTAAATGCCGTCAGCAAACCATACAGCGTTTATAGAATACTTCCAACCCTAAAAGACAGTTCAGAACAAACTATTTATTTACTAAGGACTTCCGATTGTAATCTTGTTGGATTTCGCTATTGTAATGCAATATTCTGGGGCAAAGGCTCACTTATATATAATCGATGCGCCGTAAATCGAATGGAGCATGACGCACGATGTTTACTCCCGCACGGCTGTTTACTCTGCGCTGCACAACCCTCTTGCATTTGACAATTGACTGTTTACTTCTCCAGTCATGATTTGAGGCTATTGTGTTTGTGTTGATAGTTTATGTAACAGCGCGTTAACCGGACAGTAGCATCCGCGTAACTCGTGCCTAACAACACGTTACCCTTAGTTTGAGTCCATACGTTCTGGGGAGAACACCGACGTAAACATCAAAGAAATAACACTCCACATCAGTATATGCCCTAAAGAGGTAAGTCGCGTCTCGCTTAATATTCCCGATTTGAGAAAAACGTTTATGTTCATGTAAGCTCAAATAAAATTACCATAAAATATATGGAAAGTGTAGCCGAGCAAAAAAGCGGAGCAAACTTCTTTTTTGTAACTTATCTCGTTATTCACAATGATGTGACTTTTATGACGTAGTCGGACTTTTTGGCTATTTGTTCCCTAAAATTGTTCAGATGTGTTTTTATGTGTGCACTTCGACTTAGACGTGGAGTGGGGTGCTTTAATTCTATTTAGTGCGAGGGAGTTTTACTCTTTCATTTGACGCAGTTGTAAAACTTTTTCTTATAGATAGTTTCGTTTACTAACAGTTTCATTTGTGTTTCGAAGACGTACTAACTTATATGGTGCGTAACACGACGAAGAGTAAATCTTCTGCCTACATAGTATCAGAAGTACCTACTTAAGATGCTTCCATACTTTTTAAAGTTTAAATTTTTTAAATTTCTTAATCATATAAAAAAGTGAAATGTGGTTTTTATATTTAAATCAGGCTACGATTTGAAATTCTATCAATAAGCATCAATACTATTGCTATTATCGATAGTATTGTTTTTCGACAGTATCGAAAAACATTACTATCAACAATGCTATCAACAGTTCGATATACTGCCGCAACACTAAGCATTTTTCGCGAACATAAAGTATCAATCCTTTAGGCAGACGCTGGCTGGTAAGGAAAAGATATATATATCTCTGGAACTACTGGAGCGATTCCAAAAAATCTTTCACTAGACATACACGGAGTTAGGCTACTAATGTCACGTGAACGAAGTCGCCGGCGTCCACTTGTTTTATATAATATTATATCGAACCACTTGTCTGGTGTTTTATATCCGCCAAAAATGCTAGTGTGCGAGGGCCTCAGCTGTATGCATTTTAAGTCACGATAAGTATCGTAACGCTGAGTTACGTGGTGGGTTAACGTGTTTCGAGAAGAATCAAGAGGTGCACTGATCACATAGGCTGTTAGATTTTATTACACTACTATGGTTTAGTCGAGATACTGTTTCGCTGAACAAACTCATTACAGTCTACTAAAATTCCCACTTAACCTGGTCGAGTTACAAGGCATTCTCGGCTGTGTCTGGAACTAGAATAGAACTAGGGTTTAGTGTTCTCTCAAACCTGGGACCTTTTGGGAATATCGCAGGTCATTGTAATCGGAATCGGTTGGGACGCCGACCGCCGCCGCAATGCAGTGCTGGAAGCTGTTAGATATATTTCTGATATAGCCAGATTGTAATTAAAAGATCCATTAACTATACATGTTGCGGCCGAATGAGCGGTGGATACTCAATTAGGAATTTGAGTTCACTTCGACGGGCAATGTAGCTGAAAATTTGATTTCACGAACAGACGCATGCAGTTTTAAGACTATTGTAAACCAAACCCTCTACATACGTAAGTCGGTAATTTCACCCTCTAAACCTTAACCTATAGCCATGTTTTCGTTTTATGTTCTTATTTTGCCTTAAAACTAGGTTAGTTTATTTTAATTTTTTTAATTTTCTTTATAGATTTGTATATATTGTAAATTTTTGTTTGTATGAAATACCAAAAGAGCAATATTGTCAAACCTATAAAGCATATTCGAAAAAATCTAAATATACATAAACCATAGAATAAAATAATAGCACTAACGTACCTATAGAAACTTCTATTCTACGACTGCGATTAAATGATATCCACTTCACTCCACTTTTCTACTTTTTTCTTTTTTCCACTTTTTTCCACTTGTTCTTGTAGCTTCACGAAGTAAGCCACGGCCTGCTAGTAGTTTTTTTTATGAAAAAGAAAGGCAAACAAGCACGTGGGTTACCTGATGGTAAGTAAACACCACTTCCTATAGCCACCCGCAATACCAAAGAGATTGCAGATGCGTTGCCAACCCAGACGGTTAAGACGGAATAACCTACCTCTTGTGCTAGTAATTGCACCGGCTGTCTCCACTCCGGAACACTGCTGATTAGCGGCAGGATTTGCGAGCAAGATAGTGGAAGCGATCCGGACGGACCTAGCACAAGCTCCTACCACCTGCAGTTAGTGTATTGTTACTGGTTGTATGAACCTGTCTCTGAGTTGTGTTTATTCGTGCGGTAATAGTGTCGATGTCGTGCTCACATTACCGCTCACTGCGTCGTCACGTTCCTAGCCACGTAACTTTTTTATTAGTGACAGCATAACAGCGGCGTCACGAACAATGTTTGTACATCCGAGTACAATGAAGTTAAATAGCCCAGAGCAAACTACCGCTATTCCCCGAGGCTCAAAAACCCATTTCGCTTATCGGCTACAACCAAACCTACGTACAATAAGCGACTAGGGCGAGCGAACGTTAAACTGAGCTTTACTCAAACGAAATTAAGACGCGAATGGTTTGATTACTATATGATCGTAACCTGTTGCGTACAATGGACAGTTATAGTCTATAAACTGAAATATGAAGCATGGAAAAATTACAACTTTGATCGGTAGTCCAGGCACAAGTTCATGTTTAACCACAAACGCCAAGCGTGTTATAAGCTTAAGCTCTGCTTGGCTGACCATCTAGCTGTCTGTTTTTATTTCACATATGTCACGAGGATTCTCAGACCACCGACCCAGCAGACTCAACTGCAGGACTAATATTGTTAGAGCAAACCGCATATGTGTAGGTTATACTTTTTTATCTACACACATATCATAAATGCTCAATAACGCGTTCAAAAACCAAAGAAAATGACCAGCATTATACAACCAATGTTATTATAAGAATTTTCTTGCTGTGGTAGTAGGTAATCTGTTTTTTATTGGGTAGTATCCTTGGATGAAGGACAAGCATGGATATAGCCTCAGTACTTGTCAAGTGTACATAGCCAAAGCTGTCAAAATGGTCACCTTTGTGTGCGTCAAGGTAGTAAAACCTGCAAATTAATAAGAAAACCGTAGAGTATACTACCTTAATGTAAACATTACCATAGCCAAAGGTGACCATTTGTCTATTGGTCGTGTACAGGGTGTCAATTGAAGAGGAGTTTAGAGTATGTAGTCATCTCTTTTTGACACATTGTATTGCCATTTAAAGTAAAGAGATCAGGTAATAAAATATCGCTTTTCAATTTTAACACTCCTTCTATGCTGTGCTATTTCTATGGTAGTATCTCTTAGTAGTCTGTGTTTATTGGTGATCACATTACCGATATCTCGTGACGTTATGAATTTAAATTTGGAACAGCTGTCAAAATTCAAGTTGGTCTCTATTCTAGTATCCATAGCTATTAAAACAGTTATCGATACGAAACGATTTTTTAATTTAAACGCACGACATTTGATCTCGAGTGACATGACAATAGGGACTTCATTCGTTTGTCTATGATTTAAAAAAACGTTCGTCTTGACGGATAGATCAAATTGCCGCCATACTTGTTTGTGACTCGTTTGTTGGTTTTTTGTTGTTACGGTTTTTTGTAGTTATGATATGTGTGTAGATAAAGTAATGTATGCAACTGTAAATAATTAGGCCTTAAAACACTCGTGTGATCCTATTATGAAACTCGCTGACACTCGTTTAATAAAACCACACTCGTGTTTTAGGGCCTCTCATTATATAGCAGTTGCATAAAATACTATTAACGTTTGTAGTTTTTACGATAAACTAAAGACAAAAATCTTAAATACCCATTAAATTTGTTTTAAGGTTTTATTGCCCTAAGTGTGGCACTAATGTACTTACTTCTTTTTAGAATATGCATAAGCAATAGTCGCCCTCAGAACCATAATGGCCGTTAGCTTCTTTATCATCGCAGCATATCTTACAATCTGCTTCCTAAGTGCCTTCTTCAGCATTCATTCTGTCACGCAAGAAAAGTACTGCAACACCCAGCAGCATGCCTCAATTTTCGGTCAACTGCTACACACAGCTCTTTTTTGGATTCGTTCGCTCTCAAATTTAGTCTGTTGGATACTTTGAGAAGACTTAGGAATTGAGCAAAACAGTCTTCTTCCAAGCGTGCATGCTCAATGAGACAAGAAAGTCGGAATCATTTTCGTTTGCGTCAAATCTAAGCTGATTTATTTTGCAGAATTTCTTAATCTTAGGAGTTTTCATTTTTTATGATCATCTTAATACTAGAAGTTAAAAACAAATAAATCTGCTTTTAGCTACAAAATAAATCGAATACGATATTGTGAGTATGAAGAAATATTATATTTTTTATTAATAAATAATGTATTTCTAATTGGCCTTAGCTTAAATTCGATCTTAAACTTTAGCAAAAATACTGACGTCTATCAAAAGTAAATAAAATAAATGCGTACGAACTAGCATTTACTTCTATAACAGTTAGAGCTGCGACCAAAAAGCAAATACCAAGCGCACCTTCATTATGGAAACCCACGTCTGTCTGCGATCTGCAGAGCACTCGACGTACTTATAATCATATCAATATAAAATAGTTCGGTCCATAGAATGATACAAGGAGTGGTTAATTAAAGAACCATTTAGTATTTTAATAGCGTAAAGAATATAGGAACAAGGTTAGAATGACCCTGTAAACATTTGCTCCATTCACTACGAATGAACTCCAGCAAAGTGTTTGGATATTTTTTTCATTACAACTTAATTAGCTGCCTGTAAAAATTAAATTACATTTATTTAATATTGTAATTAGCATGTTGTATTGTATTGTATTGTTGTTATTAATATTGTATTGTTTTTGTCGTTATTTTGCTGTATTGACAATGTAATCCAATAGTCTTATTTTGTCATCAGAGATTAGAGTATTGGAGGCCTAAGCAGCTATGGCTGTGGACTCGCTCGTGATTACCAAGTATCAAGTTCGATCCCCACCAGTCGCCGTGTACCGATCAGTTTATCTAACCTATAGGGGGAAAGAAGGAAAAACACTTATTTGAGCCTATTAAACACAATAACACTAATATAAATATTAACATCACGGGTAACTATAGTTCGACCACTTCGTGCCCGAACATCCCTAGGGGTGACAGGTGTTGCCGGAGAAGGCTCAAAGTTGTCGCACTATAGTTGACAATGACGACACGAACGAAGTGAGAAATTAAAAGAAAAAAATAGCTTTTTCAAATAAATTAGTGACTTCATACGACGTTTCATCCCTTAATTTTACGCCCATAAAGTTGGAATACTTTCTTCGAACCCCGAGTATGACCTATTCCCACCATGTTTGCCTTCGTTTGCCTTCCTATATTGTATATAAAAAAAACTGACCTTTTTCGCAGCAAATTAAAATGATTATGGTGATGATTGTATAATTATCATAGAATTTCACTTCAGGTAAGTTCGGTTAATCATGAATTTTAATCCGTTCACACGTTATTGAGATAGTTCTCAGAAGTTGTGCTGCACTGCGAGCAGTAGGGTAAGGTAATTAATAGATGTTTGTCAGAACTAATACGTTCTAAGTACTAAGATAAATCCTTGTGATTTCGTCATTAGTTACTAGGGGATGAGACATCTTGGCTTTATAGGCTTAAATTGATAGTATTTGATTGAAAAAACAACTGTGTCTTGGGTTTTTTCTAAAGTCATTAATTACTTTTCGAAATATTACAAATATAAACCTTACAGTGGTAAGACTCGCCACAAACCGGGGCATGTAGTATGCTTCGCTCGTACGCCAAAATATCTCGACTGCAATTGGTATCTTTCATCCCTCGTTGACCAATCTACTATTACCTCAGTAGAACTAACATGACCGATCAAGTTCAGTTTATCTGTACGTTTGGCCCTTTCTTGTTACACTGGCTAGACAGAGACGTAGAAATCAAGGTCAAAACCTTCGTCTATTTTCCATGACCTAGTAATACAAAACCTTATAATATAAAGTTCCTTTGCAATGGGTTTTTATGCAATATACAATGAATAAGAGAGCGCTGGTGGCCTAGTGGCTAGGAGGGTAGGCTCGTGATCCTGAGGTACTGAGTTCTATTCCCAGCGGTCGCCATATACCAAAGAGTTTTTCTTACTTATGTAGGTACATTTTCTAAGCACTGAAGTAACCACCTCTTACTGTGATGAAAAACATCGTGAGGTGGTTGTTGCGCCACCGCCGCGGGGGCTTGTGATTAAGGACCACGGACTGGTGCAAAACATGTCGGATATTTCTCGACTTAAAAATACGTGAGTGATTTGTTTTATTAATATGTCGTGAGATAACTTGCAAATTTATGTCAATGATTTTTTAAATTAGAAGGGCTTTTGATTGGCCATCTAACCCCTGCTGTCCCAAACTTGTTGTAAATAAGACAAACCGAAGAAGGCGGCCGAACATACACAATAAGAATTTAGGATAGACAGGAACGGATCGCGACTTAACTTTATCCTATGTAAAGATAAAGAAGTTATCAAGACTTAGAACATTCGTCACAATAGTACAAATAACTTTAAAAATATGACAATTCTTAGTACAAACCAGCGTAACAAACATTTGTCCACAAAACTGCAGAATACATCCTCTGATTGCTACAAAATGGATGTCCCTGGAACACCGTAAGCTAAATTTGAAGTTTAAACTTCATTCATGCGGCACTTTACCAAACTTGCGGCTGGTGGCCGGACTTAAATCGAATAAACGTCAAATGCGGTGCCGCTGCCCGGTCGGAATGCCGCGCCGGCCAGCCGTACCCGGAAACACTAAATTGTACCCACTGTTTGTTCTACGACTTGCAGGCACACCGCAACTATCTCACCGGACATATTAACGGGTTAGGCTTTTTCATAAACTACGTGGAAGCACTTTGTTTTTAACACCCGACGCACAAAGAGAAGTGTTATAAGTTTAAAGTGTGTGTCCTTGGATTAATAACTGAAGCATGGATGTAGCCTCAGTAGATACATGTCATGCGTACACACCCTAACAACTATCAAAATGGTTACATTCATGTGTATACGGGGTGTTGATTAAGAGGAGGTTTAGAGTATATAGTCGTCTCTTGTCGGCACATTATATTGCCATTTAAAGTAAAGAGATTCTGCTCTTCCTTTGAAATTTGCTATACCTACTGTTACTACGAAGTAAGTACATAATACACATATATGATAACATGGTAACTTTGATCTGATACTGCAGAATACTCAACTCCTCAACAACTCACAGCAGATGTATTTAGGTACCTATCGTGTTTGGGCTCATTATTAAATTATCTCAATGTACAGGAAAAAGATAGATAGTGATCAGGGTTTGGTGATGGGAAAGAGAAATGAGGATAAATGTAGCTCTAAACAATAAGCAATATAACTTAAATTACAAATTTAAATACCCCTGAGCCTGAGGCTGATAAGCCCTTTCAGTTAAAAAAATTCTTTTTCATACCTTTGTCATTTGTTTGTTGTTGTTAGTTGCGCCATAAAACAAGTTGTGGTAATGGTGGTGTGGTGTATTTACGATGGACGATAGGTCTAATTACCGTGAAGTTATTTTTTTGTCACAGTTACTCTAATATTTACTTTTTCGTCACTTTTTTCGTAGATAACGGGTCTATCGAGGCAGCAACATCACAACTATACCGAGTGGAGGCATTCTAAATGAATGCATCGACAGTTGTGTTGCCCCTTATCAATATCGATACCTTTATCTTTAACTGTAATCGCTTGTGCTTTACGATAAAGCACAAGCGATTACATGGGTTTTACGCCAATTGAAATTTAAGGTACCTATCCATATTAAAGCGGTAGCTATCCTAGCGGTAGGTTTAGAAATCATAGAAATAAATAGCAAGTAGTCCATTTTAACAAGCTTTAAGTTAACGCCGTATTATCTTGTTCGTAACTTTATTTTTAAGGTCAAGCAAAATATTAAAAGTGAGCATTTAAACAATTTCCAGTGTTCGGAATGACTAAAAAAAAATCTCTATACATACTTAACTATAAAATTTAATTATAAGTTGCGCACTACACACTACGCACAACAACTTAAAATTTAAAGTACTCATTACACAATAGCACATGTGTATGGCCGATGGAAATGTTATAATAAAGTACCGCCTTAGTACCGCCGACAAGAGAACTTGCATTTTGTTTTAATAAACGTATTAAATCTATTATGTAAACATTGCAAGCGCTCGCTGCCGTAATACGGTTTGATATGACATATTTTGATACGTCAGATGCGAGCTGGACCGGCAAATTACAACGATTCATCACGCCGGAATTAGCGGCAGCTGGACTTGACGAATAAATATTCGTTTCTTCACCGGGATCACCATAGCCGCCTCATTAGCCCCTAATAATCACTTAGAGCGACCGCTAAGTCAGGGGGATTCCACTCCGCACTGTAGGTACGCTTGACCACCTTGCCTATGGCATAGGCAATTCGCAGTAGGCTCACGCACGCTCGCTCGCCCCGCCGCGTCAGTGTGATTGAAAACGAATGCCGCGCAACCCCAGCGTGTCGCCGGGAGTAGCGGGGGGAAAGCAGGCGCGGGCGGCGCGTTCCTTTGACCTCTGCCGCCTGGCGCATGGTGTATGAAGTAATAAGAACTTTTTGTGTGTGTTAACAAAGTTGGAATTCGTTTAATCGCGGTCGTAAAAGAGAAATTTCTGTATTATTTATTCTGTGGCTACGTCGCGCGGGTGCACGGAGCGGGTGCACGCCTATCGAACAAATAGTCTGAGCCCGCACCCGCAACCCTGTGAGTTAGCGGATGCTCTCATACTATTTTTCTATAGACGTGCACCCGCTCCGTGCGCCCGTTACAGTCACGTTTGCGTCAGCGCGGTTGGGAAGTGTCGTGGACTCCCGTGCCTCGGCTGGGCACAGGCTTCGAGTGTGTTGTATCAATTGACGACTAGATAGCCTAGTGGTTAGTGACCCTGACTATGGAGCTAGAGGTTCCGGGTTCAATTCCCAGGAAGGGCAAATGTTTGTATGATGAATATGAATATTTGTACCCGAGTCTTGGATGTTATATGTATTTAAGTATGTATCTATCTATTTACTTAAGTATGTATATCCGTTGTCTAGTACCCATAACACAAGGTTTACTTAGCTCGGGTAAAATATTTATTTATTTATAGTAAAAACCGGGCAAGTGCGAGTCGAGTCACGCGCAGTGCAGGGTCACGTAGTTGCCTGATTACTCGTAAATTTATAAAGCTTATTTAGCTGTGATAGTTTTCCTTTTAATTTAAGTTATAAATACTACTACTGCAGTGAATTTATTCATATATCCAAAAACAACCATTTGACCATACTAAAAACAGTGGAGTCGTCGTCGCGCCACCGCCGCGGGGGCTCATGATTAAGGACCACGGACTGGTCCGAAACATGTCGGGCATTTCTCGACGTAAAAATACGTGAGTGATCCGTTTTATTAATATGGAATAGTTGTTATCAAATGAGGGAGTGCACTCAAACAAAATAAACGTTCTTTTTCAACTAAAAAGTAAGACATTAATTAAACTAAAACAACAATTTGATTTGAAAATCCACGAATTAAAAATGCCTACTGTTAACTTTCATTTGATCCACCCCCATTTCCACCCTAACCCAAAAATAATATCCTTACTCAAATTACAAGAAGTAGCTTACCAATATTAACGAAGCTCGAGGTAAGATGGATTAAACCTTCCAAGCATGCTGTTGGTCCCTAGCATATTTAACAGGGCAGGTCTAGCAGCATTTAGCTTTAAAAATGCATCACAGCGCTGTGATTCTCGCACGGAGTGCAAACGTCCTTCCATATAAATGGCATCCTCTCCGACACGAACTCCAATATAAAAGGAATAAATGATCTTACGTTCGTTCGACGAAATGGGAAGAGAATACGTAGCCGTAACGTAATGTATGTAAACGCTTCTTAAGAGGTTAAGCTGGGGTATTTACTACGAACGATCGTTTAGTTTGAGATGGCATTATACTTTACTATACGGGTAAATAGAATGCGACTTTTTTTAAATTCTAAAACTGACGAACAGGCACGCAGATGAACCTGATCTCAAAGGCTTTTCTCAAGCGCGGCTTACTTCGTAGAGCTACTAGAATAGCGACGCACCACTGCTCTGGGGTCGGCGCAATTGAGTTGCCACTGTGCGAATGAATACAAGTTATACGATAGATACGCCGTTTTGTTTGCAGTAAAACTTCTGTACTTGTAGGTATTATTATTTATTCTGTGCTTTGGTGTAAATTCCTTGAAAATTAAAGGAAATTTGAATCAGATTCTATGCCAGTTGTCAAGCCAGGATCGAAAAAACAGCGGCCGAAATTCGCTATAAATGTGATCTATTTTTACAAATAGTGGGTAGAAGTATTTTCTACTGTTAAGCAATTAAAAACCCCGGCGTGAAATAAACTATAAATAAAAACCTCGGCGTAAAATCCTACTAATATTATAAATGTGAAAGTTTGTATGTTTGGATGTTTGTTACTCAATCACGCAAAAAAAACTAAATAGATTTGGATGAAATTTGGCACACATATAGTTTGTAATCTGGATTAACACATAGGATACTTTATATCCCGTAAAAATGCATAGTTCCCACGGGATAGCGATAAGTGAGTTATACGCCGCCGTGACGTCATGAGCAGCAAAGCAACTAATTCTCATTAATTTGTCCATGTAATATTGCAGATTGCATTTTTCAATTAAACAAGTCTACGCGGACGAAGTCGCAGGCATAAGCTAGTAAACTATAAAAGTAAAAAATATTTTACGTTTAATAAGTAGTAATATTTTGATCCAAACGATAGCTACCGTTAACTTCTTATTTCATTTTATTTACTTAGCATTCCCCGGGCGCGACGAGGCTTGGATCATTATAATTATTAAATATTACTTTCCTATAAAAACACAAAGAGCTAATACCTACATATTACAAAAGAGTTCGCTTAAAGCGGTAAGACTTCCTATTCTGTACCTTTATATTGCTTTGTGGTGATAAATAAGAGTTATTGTATTGAATTGTATGTATATTACTTAAATACATTTTCAAAAGTCAAAAGTCAAAGTCAAAATATTTTAAATCAGATTAGGCTTACAGGTAGTGTAAGTGACTTGTGATTTTCATAAAATTTACCACCGGTTTCATGCAGAAACATACAGTTATGCTTCGAATACTTCAATATCGGGAGTTAATTTTACTTTTTTTTGAATCTAAGAATTCAAAGAACCTAGTCTTTGCAATTAAGATTCCCGTTAACCACTACGGATTATTGATAGGTGTATTATATTTCGTCATTTCATCTTACAACAACCAATAATTTCTGGATCACTGCAGAATCTTAAAAGTAAAAATGGCATTACTATTTTTCACGACAAATGTCGCTATCATGACGTCACAGCGCAGCGGTGACTATAGTTGTCAAGAACCCGTTAGCCACCTTTATTTAATCAAGTAATGTCAGGTTAGCTACAGATAAAATGCGGTTAATAGCAGCGTTTTACCTCACAATAAAACGCTTATTAAGCGAAATACCTTATTCGAAGCCTAATTAAACATTTGAGAGTGGCAACACTGATTTGCTTATGACGTTACGGCCGCTGATTGGCTGACAATCCCGCTCTTCCCCCCCCCCCTCCACTAGTTTCCTTTTTCTCACACCAGGGGACCGCGTCGCTGGGTGCAGCGAGCGCCTCCTTTGTCATTGGATCTCAAATCTACCATCAGAGTTAAAATGTTGCAATGTACCACAATGCACAATGAATTTTTAACAAACGAAGCCACGGGAGGTGCAAGTGCAGTGACCAATTTTAATTAATGTGTGCGTGCTGTGTAAATGACAGACAGCGCAAGGGATTTCATCTAAAAATACGAAGGTTTTTTATGTGAAACTGTACATATTTTGTGATGGTGGTTCATTGCAAGCGAATTTTAAAACCCAGGCAGGAATAAAAGTATAGGCTTCGAATAAGGTATTTCGCTTAATAAGCGTTTTATTGTGAGGTAAAACGCTGCTATTAAGCTTCGTACCGTTATTCGAAGCCTAATTAAACATTTGAGATCTGTTTGTTATCGCCTGGTGGACAGACGCCAATGTGATTAATCAGGCTTTGTTAAATGTTAAGTGAACATGTTTATTTACTTTATGAGACCCAGGTTAACTGGTAATAAACAGTACATGTTTAAGGTGCTATCTGTGGAGGTGAGATACATATAAACAACTTTTTGAAATGGATTTATTTTATTCAATAAAACTTTTACCTGTAAACAATTTGTACCTTATTTTATCATTATCATCGTTATCACCCTGATCAATCTACCTTCAAACAATAATTGCTTGAAATATGAATATTAACAAACGATTATCTATAGTTATATAATAATTGATATGACCTAAGGTAATAATAACAATTTGCCATGTGCAAGATGCATAACTTGTTATTTGAATATATGGTGTGCGGATAAGCTCAAATATCCGGAAATTAAAAATTAATTTATTTTCTACCCATAATTTTAATAATTATTAATTCGATCACAATCAATATTTTGTATGCGATAAGTTAAACCCTGCATTTTAGCAAACTAGAGTTTACAGACTGACGATAACAAGGGTATAAAAATATAAGTGTGACTGCATACGGAAGGTTAAGGCTAAACAATATTTTTCTAAAAACTAATTAGCAATTTACTGGACTAAAGCATTTATTTATACTTGAGACAGGTACTGAGCTTTTGATTTCGCGACAATAATAGTTTTTAAAAGTATTTTGCGTGCGCCAGTTGCCGCGAGCTAGGATCTCTTCAAGAGGGCAATTTTGTACCCAACTTTTTGATGCCACTGCTGGGCGCACGCTGCCCGGGCTGGCTCGTATGCCTGCCTCTAGCAGCACCCTTCTGACCCAGTTCGCAACAACTGTCCGCGACGCCGCCTTCGGTGGTCCACAAGCTGTCAAAAATAGGTTGTTACTCTTACAGACAGAGCGCCTTTCAGCTGATAGTGTGACAACTTTCTTAACCCAAAATACGGGGTCTAAATTTTTACAATCCTTATTTTGTAATAAGCGCCAACCTGACTGTCTGTTCGTCTGGGAGTCTGTTTTAGACCCGAAAATTGGCCAGAATATGATAGAATTTTCGTTAATTATATAGTTATCGGAATCAATAGATAGTAAGGTCAGATCATGTACCCTGCGACCCGAACACAGTAAAAGAAGGGTTGAAGCCCTTTTTGAACATTCATAAAGGCTACTCTCGTTAACAGAGTGGTTTTGTAACCACTGTGTTAAGCTGTCGGTGTCCCATATGGGAACTTTATTCAATTTAGGGTTTTTAATAGATATGGCTTTCAGAGCGTGCTTAACCAAAATATGAGAACTTAATTTAATCTGTTGATTAGGGTCGCAAAGTGTGACAATAGCGGACTTATAAACTAAAATAGTAGCATAGGACAAACCCATTTTTTGATGCAAGTCTATTAAAAATCTAGCTAAGTCAGATGCGGATGGTTTGAAAGTATTGACTTCATGCTCTTGCGACCATGTGATCCATCTTTCCCAAGCTGGTTTATATGTTTTAAGGGAGGATTCTCGCCAGCTAGATCGCAATAGGTTCTTCTGTTCTAGTGACCAATTTTGCACACTTTCGTCCCACCCCCACATTTCCACACTTCCAGGACCATGTCTTTGACTTTGGGTGGGGGATGCCCCGTTGCTGTATCTACCAGCATTCGATCCAGGTTTCGAATGGTAAATGGTGGGGCTAGGGCTCTGTTCTTGAGGTCGGGTCTCCAGAAGACCTTTGGCCATCGAGGAGCTACCAGCATGTAAAACCCTGTCGCGGCATTGAGATGGGCTAGCACTCTTGGGATTAGGAACGGTGGCGGGAATAGCCAGGCCAGTTTGTAGTGCCACGTCCTGCTGAAAGCATCGTGAAAGAGGGCTCGTCGATCTGTCACATTTAGTGAGACGTAGTTGGGAACAACATGCGCTGTCATCGATGCAAATAGGTCTATCTCGGGGACGCCCCATTTCAAAAATATTATTTTCGTTATCTCGGGTAAAAGGTGCCATTCTGGAATCGGACACAGGCGAGATAATTGATCTGCTTCGCAGTTGAATCTCCCTGGAAGGTGGTGTATCTCGAAATGTATATTGTATTGGTCCACAAGATTGAAAATTTTGTAACAAAGATCCATAAGGGCGGGAGATCTCGTTCCCCCTTCGTTTTTGAGGTATGACACTACTGTTTTGTTGTCGGTCTGTATCATCAACGATGAGTTGGCTAGGTAGGGACAATGACCTTCTAAAGCATACAGTACTGCTAGCATTTCTCGTTGATTGGAGTGAAGGTTGGACTCTCCGAGGGTCCATTGCCCCCATATTCTTCTGTTGTTTATCTGCCCCCCCCAGGCTAAGCCAGAGGCATCGGTCACCAGATAGTGCGACACTGGGGGGTGGTGAATTGTTGAGCTGCGGTTGGCATTCGCTAGCCACCAGTTTAATTCGGTCAGAACTTTCAGTGGTAGGGGAAAGCGACGATGGGGGTTTTGATAAAGAAGGCTTTGGCAGTGCTTTAATAGGGCTCGATGATTGAGACGCCCCCGAGAGACAGGGAAACTGGCAAAGTTTATTGACCCCACTATGCTTTGGGCCTCTTTTAGGCTCGCAGACTTTCTCTTTAAAAGAATGTTTATCTTCTTTGTTAGACCTAAGCATTTTTCCATCGGTAGGTATTTGATATTGGAATGTGGATTCCAGCAAATTCCCAAGTATTCTATGACCTTCTGAGGGGTCAGAGTTGACTTTTTTAGATTGACTTGCCAGCCCAGTTCCTTGAGAAGGTGCACAGCCTCTAGCCCTTGCCTTTTCAGAGTGTGGGGGTCCTGGTTGGCAAGTAAGAAGTCGTCCAGGTAAACGATAATGCGGAAACCCTTGTCCCTTAGTATTTGTGCCACCCAATTGGTTAGAGTAGCAAACATTTTCGGGGCACATGCCAAACCGAAGGGGAGACACGTCATTTGAAGTAATTGTCCGTTGAATATTAACCGGAGGAAACACTTGTGACTTTCTGCGACCGGCAAATGGAAGTAGGCATTCGATAAATCTATCTTTATTAGCCAGTCCTGTGGCTGTAGAAAGGCAGGCACCCTGTGCATGTTTATTAGACGAAACTTTAGCATTGGTATGTACATGTTTAACCTTTTCAGGTTGAATATGGGCCGGGTCGACCCGTCGCGTTTGGGAGTCAAAAACATTGGGGAAACAAAACTGGGACTGGGGACCGCAGGTTCCAATGCCCCCATCTCCAGTAATTTTTGAATTTCTACCTCCATTTCTTGCGAGAAAGGGGTTTGAAAATGTGTTAAGGTCGGAAAAAACAGCGGGGGCTTTATATAAAAAGGGATACGGAACCCTTGGATTAATTTTATTAAGGTCGGAGGGGCACGTAACGCCTTCCATTTTTGAACAAAATTTGCTAGCTGCCCCGCATGAAAGTTGTTCAAGTCAGAATTTTCTTTTTTGCGGGTAGTCCCTGCGTGGGAGATTGGGCCCCGAAGGCCTGCCCTGGGCTCGCGGACCCGGTTGTGGGTAGCTATACGAGCCTTGGGTTCGGGCGTTTCTCTTTCGGATGGGCTTCCCTTGAGGGTTTGTAGGTGGTCTTGGTGGGCGAAACATGTCGCGCCACCCCATAGGGTAATAGTTAGGCACGCCTTGCGCAGGCGGAGGCACAAAAGGTCTAGGAATGCTCATGAAGGTAGGATCATAAAAGCCCTGCGCGGGCAGTTTGTGAGCATAAGTGGTTTGACCTGGGCCCGCTTGCGCAGCAGGTTTAGTCTGATTTGTCGTGCGAATCGGCCAAAAGGCTTTAGAAATGCCGCCATGTTTTTCGATAGCCGCCGAAAAAGAGTCTTTTTGAAAAAGATATTGTGAACTGGGGGGAATTTTTCTTAACGATTCTTTAAAAAACTTGTCTTTTACCGAACGCAGAATACTATCCCTGCGTTGCTGAATGAGGTCAGCGCGATGCCCACAGGCTAATTGCAAAGCATCGTTGGTAATCTTTTGAAAACTACCCTCATGAAAAAATTCTTTGAGCTTGACCTTCAAAGATTGTGGAGAGAATTCCTGCGAGGATTGAGACCATGCTAATAGAGAGTCAAAAGCGGAATCAGCCGCTTCGCTTTGTTTAATGAGTGCCTGAGTTAAGGATGCAAACCCCCTTTCTATGATACTTAAATTTTGAAATTTGTCAAAAGGCTTTATTTCCTCGTTTGTCTCTAAATCCGTAAAGGCAGGCTGGGAACAATATAGCTTCTGTACCTCGGAATAACGAACACTTGACCAATTTTCGGAGTCAAAATGGTGAATTGAATTTATGAAGCTGACGTGAGCTGGTGAAGATTTAGGGATAGCGGGTTCTTTGAGCACAGTGTTTAATGACAATTTTAAAACGTTAGTTGTTTCGTTTGGTGCCGGAGGTTCCTGCTCGCTTCCTGAATACAATTCACCACTCACGTTAGCGTCAATCACATCTCCGTCCCCATATTCCGTGGAGTAAGCCATAGGCGGCCCCGTAGGCTGCCACATGTTCCCAATAAAATTTCTAATTTCGCTAACCTGTTCGGCCAATTGTTGTACCACATCGCTTTGCCGTTGCTGTTTTCGTTTGGGTTCCGACTTTGACTTCTTGGCTTTCCTTTTCGAAGCCTTTTTTGTCGGTGGTGGTGGCGGCGGTGGTGGCGGCAGCGGCGGCGGCGGCGGCGGCGGTTGTAGCACTGCTTGCTGCGATGTGGATGGAGCGGGTGTCAACTCTTCTTCGGAATCGGATGACGAACTTGAGCTTGAACTCGAGCTAGAGTCCGTCATTTCCTCTTACAAAATCCTGTAAGTTAATTTTTAAATTAATAACGAACGGTAACACCGTTAGTAAAATCAAATAAAATCAGTACTTACAAAAAACTCTTCGTGAATTTTTTGTAGACGACCGTAAGCCTTGACAAACAAGACGCCAATGACAAAGGAGGCGCTCGCTGCACCCAGCGACGCGGTCCCCTGGTGTGAGAAAAAGGAAACTAGTGGAGGGGGGGGGGAAGAGCGGGATTGTCAGCCAATCAGCGGCCGTAACGTCATAAGCAAATCAGTGTTGCCACTCTCAAATGTTTAATTAGGCTTCGAATAACGGTACGAAGCTTAATAAAGGTTAATTATCCGACAGCGACTTTAAAAAAGTGACTACTTTTCTTGTTTCATTCAATAATGTAACGTACCTAAACGTTAAAAAATAAAGGTAACTAAAATATTAATATTACAAACTTATACTATAAAAACCAGCTAATTGCGAGTCTTATATTTGTATGTAACAACTCAAAAGATATAACCCTTCTTTCTAGTGGCAGTCGGGAAAAATACGATTTATAAACAGTTATTAACAAAAAATGCATATTTAACCGCTCGGTTAAAATCGCTAATTACCAGCTTTATATCTTTAGCGGTTACTCTGTCAACAGGGATGTACAGTCAAGGAATTAAATTTCCAACCCACCTAAGGTTCAATATCATATAGCAAACTGTCACCATAAGAGCTATAGAGCAAGACGTTAGTTTGACATATCGACCTTAATGCATTGCGAATGTCAAACGACATTTCAACGAAATGGGTAGGGAATTAAATTCCTTGACTGTACAAAGGATTAGAATTTCATTGGTTAAATTTATTAATCGAGTACGATTATGTATACCATGACTTATTTATTTACCTACATAAATAACTAGCGAATGTTCATCGCAAATCTTCATCATGTTTTTTCAGTTCTGTATCCTAAACCAATATACTAGGAACCTAGTAAAGGGATACATAGATAAAACGCTTTCAATGTCAAACGAAAAAAAACATTATATTTTTTAATCTTCCATCTCAGTGGAAATTAATCCATAAAGGTTTATGGCTTAAAAACATCTAGAGAAGTCGTGTGGAAATTATATCTATAATAATTTAAAGGAGCCACGTTCTCGAGGTAAATATGTAATTAATTTTAATTTTAGGTTAAGTAATGGTCTAGTGTCCTTACAGGGTGTCGAGTGTCCTCACTTTTCAATGAAAACACCGCCTGTCTGCATAATATACTATTATTAGATGGCAACCCAGAAAGAAGTTATCGACAAACAGACGTGACGTCATATCTAACCACGATGGCAGTTCCGGTGCGAGTAGAGTTTGTAAAAGGAGCAGCAACCGTCAATCGCCCTCCCTTTTTCGCTGGAGTACTAGGAACGGATAGATTGGTCTTGTCGGCCGTGCTGTTTGATTTTAGAATCATTTATTATCATTTTATTGTGTAAATTTGGTCAAATAAATTTGTTCTGATTTTGGCTTTGAGTGATTTATTTAATTTATCTTAAAGCTAACACTACCCATAATGTGCCATTAGATAACAATAAAAAAATTAATACATGTTCCACCTAAAAAATGAAAATGGAAAGAAATTCCAGTTATAAACTTGAAATTGTAACTAAATAATGTGGTGCCGCAGCGATTAAATAAAATACTTACCCCTTCATAAAAAGTAAACAATCTTTTTAAGCTAACAAACGTTTTGTCCCTTTCATTTGAGGGCAAACGTCACAATGACAGATAAAGACATAAAACATGTTAACTAACACACGTTTACGAAGCGTTTATGAATAAGAGGGTTACTCTGTAAACATCACAGCTATATTGCAAAAAGAGTTTTTACACAAAATAATCTGCGATGGCGAAATTGCGCTGTGTTTTAAAACTTGATTAAACGGTGAGCTTGTCGCTTACGACAACTATGTCATAAATAAGTCATTTCAAATAAGTAATGACAATACCAAAAATAATATCGTGGGAAATAAGTAAGCCGTGACTATAATGAAACGGAAATCGGGAACGGTGAGCAATCTTAATTGTACATCTCCCCTTACTGCGCAATAAATAACTTTTATTCGTTATTTAAAACACTGCCTCGTTCATTGTCGCTTAACTTAACTAAGTTAACGATCTTTTCTTGGATCGATTGTATGAAGTATTAATACAAAAATATATACCTAATATACTAAGGACCCGCTCCGGCTTTGTTCGGGTACAAATAGGTAATGTACGAGTAAATTAAAGCCTTCTGTAAAAAAATTGTAAAATTACAGTGAACATCGCAGCGAAATCCGTTGCGTGGTGTAGTTACATAGTATAAAACAAAATCGTTGCCTGTTCTTGTCTGCTCTCATATGTTTTCGGCCGCTTACTCCTTCTAAACCACGCAACGGAGTTTGATACGGTGTTCACTACGCTAACGGGACTTAAACGCGATAATAGTATTTTATGCAACTGTTGCATAATGAGGGGTCTTAAAACACGAGTGTGGTTTTATGAAACGAGCGTCAGCGAGTTTCATAATAGGATCACACGAGTGTTTTAAGACCTAATTATGTACAGTTGCATACATTACTTCATCTACACGCATATCATAAGTACTCCATGATGGGTTCAGAAGCCATAGGGCAATGACCTGCATTGCTACTATTTACTAGTGCTAGGTACCTATTAAATATCTATAGACTGTACGCATTAAAATAATGTAATAAAAAATGAATTTGAATAAATATAGAAACAAATTAGAAAAAATCTCATAAAAATATTGGTTGTTATAATGCTGGTCATTGCCTACGGTTTCTGAACGCATTATAGAGCATTTATGATATATGTGTAGATAACTGGTTTTTATAAGGTTTATTTTTATAACCCTCCCTTCTGGCGGCCGTCAGGTAAATTAATTAATGAACCATACAAACACGTAAAATGGGGAATGTGCTGCTTTGATTATGCTTTTTCTTTCTGTTTGGTATTTTTTTGATAATTGTTAATTGTTCGAACGTGTAACGTTAGGTTAAGTTGGTGTGACATCAGCCTTTTTTTAATTATTCCGTCTGAAAGGCGAAGCAATTCAGAACCATACGACCATGGTGAGCGTGGCGTCACCCGTAAGGATTATATTTAGGTTTAAGGTTAATTTTTAGTTTTTTAAAGTTCAGGGCCCCGCTGAAAATCAGCGCTGCTACTTGCAGCAGCATATGCTGAGTGGGGTCCTTTTCAGCATCAACCGTTGTTATTTTTCATCTGTATTCTTTGCTGAATTAAACATTTTCTTTTTTTCTTTCTACTTTCTTATAAACGTCAAGGTAAATTAACAATAATTTCATCCCGTTTAAATCCCGTTAACGTTATAAATATATGTTAACATCATGCCTTCGCCAATGTCAGTTTGTTTAGGAGAAACTGCGCGTGAGAAGGGTTTCGTGTAAGAGCTATAAACCACCCCTCTCTCAATAAAAGTTACAGCAACCAGCCCCCTGTACCACAAAAATTACAAATGCTATCATTTGACATAATGGAGTTAAAATGCAGACAAAAATGTAACAAATAGTTTAATTTAGTTTAGTTTATTTATTAAGTCAATATAAAATAACATTTTAAAATGTATTCCAATGTAATTATAAAATTATACTATAAATTGCACAGAATGCCAAATTACACGTTTTTGAATGTCAGCAGAATAAAAAATTTAATACTAAACTAAACAAAATTAATATTGGTATGTCAACATAATAAAAAATAACCATTATACACTAAAACTAAGCCAAAATTAAAATTGGAATGGCAACATATAAATTCGTCTTCAACAGGGATCGTCAAAATAAAAAAAATAAAACAGAAAAAAAAAATACTAATTATACTTATAAAAACTTAACAGAAATTTCTAAATACTTTTAATATGTGAAATCGTAGCACTCGTAAGTTTTGTGGTACAGGCCAGAGGCGGTATACTTGTGAGGCTAGCCTTTAAAGTATTTAAACTTCTAAACGTTCGCCCGTAAATTGGAATTTCAACAGCCTATAACAATAAAAGTACAGTTGAAACTGTTAAGGCTAAAAATTTAATTTCCTCTTTTAAATTCGACATATTTATTGTTGGGGAGGCACTCAAGCGACCGTGTAATAGCTGGTTGATGCTAATCCAATTGCCCATCGAGAAAGTTTAACCGGGTCTCATCGCCATTCAAATAGAAATATCGGGGTTTGGCTAACGGAGCCTGAGCGTTCAGACGCAACGACATGACCTTCAGCGAGTCTCTAAAAGGTAGAAAACGATGATACAATTTTTTTTGAAGTTACATATTCGACTCCTCTGAATTATTTTAAAATAAAAAACTAACTAAACAATGAGTAAATAGTAGTATTTCAATAATACATTACAGATGATGATGACAAATAAATATAAAGTTTCCTCCTAATTCAGCTATCAAAATAGCATGCAAATACAATAGCATACTACACTAATGATGTGCGATGTGAGCGAATACAAAATAATAATAATAAAAGAACAAAAATAGAGAAATCGTGCATACAAGTCATATTATGTCATAAGTCAAATTTGAAACTGGATATATGGAATATGCCTGAGTCTTAAGATAGCTGCTTTACTGATATGATAAATGCAAAATTTTGTATTTCTGTCTGTCTGTCCGACTTTCACTCTAAAAAGACTGAACCAATTGAGATGAAATTTTAAAAATAGATAGCTTTTTCAAACTATCCCTGTTTCTAATTTCCTCGAAATCCTGTGTCCCCTATGTATCCCTAGGGGACTCAGGATTTTTTCCCAAAGATCTATGCACGAGGGAATGAAATAATGTCGGCGAAAGTTGGCCTGGGACTATCAATTTTTTTGCAACTTATTGTAAAACGCACGTTTAGAATTAAAGCGACTCAATTCTGAATATGACATTTCCCAAAATTAAACCCTATGTCTTTTAGTTAAGGTGATATTTTGGGGCGTGTATAATTCAGAAATGGGTCGCTTTAATTCTAAGCGTGCGGAAATATCGTAAATTTTTTTCAATGGGTACTTTGAAAGTTCGAGCTGCTAGTTTATAATTGCATGTCAACTACGTGAAGACATAGTGTAAGGACAAATTAATTATTATTCAAAACGCAATTCGATCTTATACAATCAAAATACCTAATTGCGTAAGAAACAGCTAACAACATAGAATATTAACAAAGACATTTCATTTAGCTGCAATAAATAAATAAATGCGACTTTTTAAATTCACGCCTCAAACGTTACAATTCCCCTTAAGAAATTAAAATAATTAACCTAATTGACCAAATGCTTACAGGGACATCCTAACCTTGTTCATATGCACTATTAAAATACTAAATGGTTCCTTAATTAATCCAGTTGTAATTTATAGACCGAGCAATTTTATATTGCGACAATTATAAGTACGTCGGTTGCTCGGCGGATCGCAGACAGTAGGTCTCCATAATGAAGGTGTGGTTGGTATCTGCTTTTTTGGTCGCAGCTTTAACTATTATGGAGACGAGTGCAAGTTAGTATATATTTGTTTTATTACTTTAGACAGAATCGAATGGGGAGACAATATTTTTTTATGTTTTTGGCGACTTGTAGACATTGAAATAAAACACTTTGAACTATTTATATTGCGTGTATTGAAACGAATCGGATTCCGGTTTAAAGTCCTTTTCAGGGCTCACGGGCAGACTGACAAAAAAGTAAAAAAACAACTTTTTTTGTACATTTTTTTTGCATTATGCAATAAAGTTTAAATAAATAAATAAAAATTCATACTACTCAATCTTGAAAAGAAAATCGCTTCGGAAATTGACATCTGGTGGAAAGAACGCATCGCAAGAAATTACACACGCGATATAATTCGTTTTAAAAGTTTTATTACAATGGGGAGATGTCAAAAAATGTCGTGTTAAGCTCGGATCACCAAAGTCAGCCATCTTTGAGTTGTTTTAATGAGATAGAAACAAACTATCACTTAATCTTAACCAAGTTTATTCCAACACGGCTTATACAAGCAGCCAGTTTGGAAATAACATCCGTTTAGAAGTTGCTAAGAAAAAGAAATTCAAGGAGGTATTATTTGATTAAAAACAGTGATACTCTATTGATTTAAAGGTGAATATCACTACATCCACATTGTGTTTTTAACATAAAACTATCGTGAGACTCGAACATATTAATACAAACGGATAACGGAACGGAATATGTCGAGCAATTATTCGACTTCAAATAGGTACGAGATACGTTTGTATTAATATACCCAATTTATGTATTTCGATTTCATATTGCATGCTGTTAATTGATCTTGTTTCGATATAAATATGTATTCTATCATTGAAATTCTCAACTGGCCATGTAGCACGTACCCAATAGAGAGGAAAGAGTCTGAGAGCAGCGCAGCGGTGTCTTCTGCCAATTAAAGAATTGGCCAACCAAAATTAAAACAAGATGCTAAAAGTTGTTATTATTGCCGATGCTTAATATTGCTATGCATTGCTTTGCATAAGTCATTGCTTTAAATAAGTCTTAGTATAAAACAACATTATAAACCACTTGCGTTTTTGCGGAATAAATGGCGATTTAAATGTTGTTGGCACTACATTATTTCAATGTCAGTGACGGGTGGTGTTCATAAGTGACTATAAGCTGTAAGTTTCGGAATTGGATGGGCTAGGTTTAACGTTGCCGCTCTATTGGGTATGTACGCGATACAACTGCCGGTTGTTCAAAGTGGTTTGATAAACGTAATGAACAATTGAACCATTTCAGTGATTGACTTTGAAGTGTGCAAGTGCGTTCCGCAAGAAACTTGTGAGGAAGATTGTCCCGAATGCTGCGAGTATTATAAATTTCGAGACCAGTATTGTAACTTGGCTAACTCATGTGTATGCACAAGATGGCATTAAGTGTGTGGCAGTAAGTATATTTGTTCAGTGGTCCGTATCAAAATTGTGCCAATGAAATTTTATTACTAAGCTACGCGGTCTGTTTGTCCAAGAAACCGTCGAATTGTCATCAAAACGTCGATTTACCAATAACTCTGCACAATAAGAAATTTTATACTTAGCTAAAATAGTTTTGTACCGTGTGCGTAATTGCGTAATACTCAAAGATTTGCACCGTCACAGTTGTGACACCGATTGTGACAGTTGCTATTCATAAGTGACAAAACAGTAGTCAGTCAGGAATCGGATGGCCAATATTACCGCTCTATTGGGTATATGCTCAATTCAACTAGCCGGTTATAGGTAAAACACTTAAGTACCTAATGATGCATCTTTGGCATGTAGTAGTAACATTAGTTACGTAGTGGTTATATTCTCTTCGTTAGTAGAAGGGTAATAGTGTACAAAACTGTACGGCTAGCATACATGCTCCTTTTCTCGCTTGTCGCGCAGTGTTTCTCTCTTCTACTGTTCTAATTAGAAAGAGACGCATTGAGCGTCAGATCGAGTTGCGGTGTTTTACGTTAGCTACCCTGATATATCTTACGATATATAACCCTGATACCTGATACCCTGATATAACTTACGTCATTTTTCTACCGTATAATAATAATGTCTTTACGGACACGTTACTTACTACACACAAATAGTATTTTATGCAACTGTTGCATAATGAGGGGTCTTAAAACACGAGTGTGGTTTTATGAAACGAGCGTCAGCCAGTTTCATAATAGGATCACACGAGTGTTTTAAAACCTAATTATGTACAGTTGCATACATTACTTTATATACAGACATATCGTAGTACTCTATGATGGGTTCAGAAGCCATAGGGCAATGACCTGCATTGCTACTAGCTACTAGTGCTAGGTACCTATTAAATATCTATAGACTGTACACATTAAAATAATGTAATAAAAATGAATTTGAACAAATATGTATGGAAACAAATTAGAAAAATTCTCATAATAATATTGGTTGTTATAATGCTGGTCATTGCCTACGGTTTCTGAACGCATTATAGAGCATTTATGATATAATAATATGTCAAGATAAATTTCATTATACGTAATGAATAAAAACAGTTCCAGATTATGACATGGATGTATGCTCTTGGCTACCACTCGAAGTTTGTGAAGATTATGAATCTGAATCTGAAGAATGTAAGGAATGCTGTCAAAAAGATGGAGCTACAGGCCAGTTTTGTTCTCCGACCAATTACAGATGCATATGTTTATACTAAAAAAAGTTAGTCTATTATAACTATACCGGTAACTATTTTCCGTGTGGATTAAATAAAATGTATATGTCTTGTATTGTCTTGTATATTTTTAGGGATGTATGGCCTAAGTTATGGCAAGAAAACCCTATTTTAAGTCTAAGCCATCTGTTTGTTCAACATTCAAAGGATTCTATCTATTGAATCATGATTGATAAAACCGTCTGAAATGTTAACAGAATGTGTGTGCTATCCTAAAAACAAAATAAGGAGTCCCATGCGTCCAATGTTTTTTTTTTTCCCCTTGCTTTACCATAAAAACTACAAATGTTAAAATAATTAAGAATACAAAGTATAAGCTTTAAATTAACCACTAGCATATTTTAAAAGTTAGACTCACCAGAAACGGTACCGAATTAAAAACTGTGTCAAAATCGATTTAATAAATCTGGAGATACGAGACTACGGAAAGACGGATAGACAGACAGACTGAGAGTCAAACGTTTTAAATTTATAACGACAGTCTCTTGTTTACAGAGTTCAAAATGGTGGGAATTGCGGACCTTATGCCAAGTGCCTTAAGATGTACAGTCAACTCATTTGATTCACAGGCCACTGTTGAACCTTTTTGCAATGAACATCACAATGAATTCTCAATTAATGTCATAATATTCCGGCAATGGCACATTGCGATAACGTTCTATAGTGGTTTATGAATCAAGTTGGTTGACAGTAATTTCATCATTAGCATTTTTTTAAATACTGTTGTTATGCCTTAGAAACAATAACAACAACATGTGTTGTTACAGAAGTATATATGTAAGACCCATCATTTGACACATGACAACACCCATATAATGTAAATGTGCATTATCCATTGAAATTATAAATAAAATATTCAACAGCTTTTGAGCTTCACAGATACCTAAAAGCTATGTATTTGCTCTTTTAAGGTGCGTGCAACTAAGTGGTAATTACATTTATTTCTATCGTAATAATAAAGTATTTCATACTAAAAACTCAACACGTAAACAGTTACATATTAAGTTTTTTTTCTCTTAAACTTAGTGTAGTGACCAAGTTCTTCGTTTCGATTCAAATGAAATTTTCGTAAATTTGTTGAAATCGATTAATTTATTACAAAATCAAAAAGATATCAAATCATTAAATCAAACATTAAAATGAACCAAAAAAATCCCTATGGCTAAGAACGTGTCCTTTTTAACCGACTTCAAAAAAAATGAGCAATATGTTTCGCGATTACTCGAAGACGGCTGGACCGATTTGAAAAATTCTTGTTTTGATTGAAAGGGTATAATTCCAAGTTGGTTCCATTGTCATCAGGTCACGATCTGGTGGTAGGATCCTGGAGAAATCGAGGGAAATCTTTAAAAAATGCACACCTGTAGCGATTTGGATATTTTTTTTATAGTAACTTGTACTTTTGTTCTCGGAAAACTGAAAACTACTCAATAATAAGTAGGTATTTCACGGGTGGCGATACGGGCGGCTATTTTAATATAGTTGCTAAGCAATTTATGCTAATTGCAATGCATTTGGTCAAGAGAGGCTGATGGTGAAGGGGTGCAATTTTTGAATCTTATCAGTTGACTAAAGCTCACAAAAATGGCCGAATCTCTATGGTAAACGGCCAGTTTGTTGATGAGCTTTAGCCACCCGGTGAGATTCAAAAATCGCACTCCAGGGGAACTCCTCAAGAATTAACGTCCCTGCATTTGGAAAAGCAACATTTTGTAAAGGGTGATGAGCAATTGACATAACCGTGTAACTTAGATAAACAACCAGACTCACTAAAAAGAGAGAAATGGTTTTATTCATCGAATTTTGAATTTTCAAAGCATAGATTTTTGAACGAAAAAATATCAAATAATGGTACCAGTCCGGGCAGAACCTGCACGAAGTTCTATCGCCTTAACTCAGATAAAAATATTTTTTTAAATCGTCACTATAATCGATTGCAATAATCTGCTACTCTTAGTAATCGGTAGATACGTTAATCGCCACGCCTTAGCCTCATCACTATAAACATCAATGGACAAGTCTCAAATATTGGGTCTTACATATATTCTTCTATAGGTATAAACAAAAATGTAATTTTATGTTTTTTTTACTTAATTTAAACTCAATTTTATTTCCAGCCTCCTCTTAAAATACCACCGCAAAAGTCTATGTTATATAAACCTCCTTAAGGCGGATCGCTTCGTATGCGGCGGTAATTTTGAATATTTCGCAGTTTTAAATTTATTGTAGCTAAATAGAGTGACTTTTTATCAATTCAAGTAGTTTTCCGGTAGTAACACACTGTTATTTACGCGATTGTGTTCTGATTTTGAGAATTTGAAGTACTTATTTTCAATAAGATGCACTTAATGTTTCAACCGACCTTTACGCGTTTAATGCGCAATTATTTAAAATCAGCAGCTTGAACTTCAAAAAACAAAACACAGCGCCATAAGAAACAGTTGACTACCGGAAAGCTACTTGAATTGATATAAAGTTATACCATTTAGCCACATTAATTGAAAACTAACAAACATTTGAAATTCCCGCCTCATACGCAGCGATCCACCTTAATGAAGAATGGTACTAAATCATTTTTTATCTCCAGCATGTAATCAGAAATCCGTAATAAGTCAGATGGGATCGTCATCGTGTAAATGAGCCTTTATTAGCGGTATGACGAGGCTTATTTACAACGTCAGCAATTAATTACATTCCCGGCTGCTGGTGATAGCTTTGTGTCTGGACAGCAGTCATGTTGGACGTTATTGCTATGTTAACGCCAGTATCGCTTAGTACCTATCAATATACGTAACATGTTTCGTAATATGTACAGTAGGGGAAATATATTCACGTATCACCTCAGAACCCTATCGCAATGACGCGACGCGTTAAACGCCAGGCTATGTCATACAAATGTTATGCGTATGTCTCTTCGACTAGGTTCTACGGTGGTACGTCTTTCAATTTACTTGACTGTACGTAAACCACATTCATCCTTAGGTATACTTGTCTTAAGTAGTAAATAAAGTTTACTACTTAAGACTAAGTTTTTGGACGTTAGGACCTTGTGCAAGGTCCGTCCGTATCGCTACCACCATCTTGCTCGCTAATCCTGCCGCTAAGCCGCAGTGTTTGCACTGTTGTGTTCCGGCGTGGAGAGCAAGACAGCCGGTGCAATTACTGGCACAAGAGGTATTCCGTGTTAGCCCTCTGGGTTGCAACGCATCTGCAATTTCGTTGGTATTGCGGGTGTCTATGGGCGGTGGTGATCACGTACCATCAGGTGACCCACTTGCTCATTTGTCATCCATTGTTGTATTAAAAAAATCTATTTACAGCCTTCATTTGTTTTATTTGGGCGATAAATGATATTTAAGTGACAAAAAGTGAAATTTTTGAATTAAAGTTGATGCTTACTTTTGTAATACTTTCGTTAACTTTCTGGGTCAAAATTTGATTACCTAACAATAATAAAATCCTTTTTAAATCGAGGTAGGAAAGAACTAAATGAAGGCTTATTTATCCTAAGTCCTTCTCCAAATTACTCAAATACATGATCGAGACTTAGTCTTGTACTATTTAGAGAAGACTTTGAATCTCAATAAACATCTCCAATACCGCAATACAGAACACTTACTTTGATCACCTTCAAATTCAAATACCAACTCAGCGGGGCGCTGTTTGCCTGCCCTACAAAGCACTAAGAACAACGTCTATTTGGATTGTAAGAGAATTCGCGACATAGGTTTATTGAAGGCCTTTATTAGATGCTTTGAGCGCTCGAGCCGCTTATTCGCTGAAACGTAGTCGGCAAATTGTGAGGAAATGAAAGGATAGACGCTCAATTTACTCATATCTGTTTTATTTCGAGTTATTGGTTATATATTTCCAATTTCTGTGACAGGCCAATGAAAGGCTTCATGCCAATAAAATCGCATACTCGCGTTTACATCTACAGTTATTTATGTATGTATGTAATAGAGCCGGTAAAAGGGGTAGGTTTTTGGAAATCTCAAGCCGCCTGTCTTGCTTTCGCTTCAAACACGAGTCTCTAGTGTTTGCTACACTATCGCTAGAAATTGGGGAAACTGCCCATTTATAGCAGCTTTATAACACCTCAATATCACCGCAACTTTGATAAAGCGTTAAAACACAACTATAAATTTTAAACATAGACACTAACAACGTTTTTCGTTTGACTGTAGTTTTCTGCAGCTCAAATAGAAACAGAATAATTGTAATATGTAAAAAGTTAAGAACTTAACATACAACATTCTAAAGATGAGAGCTGCTCATATCCAGATATGCTGCTCATGTCCTGCATTTAATGAAATAACCTTACATGTCAAATCAAACCTAGTTTTTAAGTACTAACATTATTATTTTTAAGGTTTAAACTAACAATAATTAGATCAATGTTATCTTAATGTAATTAATGAATTGATTGAATTGATAACAAGATTGTTTACCTTAAACAAAGAACTTCCGCAAAAACAAACATGTCTGCTCTAGGCTCACTACGCAGTTTCAGTAATACTGTTAATAGCACACGATATTAATATTAATCGATGTAAATTGGGATGTGCTGGCTTGTTTCGAACTCAAAGCCGCCTTGCTAATCCATGTAGCAAATTAGGATACGGTGCTGTGACAGTTTATTGAAATCAATGTAGGTTCAATTTCAATATCCGCCTATGATGAGTCCACTTCTGTACGCAGGCCCTAAGGCACGACACTGCTTCCGATCTTAGAAGCCACTTGAATTCTATAAGTAAATTTTAGTGGATTGCGGGTGGTGGGACCTTGTGCAAGGTTCGTCCGGATCGCTACCACCACCTTGCTCGCTAATCCTGCCACAAAGCAGCAGTGCTTGCATTGTTGTGTTCCGACGTAAAGAGCAAGACAGCCGGTGTAATTACTGGCACAAGAGGAATTCCATCTTAGCCCTCTAGGTTGGCAACGCATCTGCAATCTCTTTGGTGTTGCAGGTGTCTATAGGCGGTGGTGATTACTTATCATCAGGTGACCCACTTGCTTGTTTGCCTTCCTATTACATAAAAAAAATACAGCAAAAATATCCAAAATATTCGCTTCATTCATAGCATCATGCCCGCATCAGGAAATTTCACCGAGGTTCTTTTACGCTACTTTTTTTTAGGAAATGGAAGGACAACGAGAATGCGGATCGTCTGATGGAAAGTAATCTACACGTATCTCTAGCGCAATGAAGTGTCTATAAGACTACTTATTAAAAATTAAGTAATGGATTTATATGTTTTTTTATTAAATAGGAAGGAAAACAAGCAAGTGGGTCACCAGATGGCAAGTTATCACCACCGCCTATAGACACCCGCAACACCAAGGCGATTGCAAATGCGTTGCCAACCCAGAGGGCTAAGATGGAATACCTCTTGTGCCAGTACTTGCACCGACTGTCTTGCTCTCCACACCAGAACACAACAGTGCAAACACTGCTACTTAGCGGCAACAAGGGGCCTTGCACAAGGTCCTACCACCCGCAATTTATGAATGATTATATTGTGTACTTGACTTCTACGTGAACAGGCCAAGGGCAAACTAGTATGTATTTTCGACTAAGAAATTGTTTATTTTATTACTTTTCGCTTGCGTCGCAACAGGATAACGTTTAAAAGTGTTTGACTAATTATAATCGGACATTGATACATATAACATTCCTTGTCTGTCCCTTAATAAATAAACCAAACATACGGGTCGACTTGAGGACCTCCTCCGTTTTTTATCCGACTACGGCAAAGCCAAAAGAAGGGTTATGTGATTAGCAGTCTACGTATATCTACGTTTCTCTTGATACAAGTGCGTCAGCACTTACTAGGAGGTCTCAAACCTGCCTTTTTGTTAAACCAAGTCTGTAACCAATAAACTATTTTCATTTTTCATTTTCACGTATGTTTGTATTTTCTTCGTCGTTTAAAAAGTAAACAACATGATAATGCGCATTTAATTTCCTCAATAACGCTGTAGCGGTATCAAAATTCAACTCGCCGAAAAAACACCTAGAGCGCGGAAGTTCGTGAAATGAAGTGGTTGGCGGCGGCGGATAAGCGAAATGACTTTCCGGTCCCGGCGGCATCGTAAAAGTCAACGCATGCATTTAATTTCGGGACTTATTTTACTACATGTACGTGAGAATACAGGGTGGACACTTTACATTTTTGCAGGGGAATATTAAAGCGGAATTTGCCACTGTACCGTGTACCGTTGCCATTTCGTTACACAGGCTGTATAATGGAGTCGTCGTGAATGTTTGTCAGCTTTAACTAGGTCTAAATGTGATGCTGTTTGGCAAAGCTTGGTGTTTAGACAAAATTATACTCTGTTAGCGTCAAACGCTAATGTCAGAATGTATGGGTTTGACATTGATGATTAATACCATTTTGACGTTTGCTTGCGCCGCCTAACAATAAGTCCAATCAAATTGTTGTTTTTACTTCGAAAATAGTACAGCGTAGCTTTAAAAAAACTGAAATACACAGTCCATGCATAATTTAAATACTTATGAACTTAACTCATTTTAAAAATAATTATTTTTTGTGCAATAAGATTATTAAATATTAAAATAATATTCGAAATCAAAGTAAAAGGTAATAGGTACGTTTACAAATAATAAAATGTCAAAGTAATAATTAAGCAAGATTAAAGATGATTATTTGCGATAAATATTACATAGAAATAACCAAAAAAAGTTTACCTTCCTATTATATTTAATGTAGATGTAGATACTAGTGTAGATATAGATTTAAATACGTCAAATTGTGCACATTAATAATTTGAAAAGCTATAAATTAATGTTACTAAAGCGTGGTAATTTTAAATTTAATCACTCAAACATGACTGTGGCGGTAAAGATAAACAGGCTTCAGACAACTTAAGTGTTCGCCGCATTTTCGCAGCGGGAGATTAATTTTCGACATAAAACTAATGAGAGGTATTTAATTAGCAATATTAATGGCCGTCTCAGTACAGAATTAATCTGAAGTTAAAGCCAAACCGACTGTAATTAGTCATTTTTGGGATCGTTTGTGTTTTGTTACCGTTGATCTAGAATTAATTGAATGTAGAATTGCTAATAAAATAGAGTGTATACATATAGATAAAAAGAATTAAAACAGCCATTATCTTACATTATACGCTTTTTGATACTGCCTCAATTATTTTAAAGTTGCAATCATTACTACAGAATAATTTTAAAAGTAAGTGCGACGAAGGCCGAAGAAGGAGGTGTTTTCATAACTTTACATTGGCAATTTCTGTTGAATTGTACTTTACCTAATACTGATAATTGATATCCAAGACTTTTACTTTCCTTTTCTTCTCTGTATAATAAATATGCATACGATAAAGTTTTTATACCAAAAAAGCAGGAAAACGAGCATGTGAGTCAAATGATGGGAGTGATCACAGTCGGCAAGTAACATCAGTGACTCCAAGAGAATCGCTGATCAATTGCCAGCTTTTAGTTATTTTAAATGTAATCTTAACTGTGGCCTTAACATAACCGGCCTAGGTTTAATTGATCCCTTCCTGCGTCTCTGTTACACCAGTAGTGTCATAAGAAAGCGACGTCCATAGAGATGAAATCAGTCAAACTAAACTTGACTGGTCCTCTTTTACAACGTATCTAAATAACAAGGAAGGGCGTTTTCAAAACGCCCCTACAAATAAGGCTCTGAGTCTAAGACACCCTTATTTCCCTTATAAACAAAGGGTCACAAAACAGGTTTGTGCACACAATCGTGTAGTGCGGTGCATATTTGCGCTCGGCAAACGCTGTCCGCCCTTCGAGTGTTTGCTTTGTGAAGGCAGGTGTGCCAGGTGCTAGTCTAATTACGTTGACGATTGCACACTCTTTTAATCCGGTTGAGAACAAATTGAATGTTTTTCTTAAATACATACATCTTCCAAATATATATAAAAAGAGGTAGATAGGTTACAAGCGCGCCGATTTCAATCCGCCAAAATGGTGCCGAATGACGCCAATTTCCGCAGGTTGCTAAGCAACAGGCGAACAATGCGTATGTTAACCTAACCTAAGCAGCCATTCGGAACATTCTTTTTGGTATGGTAAACTTCTAGCGTAATTTAAATATAATATACTTTATATAAAACACTAAATTCGTTTTTGGAATATATTTATGAGGATTAATATTTTACTTAAATACATGATAAAATGTAAACATGTTTATTCTTGTATCTAAAACAAACAATCTAAACAAAAATGTTAGTATTATATTATGTTCATGCTTAGTAAGTCGCGGGTTGTAAGGGAATGCATAATAAATCTCTTCTACTTTCAGGCATTGTGGTTTAATCCACGGCACTTCGAGTCTATTCGACAAAAAAAATCTGTCCCATATCACGATTTGCATATGAATAGTAGGCAGTTGTGTTGCTCGAAGGGAGCTACCTACCGCCGCAAAACCTCTATTTACATAATATTTATTACGATGCGCACACGCGGACCAACCCACTTACACTCTTATGTAATGAGTGGATAATCCTTAACATGCTGATAGGGGCACTTAAGAAAATCTAGAAAAGGTGAATGAGTTTTAGTAAAAGTGCCACCGTTTTCGAGATATTTTGACTTTTAGATTTCTTCAAAAATCGACACACTTGCTCAGTTTTTGTAAATCATTTTATTGTTTCGTATCGCTGAATACATGTGTTATTAGATAATTAACACAACTTTTGAGTAACTTATACTGTGTATTAATTAAAAAATAATATCACAGACTTCATTTTTGCCAGTTTGAATGTACTTTCATAGTCAAAACATCTCGAAAACGGTGGCACTTTCACAAAACCTAATTTACTTGGAACTTTATGAGACTTTTCTAAGTGCCCCCTTTCAGGACGTCACGGATTATCCACTCGTTACCTATGAATATACACCCGCAAAATGAACGATGCTACAGGGATTTAGGTTAATTTCATTATAATTCTTTTCTTGTTCTAAACTCCGGGACTCACCTGGCTAATTACCGGGATTCCGAGTGGCGCAACTCCTTCCCATCACCTTTTAATGAGCAATTTGATGTCATAATCAGGGCTAAATTGTTGCTATAAAATTCCTCAAGTCGGGTCGGAAATGACTTTTCAGTTGCCCCTTTTTACACGAAACTGGGAATCCGCGGAGTGCTCATTGACCTTTAACGGGGCTTTGAAAAGAGAGTTAATTAAATTTCTTCTGCTTACATTACAAAGAAAATTTACATTACGAGCGTGCACGATAAACTTACATCGATGAATAAGGTCAGCGCTGGTCTATCATTTGGGGTGGAACTTTCTTTTTTACAACATTTTTTTCCACATTTATTATTTCAAATATAAAAGAGAGCCTTTCCCTCAAATAGCTCAAAGCTTTATTCACGCGCTTTATAAAGTAGGCGATAAATAGTGTTTACAATGTTTCAACTCGAATTGCAAAATATTTTCCATTCGCACCCTTTATTAAAGTTTCATTAACTTTGAATCACTTGCAATGACTACGTGAATTACGTGTCTTTGACCAAGTTATGTCTCATTTGCAGCTTGAAATAATTTTTTCTCATTTTTTTGCTGGATCAAAATGTGTGCTATTTCAATAGCCTTCAATAATTCAAATAAACAACGTTTACAATAAAGTAGTTTTTTGTCATATATTTCATTTTTAAAACAAGCTTTTATGGCGGTACCTTATCATTGAATTGTCGTCAGACCAACATAACACATACCAAATTTGTAAACAATTCTTCGTTACAATTGCAAGATTTGACCCACACAAGCTAATTAACAAGGCAAGTTAAAAGCTTGTAAAAACAAACACCAATAACTAACAGGGAACATTAGCAAACTTTACACCTTTGGTCAACATTGGTGTAATTTGTATGGCGCATCTTTTGTTTACTAAATGTTGGTATCGATGATAGAGGGTAAGCGCATCTGCGAAAATGTGTGTTCTTTAAGCGTGTACCGGCAGGAACACTCTTAAGTTATCACCGTTTCCATGTTTTTTTTTCCAAAAGAGTGCCATACAAATTACATCAAAGGTCTTGAGTCTGAAAATGTACCCATAAACAAAAGTGCCATACAAATTAAATCAAAGGTCTAGAGTTCGAAAATTAATCCAACAGCACTTTTTTCCATAAAACCTCTCAGCTAATTAGCTTAGGGCAGTAATTTGCATGATGTGAAGCCGATCCTTTGTGCTGGCCATTAGAAGACCCATATCACGTTCTTTGTGTTTGTATAATTTAGCCCACTGAGCACACGCACCCACAAAACAAATTAATTCCAACTTGAGAACAAATGTTACCTCGTTAACCCGAAAAATTTGTTTCTCGCCCGTTACCGCTTTAAACAAGTTTCAACGTGATTTAGGATTCCGTTAACTAATTCTAAGAGTTTCTAAAATATATTACGAAACAAAATTTTATGAATATTAAAGACTGAGCTCGTTCCTGGGAAGTTTTAATAATGCTCACGGGAAGTTAGGAGGAGATAGATTTTGAGTAATGGATGTTGTTCGGAGTAACTAAGGCGAAAGCAAGGTAATTATTAGTTGTGATGATGAATGCTGTTAGGGTTCCGTACAAAAAAAACGAAAAAGAACGTCTTATTTCGCAAATCTCTGCGTCCGTCTGTCATAGTGGTAAATCTCAGCACCTACTGCCACTATAAATTTTAAATTTGGATTAGTTTTTTATGATGATGTACTCTACCATAATTCAAGTAAAGAAATTGAAATAGTGATTTTTTGTTTCTTTGGAAACCTGTTTGAAAAGCGACGGTACAGGGGTTAAACTTTTGAAGCGAGACTACTAGTTAAAGTGAGATATCAAATGAAAGGGCTTTCAAAGTTAAATAAGTCTGTATACCAAAACCGTTTCTTTAAGTCGCGTACTTTACATACTAACTCCTTCTTTTAAACCCCCTTATGATGGAATTTCCAAAAACCCGTTTTTTATGTCCCTCTACAAGGAATACATGTTCCAAGTTCTTCTTTTTACAGCAGTTTAGCCTGTGCGTTGTCAGTCAGTAACTCAGTGAGTGACGGAACTCTTTGATACGTAAATAGTGATACGGAACCCGTGCGTGTGAGTCCAACTCGTGCGTGGCCGGTTTTTTAAAATGATTATTCAGTTATTCTTGTCTGTACTTAGCTTACCAGGAAATAATGGCCCATTTCCCTTAAATTTGTAGCCTCCAAGCCTACCTACTGACCAGCCTAACAACTATAGTCTAATTTTTAATGCGGAGTCATTGGCAGGCAAATAATATGGGAAATATAAAAAATAGATGAAATGTTAATTTAATTTATAGTCTCTGGATTAAAGTACAGACTTTACGCAACAATACGTATGTGACCATCCAGTATATCTATCAACTCAAAATTGTATTTTTCCTGCCATGTTTATGTTCTGTTGCTAAAATAAAATAAAATTAACTCTACGTGGCTACATTTTCAAACTCTACACTTTTCAACTTTGGTGTTTGTTTTATGGCGCGTCTTTTTGTTTACTTAATGATGGTAGCGATTTTATTTTACTTTATTTATTTAGACATGCAAACAAAACATAAACATGATAAGAAAAATACAATTGTAACTTACAGTCCAATGTTTACGCACCAATAACATGCATGCAAAAGCACTGAAGAGGTGTCTAAGGACTGACATTAAGTAATTAAAAAATATTAATGTTAAAATTAAACAACGAAACTTAATAAACCCAACGGGAGGTGTTGGTGTTGTTTTTCTAAATCAAAAAAAAGGAGGCTAATTGTTTGTATGTCTGTAAACTCTTTAATGTTTGTGTATAACCAATTACTAAATACACAAAAAAATACAGGTTAGTAGTACAAACGCGAACTTATCCCTTAAAAGGATCTCTTTTAGCTAACCTTTGAGCAAAAGAGAGACTAACTAACTAGACTAGAGCTAATTTTGAAACGTGAGCAGTTGGTTCAGCAGCGATGATAGAGTATTGGCGTATCTGCAAGAAAAGTAAGTATTTCAAGTAAATTACTACCTACTATTAGTTACTAGTTACTCGAATATGCCGCTACGCACTATGATAGACAGACGAACAGACAAAATTTACAAATACGAAAAATATAAGTCCCGCCCTTTAAATTTGTTTTTGCCAAATTTTAAGCTTTAATACTGGTTTTTATTGGTATTTTACTCACAGTTATGCATATTGTTCGACATTTAAGATTTTACTTGAAGACAGTTTGGCAGCCGCAGACGATAACGCAAGATCTGAAATCATTTGGCACGAACCGCAATCGTAAACCATGTGATGCTGAAAAGCCATTACGTGAGAACCTGGCTTTTTTCTACTTAGCATAATGGGCTAGTTTAAAGCCAGAATATCTATTTTTAGCCACTTATGCAAGGCTAATAAAGGTTTTATAAGTTTTGTAGGCTCCACCTCTTCCATCTGTTTCTTTGTCTAAGGGTCGTAGTTTTATAAACCGAACGGAAGTTCGAGTTTCATACTAGCATAGTATGGAACTGAAAGTTGAGTTCTGTGCACCTAGCACGAATCTTCTCGATACGTGCTAACTCGCTACGTAACTCAGTGCGTCTCTCTCCTACTGGGCTGGTTAGAACGAGACGCACTGAGTTACGTAGCGAGTTAACACGTATCGAGGAGATTCGTGCTAGGTGCACTGTTTAAAACTTCGACCTTATCTGTGGCTCGTAGGTCCGTTACCAAAGAATCGATTTCAACGCGAATTGTTTGTTCGATGGCTGATTTAAGGAAGACAGTTCTTAGCTGTTTGGTAGAATAGATTAGCGGGTTAAAAGATATTATTTCAATTTTGTAATAGATCGAAGGTGAACTCACGGTTTTTAATTTGTGTAGTTATAATATCTTTGATATAAATAGGCTACAAGATCCTTGTGGACCCAGAAGTGAAACCCCGGTTCCCTTTTTCAATCGTTGGATAGATTTATTTGTATTAACTTATACGAAATTCGTGTTATCTGTTGAATGACAGCCTACGTATGACTTGGATTTCATATTTGTTAGTTAGGTATTTAAAAGAAAAGATTAACTAGGTACTCTTCAGCCACTAAGTTACGTAATGTTGGCTGGAATTTGATCGTTTAACAAAAGTGTGATTTACCGTTTCAACTTTGGCATGCTCGTGACGTCAAGTACTTCGAATATTTCACACAAGCGGTATTACACAACTCCTATATAACCGCTTTGTGGCACCTATACAACGTGTATGCGACTAGTGAAATAGTTGCGGTGTGCGAATTTATCGAGTTGTCCCCGATAACCCTGGCTAGTAAACTTAATTAAGGTACCCACGTCAAGTTTCTTTGCCACGTTAACGGGGAGTTTTGCGGAACGTGCTCAGTTTTAATCGCTATGTCGACAACGTGTACGTCTGCAAAAAGCGTCTTCATCATGTTTAAACTAAAAGCAAAAAGAAAACAACGAATGTGGTAATTTAGATGCGCGAGTGAGACTTTGCAGTTTAGAAAAACAATACAGAAACGCGCGGGAGTGTTCTTCCAATTGTGTTAACACTCATATGAAAGAAACGTGTTCATGCACTGATGTACCGCCGATTTTTTTGAACAAAACCGCTTATATCGCTTTACACTGCACAAAACTTTTTGAGTTTGTTTTATACAGTTAGAAGTCAATTAAAACTAGTTGGTGCCTATTTAACATTCCCTAAAATACGACAATCATATCACAGTAATAAAAAACTGTTAACTTTAGCCAGAGCTAAACATATGTGAGTAGAAAAAAAAGATTAGGCATTGATGTCATAAACGTGATGAAAAACTTGTCTTCAGCCAGCATTAGCTGGCTGCGTCCCAGAGCAAGTCGGAGTCGTTTAGTGGTCAGATAAACAAAATAATTAAACGCTTATGGTAATACCAGAGGGAGTGGTGCCAACCGCGGGCTTTATGTAAATGGCCGCGGCTTGATGCAACGCAACAAATGCAGTAGCAGTAACTCGGAACTCTCAGATTTAACCAGATTTTAATTTTAAACTTGGGCAGAGTTTGGAACAGTGAATTAAGTTTTGCTGGTTTTTTTTGTTTGTGGACGCCTTACGGTCTAGTTTTAAGTTTTTAATTAGTTTCGCTTATAGGTGCATTTTGACATTGGTACCAAAAATAGGTTGTGCGCGTTGAATTAGATTTATTATTAAGTTAACAACTATGAAACTTTGGTTAATTAGATAAAGACAGTTAAACGCGATAAAAAGAGATTGATAATTTATCTCGACATTTCGGCCATGTAACCGACACCCCGAGCCCGATACCGTTATAAATATGTGTGAAAATCGCGAAAGTTTAAAACAATTTAAAGACAGTTAACTTTGTATCTTCGTAATTTTTATACCAATTACGGTTTGAGTGAGTTAAAATAAAAAAATAAAAGCAGATTAACACAAATTAAGTGAAAAGACTTGAGCGCAATAGTTATCTGTTAAAGAAGTCTGAATGTAAGTAGTTTTAATCGCTGCACTTACAGTTAAACTCACAAAATTTTTACATCAAACGTTTAAGTAAGTAATCTGTGAATAAATTTAGGATTACTGTACATGTTCACACACTTTTAAAGGAACATAATTATGCTTAGCTCACGGTTTAACTGTAAAGTAAAAAAAACAGTCTTTATTTTGCTTTTGCGTACCGCTTTTTTAACTTCGCAGCGACCTAAGCTAATTACTTTAGTGAATGGTGTAAAAAATTCAGATTCTATCCACACCAGAACACATTTTCCATAAATTCACAAACCATCACATCAGAGAACACGGCCATATAAGCTACATTATGAAAATTGCTTTCTCGGCGTAAATAGTTATCGTACGAAGGTGTTGCGCCTGCGAACACGGAGCACAATGTGTCTCAATTTATGCGGGAAGACGCCTAAATTCTAAGGCTCATCGACACGGTCTATGACAATCCAAGTTAATTGGAAAACTACGTCGCTATAATCCCCTTCGAGGAGTTTAATGGACACCATGTATTTGTTTCCAACAAAACAAACAAACTATAATTGCACAACTCCATCTTGATTTGTTTTGATTGAAAGCCAATTTGGTTGAAGTGTTTCTGGAGGCTTTGGAGTTTGTAATAATATTGCGGTGCCTTGGTTAAAGTGGTTGTTTGGCAGACGGAGTTTAATTTGTATTGTAGTTTCTCTAAGCCGTCTTCGGGGGTTATTAAAAAAGCTTTGAGCTGATTGTAAAGGGAAGATAAGGGGAATTTTCACTTAGTAGCCCAGCACTCGCATTGAATGTATCAAGAGTGCCTACGATAAAGTGTTTCAAACTAGAAACTAAGTCTAATAGAAAACAAGTTTTGCTAAAAAACATCTTTAAATTCAGCTTTTTGCTGATGATACTTTTTTGTTGAGTGAGAGCCTAGACAAATTCAACGAGCCCAAACTTACAAAAGTTTTGTTTTATTACCTTTTGATTCCATTACTAGACCCGCTCAAAGATTTTTATTGTCATTCGACCTACACCTCCATAAGAATTGTTAGACTTATGTGGCGGTGGGCATCCACATTGCTCGCAGAACGTTTGGCCAATCAATAAAGATCCAATCCAATTGGATCAATAAAGAGTGGGCTCCACACTTTCCAGCCGCGGGCTAATCAAATACGCGAGTGTATATTTTAGCGGGCACTGATTGGCGACTGGCGAGTGTAAGGCTGCGTTTCCACCAGAGATGTGAGAGGATGCGTAGCGAGGGATGTGTTTGTAAAGAACCAATGAGCCGTTTCCACCAGAGCTGTGCTGACCGAGGCGAGGTAAATGAAGCGATTTTATTGGTTCTTATAAACACATCCCTCGCTACGCATCCTGGCACATCTCTGGTGGAAAAGCAGACTGAAGCGTTCAAAAGTCAAAATTCACCCCACTGGTGATACTTGCGGGAACCCGCTGGATGTGAACAGTGCAGGAACGGTCGTTACGGTAATCTTTGATGAAGGGCTTTGTCCTGCAGTGGAAGTCTTTCGCGTGATGATGACGACGATGATAATGATTGGACACCAAATTTCAAGTTAATGCAACCACTGAAAATGGATGAACATAGGTGGTTGGGGTTCGGTCTCGTCATCACTTACCAGGTAAGATAAAAGGAAATTGCTTATTAATTTTTTGCAAGATTTGTCATATTTAGTAAACAAGTTACCTAACAAGCTTACACATTTACAGGTGAAGTTAAATATCAGCTTGTGAATTACAAAAATAACGTAATTAAAAATTCTTGAGTCGTTTAAATGATCTCGTTTATATGGCAAGTGTACTCCAGGTATGAGAAAAAATGGCAGAAACTTTTACTTAGGCTTTCGTCTCACCTTTAGAATTGTATGCCACTTGGTTTATCCCCTGATAATTTATAGTAGCAGTTTATATAACGCACCCTTAGAATTAAAGCGACTCAATTCTGAATATGATATTACCCAAAATTAAACCTTATGTCTTTTAATTAAGGTGATATTTTGGGACGTGTATTATTCAGAAATGGGTCACTTTAATTCTAAGCGTGCGATAATAAGTATATGCATTACAAACTAAAAATCAATGTTTTCGAACGAATAATGAGCACATATTTACACGCGTATTTTTAAATGTTCACTGATAAGTAAATCGTTCAAATAAACCCGAATCAAGTCTTTGAAAACGTCAAAGTACAAGCGATTACACACTCGTTTTAGTCATTGCTGCCAATACAAGCAACCTTTTAATTTTTTTTATACAACATAGGAAGGCAAACAAGCAAGTGGGTCACCTGATGGTAAGTGATCACCTCCACCTATAGACACCTGCAACAACAAAGAGAGTGCAGGTGCGTTGCCAACCCAGAGGGCTAAGATGGAATACCTCTTGTGTCAGTAATTTCACCGGCTGTCTTGCTCTCCACGCCGGAACACAACAGTCCACAAGCACTGCTGCTTAGCGGCAGGATTAGCGAGCAAGATGGTGGTAGGATCCGGACGGACCTTGCACAAGGTCCTATCAGCCGCAAAAATATTCGTTGCAGTGTTTTAACGAAAAGCCAATAAGAATTTTAGACTTAAAATTTATGAATTAAAAGAAAACATACTATTTGAAAAACTAAATAAACATTTTAATGCCCGTTTTTTAGTAGTGTAGGTATATGTTTTTTATTGTAGGATTTGTAATTCTATAAAGCACTGACAGTGTGATGTCGATTGTACCTTCAACGATGTATGCTTCGTTTTATGTAACTGGCTAATAACTCCCCCTTTTGGCGGCAGTTGGGTAATGTAACAGACCTTAGCTTACCAAAAACGTCTGCCAACGGGCTCGCCTTAAACCATCCCGTTGCTTAGCAAAGGCGGGGATTTTTCAACACTCGTCGCTCAATAGGGTGCCTAACGTAGCGCAAAACCAAAATTTCTCTGTAAAGTGACTATTCCGCACAAAATAATTGAGCAGTTATGCTAATGAGGTACAAGTTGAACTGACGCCAAAACGCTGTCCGCGGAGCTTTATGCAAATTCCCTTGGGCGTAAGCGGGAGCGGGAGCGGGCGCCCACTCGATTGTCCTTAAATTTGAGAGTTACATATTATTTTAAGTGCGGTCAATAAAGTGGTGTTATTTTGCAATTTTTTGAAACGCAATCTAGCTTAATCTAGCGTAATAATGAGTCATTATGACATTTATTGTAAAAACGTTCTACGGTGGCCCAGAATGCCGATCAGTTTACTGTTTATAAGTTTAGATATGTGTTGTAGGACCTTCTGTCATCATAATCAGTCGAAAGCCGGCCACTGCTGGTCACTTGATGGTTAGTGATCACCACCTATCATAGGCACCCACAACACCAAAAATATTACAGATGCGTTGCCAAATCAGAGGTCTAAGATGGAATACCACTTGCGCCAGTTATTTCACCGACTGCCTTGCTTTCCACACCGCGACCGAAAGACAACAGTGCAAGCACTGCTGCTTAGCGGCAGGATTAGCTAGCAAGATGATGGTAGTTATTTGGACAGACCTCGCACCAGGACTTACCACCCGCAAACGGTTTCCCCGTTTCTTTGATTATTTTAAATCAATGATATTATAATGCATGGATGTACAGTGTCATACTAAATGACAGCAGAAAAACGGCCCGACATGAGAATATACGTTGACGCGAATGTTATAAATGCAAATTATTAGTTCAACATTTTTAATCATTGGATTTACAATTTTAGGTCTAACTGCATAAAATAATAATTTATTAAGTTTCGTTGCAAATAGGTTTTTTTACAAAATAATAGTATTGACAGCAGCGCCATCGGTCTGACAGACTGACAGCGCGAGCAATTGTCGATTTATTGTACTTTTGTTCGACTTTTGATGCAGCCATTTTTTAAACGCTGACTAGAAGTCCATTATTTATAGGTCAGTGTGTTAAATAAATTTATAAGTTGGCAGAAGATACATGTCGTAAAACTATTTAGGCAGTGTACCGTTTCACAAATTGTCCCTAATACTTCACAAACAAACACCCAAATTTTAATCATCATAAGGAAAGCCTTAAAGTCTAGTTTCGTCAACATGGTGTTAGTTCCCTCTAGGCATTTCCCAAAGGACGGCACTTCAATTGATTGCGGAAGCGATATTGCAACCAATCTTCCCTAAACACCTATAATTATGTGTTGGGAACAAGACACTTACGCTCGGGGTTCCGGTTAGTGGGTATTAAGGTAGTGGAGTAAAGCCATTGACACTGTGGGGATAATTTGTATTTGTAAGTGGAAGTTCGATCACCGGGAAAAAACTCGGTTTTATTAAACTCATTAATTGAATAATTATAAATTGTATTTTACTGTTGAAAGAAACCTTAAAAGGGAGGTTTTTAACGATTTTAAACTTAATACTTTTCTCTACTTCTGGTACCTTTGAGATGTTTATGGGAAAGCACAAGATTAAATTTGAGTCTTCATTGCATCGTATCGCCATATTGGAATATTCGGAGTCGCAAAACAACCTCATTATCAAAGGCGTTAAAACATGTTGAGATTTTGGAAGAACCTAATTCGAATTTAGATGGTTGCGCAAGTTAAATTTATTTATATTTGCGTCCCATTCTTATGAGACTAGTTCAACAGAACCATAGGAAGGGGTCAATTAAATTTGGGAAATGATATTAGGACTGTAGGACTGTAGGTATTATAATGATGACTGCAACGGCAGTTTTATTATTGACACTGTTCGTCATCTGGATGCCTATGATTCTTTCCAGCCAGAACCACCACAGCGACGCGACCGATTCACGATCCTTGGCTCCAAATAATCCACTACTGTGTAAATATTTAAGATGAAAAATAACGTTATGATTTTTATTTATTTAAAAAATTACGCCTCGTTGAGTTTCTTGCCCGTATCAGAGGTTTTGCCCAACCGGTGGTAAATCTGACAATCATAAGTGCTTCTTAAACGCCTAATCTGATAAAACATATTTTGACTTTCACTTTGACTTGACATGCGACATGTTACCATCCATGCCTTCAAACCACAGTACACCAAAACGTTTGAACTACTCGGAAAAAGCAGTGCATCTAAGCTACTCACATTTTAATTGCATCAACCCTCACTCGCTATGCGTCCAAATTCCTCCAGACTGGAAGCATCAGGGCAGCCATGTGCGAGACGAAATTAATCATTCCAAGTGGCTTGAGCCGCAATGCCTAGACATGCTCGTCTGAGTCGCCTGCCATGTTATTCTGGAAGCTGCATTGCGCCGAGCTCGTCATCAAGGTAACGCACTGTGCTGCTCGCACATCTTCAGCGTTGCCGAGAGCGAGTGAGACATGACACTGCCCCGACGTCGATTTCATCGATGTTGCGCTTAAAGAATCACCCTCCCTGAGCCAGCGTGTCCATCCGTGAAATCCTTGGAACCTAGTACTATTAACGTACGGGTATCGACGTGCGTTAATGCAATCGTGACGCATAGTTTTAAAGGCATAGCTCCGAAAAATATAGACAGTGGAAATCTCAAATGTCGTAAGGGACATTAATGTCCCTTACGACATTTCAAATTTCTAGTATCGAATTACGAGTAAGATAGTGATTACAATAAGGATCACATCAATATCCTTTAATCTGGTGGAAAATGGGCCTAGAAATATAACACAATAATTATAAGTTGGAATCAAATTGAAAAAAAAAACCAATTTATCCCTTAATTTTATTCAATTAGTGGTGGAAATTTTCTTCAAATTGAAACGGGACCAACCTCAGGTACAACTATTTCAATTAAAAAAAGAATCATAGAAATCAAGAATTATGTCAAAAATAATAGATTTCAAAGGGATCTGACAACTCTTTTTGAAATATCTCGGATATGACTTCATCTATAAGTGCGCCAGAATTGCTCCGCTATTACGAGGTCTGTCAATTTAGCACCTTATAGGTAACCAACGTTTTTTGTGCAAGTCAGTCTTGTTGTACTGAAGCTGCGGGGCAATTCTTGCGTCACTAGAGATGAAGTCATAGTCGAGAGGTGTCAAAAAGAGTCGTCAGAGCCTCATGAAATCCGTCACGTTTTGTCATTTTTCGAGCCTGAGATAAATCTCAACGAATATAAAAAAATGGGGGGTAATACGAGCATTCAAATTAATCAAAATATTTTACGATAGCATATCCATTTCCTGTTTTCAACAGTAGAATTCATATGAGTAATTCGGATTATTATTAGTATTAATACGTCTTTGTATATAATGATCATGGAACAGTAAAATTTCAGATAATTTATATCACTTAGATCTACGGTTTGCGTCATAAAATGCGTATTATTACTGCGCGCACTCATAAAGTCATAACATCCGATTAAGTACCGATTGCTTCGCACAATCGTATTCAAGAGCTGTGATTTCAATATCTCACGTATGAAAGCAATTGCTTAGTATTATGTATTCGACTTGAGTACATAAATTTCAATAGTTCATCATTAGCATTAATACATAATAACGGGAAATTTGGATTTGTTGATTTGCGTTTGTGTATTGAAGCTGTATCTATGGCCCGGTGCGGCTTAGTTCGCAGAGCTACAAGAATCATCATCATCATAATTTCAGTCGAAAGACGTTCACTGCTGGACACAGGCCTCCCCCAAGGATCGCCACAACGACCGGTCCGGAGCGGGTTCTCGCAACGATCACCAGGTCATCGGTTCACCTTGTGGCGGGTCTGCCCACGCTGCGTCTTCTGGTACGCGGTTGCCGCTCGAGAACTCTGTGGCCCCATCGGCCATCCGTTCTGCGAGCAATGTGCCCCGCCCACTGCTCTTTATATCTAGCAATTCTTAAGGCTATGTCGATGGCTACAAGAATATCGGCCTACCACTGCACTGGGGTCGGCGCAATTGAGTTGCCGCGCGTGCGAATGAATACGAGTTATACGATAGCCAGAGACAGAGGCATATAGTAGCACGCCGACCTTATCGGTCGGTCATTTGATAAGCGGGATGTACCTAATCGTTTGATAAGATTGTTCACAGGTGCTGATTTTAATTAATTCGTTTGTTTACATTTTTATTTAAACGTTGAAGTTTTTCACTATACGACACTTAGTTTGGTAATTTATTTGCTGTTACAAAATTTATAAAATCGCAATTAGGGTATGTCAAAAAGCCTAAGTTTTACTATTTTCTGTTAGGGGTTTAAGTGAAATGGCTCTTTTAGCTACAGTTAGAGGTAAACATCTTGAGCATAAATCCAGTCCATGTTTGCACATACACATTTGTACTAGAAACGGCTACTGCGCAGTCAAGGTCAGTGCTCAAGAAGAATGGCGGGAACTGTTCTAACTACTGAAGTGATGGAGTGGCCTTTCGCCGTGGTTGATGCATACAAGAAAATGCTTGTTTGTTTGTATGGTCTTGCTGTCATTGTTAGTGGTGTTTGGTCGCATGTCGCATGTCGACTAAAATAGCCTCAGTGGCCTCAACATGACCAGCCCAGATTTAATTTCTCCCTTTCTGTCAAACTAATGGCATAAGAAGGGGACGCGTTTCAGTTAAACTAAACTTGGCCGGTCATATTTTAAGAGGAAACACAAGGGCTGTTTTTCCATACAAACGTCGTCCCCTGTTTCCTCTCTGGATAGTGCCAGTAGAGCAATTTTTTTTTTCCAAAAAATCTTTGGCCTTTGTTATGCATGTCCCTATGTTTTCCTTTTTTTTCAAAAATTAATTATTAAAAGAGATATGAACATTTAAAAACCTAAAAAATTGGCCAGATTTTCGGCTGCGTTCATACATTCAGAAAACTAATTTTACTAGAATATATAAAAAAAGAAAAACATAGGAACACTGCCAAAGCCTTTCTATAATTTTTAATGAAAAAAGTAGTTAAATCGGATAAATTTTGGGGAAGGAATCAGGGGTCTACGAATCGTTGATTTTGTGTACTTTAAATAGGTATTTTCAGTCCAAGCTGCAGCTGTCTCTATTGCACTCTGCGGGGGGAGGCTTGATAGATGGAGGCAGCAATAGATTTTACAAATACCTATTTTTCAATTCTCTAGGCCTTGGTGTTTCCTCTTAAGGTTACTGACGTAGTTACACAGAATTGATGTTATTGCACTGCTAAATGACTTTGCTAGAAACAAAACAATCATATTTCTTTAATTGACCTTGTTATTTCTGGTAATTACACAAAACATTTGATGACGTATTTTCCAAAGATAATATTTGCACGTATGTGAGTTAATTATGATTTGAGATAGCGAATTAAAAGTGCGATAATTTAAGTGTAAAATGGGTTAAATGGTGATTATGTAAGTGGTGACGCATGACCCCCATTCGAGATTTGTCAAAAAGTGACAGATTTTGAGGGGATTTGACAGCTCTGCTTAGACGTGAGCATTGCCCCGGGGGTGAAATTCTCTTAGCGATTTTTTTGTAGAAAAGATAAAATGGATACATTGTACGGGCTTAACGTAAGGGGGTGAATGCGAACGTCAAAGCGTGTCGGTCGTTAAGAGGAGTGTGAACCCAGCGCTCTCCATACAAACGGCGATAACGTTTTCCACCCTCTAAACCTTAACCTATAGCCAAGATTTTTTGATATGTTGTCATTATGCCTTAGAACTAGGTTTGTATGTTTTGATTTTTTTTAATATTCTTAATAGTGTCAAAATTATTGACGATTTTATGTTTTGTATGAATATCCTAAAATGCAAATATTGTCAAATCTATGAAGAATATTAAAAAAATCAAAACATACAAACCTAGTTTCTAGGTATAATGACAACATACCAAAAAATCATTGCCATAGGTTAAGATTTAGAGCAGTGGTTCCCAAACTTATTATTCTCGTGGACCACTTTCACAATTTTACTGGTTTCGGTGGACCCCCTGCTGCTACATTTCTACCCCCAGCAAGTCTCCCGTGGACCCCTAGGGGTCCACCTGGACCACTTTGGGAATCACTGATTTAGAGGGTGGAAAACGTTATCGCCGTTTGTATGGGGAGCGCTTTTTCGGGCTGAGTTCACACTCCTCTTAATGTCAAACCCATACATTTGTTTCTACTAGCGTCGACGCTAACACTGTCACTTTGTCTAGAGACGACGGCTTATCACCTCCACACGGATACGACCGCGAATTTTACATTATAGGTACTTAATATACCAGGCGCTGTTTACTTCGCGGAGCTACAACGATATCGGCGAGCCACTGAACTGGGGCCGGCGCAATTCAGTTGCCGCGTGAATGAATAAAACATCTGTAGATACTATCTAGATACTATCTACAGATGTTTTACTTTGAACAAAAACGACGTTTAGGTAGGTACCTATAAAAAGCGTACTCCTGTATTCTCTGTCTATCGCATAACTCGTATTCATTCACGCGGCAACTGAATTGCGCCGGCCCCAGTTCAGTGGCTCGCCGATATCGTTGTAGCTCCGCGAAGTAAACAGCGCCTGGTATATTAAGTACCTATAATGTAAAATTCGCGGTCGTATCCGTGGTCTTGTAATATTATTTATTCTGTGCTAATATTAGTGTTCAGGCAAAAAGTGTCAAATAATTCAATCAATAATTTACTGTCCAATCGTGTAAAGTAAAAATATATCGGTTAAAATACAGAGAATCGTTTGCAATACTCAGGAACAAAGTAATGACAAGCTTCAATTGGAACGTTAAAAAATAAATATATACAATAACGTTTCTATCACATTGTTTATTCATGACCACGGCCGTTGCAATCCGGCTGCAATTTCGTCACACACGCATTAAGGAGATTTAATCTTGTGTGTGGTTTAATGTATTTTTAAAGTTTTTGTTTTTTTACCATGAGGAGTAAACCCGCGTATATACTGCGTATGCAAAGTCAATTAACTGTGTGTGTGAAACTTTACACACACAATTAAATTGCTTTTTTTTGTATGAAATAGGAAGGCAATCAAGCAAGTGGGTCACCTGATGGTAAGTGATCACCACCGCCTATAGACACCCGCAACACCAAAGTGATAGCAGATGCGTTGCCAACCCAGAAGGCTTAGATGGAATACCTCTTGTGCCAGTAATTGTACCGGCTGTCTTGCTCTCCACGCCGGAACACAACAGTGCAAGCACTGCTGCTTAGCGGCAGGATTAGCAATCAAGATGGTGGTAGCGATCCGGACGGCCTTACCACCTGCAAAACCGTGCCGTGCTTGCTTTGGAACTCCCAATTTGTAGTGAGCCCGCGCGGAAACTAAACCCCAAGCCTTCTTATTGTGAGATGAGTTCTGTGCCCAGCTGTGGGCAGATTATAATGATTATAATTATGGTATTATACAAATTGTTAGGTAATGAGTAGATAGATCAACCATAATAGTGGATAATCGGTTCAGCCATTTTTAAACACTAACTCACAAAAATTTGTTTCAGTACGAGTAAATGGTGGCATCTTTATTGGTTAATGTTTTATTTAAGATAATTATTTGTAAGAACAATTGTACCGTTTGTGCCCAAATAAACATGAAAACATAAACTGATGCTAGGTGACCACTAGTCCGTGCAGAGAATATAAAAATATATTTAGTAAAATTGCTACAAGATTGTAATAAAGTCGCTATGTTCCGCATAAGCAATTATTATTTGTTTTATTCAAGATATTTATTAATACGCGAAATTTGATATGGAAAAAATATCATTTTAACCACAAAATAAAAATATAACGAAAAAGCTTCTCAAAGGAGGAATAAAGTAACGAAATCGAATAACATACAAGCCTGCACTCGTAACTAGAAAGCCAATATTATTTTACTTTAGATATTTATAGAGAAAGAATATAGAAGAATTGAGGGCAAAAACCAAATACATCGGTTGGTTAGATCGCGTAATCAAATGTACCAAATAGTTTTACTGTGGTAGAACTCAATCATGTTATTTATATAACACGTACTTGCAATTTGTTCAGTAGTGTCTTACAAAATAAGATTAGAAACATCAAAGAGTCATCCAATTCAAATTATAAATCGACTTCATACATACAGCTTAATTTTTTATTTTCATGAAATAGGAAGGCAAACAAGCAAGTGGGTCACCTAATGGTAAGTGTTCACCACCGTCTATAGACACCCGCAACACCAAAGAGATAGTAGATGCGTTTCCAACACAGAGGGCTAAGTCGAAATACCTCTTGTGCCAGTAATTACACCGGCTGTCTTGCTCTCTACACATTGCTGCTCAGCAGCAGGATTAGCGAGCAAGATGGTGGTAGCGATCCGGACGGACCATGCACAACGGACCACGCTTCTGATGATTCTGATGACGCGATTAATTCCTTTATTTTTCACAAATTAAAATGGGACTAACCTCGAATATTCCCAGTGAATATAAATATAAATCCATCCAGGAGTGCTATTTTTGAATGTAACTAGATGACTAAAGCTCACCAAAATGCCAATTTTCCAAAGAGATTCGGCCGTTTTGGTAAGCTTTAGTGACCTGGTGAGATTAAAAAATTGCACCTCAGATCGCTGTAACTATCTCGCTCGCTAATCCAGCCGTTAAGCGGCAGTGCTTGCACTGTTGTGTTCCGGCGTGGAGAGCATGACAGCCGGTGAAATTACTGGCACAAGAGGTATTTCATCTTCGCTCTCTAGGTTGGCAACGCATCTGCAGTCTTCTTGGTATTGCGGGTATTGGACAGTGCTGATCACGTACAAAATAGTACATTTCGATACTAGTGCGGAAGGTATGTCATTACTTTACGAGTTCCGAGATATCTTGCCACGAGCCGCAGGCAAGTGGCAAAACTCGGGACGAGTGAAGAATGACATTTCCGCGCGTGTATCGAACGACGTTTTTCAATACAGTTGTGAAAAAAAATACAACAATCAATTTGCGACTTTTACTGAAGCTCTTAATTAAAGTAAAGTAAGTACAAACTTTAGCAGTGAAAATTTTTGACAAATTAAACGCGTTTTTGTTAGCTGTCGTATTTCATAAGGCAATGGCTTTTGCTATTCAGCCAACTCAATGAAAGTTTTTTTTTCAAATAGATATTAATATGAGCGTTAGGACAATTATTAAAGAATAACGAAATATTCTTGCCGGGAACATTAATATTTTCACTCTCCCGCCTATTTTTACTTTTTTTTAACGATTCCGTTCTTAGTGGCCAGTCATTCAAAGGAGTTTTATTTTTTACTTTAGCGAAGCGATTCGAAGTGCTTAAAAACACCCAGAATCGCTTATTGTTTAAATATCTTTGCCATTTATTTCTGAAGAAGTGGAACTAAAAAGAACCTTATTTTTTTCATGTAAATAAATATGGGGTACCAGAAAAGACCCAGTGTTCTCTTTGGTCGATTTTATGTCGTATGCAGCACAAGTCGTGTTCTGATTGGTCGAATCAGTGATCATCGTGCTGATGTGATTGGTCGATTTGCTCTTTAAACAGGCCAACAATGTGTTTGTCTCAGAGAATTCCGTTCCATTCAGCCACCTTAATAAGAACTGTTTTTAGGACTGTTATTATTTAAAAGATCGTATTTTTTTGATGAACAGTCTAGTAATAAAATATAAAATCTCAATATTTTGATATTCTTACATTTATAATAGGTTTTTAGTTTTATTACGTCTTGGTACTAACTAAAACTATAAAAACTCTTTGGTGAGTAGTTGTGAATTGGAACAAGTACAAATTAAAAAAAAAACTGGAAAAGTAAATCGCACTAGTTCGCAAAAACGAACTTTGCGCACGCCAAACAGCCAAAAAAAGGGCACTTTTTGAGCAACTGTATTGAAAATATCATTATAATCGTTTTACAATTGGGGGAGATGTTGCGTAACATACAAAAAAAAACAGTCTTATTGAGAACCGCTCATTGTTTGAAGTCAGTTACTAAATAAAAAAATCTTAGTTTAACAGTTACTGCTGTTCATTTATAGGTATTCTTTATTTACTTTTTGTACAATCAGCCTCCGAAGTAGCTAAACAATTAAAAACCATGTCGTAGTAACGTATGAAATGAAAGTTGCTCGAATTTGCCACATTACTGAGAGCGACAAGGTAAGTAATAAAATGTTCAGTTACTTCTAAAGTTCACCGTATGACGCATATGTGCGAAACATATCCTGTTTGCTGTCTACAGTAGATTCGTAAAGCACATTGCGGATCTTTAGGTTATCTAATTAATAACAAATTGCCTATTATTTATCTCATTAAGTTCTTTTAGGGTTATGCTGCCAAATTAATATAGCTTCACATACACAGTTTACTTTTCCATTGGACTAAAATTTGGATGAGTCCTGCACGAAATTAAATGTAACTTTACGTATTTGTCCTCCGTGGTTCTCTGATAGTAAAACTAATAATACTGTTATGTTATTGTATTCTGGGCCGCTGTAAAACCTTATCACAATAAATGACATAATGATATTTTATTGTTAATGTTCTAATAGTATAATAATTACTATTTCGATAGTATTCTACACTACAGTGGCATAAAATTTCGTTTGATTGACTGTAACTTTTGTTTTATGGAACAGGGATAGAAACGAGACTGTTTTTGCAATGTTGTATATTTGTTAGTAAGAAAAGTCTATAGTTCTATACAGACTATTGTGTTGTTATGCAGGCAGTCGGAAACTCTATTTTGATGCATATACAACCGCTTTTCGTTCATTGTTGGCACGTGCTAGAGATACTTCTGAAGTTTCTAGCGTCTATAAATGGTAATTGCTTATTTGGTATCAGTGGACCACAGACTTGTTGTCTACCGATGTTGTACAATAATACTATGACTGCGGAACCAGTTTAATATGACGTGACCTAAGCTGATTAGTACATAATCTGGCTGTCGGTCAGCACTTTTCAGACAAACAAAGGATAAACTATCAATTAATCGCCTACACGGACTAGAAAATCAAATGATAAGATTAACTCAATAGAAAAAAATACAACCACTTCAAACAATCACTCTAATGGATAAGATAAACTTATCAAAAATCAATATTCTTGGGTAGTGGTATAAATTGTAAGGACGCAGGTGGTAGAAATAGTCGCTATCCGCGTTATAGGCTGTCAAAAATGCGTGCAGGGTTTGTGATCTTCGTTGCTTTGGCAGGTATTAAAGTGTTAGCGGTTTTCTCTTTACAATGTCTTTGAGTTTCGAATAAAAAGGCATAATATATTCCTCGGTCTCAAAACCTGTTAGCAGCCTGGCCAAAGATCCAAGAGCCAAGCTGACCCGACACTATACCGAAGATATCCCGGACATCAGCCTGTACGAGATTAGGATGGCCCTGAAACAGCTTAAAAACAACAAGGCGCCGGGCGAAGACGGAATCACATCAGAGCTTCTGAAAGCGGGTGGAACACCAGTACTTAAAGTCCTTCAGAAGCTCTTTAATTCCGTGGTGCTCGGAGGTGCAACGCCAGAAGCATGGAACAGAGGGGTGGTGGCGCTGTTCTTCAAGAAAGGGGACAACACTTTTCTGAAGAATTATAGACCCATCTCGCTTCTGAGCCATGTTTATAAGCTGTTTTCCAGGGTCATCACGAATCGTCTCGAACGCAGGTTTGATGACTTCCAGCCTCCCGAACAAGCCGGCTTCCGAAAAGGCTTTAGTACCATAGACCACATCCACACGCTGCGGCAAGTTATACAGAAGACCGAGGAGTATAACATGCCATTATGCTTAGCGTTTGTGGACTATGAGAAAGCCTTTGATTCGATCGAGACGTGGGCGGTGCTTGAGTCTCTCCAGCGATGCCGTATTGACTATCGGTATATCGAAGTGTTGAAGTGTTTGTACAATAACGCCACCATGTCGGTCCGAATACAAGACCAGAGGACGGAGGAAATTCCATTGCAAAGAGGTGAGAGACAGGGAGATGTTATCTCTCCGAAACTGTTCACCAACTCAATGGAAGATGCCTTTAAGCTTCTGGAGTGGAAAGGATTCGGCATCAATATCAACGGCGAGTACATCACTCACCTTCGATTTGCCGACGATATAGTAGTCATGGCAGAATCGATGGAAGACCTTAGCACGATGCTCGAAGACCTCAATCGGGTTTCCCAACGGGTGGGCCTTAAGATGAACATGGACAAAACGAAAGTCATGTCGAATGTCCATGTAGTGCCCACCCCAATAGCAGTAGGAAACTCAACTCTCAAAGTTGTTGACGAATACGTCTACCTAGGACAAACAGTCCAACTAGGCAGGTCCAACTTTGAGAAAGAGGTCAATCGTCGAATCCAACTCGGCTGGGCAGCGTTCGGGAAACTGCGAAATGTCTTCTTGTCCAATATACCTCAGTGTCTGAAATCGAGAGTGTATGATCAATGTGTGTTACCAGTGATGACTTATGGCACTGAAACGTGGCCGCTTACTATGGGCCTTATAAGAAAGCTCAAAGTCACGCAACGAGCTATGGAGAGGGCTATGCTTGGAGTTTCTCTGCGTGATCGAATCAGAAATGAGGAGATCCGCAGACGAACGAAAGTAACCGACATAGCCCAGCGGATTAGCAAGTTGAAGTGGCAGTGGGCAGGGCACATAGCACGGAGAACTGATGGCCGATGGGGTCGGAAAGTTCTCGAATGGCGGCCGCGTATTGGCAAGCGCAGCGTAGGACGACCAGCCACAAGATGGTCCGATGACCTCGTACAGGTGGCAGGAAGGCGCTGGTTGCATTCTGCTTCCAACCGGCCACTTTGGAAATCCATGGAGGAGGCCTATGTCCAACAGTGGACTTCTTGTGGCTGAGATGATGATGATGATGAATATATTGCTGTAATTATTCATAAAAGCAAGTCGTATTCATCTTGTGTCACCTTGTTGTGTAGCTGATATTCGAGTTATTTAGAGAGATGTGTCTACCTCATAAAAATGTTAAACCTGCTGCGTCTTTGAAACATGGATTCATATTTAAATTTCAACACAACTGTGACTGATTGAATTTTTTCACAGTTTTGAATGGGATTATTCAATTTGCTATTTTATTACCTAAATTGTGTTTCAAATGTGGTTGCAGCTCTCAATTATTATTTGGAGCGTCAACCTGTCTAAAAGCTGTGTTTAGAAAAATCATCTTTTTCCTAAGATTATCAATAACTTTCCTAGCGTGCGCTGCGGCGGTGCCTTTGCCCGAGGAGGACTCAAAGTTTGAGTACCCACGGTTCATCCAGTTCCCCGATGGTGATGGCATTCCTCACACAGTGGACCTGCAGGCTGAGCCGGACCTGAACGAACTAGAAGAAGTGCAGAGGAATCCTGAAAGGAACTTGTACCTGCTCTTCACTAGGTAAATATACAATATCCGCATACACGATACCTGGCCTAGTTTAGCTTACTCAAAGAAAACATACATTAAGCCTGTGTGTGTTACCTTTTGACCACGGAAGGGATAACTTTTGTTTTTACTATGTTATTGACCCACGGTGTCAGCAAAAATTATTTGAGTCAATTAAACTATTAGAAAAGGATACACTTGGCCAATGAAGTTTCCAAATTATGATAGAAGACCCCACCAATACACGCATTTTAATCAGTTCAGATTATAACGCTTGGATGTTTTCTAGCTTGGCTCTAGCTTTGCGACTGATTACTTATTTGTCTCGTAAACCATGTTTTCTTCCTCAGACGTAACCCAGCAAGCTCGCAGACTTTGGTGATCAATGACGCGAGTTCTATCAGCAACTCTAACTTTAACCCCAGCCACCCTACCGTAGTCGTCGTCCACGGATGGCTCAGCAACCAGAACACCAATATTAACCCTACTATTAGGGATGGTAAGGTTTTTTAAATACGATGGGAAAGAGGGAGCAATACGTAGCAAACTTTATTGTAGGCGAGGACGTCTTGTATTTGAAACATCAAATATTGAAAATTTCGATCCATACTTAATGAAGTTTCTAAGTTGAGCTCTACTGTAACCACTGCAAAAACTTTTTTTACTTTCTTTTTGTAAATTTAAAGTGTTCAATTAGTAAATGTTCCCATCTACATTATTTATGATGACCTCCTTTTGCGTGGTATAGGTTAGGTATAGCCGTGGGTTGCTCTGTGTATTGTGTGGTCGTGCGGAACCACAGGCGCGGTTCTTAAACTTAACTCTTTCTAGCGTACCTCAACAAGGGCGAAACTAACGTAATTGTCCTCGACTGGAGACGCCTTGCGCTTATGGACTACGTGACTGCTGTTCGTGGAGTTCCTGCTGTGGGCCGCGGACTGGGCGAGTTCCTCCGCTTCCTCAACCAAGTCACCGGCGCCCCCTTCTCATCCATGCACTTGGTTGGCTTCAGCTTGGGAGCTCATCTTGTGGGCAATGCTGGCAGAGAACTCGGTGGAGCTGTTGCCCGCGTCACTGGTATGTATTTTTTAATAGCTCCATTTACTTAAACTTTATGGAATCTAAGCAAATCGAAGCATTACAGTAACATCAAAGTCTCGCATTACAAACGTGAGAAATTGTTATTTAACAAGCATGTACTTATTTAAGGAAATTTCTTAAGCAAAGTATTGCATTGGCTAAAATAATATTGACTAATTATAAACCAATGCGTTTAAAACTACTTATTCTAATACCATATTTATTCCATAGGTTTAGACCCTGCTGGTCCCCTTTGGAATCTGAACAGAAATAGTTTGGGATCTGACGATGGTGTCTACGTTGAAGCAATCCACACTGACGGGGGTTACACAGTCGGTGGTCTTGGCATTGGCTCAGCAATCGCCAACGCTGACTTCTTCCCCAATGGAGGCATTTCCCAGCCAGGATGTCTCACGAACATCTGCAACCACAACAGGGCCTGGGAACTCTTTGCTGCCACCGTCACCTACAACCATCTGATTGGCCAACAGTGCTCGTCCGACTGGCAACTCTTTTGGAACAATTGCAGGGGCGACTCCTTGCATATGGGCAATGATGATTTGAGGAAGTCTGGGTTAGTTATTGATTCAATATCGAAATTTAGTTGTAGAGGTCTACGAGTATATCTGATTTAAAATTTTAGTTTGCATGAAATTTGGAGATTATTTTTAGCACAAAAGATTAAGTGCTCAACTTTGATTTATTTTAAATAACGCATTTGTATTAGCTAATTCCATATTATGACCCAAATGCACCGCACTGTTAATGACTGACAAGATTAGCGATATTATAGGACAATTTTAAACTGAGTTTATTGTTAGGTACGTGTATTGTGAGGCTTTATTTTAATTCACAATTTCAATTGTTTACAGTGTCGGCAGGTACCGGTTGGACACCGCGCGGAGATACCCCTTCTGAATCCGTTTCATGACCATAATATACAATCAAGATCTCCTAACTGCTAGCAGTTAACTGATAAGCAAAAATATACGGTGGTTAAGCACGTTTTTCTTTACCTTTCTTCCCTCTTTTTAACGAAGTGAAAATTAGATTCTGGCCAAGTCATAAGCATTCTGTCAAAAATATACAAAATTCAAATCTATCAAAAGAACATTAATTTTTTGGCGGTATTATTAAAGAAATAGTTGACTCTAAAGCGGAAATGTTTGGATATGATCCCGACTTGCATTTGCGATCCCAGGCTATAAATAGTGTGTGGAGTGATAGTGTTAAATAGTCAAAATGTAAAGAATAGTATCGTAATTTTATTATTGATTTCTTGAAAACATTATACCACAATATATTTCTTACCGGTGTCTTCTCATCAGAAATTCATGTCTTCTTGTAAGACTATAATCTGAATAGAGATTGTGTTGACTTTGACTCTGAGAGCCACGAGCCACAGTATTAAGCTCGTATACGTAGTCTTTGCTTATACATGTTGCGGACAAATTATTTCACTGGCAAGCATTTGTTTCGTCAATTGACGACCGGACAGCCTAGTGATAAGTGATCCTGACTACAAAGCTATAGGTTCCGGGTTTGAAGATGGCAAATATTTGTATGAGGAAATACGAATGTTTTTACCCGAATCTTGGATGTTGGATGTATTTAAGTATGTATATCCGTTGTCTAGTACCTATAGTACAAGCTTTGCTTAGTTTGGGACTGGGTCAATTGGTGTGAATTGGTCCCGAGATAGGTATTGATTTATTTACAATTAGTAGAAAAAATTCTCAAAAAGTATAAGGAAATAGTACAGGTTTGTAGTATTTTCTTAATCTTAATTTAGTATCAAGTAAAGTCGCTAAGTTCCTGTCTGTCCTAAATTCTTATTGTGTTTGGCTTCCTTCTCCATCTAACCCGCGCAACGGATTTGGATTCACAGATTGTTTTACGGACGGTTTTTATGTGCATTACAGCCAAATTCTACCTACCCGTACGGAGCCGGAAGCGAATCGTTAGTTATTTCTTTTGTAAGCCTGTACTACAATATCATCTTGCTGCTGTAGGAATTTCAATTAATTATTCCTACCTGCACCTGTGACCCTAACATGACTGACCCGGGTTTAATGTATCCCTCACTGCGTCTCTGTCAAACTAGTGTCATAAGAAAAGGACGCGCAGTGAGATAAATTCAGATAAACTAAACTTGGCTAAAAGTCATCATTTACAGGCCAAAGCTATTTCTTGTAAGTAATGAAGTTGAACGTTATGCGAATGCACGTTGGTCACTTTTATATTGTACGCGTTGACAGATATATCCATTATTGGCGTTGAACTCATAGTGCTGATTATCCGTCTTTGGCGTTGAATTCATTGTGTGGATTTATCCGCCTTTGGCGTTGAACTCACAGTGCGGATATATCTGTCTTTGACGTAGAAAAGTTTAATCGGTTAAGTGGGTATATCAACGACGGAATTATACGTATTACTTATGCCTTCTTTGGTTGTCATATATGCGCACTAGAAAGTGCGCAATAAGAGTTTTTTGTTACTGTTTATGAATTCAGCATTATCAGCGCAGCTAAGTATTATATTTCCATTAAAAACAACGATGATCCAAGTTTGAAATATTTTTATTCAGAAAGTGGAAAACGGCAAGGCCGGTCGTTTCATTGATTTAAATATATCCAAAAATATAATATAAAAAACCGCCTTCATAAAATGAACAGGTGGGTTGGTTCTGAACTCTAATAAAAATTTTGAGTTGCTATTATACATATAACAGGCTGGCTGACAAACATCTCACGGCCTAAGGATCTGTATCTAGAGAGTTGAAATTTGGACGTTATGTTCCTTAGGGGCTGTAGAGCTGCATTATAAAAGGATTTTTTAAAAATCTTCCATTTAGGGGTTAAAAAGGGGAATGCAAAAATGGGGGATTAGTACGTAATCCAAGATTTACGCAATATTCATGAACTTTTAAAAACGACTAGTAGCTTGTGTTGTAATTTATAAATTCAAGCATTTTTAGGGTTTCGTATCTCTAAAACAAAAAGTTACCCTTATAGGATTCTTGGTTGTCCATCTGTTTGTCTATCAAGAGCTTTTTTCTCAAAAACGAGTGGATGTATTGAGTTAAAATTAATATCAAATACTCAAGTCGTCCTGTGGATCTGTGAAAATATCATACTTCTAAATCCTCGCATTTTAAACTGAAAGACAACGAGGTGTAATTTTTTAAAATAAATCATAATTACAATTTTATTTCTTATATTTTTATATAATTAAGATGTAAAAATAATATTGTAGTATTATTTTTTTTTTTAATTAAACCTTGTTCAGTTTCTTGCCGGTAACTTTTCATCAGTGGTTTTTTCCGAACCGGTTGTAAATTTTATAACAATCATAAGTGCTTCCTGTAAGCCTAATCTACCACAAGCCACACCAAAACCCCAAAAACAGAGCGGCGAAGAAACCAAAAATCCAGTAAGCTGAAGCACAAGCTGAAGTGTCTTATTATGTATTCTTAAAAGTATTCTCAAAACGTACTTAAATATAAAATCGACATACATATGTATTTATCATTTAAAATGGAAGCTTTTTAAATAAATGACATCTTTAAGCATGGAGAATGGCGATCTATGTAAATCGTCCATATTCCTTTTTAGGGGCAGCTTAAAGTACCTCAATTTTTTAGGGTTGCTTAGTCTCGATAAGGAATCTTTGTATTATAGTTTTGCCATGTCTGTCTGTCCGTCCATCTGTCTGTAGCTTAGCTCATACACCCTTAGCAGTAGAAAGCTGCAATGCGGCATGGATATACCTACTAGTCACGCCGACAAAGTGGTAGAACAAGATCTTGAAAATAGTACATTTCGATACTAGTGCGGAAGGTATGTCATTACTTCACGAGTTCCGAGATATCTTGCTACGAGCCGCAGGCAAGTGGCAAGACTCGGGACGAGTGAAGAATGACATTTCCGCGCGTGTATCGAACGACGTTTTTCAATACAGTTGCGAAAAAAATACAATAAATTTGCGACTTTTACTGAAGCTCATAATTAAAGTAAAGTAAATACAAACTTTAGCAGTAAAATTTTTTGACAAATTAAACGCGTTTTTGTTAGCTGTCGTATTTCATAAGGCAATCACTTTTGCTATTCAGCCAACTCAATGAAAGATTTTTTTTCAAATAGATATTAATATGAGCGTTAGGACAATTATTAAAGGATATCGAAATATTCTTGCCGGGAACATTAATATTTTCACCCTCCCACCTATTTTTACTTTTTTTTTTAACGATTCCGTTCTTAGTGGCCAGTCATTCAAAGGCGTTTTATTTTTTAATTTAGCGAAGCGCTTCGAAGTGCTTAAAAACACCCAGAATCGCTTATTGTTTAAATATCTTTGCCATTTATTTCTGAAGAAGTGGAACTAAAAAGAACCTTTTTTTTTAATGTAAATAAATATGGGGTACCAGAAAAGACCCAGTGTTCTGATTGGTCGATTTTATGTCGTATGCAGCACAAGTCGTGTTCTGATTGGTCGAATCAGTGATCAGTGTGCTGATGTGATTGGTCGATTTGCTCTTTAAACAGGCCAACAATGTTTTTGTCTCAGAGAATTCCGTTCCATTCAACCACCTTAATAAGAACTGTTATTATTTAAAAAATCATATTTTTTTGATGAACAGGCTAGTAATAAAATATAAAATCTCAATATTTTGATATTCTTACATTAATAATAGGTTTTTAGTTTTATTACGTCTTGGTACAAACTAAAACTATAAAAACTCTTTGGTAAGTAGTTGTGAATTGGAACAAGTACAAATTAAAAAAAAACTGGAAAAGTAAATCGCACTAGTTCGCAAAAACGAACTTTGCGCACGCAAAACAGCCAAAAAAAGGGCACTTTTTGAGCAACTGTATTGAAAAGAAAATTTTTAAGTATCTTCCTTACACAAGTGGAGATGTTATTTTTTTTATCGTCTACCCCATGGTAAGAGATGTCGTTGGGTAGGTCTTACAAAAATATTATGGGTTTGTCAAAACCATTTCTCAATTAAGGGATCTCTTTGCAAAATAATAAATTTTAAAGTGCTAGTGTTTGTACAGTCAAGTGTCTCTCCCCCTGCCAGCTAAATGGTTGTTTTTGGATATGTGAAAAATGAACAGTAGTCGTTCGAATATACGACGTAATTCAAAGGAAATCTATAACGATTAAGGAAGATTTTTATCCTCCCCCTATCATAAGGGCACGTGGGAAGATACAACAACAATAAATACTCTTTATTGATTCACACCAGTAAACAAAAATAAAAAAACAAGAGTATTTTACAGATGATTCAAAACAAGAAGAACATATGAAAATGAAAATGAAAATGAAAATGAAAAATTTATTTTGCAAGTAGGCCATATAGGCTCTTTTACATGTCTGAATCTACTAGCGCTTCGGAAAATGGAAGAATCTGCTGAGAAGAAACGCCGCAAGAAACTCAGCAGTTTATCTTTTTTTTCTTCTCTTTTGAAAACAAGATTACAGAGCAATATACACAATCATAACAATAGTTCACATAAAGTGTGAAAAAAAAAAAAAAGATAATAAATAGCACAGCAAGCTTTAAGCATATTGAACGAACTGGCACTAGTACAGATTGACCAAGAGATGTATAGGGTCCCCAGGTCAAAGAAATTAGAATCGGGATGTATGTGGTCCCTGATCAAATACTTAGTCTAAATAACTTAGAGATGTATAGTCTCTAAGGGTCAAAACAAATTAATTACCTTAATCTATGCTTAGCAGAGGTGTAAAACGCCTCCACGGTCAAATTGTACAATATTACTTGGAGATGTATAGTCTCCGAATGTCAAAAGAATATAAGAATAAAAATATTCATGTCAAAAAAAAAAAAAAATTGGTGAAAATCCAACAAAATCAGTAATATAACAATAACAACTCAATATATGTCTATATTTAGTTATTTATATAAATATAAATAAATAGACAACACGATGAAGTCTCCCACATCAAACCGCATTTAAGTACCTACATTTTAGGCTTTTTGAGAATTACATTAGTCTTTGCAGCATGAATAGTCCGGACCCCACAAACAGCACCCGATCACGAGTATGACGCGTATCTCAGCCATCGTCTCCCTCAACCATATTGCAGGGAAGGTGGCGACCCGATCAACGACGCCACCGTAAGCAATGCCCTTTAAGCGAGCATGACATACTCAAGCAGTACGACTACAAAAGAGAAATTGAATACGGCTCGTCTGGCGAGAAACATCACAATGTGCTCCAAAATAATAATTACACTTTAATAGGATGTCATACATAATTAATAGGAATAAAATTAAGTGATAAAAAAAAAAAAGATTAATGCTTAGAAATGTCACAAACATACAATTATTTATTAAAGTCAAAGATATTTAAATTAAATAGTGAACAGCCGATATTTAAATTAAATATTCACGCCTTTAGAACTGGCCAAGTCAAATCGTCGCATATATATTCGTCGACTTTGTAATAAGCTTTTTTCAATAGCGTGTTTTTAATATACCTCTTGAATGCATTTAGAGGTAATTCCCATACATCCACAGGCACTTTATTATAGAACCTCACGCAGTTCCCTAGAAAGGATTTGCTAACTTTTTTTAAGCGGAATTTGGGTACAAAAAGCTTATTTTTATTTCGTGTGTTGAAATGATGGACATCACACAGTTTCTTGAAGGAATTAAAGTTCCTATGCGTATATACAATTACATCATATATATATTGTGAAGCTACTGTAAGGATGTCTATTTCTTTAAAGCGTTCTCTCAGTGAATCACGAGAGCCAAGGTTGTAGATGGACCGAACTGCCCTCTTCTGCAGAACAAAAATGGTTTCAATGTCGGCTGCCTTACCCCAAATCAGAATGCCATAGGACATAAGGCTGTGAAAATAACTGAAATAAACGAGACGCGCAGTTTCCACGCTGGTGTACTGTCTGATTCTTCGTACGGCATATGCATACATACATACATAAAGTCGCGCCTGTTTCCCAGAGGAGTAGGCAGAGACCACGGATTTCTATTTGCTACGATCCTGACATACAACCTTTGCTTCTTTTACTCACACAAGGTGAAACAAAAAAAAAATAGAAAAAAAAGAAAGCGTAAGTTATAAATTTTACTTATGATTTCGCATACAAACGTGTCTGCATAGACGATGGCGGCGGTGTCATGACTTTTTATCTGCTCGCGTATCCTGGTCAGCTCTATTTGTAGATAAAGCTTAATGCGGATAAGTATTTATTTTATCATAATTTGAGGATTTATTTTTTAGGGTTTCCCCGTCAAACTTATGAACCATAAGTATCTCCGACCTTATCCTGACCACATTGACCGTCTGTTCTTTCTATCTATATAAAAAGTATTCCTTTTTATATTTGCACGGAAACCACGGAGAGATTTCAACTGTACCCATTATTCTTAGTAAATTTTTCCAAAACAGTTTTCTGCTTCAAAAGCTGCGTATATTTTTAAGACGATTTTTTTAAATATTTTAAGAGCAGAGTTTTCGTCAGTGTTGACGGAGCTCCGCGAATCTGTAGATTCTTTCGAGCATCAATGCAGTATTGCGATTTCTGACGACAGAGTAAACAGTTGGCTGAACACTGGAAAAGAATCATGCTAGCGCTTTCTCACATTTCTTCTTGTGTTCGCACTCTAGCTTTCCTGTTTAACATCTTTAACGATTCAAATATTTCTCCGTGTATGTGCATCATCTTGGTTTGAAATTTTTAAATGGTGTAATTGCACACTCCGGAGAGTTCACCAATCACTATTGATTGATTACTGATTTTCACGAACTTGTTTGTTACGTTACGAGATTACTAATCATACGCTCTGATACCATATTAGAAAAAAAGGATATTGTAAAGAGTAACAGGATTGCTAGGACACTACAAGCAACAGAGAACAAAAAAGAGTTTATTCAAGCTAGAAGATTTGCAACTGCTAACAGTTTAAGACCTTCAGGCCTGACTTAAAATCAAACCTAACTTTTGTCTTCTTCAATATTCTGATCTTATTTATTGTCACTGCCGTTTTTCTTCACAAAATTAAAAAAAAAATTAGGAACGGAAAAAAATATGACTGGAATAAACGCGAAAACCAATTAGCTTGAAAAAAAAATCTAATTCGGATTTTTTTTTCTATTACAGCAAATTTTGTTGAAAAATGACTACAAAACCCTCAATAATTCACTAACGCCCACTATCTTTTTGTATACGTAACCTGGGCTATAATAGATAATAGCTGTCGTAGATTTTCAGACGACTTTATCACAAACCTATCAATTAATACCTCACACGGAAAAACAATTTAACAGATAACAACTATTTTTAGTGCCTTAATACAAATAATCCGCATCGTCGTGACTTCAGCAATTTCAGGATTAGATTAATAAAATTTATCGTAAATCAGTGTGATTATGTCTAGGTATAAATGATCAAGTTGCAGGAGGTAGTGATAGTAGCTATATCCCAGGCCCGGAAAGATGCGTTCGACTCTAGTGTTCTTGGTAGCTTTTGCAGGTTTGTTATATTTTTAAATTTAATTTAGAGCAGACCGTCTAGCGTTGTACAGTGAGCATCAAGTATTTCGGAGAGAGTAAGATGGTAAAAATACCTGAAGTCGACTCTATTGTCAAAAATGTTCAGGCGTGTTTGATTGTTTTTGACCACCGTGCCCGCTCCAATTTGTTGCTGACTGTACAAAACAGAACGTGACTTCTTTGTTTTGTACTTTTATATCGGTCGTCCACACAAGACACGCTTTGTGGTATCTTTAAATAAAAATAAAAATGAAAACAATAAACGCTGAACGCATGTTGTCGATGTGGGCACTTACTTAATTTTTTTTGTCTATGGAAGTCCAGTAAAGCTATTGAGAATATTTTGTAGAGACTAAACGCTGTCCATACAAAAGGCGGTGACGTTTTCCACTCACTAAACCTTAAACTGTAGCCATGACTTTTTACTATACTGTTGTTATGCTCTTTGTGGCTTGGAATAATCCCTTTAAGTTACATTTTATTGTTGTTGCTACTTATATAAATTATATGAGTCAAAGTTGAAATCATGATTTAATAATAATTAACGTTCCACTTCGTTGCGAAAGATTCCTTTCTTTGGCATTAGTCTTCCATTTTGTAACTGCCAGTAATTATTGGAATTCTACAGACATCATGTTATGTCTATTTGTAATAGAACAATTTTTATTTCTTATAATTATGGTTGTTTTAGTTGTATTTGTACATACAAAAAATTAACAAAACTTTAGCGCGTAAAACATAACTTAACATTATTTTCTATTTTACTAGCTTTTACAGTAAAACAGTGACCATTCAGTTTTAATAAAGCAATTGTTATATTTGGTTTATTTAAATTTAATGCTATACTATGCTTAATTTTAAACTTTTAACCGAAATATTATTATGTTTTCAAAACGAAACCAAATACTTTTTCAGCTTACGTTGCGGCGGTACCTCTGCCTGACGAGAAGAACACCTTTGAATACCCTCGGTTCATCCAGTTCCCCGATGGTGAAGGCAATCCTCATACGGTTGACCTGCAGGCGGAACCCGATCTAAACGCTCTCGAAGAGGTGCAGAGAAACCCTGACAGGAACTTATATCTGCTCTTCACAAGGTAACATTTTGTCCCAAATATAGTGTGACATAATTTTGTCCAATATGTCATGGTCCTTACTCATCAGCACTCGACGTCGCTTAAAGGCTCATGATTGCACTCAAGAGTCAAAATACAATAATATACATACGTTGACGACTGGATAGTTAAGTGCTTAGTCACTCTGACTACGAAGCTAGAGGTTCCGTGTTTGATTCCCGTGTGGGACTAATGTTTGTATGATGATTACGAATGTTCATACCTGAGTCGTGGATGTTTATAATGTATTTAAGAATGTAGGTATATCCGTTGTCTCTAGTACCCATAGTAAGTACAAGCTTTGCATAGTTGGGAATTCTTGGGATAAATTAATTAATGTGAATAGTCCCAAGATATATCGTATATCAGAACTAATTATACCAATATACACTAACGATAACAGTGCAGTATAAAATTTTGAGATAATTTAGTAAGTAAAGTTAGTTATAGTGCGACTCGCTGTTAAACCAGATCGTGAATAGATGGTCAGTCGGCCCATTAAAATGTTACGCACAGTAAGAACGTTGTCATTGTAAATGTCAAATACTAACATACCTAGCAATTTACTGCCTACTTGAGACATAGAAGTATATTAGGAGGCCCCATAATGTAGTATATTTTAAATAAAATGTGCCGACTCGAATGTGGACCTAATAAATAAATATTTTTTGCTAGTTGTGCACATAGACTTTACTCCTAAAGAAAAATATTCCAAAGAAGTTAGTAAAATAATATTAATGAACGATTCCTTCCGTCTTGCTCTGTACCTACCTGGATCCTCTAACACAGGGAATCCTAACTCTGGCTCCAAAATCTTAGGTTTTTATTATTGTTAAGTGTTTATTCGATTTTTTTCTATTTATTTCTTATTTTCATTAGTAGTTTCTAAAATATACCGTTGTGACAGACAGCCGGGCGGATTTGCACTATAATGGTTTCTTTTTTAACTTTCTAGTACGGAACACTTAAAACTAAAGTGCCTACTTTAAAACAATCGATATTAGGTACATTTTTATAAAGTTTTGTTTCTTTACGACGTGTACCAACATGAGGCATAAATAAACATAATTAAAATTCATCAATTACCTTTCCAAGTCTTTAAAACGAGCCTTACTTGAAAGCTTTCTTTAAATTACCAGAACATTCCCAATTACATCAATTATACACCATATCAGTGATTTTAACACATGTCAGGTTTCTTACGTCGTGACGGAATCTAATCATGTTAATTAATTGACACCCAGTCACATGATACACTTAAGTACACGAGAATATCTGATTGCACCAAAACAGGTGCGTAATTATTGTTTTTACCAACTCCATACCTACCAAGTTACACGTGTCCTATATCAACCCCATACAGTCTTTCGCATGTGGTAATCAACTGAATGTAAACAAACTAAGTAATCAGACCTGGTGAAACCACCAATCAGCTTCCCGCAACGAAAGATTGTTTTGATTGGCCGTGTAATCTAGTCACATGGTTGGTCGTTGTTGTTTCTTTATCTATAAATGCAAAATGATAAATTAACGCGACGTTAGCATTGATAAAAGTACTAAAATTTCAGTTTTGTGTTATTGGATTTTAGATTATAAATTTAAACACTGATTTTGTTCATTCACGTCTTTTTGTTAGTAAAATTGCCGTGGATTTCAATGATTTGATGATGGTGGGTTAGGATTCTATTTTGTCGATTGTACGAATATTAATTGGCATGATTTACCGTCTTAAACATAATCAACTTTTCGGTGCAAATCAGCCTTAATTAGTTCAGTTTTGATTTAGTTCACATCTCCTTGCAACATGGCATGGCATACTAATATCATTGGTCGAACTTGAATAAAGTTCCATACAATTTTATTATGGTTAGAATGAATGTTGACTTCAAATAATTTAATCTTTAAATACCATTTTCAGGCGTAATCCCAGCAGTTCTCAGATTTTGGACATCGACGATGCTAATTCTATCCGTAACTCCAACTTCAACCCCAGCCACCCTACCGTAGTCATCGTCCACGGATGGCTCAGCAACCAGAACACCAATATTAACCCTACTATTAGGGACGGTAAGTTCAATAATTAAAACCAAAACTACTTTTTATTAACCCCCATCATATTAAGGCGAGGTACTTTATAGCAGTCTATCTAATGTTACAAAGCTTACAAAATCAATAGGAAAAAAACAGCGAGCAGACGTCCTGTTGAAACTAATGTTGAGCTATGAATTAGCCATTTTTGTTTCATCAATTTGTTACACAGTGAATGCTGACTAATACATCAGCATTTATTATTATTTTATTTTTGGAAAGAACTCGATACCTTGACATTTTGATGTCCTTAATTCTTAAAAGCATTACATAAAAAGCAAAACTATTTGTTTCCAGCATACCTAAACAAGGGTGAAACCAACGTCATTGTTCTGGACTGGAGACGCCTTGCCCTTATGGACTACGTGACTGCTGTGCTTGGCGTCCCCGCTGTGGGCCGCGGGCTGGGCCAGTTCCTCCGCTTCGTCAACCAAGTCACCGGCGCGCGTTTCGACTCCATGCACTTGGTCGGCTTCAGCTTGGGAGCTCATCTCGTGGGCAATGCTGGCCGAGAGCTCGGTGGCGCCGCTGCCCGTGTTACTGGTATGTAGAATATAAATGACTTCTACCATCTTGTTCATGTATAGATCCATTCCATTAAACAGCAAAATGCTTTGGGATATTTTGTTTACGAGTTCGTAGGTTTGGCGACCGTTAATCTGTATCAGCATAAGTATGTAGTATTCAGTACTCCAACCGTGATAATCACTATTACAGTTTTTAGAGTATAGTTAAAACATACTCGTACCTACCTATATTAAGGTTCTAATCGAACTTTTTGTGATTATACTTTCTATTTATATCTCAAAATAAGTCACGATATTCTTTTCGCAATGTAACCGGTAAAATTAGATGTTCAGACTCCTCACACAATAGAGTAATTTGTTGAGATGGTTTTCAATTGAGGTTTTTAAAGATGTGATCATTAATTCGACATTAATTGTTCAACAGGTCTAGACCCCGCTGGTCCTCTGTGGAATTTGAACAGCAACGCTCTGGGACCCAATGATGGTGGTTACACAGAGGCGATCCACACTGACGGAGGCTACACAGTTGGTGGTCTCGGCATTGGCTCAGCAATCGTCAACGCTGACTTCTTTCCCAATGGAGGCATTTCTCAGCCAGGATGTCTCACGAACATCTGCAACCACAACCGCGCCTGGGAACTCTTTGCTGCCACCGTCACCTACAACCATCTGGTTGGCCAACAGTGCTCGTCCAGCTGGCAACTTACCTGGAACAGCTGCAGCGGAAACTCGTTCAACATGGGCAATGATGACTTAAGGAAATCAGGGTGAGCTTTGAATCTGAATGATTTATTTAAAAATTATATTTTCTATTTTTTGAAATTAACATCATTCTTAGCACTGGCGGCCAGTTGTTGGCTGCAGTAGGTACGAATTGGTAACAGCATGAAAAAAATTCGTATCTCTATAGTTTTCCGATATTCGTCGGACAATCTTTAGAATATCGGATGGACAAAAATGGAAACTCCAAAGCGTTGAATGCATCGTTTTTTGACTTTTAATAATACTAGCGGTAAATTGGTAGCGGTAATAAATAATACTAGCAAGCTAAAACTTAGTTACTCGTAAATAAGGGTTATACTCTTTGTAACTTGAAGTAAGGCCGCTTTAGTATGATGACCTTTCACATTACTAGAACCTTGTGGCACATTTCGACTTTAAAATGATTACACATCAATTAAATTATCATACGTTTAAACGTTAGTATACTAAGTTTGTGAGCTTTTATTGTTCTAACTAGCGATCCGCCCCGGCTTCGTGTGTACCGTTAGGATGTAACGTACATACATGTAAAGGACAGTGTAAACCGTATCAAAATCCGTTGCTTGGTTCAGAAGGAGTAAAAGACCAAAGATATGTGGACAGACAGCAGTGAATAGAAACTTTTTTTGTACAATTTAATAAACATTTTTTTTTTCAGATCCGGCATGTACCGATTGGACACCGAGAGAAGATACCCCTTTTAATGACATTTGGCTATGATAACTTTGAAACGAGATCTGCTACATTCAGCTAATTGATATTAAACTCCTTACGGAAAATAATTTGTTTTTCTGCATCTCATCGTTTTCCCAGCTTTATTCCGTTTTTAGGATGCTGAGTAAACGTTTTTGACCATGATCTCAGAGTCGGCTGAAAACATCTGTACAGCTAGCACTTGTGATCATTTTCTCGCTTGCTCAGTGCGTCTCTCTTCTACTCAGCTAATTAGAAAGAGACTCACCGACAATAAAGTTAGTCGCGGTGTATCGTGCTAGCTATCCTGATCTCCATAACCTAGGTGACAGCTAAACTAGGCTAATAGGATTCATTTACATGAATGTGCAGATTACCTCACTAAAGGCCTGTTCTCTACTCTCTGATAACTTTCGGATATCATATCTAATGGATATCTGATACTGTGATAGCGTCACTGTTTGAGTCAAACCAACAATTTACAAATAAAAACAGATTAATTAAACAAAAACGCTATCACAGATGTCTATTGGATGTAATACTTATGTCGTATATATTCTGGTACAAATACTGGCACAAGAGGTATTCCATCTTAGCCTTCTGGGAAGGCAATGCGTCCGCAATCTCCTTGGTGTTGCAGGTGTATATGGGCGAAGGTAATCACTTACCATCAGGTGCCCTCTTGCTCGTTTGCCTTCTATGTTGTATAAAAAAATTAGGTCAAGGAAACATACATTTCCCTGTAAAATTTGTTAAATTTTGCTAAATCTACTGTTCCTTTCCAACATCGATATAACATAGGAAAAGTATGCCAGCAGCATTTCTTAATGTATTTCGGTATCAAAGAAAACACCGCTAAATACTAATGCATGGCTGACAGTTGGTGAAAGACTATTTTCCATTACAACTTATGATGGGACTTCGGAACTTGGCTCGGCGCCGGCGTCGCCGCCGAACTAACTTACACACCGAATAAATTCTCTCGAATTAACTTTGATAATGTTAGTTCCCTAACTTGTTATTATGGTAATGAGATTGAATATCTAGATTTTGATATTGTTGCGTTCTTATTTAAGGAAAGGTTAGCTGTAGAAAGAGTTCATTGGCAACTGAACTAACACGTACTTCATTCTACTCGTGCCTACCAAAACTACCAACTGCTATTTACCAAGTGACCTACCTGCCCACTTAATACTACTCTAACTATACGTATGATGAAGACTAAAATCTATCCTAGTTTACTAGATAATTTACATTTAATTTTAGTTTATCTATTGTAGTATAATGTCAATTTGTCAATGACAATAACGTCACATAGTACTATGGTGGTTAGGGTTCCATTTTTAACCCACTTCAAAAAAGAAGGAAGTTCTCAATTCGGAGGTTTTTTTGCGTTACGCGATTCGAGTATTGTAATTGTAAACTGATTTCATTTATTCTTTTTTTAAATAAACTGCTTTGACTCAGTTTGGTCCCATTTTGAAAGGAAAAAATATTCCTCCTCTTAGGGTTGAAAATTAAGGGATGAATTGCCGTCTACGTATAAATAAATTACGAAGCTCATCAGAAGCTTTGTGTATGAAGTCCTTTTTTATTTGAAAACCTTATGTTAATTGTACAGTCAGCTGTAGATCAGCCACTGAGAACGATTGCATAGAAAGAAGGTAACTGCAGTTGACTGTACGTGTAGTCTACGTAAGCAAGGCATAAAACGTGTCACATTGATTTCCCTTCCGACTAACACACGGAACCACAATCTACGCGCCCTGTCACCGCCCGGGTACGAACCGAATTCCATTTTACATCCCCTATAACTTACGCTATTCCCATAACCAATAACGCACCTGAGCCGTCGATATCTTTGTGACATAATGTTTAATACTCACTATGGACGGTGCATTCCTGACAAAACGTATTTACACTTGAAACTTTCGTTGTTTGAATTGTATAATTTTGTAAAACACAAATTTTCGCAACTAATCGAACCGTGCTGGAAGTTTCTCAGCCAGATCAAATTAGGAATGTGGACGTGGAGATGTACAGAAGAACCAAAAATACCAACATCTATACATATAAAATTCAAAGTCCTGACTAACTGACTGACTGACTGACTGACTGACTGACTGATATATCAGCGCACAGCCCAAACCGCTGGACCTAGAGACTTGAAATTTTGTACATAGATACCTTATATAGTGTAGGCATCCACTAAGAAAGGATTTTTGGAAATTTCACCCCTAAGGGGGTAAATTAGGGGATGAAAGTTTGTATGAAAGTTCGTCAGTTTTGAAGTTAGGATCTTGAAATTTTGTTGTTAGGCTTACGTAAAAAAATTAATTTATACGGGTCTCAGTGTTTTTGATAATTCCGCCCCTGAAGGGGTGAAAAGGGGGATAAAGTTGTGTATGGAAAGGCCTTCATTTTCACAGCAAAAATCACTATATTTCTCATTTAGGCTTATAACGCGACGTGTATATCGGGTGTTATTGGAATTACAACCTTTAAGGGGGTGAAAAGGGGGATGAAATTTTGTATTTGAGTTGTTCGTTCACAATTTTTTTGTATTGAAGTAAAAATAACGTACGTGGTAATGTGTTATTACTAAGCCTCTACTATATCTATACATAAAAAATTCCAAGTTCTGACTGACTGACTGACTGATATATCACGCACAGCCCAAACCACTGGACCTAGAGTCTTGAAATTTTGTACCTTATATAGTGTAGGCATCCAATAAGAAAGGATTTTTGGAAATAACACCTCTAAGGGGGTAAATTAGGGGATGAAAGTTTGTATGAAAGTCCGTCAGTTTTGAAGTTAGGATCTTGAAACTTTGTTGTTAGGCATATGTAAAAAAAAAAATTTACGGGGCTCAGTGTTTTTGATAATTCCACCCCTGCAGGAGTGAAAAGGGGGATAAAGTTGTGTATGGAAAAACCTTCATTTTCACAGCAAAAATCACTACATTTCTTATTTAGGCTTATAACGCAACGGGTATATCGAGTTTTATTGGAATTATAACCTTCAAGGGGGTGAAAAGGGGGATGAAATTTTGTATTTGAGTTGTTCGTGTTGAATGGTTGCTACGCTATCTATCTATTATGAAAAATTTGTTCAATCAACCGTCAACCATCTGAATACAATATTACTTGAAACCACTACGACTCTGATTTATTCCATCAGGTTATGGCCCAGAACGCTAAATTTTCTGTTGCCAAATTGACCGGACTTGAAGATTACTCGTCATGGAAATTCGCAATAAAAATGTTACTTCTTCGAGAAAAATGTTTCAAATTTACGTCAACGCTACCTAAGAAAGAAGATTCTGTAGAAATTGAGAAGGATCAAGAGGCTTTTTCCATAATATGTCTTCATTTAGAGCCTCAACTTTATCCGTACGTACAGAATTTGACATATGCTAAAGAAGTGTGGGACGCGCTAGCAGAAATTTTCGAGGATAAAGGTATCAATAGGCGTATAAGTCTTATGAATTCCCTTTTGGATGAACATTTGGAAAAGCATAGCTCTATGCATGAGTATGTAGCTGCTGTTATGAGTCACGCTCAGAAACTAAAGGAGATTAATCAAAGTTTCGATGATGATTTGATCGCTGTGGTACTTTTACGCGGTTTGCCTGATGTCTATAGACCGTTGCGTATGGCTTTGGAGCACTCAGGAATGAAACTTACCTCGGAAAAAGTTCGGCAAAAGCTTCTACAAGAGGACTCTGGTCAGAGCTCTTCCAATGATTCCTCGACTGTTAATTCTGCGTTACTAGCAAAGAAACAATCTCAGCATTCAGTACCAAAGTTCAAATGTTTTAAATGTGGTAAGAAAGGTCACAAGAAATCAGACTGCCCGAAGCTGATAAAGGAATTAGACAGAGAAGGCGTATCAACGGTTTCTACGAAGTCGAAGAAAGTTGCATTATGCTGTTCACTGTCGGTACACGAGTCCTTCAGCCCCTCTACGTGGTATCTGGATAGCGGCGCTTCGAATCACATGAGTTTTCAAAAACATTGGTTTAGAGACTTTAAGGTTACTGATAAGAATGTTGTGACATGTGCGAATGATGACAAAATGTCAAGCATAGGTAAGGGTGACATTATGGTAAGTTTGAAAGGAGTTCTGTTACCTATAAAAGATTGTTCTTTTGTACCTGATTTGAAAGTTAATCTTTTGTCTATATCTAAGTTGGTACAGAATGGATGGAAAGTGGTATTCGATTCTCATGGTTGTAAGATGTTTCACCAATCGATAGGCCAAATAACAAGTAAGCTTGTGGTTACTGCTAGTGAAGTCTCAGGTATCTATATGTTGGATGACTGTTTTTCTGTTATAGAAGGGGCTTTGGCTACAGTTCAAGCGGAGAACTTGTTATCGCTTTGGCATCGACGGCTTGGGCATGTAAATCTGAATGATTTACGCAAGCTACCTAACATCGATTTTGGAGGAAAAAGTGTAATGGATCCTTGTGTCGCTTGTATAAAGGGTAAGGCACATAGATTACCTTTTCCAAGAGGTGAAGCAAGTAGAGCTGTTGACAAACTCGGCTTAGTACACGCAGATCTTTGCGGTCCAATGTCGGAACGTTCGTATGGGGGTGCTCATTACATGTTTATCATAGTAGATGATTTCACAAGGAAATTGTTTGTTTATTTTCTAAAGGAAAAATTGCAAACATTAACCTTTTTCAAAGATTTCGTGACGCATGTAGAGAATGAGACAGGTTTAACAGTCAAAAAGTTTACGAACAGACAACGGGACAGAGTTTGTTAATAAAGATTTTAGCCAATTTCTTTGTAGTAAAGGAATAAAGCATCAGTTGACAGTTCCCTACACAGCGGAACAAAATGGCGTGGCAGAGAGATCGCTCAGATCAGTAACGGAGATGGCACGAACCATGTTATTGGAGAAAGGTCTAAATATTAAGTTTTGGGCGGAAGCATGTAATACAGCGGTGTACGTCAAAAACAGGCTGCCTCATAGCGCAAATGATGCGAAGATTCCGGAAGAAATGTGGACAGGGAAAGTACAAAACTTGAATCATTTAAGAGTTTTTGGTTCGACGGCTTATGTACATATTCCAAAAGAAAAAAGAAGGAAATGGGATGCAAAGGCAAAGGAATATCTTTTCATTGGCTATTGTGAAGATACTAAAGGTTATCGCTTTGCAGATCTCAGCAATCCTCGAAAAATTATAACAGGACGAGATGTTATATTTACTGAAGATTCTGACTTGAAAGGTTCGGAATCTGGATCATTGGTAAAAGATACTTCTCCTCTGCAGACTGTTAATAGGGAAAAGGACACTATTGTATGGGAAATAGATCACTCTTCAAAGAACGTTCCATCGACGTCAGTGACAGAAGATTCTTATGAAGATGCTGTAGATGGTTTGGACACAGCTGACGCAGTAGCTCGTGCCGAAACTGCGCCTCCAGCTGAACCTGTCGAGCTGAATCGAGCTTCTAGAATAGAATCTGATGTTGAAGTTCGTAATGAGGAAGCCAGTAATGTGCATAACGAAGTAGAGCCTAGATATCCATTGAGGAATAGGTTACGTAACGCACATAGTGGACTATATTGTTATAACAGTACATTCAATGAAGATGATGAACCACAATCATACAAGGAAATATTGTCTAGAGCTGACATTCATGATTGGCAAGCAGCGATGAAACAGGAGTTAGATTCCATGAAAGAACATGACGTTTGGAAGGTAGTTGAAAAACCACCTGGAGCCAAAGTAGTGGGGAACAAATGGATCTACAAATTCAAGTATGATGCTGACGGAAACAGGACATACAAAGCTAGACTCGTCGCAAAAGGATTTACCCAATCATACGGTGTGGATTATTTTGAAACGTTCTCGCCCGTCGTGAGAAGATCGACACTAAGGTTATTGCTGGCGTTGGCTGCTGAAAGTAATTTAAACGTGCACCATTTTGATGTGAATACGGCATTTTTAAATGGGGATTTACATGAAAAAGTTTATATGCAACAGCCGGAAGGATTTATCGAAAAAGGTCAGGAACATAAAGTTTGTTTGTTACAGAAGGCGATATATGGCCTTAAACAATCAAGTCGATCATGGAATGAAAAAGTTAATGACGTACTTCTGTCAATGTCATTTCAACGCTCAGAAATTGATAATTGTTTATATTTTAAAGAATATATTTTTATTTGTCTTTACGTCGACGATTTTATAATATTCTTTACGGATATTAATTCTAAAACAGAATTATTGAACGGCTTAAGAAAATACTTTAAAGTCAAGGATTTAGGGGAAGCTCGACAATGTTTAGGCATGCATTTAGAACGGAGTAAAGAAGGTACGTTTTTCTTACATCAGAGGAAGTTTATTGAAATTCTTCTGACCGAGCACGGAATGGATCAGTGTAAACCGGTGAAAACCCCGTTAGAACTGGATCTGCATAAAGTTTTGGCAGAAGGGGGTGGTGGTGAGCTGAACCGCCAAGAACAATTGCGATACCAGTCCTTGGTAGGTGCATTGAATTATTTAGCCTGTAACACGAGGCCCGACATTTCAGCTGCGGTGAGCTTCTTAGCTCAATATAATTCATGTTGCCAGTCAGTACACATGAAGGCGGCTAAACGTGTTCTTCGATATTTGAAAGGAACTTGCGAATTAGGACTTACATTTCAAAAGTCGAAACGAGAATGTAATAATGATTTTATTACAGGTTACGTAGACGCTGATTGGGGCGGAGATATTAAAGATCGAAAATCTTATTCAGGATTTATGTTTAAAGTAGGACCGAATATGATATCCTGGGAGTGCAGAAAGCAAAACTGTGTGGCGCTGTCTTCAACTGAAGCAGAATATGTCGCTTTATCGGAAGCATCTAAGGAAGCTGTATACCTACAGAGGTTGGTCAATTATATCGCTAATAATGCGGACTCTAAGAGCGTGAAGTTGTTCGTCGACAACCAGAGCGCCATCACGTTGGCAAACAATCCTGTTGCTCACCGACGGACAAAGCATATCGACATACGATATAACTTCGTTCGTCATTGCGTCGCTGACAAGTTAATTCAGCTAGAGTACGTCTCGACCGAGGATAACCTAGCCGATATATTGACTAAGCCATTGCCCCGCATTAAGCATGAGAGATGTGTGAGTGGTTTAGGTTTAGGTTTTAGTCGTTAATACTGCGTAGTTCTAAGATGTTGAATGGTTGCTTGAGAGGAAGTGTTGAATGGTTGCTACGCTACCTATCTATTATGAAAAATTTGTTCAATCAACCGTCAACCATCTGAATACAATATTACTTGAAACCACTACGACTCTGATTTATTCCATCAGTTCGTTCACCATTTTTTTGTATTGAAGTAAAGATAACGTACGTGGTAATGTTTTTTTTTTTTTATGAAATCGGAAGGTACACAAGCAAGTGGGTCACGTGATGGTAAGTGATCACCACCGCCTATAGACACCCGCAACACCCAAGAGATTGCAGATGCGTTGCCAACCCAGAGGGCTAAGATGGAATACCTTTTGTGCCAGTAATTACACCGGCTGTCTTGCTCTACACGCCGGAACACAGCAGTGCAACCACTGCTGCTTAGCGGCAAGATTAGTGAGCAAGATGGTGGTAGCGATCCGGACGGACCTTGCACAAGGTCCTACCACCCGCTGTGTTATTGCTAAGCCTCTATTGCCACCCGTCTATCCGTCTGTCTGTCTGTCTGCCACGCGCAAACGTGTCCTGACTGATTTGCGATCATCGTCCAACCGAAACTATTGAAACAAGAAAGCTGAATTTTGGAATATTGGTTATTTTATAACGTAGGCATCCGCGAAGAAACAATTTTAGGTATTTTTTACCTTCAGGGGGAAAACGGGGAGTGAGGGTTGAACTTTGTATGAAAGTCTTTGTTGTTTGAAGTTATAAACATGAAAATTTGAATTAAAACTACTGATCATAAATAGATTATAAGTATTATAACGTGTTTCAGGATTGTTTGCGTTTTTACATTTAAAGTGGGAGAAGGGGGGTGAAAGTTTGTAAGGACGTATTGGTTTTTTTTAAATAGGAGCTTGTAATTTTGAAATACAGCTACTTATCGTAAATAAATAATGACTTGGCACAGGGTTTTTGAATTTTCAAATTTGTAGGGGGGAAACAGGGAATAAAAGTTTGTATGGAAGTATCGGGTTTTTAATAGGAACTTGAAAATTTGATTTTAGATACTTATCATAAATAAATAATTATGTGTTTCAGTGTTTTACGACTATTGCATTTTAGGATTGGGAAACGGGGGTGAAACTTTGTATGGAGGGGAGGTATCGTTTTATTCAAAAATAGAAACTTCAAAATGTCCGTTTGTTTAAGGCTGTTTGGATTTGGATGCGCGGTGAAAATATGAGAGGGAGTGAGAGCAAGTCTTTGATTAAAAAAAAAGAATTGTCCTTTGTTTTCTGTAGGCCACGCGTGCGAAGCCGCGGGCAGAAGCTAGTTATCTATACGAATTGTAAGCCCTAAGTGGGTACCACATTCCTCGTAGCACCGATGGGCGCTGGGGCGGAAAGGTTTAAGATTGAAGACCACGTAAGAAGAAAAGTTGTTAGGCCTAAGGTATACCGACAGCCTGGTGAAGATCACGGGAAAGCGTGCGATATGAGTGGCACCAGACTGCCTGCCTTAGGAATCCCTGAGGATGGCCAAAGCCCCAAGACCCAGCCGTCGATGTCTTTCGGCACCATGTGACAGCTTCTGGCTGTGTAGTAGTTTGTAGCTCAACGGGTATCCTATTTCTGTTCGCAGGCAGTGAAACGCTTACTTAAGACTTTTTAGTTTAATTTTACAATAAACACAAGTTGTGTCTAAGCAGTAGCCTTAGAGAGACTGATGTTTGAAACTGCCCTCTATTTCTTTTAATTCATAATTTAAAATTTGTATTATAATGGGCAATATTCCAAACAACTACGAGGCCCTATTATAATATCAAACAAACCGCAACGACTGGAAGCATTGTGTGATCTGTGCGCAACACCTGCCCTTGTCTGACGATATGTATCACTCGCTCTTGGTTATAGTGGTTAGGAGGGTCACCTAAATCTCTCGACCACAGTCCTAATATTATAAACAAAAGCTTGGATTAAGGGCCATTTACATGGTACGAGTTCTCGCATGCGAGTAGCATGACATGTTAACGAATTTAAAGGATAACGCTGAATATAAAGAGGGAGCGCAGGGCGCTAGCAGCGAGGGCGAGGGTTTGCTCGTTGCTCAAAATCAGTAAAAATAACTCTTTTTAAGGCGCACTCTTTAATGTGTACCTCTTTCTACACAAGCAACCTATGAGCGCATTTGACTTGTAAATCGTTTGACGCCTTGCGCGTCCAATACTATAATGCATTTAGGGTGCTGTTGCGGTTGCCGCGCTATTGCAGCGCATCCGGCATGTTCGCGGCGGAGCGCACTGACTGTGGTGTCTATGCCACCATGCGAAAGCGCAGCGCGGCTCTGCTCGGCAAGGTGCGCGCCAGCCGCAACACTATCCTCGCGATGATCGCCAGCCGGCTGGACTGTCCATACGTCAGTCACTGTATGATTACTCATACTGACTATCGAGTACTTGTGCAGTGCGGGCCATACTAAAGGGCATTTATAGTAATCTGTTATACCTATACCAACCTACCCCTTAAACTTACATAATATTCGTATCCACTAACAATAGTCTGTAAGTAACTGCGGCTAATACCATATGAATCTTTGTTGTTTCAAAATAAATGAATGAATTGAATTGGATTGCGGGCTACCGAGGTATGATGTAGTCGATTGATTGCTCGAGCCGCGCAATGCAATGCAACTCGCATACGACAACTTGCTCCATGTAAATGGTCCCTTATACGAGGCTAATACGAGGCGAGTTGTACCCAAATGTAATGTTCTTAGCTTTAGTAGATGCTACGTAATCGTGATCGTAATAGTAAGTCAGTTCAGATAAAGTCTTTTACAAGTTCTTATTTAACTTCAGCTATAGGCCATTAACTAAGTATGTAAACTTTTGAAACCCTTTTTGTTTTCGAATAGCAATAAATTCGCTTTGACGTATGAAAACTGGATGACAATGCAATACTAAAGACAGAATTTTTTTTCCTAAAAATATTTTAAAGAATCAAACTTACTTATCTATATTCGTATAGTACATATACCTCTGTTATATTATTTTACTGTTAAAATTTAAACATTTTGGTAATAATGTTTTTTTACGACTACGGCAAAGCCACAAGTATCTAATAATTATGATTGCGAAGTAAGTTTCTCTATGTGCCTGTTTTCTGTTATTGCGCCTAGCAGTGCTGATTTGCTAATTAGCACAATATTGCGTGCTATGTGACCAAATTTTCAAAGAGCTTAAATAGTCAACAAACTGGGACAAATTACCTTGCTACTCCGCGAAACCAGAGCAGGAATAAAAGCTTGCGGAGTAGCAAGGTAACTTGTTCCAGCTGTTGATATGGACCTCCGCAAAGTAACGCCTGAATCTATTAATTAGTTCAAATAGTTCAGTTGTTTTGAAAGACATAAACATTAACACAACTTTTGTCATCATCTAAAACGTCTTAGTTTTAAAATAATACCTACTTCCATATGACTTTTACGTAGCTTTAACCATATCAAATTCAATTTGGAACAATACACACATAAAGACAACGAAAGAATAAAAAACTATCATTGTACTGCGCTATATGTATGATAGGTACTATATGTATAGCAAATAGGGTGAATGGGGAGACGTGATCAGGACTAGTATGCCCCAGTGGACATATACTGGGACTCAATCGTTCGTTGCTGACGGGGCAATGAAGTGTGGCAGCGATACTGCATGGAAAGTGTTCCCGGATCAATGACAAGTATAAAACGATGTAAGGATACTATGATGCGTAAGGTGGACTAATAAAGCCACAACAACAAGGCCTTCTCAATATCTACAACTTCAATGTAAAGCAGACCTAAGGTTAAATGCTGATAGCCATGGCTGGAAAGTCACCACGTTTAAAATATATGTAGACGTTAGGTTCTCCGCCCCAGTTTGATATAAATGTGGAAATTTCATACAAAATGTGACAAATTTGTACTGGGGCCGGGGTCGACAATTTGACATTGTTTTCACAATTTTGTATGAAACATTTACAATTGTGTAAATTGCACTTGTAATGTTTGTGGTATACGACCCGGCTCCGATGAAGTGCATGTTACTATTTCATATTTAGTAACTATCGGATCGTGTTGTAGCGTAGCGTAGAATTTATAACAGTGATTCATCCAGATTTCGACCTGTATGGCACAGTGGCACATGTGTCTGCCTACTGTGCAAGAGGTCCCGGGTTCAAATCCTGGTATGGGCAAATATTTGTGTGACGAATACGAATGTTTATACCTGAGTCATGGACGTTATTTGTATTTAAGTATGTATTTATCTATATATGCATGTTTATCCGTTGTCTAGTACCCATAGTACAAGCTTTGCTTAGTTTGGGACTAGGTCAATTGGTGTAAATTGTCCCGAGATATTTATTTTATTTATTTAGATTAAAATGGATACTAAAAACCTCGATAATCTTTGTATTCATAATTATTATATATTGACTGAGCGACTGACTGTCAGACAATGGCAATTTAATTAAGCTACTAAATAATGGGGTGTTTTTATTTGGTACCAGAATTAAGAGAAATGGTTTTACCCGTTCTTTGGTTGCATAAAATTTGTGAGTTTTTGAGATATTCTGTCAAAAAACAGCAATATTTGTTTTTTGGGCAATCTAAAACTACTATATATATATCTGAGTAGTGAGTATCGTACGCTATATTTACCACACATTTAAATACGACGCGGTTCAAGTCGCAGGCAATTACAAGTCATGGATAAAATTACAAATTTGAACACGAAACGCTAAGTTGGCAACACTGATACTTACGCACGGCACGCCAGTATCAGTCAAGCCACGGGGACGCTAACCAGCTGCAACAATGGCGAAGTTTGCATACGAATAAGTACGAGTATTGCCAGAGTGAACGAGCGGGCTTTCTCTCCACTACAGCTACCGTTAGCCTTATCGGACCAAATTTACATAATACCTACAAGCCAGGCACCGCTGATATTGCTGCGCGGCGAGATTATCGCGCTCTAAGCCGTCTTCGGCAGCCTCGATGAGACAGGGACGTCATAAATTAATAACTATAACCTTTGTGTATATAGAACGGTAAGCCTGGAGTACCTTGCATAATTTCCCCGCCGTGACAAGGTTCGCTGTAACGTTGCACCCCAACGCCCTGTGGATGCGTCTGCTATATACTTTAACACGTTAAGTGACATGCAGTCACTTATTGTTTAGCATTTTCACATTTATGAGTACCGGGTACGATTGTACGGTCAGCCCCAGAAATTGCTGAACATTTTAGTACCTTGTCGCTGTCAGTAATGTGACAAATCCGAGCAACTCTTATTTCATACATCACAACGACAAGGTTTTGAAGTGTTAAGCTACTTCTGAGGCTGACTGTACCACAGGTACGATTGTAGCAACAGGTCAAAAGATCTAGACAATCTCTTACTCTCTTAACAAAAGAGACAAATTTTTTTTTGACCTAGTCAACTGTACTCGAAAAACCTGATACTGACTTTGCAAGCTGCTCGTTAATTACACATTTAGAAAATGTATACAAAAATTGGCCTTTTTTAATTTCATAGCTTTTTTGAGCGAAAGTGATCGTGATAGACAGACAGATGGACAAAGCAAAACCGTAAGCATTCCTACTTTGGCTTCAGAACCCTAAGAATTATTACAGTAAGTCCAGTTTCTTAATAGCTATCGGCAATTCGATGACAAAATGTACTGTCAGACGCAAAAACAAATGAAATGTTTTCGAAAGCCATTAAGAAACTGGAAATATTGTAAATAGCTGCTATTATTCATCACATTTTTTGACAAAAACTCAACCAACACAACCTGTACTCAAAATAACACAACAACGAGGCGTCCAAGAAACGAATTTTGATATCACAATTTATCCAGTAACGTCTTGTAGAGTCCTTCTTAACCGCTTTCTATGCAGCGGTGTAAAATAAAATAAGTAATTCAACATCGGAGCGAGCTGTTATACGGCTGTTATATAACTAACGGGGTATTTGCACCCGTATGTTTGCGCAGACGATTATATCCACGCCATTATCCCACTTCAGCCGTATGCTGCAGTTTTCTGCTTTACCGGAACGATTTATGATTATAGTACTAAAGATGTGAGCTAGATGTCTGGGATATGAATTTTAAAGACCTAGCACTTTATAGTTCTAGAAAATCCAGTATAAAAATGCTAGTCGCGCGTTCTGTTTCTTTATAGCAGTCCTATTTGCTTTTTCAATGTTTTATTTATTTAATTAATGTTTATTGCACAAATTTGACTATAAAATGTTCAAAAGGCGGACTTAATGCGTTAAGCTATTCTCTATCTCTATTTTGACGACCTGTATGGCACAGTGGCACATGTGTCTGCCTACTGTGCAAGAGGTCCCGGGTTCAAATCCTGGTATGGGCAAATATTTGTGTGACGAATATGAATGTTTGTACCTGAGTCATGGATGTTATTTGTATTTAAGTATGTATTTATCTATATATGTATGTTTATCCGTTGTCTAGTATCCATAGTACAAGCTTTGCTTAGTTTGGGACTAGGACAATTGGTGTAAATTGTCCCGAGATATTTATTTTATTTATTTATTATCAGTCTACGTTTAGGCAAATCATAAAATATATCTTATAATTTGACGTTCGCATTACATAATAGCATATACTCGTACATTCATACATATACAAATCATTATATACAAACAAGTTAAATACATGAACCTGCTTACTTGCGACGAATGGGATTTCTCATCTACCAGACTCTTCGTCCAGCAGAAGCTTACCAAACAACCATTTGAAAACCAACTTGATTTTGGCTTGCTTTATTTTGAGAGGGAGCGCGTTCAAGAGACGGTTTGCCTGTAAAACGCAGGAATTAGATAGACATAGAGAAGAACGCAGCTCACAACCCACATGAGAAGCATCAAAGTTAATTTTACATTTAATATATCCTGAAGTAGAGCGCTCATACAGGACTGTGAACACTGGTTGTCAGGTCTCCAAACAAGGTTAACGTGGCAAACCTACAGGAAGAGAAGACCAGGTCCTCTTCTCACCACCTGGAGACGATTAGTGGAGAGAAAAGCTTCAGCAACTGGTCTCAACTGGAGAAAGTTGGAGGCAGCCACACAAAATCGGAGTATCTTCTGAGAGCCCTTTATCCCTGATGAGGGATATAAAGGTCGTATCATCATAATTTAGGTATGACAAAACTATTAAGTAATATCGCGCTCAGAAGTTCATGATACAATTCTTATTTTTGACAAACATGATATCTTAGAAAGGACAGTGTAACGGTCTGGCTTTGGGTTCAGCAGCCCGTCACGTTCACAAATATATTTTATACTAAAGTATTAATAAATCAATTATATTATCTCTTGAGATATGACCCGCCACAATATATGCACCAGTAGTGCTACTTAGAATCCCCTTTGTATGGAAATCTTTAATAGATATATGATCTACTCGCACAGTAAGCACCTATAGGGCACCTTGTAACGGTCCAGCCACTGCTTGGCCGTTTAATTCACAAACTTATAGGATTTATTTATTTATTTAATTATAAATGGTCTTAGTAGGTTCAGATAGAGCTATATTTATTGAAAGAAAAGAAAAAAATATATAATTATTTACAAATACGTTGACGGAACCTTTTAGAAATGTGTTGTAGAATAATGGTTTTTTTTACCACTAAAAATACAGTCTTAAGGATCTCTAGGTTAAAACAAAATGAGGGTAGTGAGCAGAGCGAACATATCAGGTGGTACATTCCTAAAAAGATTATAAGCCATCACGCTACATTAGAAATTCATCCTTATTTCTATAACGTTAAGAGTTAGCTTAGATAGGGTAGTAAACAGCCGTGCTTGAGTTATTAAAGAGTTTATGTGCCATCAGGCCACATTGGAAATTCAGTCCTAAACCTAAGGTGCTAAGATTTAGGTTAGTCAGTAAAAATAGATAAGACTGCGAACCAAGGATTGTCGGTGAAGAGGGTTCATCAAAATCTGCAACCAGTGGGGCAAGTGGGATAAAAGACGAGGGTTGAGCAGAATCTGGGCTTTTTCCATTCTTCACTCATCGAGCGTCGAGACTCTGCTCCATCTTCAACAGATTATTCATTATTTGGCATTCAAGCCATGTGGACGTGTGTTACGTTATATACCATATTGAAGTACCATTATTATATTCACACCCGAATCGAACGAAACTGCGCTACGGTATTGGTGAGATCTTTCCTATTTAACTGTATTATTTGTTAAAACTAAAGTGTATTGTGTGTATTTCAGCGATCCTACAATTTGTTTCACTTGTTTGAATTTAACTTCAATTAGTGTTAAAGTAAATGTCTTGGCAAGATGAAACTTGCATTTTGCTGTTGCATTAGTGTTAACTTCATGGCACGACCGGAGCGATCCTTTGGACGGATACCTAACATGGTGACAACGAAGTCCTCTGGATTTAGAATCCAAACGGTTGGATGCCCCAAAATGTGGCCTCTTTTGGGCATGGGTTTTCATTCATGATAAACTTTATTGATTATCATGTTTAATCTCCTGTGTGAGCTCGCCACACACGGTTTGTTGGTCCACCATGAGGATGTCTAGACAGTGAGGTTCTCATGTGGTCCAGCTTGCTGTGGACCGTACTGATCTATATATGTATATATTCACTCGTTTGTGTAGGGGTATCCAGGGGCCCTTCTTCTCTCCCAACCCTCTCGGTTGTGTGGGGGCCCAACCCAGACGTAACACCGGGATTTAGGTATAGATCTATAGAGGTAGTCCCGAACCTCGCATCTTATAGGGTTTTAGAATAGATAGTAATCCATTCCTTGCATCGAGGATGGGTTAGAGTTAGGGGTTTATTCATTGCACTGAGAATAAACAACATTACACACACACTAAATTTAAATGTGAGGCCAGTCCTCTAGATTTGTAAACACCTTAGCTTAATTTAGGGAAATAGGAACCTTCTCTAAGTGTAGGCATAGGGCGTAGGTTCGTCATTAAGCGGATGGAAATCCTAATTTCTTTTGGGCGTTTATTTCAGGTCTTAACTTTAATTACTCACCATAATTACCTTCAACTATTTACCATAATATATTTTATCTTGTGTGAGCAATTCTAGCCTAAGATGGGATTTTATTGGTTGATTCAGTAGCATGAACAATGTGCTATTTTACAGTAAAAATACCTTATACTACATTTGGTTGGAATTGTTAAGAAATAAAACAAAACCATTCCATATATTTGTTCTTTCCTAGCGAAGCAAAAGCAAGCTTAGTATTCCTACTACCAAACGGAGGGGAGTCCTATATTAAGGTCTGACCAAATAAATTCATTATCAATCAGATATCCTTCACTACAGTCAAAATATGACTTTGTTCAAGCTATAGAAAACATAGACTTGATGTATACTGGTTTTGGTAGATGAAAGCCTTACCTTGGCTAGAAAGCTTATACTTTACTTAGTAAAAGTAATGACTATGGTTTAAATAACATAAATTATTTAATGTCTACAGGACTAAACTTTATTATAAAGTACTTATAATCAATTGAAGTATCAACAGCATACTTACTTTCATCGTACTTACTGTTTCAATAATACTATTGACTTTAACCAAGAACTTGATATTATAATGTTAATTCACTAAAAGAACAAAGATTCTTATTATCCTTGCTTTAGATTGATAAAGTCAAATCTATTGAGTTTCTTGCGGCATTTCTTCTCAATAGACTCCCTTATGAAGTGCTGGTAATATTTGCTAACTACAGAGAGAGAAGCTAAATTACCTTATCCTATTTGAAATAATCAAGAATAAAATATATGAAAGAAATACTTTTGCTTTGTGCATTTCTATGAAATAATATTATTCTATAACTTTGTAATCAATACTGGGTTACAAAACTGTTCCATAAATATGGCAGAACCCAAGTCTCTCTCTTTAACCCTTTCAGCGCGCATGATGCACCGTGTGCATCATGGCGTAGCGCTCCCCAGGCGCGCATGATGCACACGGTGCATCATGGCAAAATTGGCTCTAATTCTTAGATAAACCAAATTATTTCTCTGGATCAACATTCTTGACATTGTTTTCAATAAATCACTATTTATTTTATTGTCATTCGGTTTGCTAATTCCCTAGAAAAACGGTTTAAACTTTCGTAGAAAACATTGTGCCTAATATTGAACCTTATTTACTATGTCATAAGGTTTATATTCTTACTGCAGGAACTCGGGCTAACTGTGGATGGTACAATACCGCAGATTACTTCAACCATTGATTTTAATATTTTGGAATAATGTGTACTCTAAAACTTAAAAAATATGTTTCCTTTAGAAATCTTTAGGTTAGGTACTTGATCGGCATTCGGCGCTTTGATTTATATGAACTTCATTGTATTCCGTAATAACGTCACGAATATTTATAAAGGTTGGGCTATCTTAGTAATAAACAACAGTTTAGGTAGCTATTGTTTGCGTTCAGGTAGTCAAAATATGTTTACCCCTAACCCAAGCAAGAAACTTTTTCGTAAATTGCAAAATGCAACCTAATTAGTGATTTATGACCTGTCCTTTTGTCGGCAAGTCTTTTTATTGGCGATATTAAAAACAGTAAAAACAGTCAACCGATTTGATTCATGGGCCACTGTAGAACGCTGTCGCGATTGGGAATACTGTTGTCCCCATACATTTACATAGGTCACGGTCAGTTTATCAAATTAAATATGAAAAAAAATTGTGATATAACTAAAAAAATATTTGCAAAATTTTATAGTTCTAAAAATCTGTCTTAGGATGAGCGAAAGCGTAGTACATTAAATAGTTTCGCAGTGGTTAGGCGTAACTCGTTTTGGCAAACAAGCAAGTGGGAAGTGTCATGATTTACTTTTGTTGCGCGCAATGTGTCTAAACATTTATCTATCAAAGTAGTTAACAGGCAGCCATCTTCATTTGAGTTTATTATACACAGGCTTATTTCTTTTGTCTATTGAAAAGCTTATAAAAACAAGCTTCACTAGGCCGCTATGTCAGACCCACGAATGCGAGCGAATGATGCGATAAAAATGATTTATGACTATGTCGGTCAGTCAATTACGGAATCCCGCGTCTGGCTAATTGTTGTCTTTGTTCAAGAATTAGGTTCACAAAGAAGATTTAATCTTGGGAGAACGTAGGTATTAATTTTTTCACTGATTAGAGTACTTTTTAACAAATCGAGGAAACTATAAATAAAACAGCATAAGACGAGAGAAGTCAAAAAATCAAAGTAGTAAAAAATTCTTTTCATGTACCACTTTACGAAATAAACGAAACCAAATACTTTTTTCTTAAAAATATCTTTCATTCTAATTACATACGATGGTTTGGTTGTTGGAAAACTTGCATACAACCATCCATCGCGTGACGTCAGAAGCGGCGTTAAGCGCGTTCCCTTGAGGCAGCGGAATGTACTGCGCGTGAGCGTATTGTACATCGGCAGGACGCTCGCGGTGAAAGGGTTAAATAATAATAAAAGTGGAGGAGAGACGAAGTAATGTGACGGTCTCACTGGAAGGTGCGGGGAGTGGGCACTTCCTTTACCACAAAAACATATTTGCTAATAAAATCACTAGAATTCATTATTATGATATCAAACATCTAATCAGCCTATTTCTATAATCTTTATAAATCAACCTCTAACTACGTATCTATCGACTGATGTTATTATTGAATCTATTTCACGTTCAACGCTCGTAAGCCTCAGTAATATTTAGACGTTACTTAAATAGGTAGATCATAAGATATTCTAAGATGTAGGATGTTCATCTGTAGCTTAATAGGTACCATTTTTACGCACTAAAAGAACCGAGGTTATTTACGGATCACAACGCAGGGTTATCACCACTAGACGAATCACTGGCCAAATCTTCAATCATCAATCTTCAATTAAATCTTCAGTTAATTTTAAGTACTAGTTTTAAGCGATTAAATCAAACAAACTCCCCATACAAAATCTCCCAATTAGAATCTCCATATAAAATCAATAAAATCAATAAGTAAAATTAATTCAAAAAAAAAAAAAAGAGATATTACAAACTAAACAAATAAAGAAAATAAAATATTAAAAAAGAACGATTTAGGTTCCGCTACAATATGGGTTGCCGTGACTAGGATATTTAGTGTTTATAATTTAGGATACTTAGCTTTTATTGAGTTTGTTTGATTTAATTTAGTGGTCGATTTATTCGGCCACAATTTGTTGTTTGTGAAATGGAGAGTGCAAGAAAATGGTATTTCTAGGTAGAATATTAGGGAGATAAATAAGTAAATTCAAAGTAGGAAACTATTCTTTAAACTTTTCACAGAAATCAACTTTCGTTTTAGATTAGACACGTCACAGGTATTTATGAAATTGTATTGGGTAACGCAACACTTCAAATTAAATTTTCACTGAGATTCCTCGTAGATCTTTGCGTTACAATCACAATTATTAGGCATCTTGTTTGCGTAAAGTTCCGTGGGGCGTGAGACATCCGTGGGTCATCCGTGGGTCATCCTTGGGTCATCTGAAGCAAGCATTTTATACAGCAGAACTCTTGTTCTACAAATTAACATCATTTGTCAGGATGTTATAGCTATGTTTCTTCCATTCACTTAGCCTTGCTTCAGAAAAGCACTGTATTTACTTCTGTTAGTAATTTCACTAAAATTAATTACATTAATAAGATTTTTCTCTATAGAAAAACTGAATGCTGGTAGGCTATCAACAAGATACAAATAAGGCATAGATAAGATAGCGGGTAAACGAATAAGCATTCATTTAATCAGTCGTGTATAGACGCTTCATTCCATTTTTAAAACGAACGTAAGCAAAATCAATGTATTTCAATTTTTCAATGTTTGCCGACAGTATTGCACTCATTGAAGTTCGTGTCGTGTATAGAAATTATAGTATGTATCGGTATTTAAGCAAACTTAAAAATCAATTTTATGTTTTGTAAGGGCCGGTACAGACGACTGAACTAGACGGTCAGACGTGATTGTCGGGTCTTGCGTTTTGGACTCGACAAGTTGTTTAGTTTTATTCATGTTTGTCAAACAAATTGCGTATCTAATGGTCTAGTTTTATTTAATAAGTAGACAGACGAATTTAACAAGCGTTTGTTAAATAGGTAGTACGTTCGTACGTGTGGCTGAAGTCTTAGTTGACGTAAACGTATCAACAACGTTTGGTTTCTCGGTATATCTGGTCGTTTGAGGGAGTCTTTATTTTATGTTGGTATTGGTACCTTTATTCTTTCATAGTAAGATGTAGGTAGGAGTAAAATGGTTGTAGGAAAGTAAGAATGTAATGTTTGTATGTTGTAGGTATTGTATTGTTTGTTGCATCAATCTGAACTGAACAACAGATACCGATCGTTCTCAGGTTCAGCTCTTTGGAGTCTATTATCATGTTAATGAACAGAGCAGTTATATGTTTGCCAATTTTTATGAAATAGATTTTGTTTAGACGAGTGGGGCGCAGTTTTGACAAAGCAACAGTTATAAAGTTTTATCAACGGGGGGTTGCTTTGTAATTTAGTAACATGCACAGATTCTATATCAGTTCCAAAGCACGGTTGCGAATTAATTAATTGCATTAAAGTGTAGGCTGTATTATGTTAGACGTGTAATTATGTAGGAAATGTTTCATCGTGTTTCCTCATCATCATCATCATATCGGTTAGGGGACGCCCGCTGCTGATCATGAGCTTTCGCGGGGATTGCTGTAGCAACCGGCCTTATGCTGCTCGCATCCAGCGATTGCGTTTACCTACTTAGTATAGTTATTTATGTTTATCAATCGATTGCCTAAAAGTAAAATTACTATAGTACTTATACTTAGTTGCGCCCTGGTCTTAGGACCCAGGGACAATATCAAAACTAGACTGACAATGTTTGAGTGGTCGTTCGGTAACTTTTATCTAGCAGGTTATTAACAGAAAGTATCGAATCAACAAAGTAAAAAGGTCTAATTTAAGTATGCTTGGTTAGGTCAGCAAAACCAAGAAAACGGAAATATACCAACCTACTGGTACAGGAGTAGTCGTAGTAAGAGAAGAAAAGTATGTTGTATGTGGAGTCTATTAACTAGATTACATTACATTCACAGAATGGGTATATGTATAACACCTAGTAACTTGGTAGAAAGTTTCAAGATTTAATTAAGCAAATAGACTAAGTTAGCTAGGAATTTAAAAGTAAGTAATTAAACTCTTAATTGTACATAAGCATTATCTAAAATTGAATAAAATTTAACTTCATCAAAATAGGACAAGTAAAGTTGAAGAAAAGGGGGGTAGTATGTATGTAGTGCTATGTAGAATTAAAATTTAAGTTTCTGTTAGCTTGTCAAACTGGTAAATTATTGTCGGTTTCATTAAAATAGGGTAAGTAAAATTGAGGAAAAGGGGGGTTGCAATTTTACTTAAAATGAGAACACCTAAGGTTACGGTTCTGTCTGTCCGTCAAACTAGTAACTACAGAATAATACTTTATTTTAAAATTAGGGAATCTTAAGATAAGTATTATACGACTACTATAATGACTACTATGATATTCTAAGTTCCATTCTAAAGTTTACCAACATATTCTTTACAATATGTGCAATATGTGATAACATAAGTCATAGGATAAAGTTTGAGATGTAAGCAATGGGAGGTTTTAGAATTGCAAATAGGTAGGTGTTGTTATTCTGACTAGTGGTTCATTTCAAGATGAGCATGATTAAAAACCTCCGAGCATAATAAGTAGGAAAAGGAAAACTTACCTTTTATTTTGATAAAAGTAGTTCAAGTAGGAACAGAAAACTAGACTTGGAAGAGTCTTGTGAGGTCTCGGAGTGAAATGGTACTTTGCTCATAATTATAGTTTACTCTACCGATGTGTTCAAGGTTTCCTCACAATGGTTACTATTGTCAAGGGGTTCCTGGTATCTTTCATGTCAGTATTATAATAAGATACACAAACAATGTACATACAATGTTGTAGGGTTCAGTTAAAATGAATAAGGAAACATAAAAAAGTAAAGCATTTATTGTATAAGTTACCCTTAGTAAGCTAATTTCACCAGTTTAAATAAAACCAAAGGAAAGGTATTACATAACTTCCCCAATCAGTAAGTTAAGCAAGAAACTACAGGTCTCAAGCAAGTTGAAAATACTTGGCTGCGCACTCCCTCATACACTCGTGTATGAAAAAAAAATACTTTTATAACTTATTGCAGAAGGTTTTCCATTAGCTCATGTACAGTGATAGTTTTCAGTTTTTCACAAATCAATATAGAATAGGAGTAGTAGGTATAAAGCAAAGATATTAATAAATTTTAATTAACGGGTTACATTCGTCAAGTAATGGAATAGCAAGTATGAGTTACGCACCTATGTCAAATTATGTCTATCAAATTAGTAACATTCATAGCTAAAAACCCAAAGGCAACACACTTATAATTTAGACATATCACTTTAGGTTAGTGCGTAGTGTAATATAAAACATCGAGTACAAAGCATCAAACTTCTCCCATAGCATTGAAGAGACATCTCGGTAGCATTTGTAGCAATCACAGATATATTATTAGGTTCCGTTTTATTTCATAGACATCACATTGTAGCAGCAGGTTTAGATGTTGCAAAGCTTTTGTGCCTCCAGTAGTAGTAGAAATAGGTTCATAATCATTTTCATTAGGTAGAATGATCAACTATTATCTTCAAACTCCTGAAACAAATAAGGGGCGTGATTAACTTAGTTTTAAGTAGGCTACATTATCGGAGAGTGTGTATTGCATATGATTTGATTGTTTAGTGAGTATAGGTTAAGGTTCACAATCACTAATGATATTGCATACTTAAGAAATAAGTGAATAGTAAAATACTTACAAAAATTAAGGTACCTAGACTTGTAGGGATACTTTGGTTTTCTCACGGGGTTTTATACATAACGTATCCATTCCGTACATGTTTGATGATGATTAAACTGCATAAGCGGCTTGTTATAGCACGTCCATCTTCAATGTGTGGTTGTAAGTAGGTATTCGGATAAAAAAATTTAGCATCAGAACATAATTATGCTACGGCACATCGTAAAAGTAATTAATGACTTCTTCACCTTCTTTAAATGGCGATAATTAATAATAACAAATGAAATCGAAATCAACAAAACGTTTAGGACATTTTGACATTTTTGACAAATTTATTATAGGTTTTCGATTTTTGCTCTCCTAGAAAGGCAAAGGGATTTCTAACCATACAGCCACGTTTGCTATGTTATTTAATTAAAATTTTCAAATTCTTATTTTAAGTTTTAGCCTGGATACTTGATCTTTTAGCCAAGTCTCCTACCGAGACTGAGCTTTTTTGTTAAGTAGGAAAATTTTACCTTGACCTCGCAATTACTTGTGATATATAAATAAATAAATAAAAATACAAAAGCTATCGAATCGTATTACTAGTAGTAAATTTTATTAAGCCTCGTACCGTTTCGAAATAAATTTTGCGCGACTGCCGGCACAAGGTAGGGTTTTGTTTTATGAGCACCTATTAAGCTTTAGTTGAAAAAAAAAAGAGGTGATATGTTTTATTGTTTAGTAGAAACAATACGCATAAGCTAGGAACGAAATGCGTATGCTATGCTAGGCTAGAGCCAGAAAGCGTTATGATGAACGAGAAGTTGTCTATTAAGATTAAAATAAGGTAAACGCCCCTTTTATTGGCATTTAAGGTAACAACCATTAGTATATGGGTTTGAACTTTTCGGGGATATCCGACGCTGTTGCTAGTGCCGTCTATAGGATTGTACGCTACTATGGTATTTAAGCGAAAACAAAAATTAACGCGGTCCGAGTGTTGCATTCGTTCTTTTACATTTTAATTAATTGTACCTAACCAATCAAAGTCAAGGTCGGGGTTTAAGGTCACCACGGTCTGAAGTTGGGTGGAAGGCTTCCACTGGAAGCAGACGTTTTTGCGATAAGAAATAGGATGAGTAGTTTTATAGGTATTGTCATAGTCATAAGTAAAGATAGATATTAATATCTTAGGTCCTAAAACTAGTGTTAGTTACAAAGTTTTAGTAACTGAATTGTGTAAATTGGTTCGAACCCAATGTTAAATTCTTGCTGCGTTATGTATGCTGTATGTAAACTTTTTATGCTACATAATCGATTACAAATACATAGAAAAATACAGATAGTGGTAGAAAGGCGAACTTATTAATTAAAAAGATGTCTACTTGCTAACCTTTGAGTAAAAGTCAGAGGATAATATATAAGTTTTAGTAACTGGACTGTGCAAGTTGAGTTGATCCCAATTTTATCATAAGTAATAATAGATCTTAGCCTTTTAAGTTTTAATGCGCTAAGTTTTACATTGTTTAGTAACTGGACTGTGTAAATTGGTTCGATCCCAATTTTAGATTCTGGCTGCATTTATGTCTGTTGTATGTAAACTTTTACGTCTATCGACGTAATCGATTAAAAATACGTAGGAAAACAGAAATAGTGGCAGAAAGGCAAACTTATCAGTTCAAAAGGATGTCTTCCAGCTGACCTTTGAGTAAGAGACAGAGGATAATATATACGAAACGTACGTAACGTATTTACGAATTGGTTTGACCCCAATTTATAATTCATGTTGTGTTTTGTGATTAGCACCTACAGTGAATTGGTTCGATCCCAATTTCTAATTTATTTTGTGTTATTTGTGATAAGTACTTACATTCGAATTGATTCGAGCCCAATTTATAAATCATGTTGTGATAAGTACTTACTTAGGAATTGGTTCGATCCCAATTTATAAATCATGTTGGGTTAATGATTGATTTGATCCCAGGGTTTAATTCTCATGTTGTTATTATGCAGTGATAGCGAGTTTGTTCAGTCCCAATTTTTAGTTCATGGTGAATGATTTGTGTTAGGTATCAGTTCGACCCAAGTTTTAGTTTATACGTGCTATTTATGTATGAAGTATTGGTTCGACTCCAATAACACTACTTTCGAAACATAAACCTTTTAAAACTTTAAAATTAATTGAACTTATTTTTAAGTAATTAAGTTGGTGTTAGAGGCCATTTCGGTACTCGACCGAAAGCGTTGCCTATGTCTTATTTATTTCGCTCTGAGAAAGAGTATTATCTTACTACAAGGGTCAATAGGGACATGATAATTATAATAATATGGTCTATTGATTAATCGACAGTACGGTAGAGAAAATGTAAAGGTGCGAAACATATGAGCTGGAACGTAAGAGAAAACAATGTTTAAGTTAATTAATTAAGTTATTTAAGACGCAGAGGATGAATCAGTGATGACTTCATTCGTAAATTACGAAACAGGTACAATAACAGCAAGTACTTCGTAATTCACACGTGTGAACATAGCTCGAAGAAGGGGACAGTAGACTGATACATAGTAGTTTACAAAGTGGTCAATAGGTGGTCTTGTCTCGAGGTGCCATTTTCTTCCAGACAACCGTCAGAGAAATATAGGTTAAGAACTAGCCAATTTGTACGATTGGCAATATAAACTTTGAATAGATTTAAGCATACTCGAAATAGACATACAATCAATATTTATAAATAAGAGGTACCTACTTATTATAAACCACTGGAGTTATTGAATTAAATAACGATAGCCAAAGCCAACGATTTTGTGAGTAGGTAATTGATCGTCTTCATAAATATAATTACTGGTGATTTTCATACAAAATATACTGAAGGATTGTGTCATCACATTGACGCCATAACATAAAACCATTTCTATGCGAAATCAGGAACAGAATAAAGTAAAATTAAAAATAAAAATTTCCATTATGCAAGTTCTCTTTTAGCTTTGTCATGTAAACATAATGTTAAAATAAAATGAAACATTTTAAATTAGTACGTAGGCGAGATAGCATATAGTGTGACGGTACATAATTATTATGTACTCGTAATTGGGTTCTATAAAAGGGGGGTTGCGTCAATGTGGACGGGTTCCTGCACTGGTTGTCTAAGTTGTACTCAGTTGAATTGTTGGTGTGTTGGGATAGTTGTTCGACCGGAGGGCATTAAAAGTTACCTAATAATAGTTTATTATTTTAGAAAAATTATAGTTTTCATTTCTTGTTGAGCTGTTGACTTGCTTGCGTGGCGTGAAGAAAGATATTTGAATGCAGTTATGTGATACTTGCTTAAGATAGAAATAAATGGGAGTGTGTGAAGTAATTAATAGATGGCATTAGATAATTTTACGAGGGCTCTCGCATTTTTTATAGCTCTGAAAGAAGTGAAGACGGTTTGTTGGCATTTGACTCCGAGGCACCACATCTGAATTCTTTGTGGGAATTGGTGTTAGGATCAGGTCAACTTTGACATTGTCAGCATTTTAGGCTGCCCACAGAGAATTCCTACTCCACATGATCATAGACCCCTGACTAAATACCTACTCCGTAAATAGAAATTTATAAGAGGGAGTTGTTCGAACGGTACCAGAATACTCAGCATTAGAGGTGTGTAACACATTTTAGATTTTATATTAAATCTGTATTTTACCAAATGCAACAGCTCTTTTCTTTAAAGATTTTCATTTGCGCACATTCTCCAAGAAAGTAGTGGTTATGATTTTGGAAAACAATATCTAATAGATATATGGCCACCGGATAGGTATCTTTCGAGCTAGAAACGTTAAGCTAGTTTGAGAAAGGGATGTATTGGGGGATCCAATCTATAATCCATAAAAGCAATGCAGGATCGGGTTGGAAAAACTGATGCATTACCATTAGGGTTGCGCTGCTTGGAAACCAGTGTCCCACACTTGGGCTAGAATCTCCTTGTGAAGACTGATGGTTATTCATGGCTGATCTATCATATTTTGGTATTGCAATTCGTGTTGTGATCACTATGGACTTGGTATAAAAACACACTACATATAAATCTTGGGGTAAAATGTCAATAAATGGAAGTTATACATATGTAGAGAAATTGTAACAAACAAATGAAGATTTCTTTATGTATATTTGTGAACATTGAGATTTAGAAAATGTACTCCGGTTGAATGATATTCTAGACACCTGCGTAACATTTTGGGGGTTGGCTGTAACGGTCTGGCTTTGGGTTCAGCAGCCCGTCACGTTCACAAATATATTTTATACTAAAGTATTAATAAATCAATTATATTATCTCTTGAGATATGACCCGCCACAATATATGCACCAGTAGTGCTACTTAGAATCCCCTTTGTATGGAAATCTTTAATAGATATATGATCTACTCGCACAGTAAGCACCTATAGGGCACCTTGTAACGGTCCAGCCACTGCTTGGCCGTTTAATTCACAAACTTATAGGATTTATTTATTTATTTAATTATAAATGGTCTTAGTAGGTTCAGATAGAGCTATATTTATTGAAAGAAAAGAAAAAAATATATAATTATTTACAAATACGTTGACGGAACCTTTTAGAAATGTGTTGTAGAATAATGGTTTTTTTTACCACTAAAAATACAGTCTTAAGGATCTCTAGGTTAAAACAAAATGAGGGTAGTGAGCAGAGCGAACATATCAGGTGGTACATTCGTAAAAAGATTATAAGCCATCACGCTACATTAGAAATTCATCCTTATTTCTATAACGTTAAGAGTTAGCTTAGATAGGGTAGTAAACAGCCGTGCTTGAGTTATTAAAGAGTTTATGTGCCATCAGGCCACATTGGAAATTCAGTCCTAAACCTAAGGTGCTAAGATTTAGGTTAGTCAGTAAAAATAGATAAGACTGCGAACCAAGGATTGTCGGTGAAGAGGGTTCATCAAAAGTCTGCAACCAGTGGGGCAAGTGGGATAAAAGACGAGGGTTGAGCAGAATCTGGGCTTTTTCCATTCTTCACTCATCGAGCGTCGAGACTCTGCTCCATCTTCAACAGATTATTCATTATTTGGCATTCAAGCCATGTGGACGTGTGTTACGTTATATACCATATTGAAGTACCATTATTATATTCACACCCGAATCGAACGAAACTGCGCTACGGTATTGGTGAGATCTTTCCTATTTAACTGTATTATTTGTTAAAACTAAAGTGTATTGTGTGTATTTCAGCGATCCTACAATTTGTTTCACTTGTTTGAATTTAACTTCAATTAGTGTTAAAGTAAATGTCTTGGCAAGATGAAACTTGCATTTTGCTGTTGCATTAGTGTTAACTTCATGGCACGACCGGAGCGATCCTTTGGACGGATACCTAACATGGTGACAACGAAGTCCTCTGGATTTAGAATCCAAACGGTTGGATGCCCCAAAATGTGGCCTCTTTTGGGCATGGGTTTTCATTCATGATAAACTTTATTGATTATCATGTTTAATCTCCTGTGTGAGCTCGCCACACACGGTTTGTTGGTCCACCATGAGGATGTCTAGACAGTGAGGTTCTCATGTGGTCCAGCTTGCTGTGGACCGTACTGATCTATATATGTATATATTCACTCGTTTGTGTAGGGGTATCCAGGGGCCCTTCTTCTCTCCCAACCCTCTCGGTTGTGTGGGGGCCCAACCCAGACGTAACACCGGGATTTAGGTATAGATCTATAGAGGTAGTCCCGAACCTCGCATCTTATAGGGTTTTAGAATAGATAGTAATCCATTCCTTGCATCGAGGATGGGTTAGAGTTAGGGGTTTATTCATTGCACTGAGAATAAACAACATTACACACACACTAAATTTAAATGTGAGGCCAGTCCTCTAGATTTGTAAACACCTTAGCTTAATTAAGGGAAATAGGAACCTTCTCTAAGTGTAGGCATAGGGCGTAGGTTCGTCATTAAGCGGATGGAAATCCTAATTTCTTTTGGACGTTTATTTCAGGTCTTAACTTTAATTACTCACCATAATTACCTTCAACTATTTACCATAATATATTTTATCTTGTGTGAGCAATTCTAGCCTAAGATGGGATTTTATTGGTTGATTCAGTAGCATGAACAATGTGCTATTTTACAGTAAAAATACCTTATACTACATTTGGTTGGAATTGTTAAGAAATAAAACAAAACCATTCCATATATTTGTTCTTTCCTAGCGAAGCAAAAGCAAGCTTAGTATTCCTACTACCAAACGGAGGGGAGTCCTATATTAAGGTCTGACCAAATAAATTCATTATCAATCAGATATCCTTCACTACAGTCAAAATATGACTTTGTTCAAGCTATAGAAAACATAGACTTGATGTATACTGGTTTTGGTAGATGAAAGCCTTACCTTGGCTAGAAAGCTTATACTTTACTTAGTAAAAGTAATGACTATGGTTTAAATAACATAAATTATTTAATGTCTACAGGACTAAACTTTATTATAAAGTACTTATAATCAATTGAAGTATCAACAGCATACTTACTTTCATCGTACTTACTGTTTCAATAATACTATTGACTTTAACCAAGAACTTGATATTATAATGTTAATTCACTAAAAGAACAAAGATTCTTATTATCCTTGCTTTAGATTGATAAAGTCAAATCTATTGAGTTTCTTGCGGCATTTCTTCTCAATAGACTCCCTTATGAAGTGCTGGTAATATTTGCTAACTACAGAGAGAGAAGCTAAATTACCTTATCCTATTTGAAATAATCAAGAATAAAATATATGAAAGAAATACTTTTGCTTTGTGCATTTCTATGAAATAATATTATTCTATAACTTTGTAATCAATACTGGGTTACAAAACTGTTCCATAAATATGGCAGAACCCAAGTCTCTCTCTTTAAATAATAATAAAAGTGGAGGAGAGACGAAGTAATGTGACGGTCTCACTGGAAGGTGCGGGGAGTGGGCACTTCCTTTACCACAAAAACATATTTGCTAATAAAATCACTAGAATTCATTATTATGATATCAAACATCTAATCAGCCTATTTCTATAATCTTTATAAATCAACCTCTAACTACGTATCTATCGACTGATGTTATTATTGAATCTATTTCACGTTCAACGCTCGTAAGCCTCAGTAATATTTAGACGTTACTTAAATAGGTAGATCATAAGATATTCTAAGATGTAGGATGTTCATCTGTAGCTTAATAGGTACCATTTTTACGCACTAAAAGAACCGAGGTTATTTACGGATCACAACGCAGGGTTATCACCACTAGACGAATCACTGGCCAAATCTTCAATCATCAATCTTCAATTAAATCTTCAGTTAATTTTAAGTACTAGTTTTAAGCGATTAAATCAAACAAACTCCCCATACAAAATCTCCCAATTAGAATCTCCATATAAAATCAATAAAATCAATAAGTAAAATTAATTCAAAAAAAAAAAAGAGATATTACAAACTAAACAAATAAAGAAAATAAAATATTAAAAAAGAACGATTTAGGTTCCGCTACAACAGGAGCAGAAACACTCGCAAAAAGAGGAGGAGAAAAACTTGCAGAAGCAAAAAAACTCCAAATTATCCCTAACTGTTCTATTGTTCTTCAGAAATATGAATTCGATCTTCTAACTTGCATTAATTTGTTCTAGGAGTATGGACTCCTAACATTTGCCAGAATCATCACTGGAAAGCACCTGGACTATGAACAGCTAAAATAATTTTAAAATGGGTTAAATCAATTTATTGACAACCACAATATAGATATAATAAAACAAACAAACTACATAAAAACTAAACCTTAGTACTAAAATTATAACTAAAATTAAAATTACTTAGAAAATAATTTCCGATTCAGTAACGAGTTCAGTTTTAAATATTCAGGAGTACCTTTTAATAAGTCAGCACTTTTTACTTCAGCGTAACAATTATGAACAAAATTGAGTTATAAAAGTAAGCACCTTTTACACTTGACGCGTGAAAGATATATTTTATCTACACATATATCATAAATGTTCTATAACGCGTTCAGAAACCGTAGGTAATGACCAGCATTATAACAACCAATATTATTATGAGAATTTTTCTACTTTGTCTCTAAATTTGTTAAAATTCATTTTTTATTACATTACTTTAATGTGTACAGTCTATAGATATTGAATAGGTACCTAGCACTAGTAGTTAGTAACAATGCAGGTCATTGCCCTATGGCTTCTGAACCCATCATAGAGTACTTATGATATGTGTGTAGATAAAGTAATGTATGCAACTGTACATAATTAGGTCTTAAAACACTCGTGTGATCCTATTATGAAACTCGCTGACGCTCGTTTCATAAAACAGTTGCATAAAATACTATTATTTATTGGCCTCATAGGATGTTTTTAAATCGTAATTAATTTAAAGTACTTTGTTTAATCTACACTAATCTATAAATGTAGATGCGCAGATACGCAATAAACACTATCTACACTAGTATAACAAAGAGGTAAACTTAATTTTTTGTTCGTTTGTATGTAAATTTAGATTATTTCAGAGATTAGGATCTCTGAAACAATTCTAAAAATCCTTTCACCAACAGAAATCTACACTATCCCTGACGGACATAGGCTACTAATTTCACGTGAAAGAAGTGGCTGCTGGCGTTTCCAGTATGATTTATTTAATCCTTTAATAAATTTTACATAAGAATGTGGAATAAGGACCTTGCACAAGGTCTTACAACCCGCAGTGCTGCAGACTCCTTAGTTTGCTAACTTCTTTTTACTTTAGTTCTTTTTTACCTAATAATATATAATGTATTATTCATAGGTCAGTTTTTTTACCCTTTTGTATATGACTTTTATTGTTTCGTTTGCTATTTTGCATTGTAAACTTCGTACTGATCGAGCTGCACTAAGCAAGGTCCTTGTTTTTCTACAATATAAAGCCTTTAAATTCACCAACAGGTGGTATCATTTCATTCAGGGTATTAGTTCACACGTTTCCCTCGTTTTCACGCAGTCTATATGGAACTTTGATTGTCAAAATTACTTAGGGTGGCTAGTTTGATCCTGGATCAGTATCCAGGATCAAACTGGAACCTATTAGCTACCACACGTAGTTACTCATTACCTGTTACATAACTAACGACCCGCCCTGAATGTGTACGAGTATAATGAGGGTGTAATGTACATAAACCTTTCGTAAAAAAAATCTAAATGATAGTGAAAACTGTGTCAAAATCCTTTGCGTGGTTTAGAAGAAATAAGCGGTTAAAAAAGCGGACATACAGGAACGAATAGCGACTTAAACTATGTAAAGAGAAAGCATAATCATCTTTTCTTCAATCTTTGGTAGATTTAACTCGCAGTTTCATTTGTGTGAAACGTGGCAATTTAAAGAAAGTATTCGAGCAAGCGGGCAAATTCGATGTACCGCGGATACACAATTATTATGGAGATAGGACACTGGTTAAACGATTACCCTATATACTAAATAGTTTGCCCGCAGATATCCGTCAGGAGCCTAACAAGAATAAATTCAAAAAGAATTTAAAAAATATGTTACTTAATAGTATCTAAGTAACCTACTTAATTAAGATTCTATAGTGTTTAATAAATAAGATCCTGCAGTCAAACTGACTCATCAGTTTTGTAGGACATTGATGTAACACTCGCATAATTATGAATAAAAAAAAAGTTAAAAAAAAAAAGCAAGTCAGCATAGTAACCAGACATTCAAACATGTTGGTATACAGAAGTAGCCTACCTCTATCCCCATTATAAGAACTTCTCATTAAGATTCGATGTTGATTGCAACTTCTTCGTCTTGCAGTTTGTTTAAGCTATTCCACGGAACTTGACGCTTTTTTGTCATCGTAATTTTTACGTACTTTACCATCTCTTTTCAAAATATCTCGCTTTACTGCACGTCTAGAATATTATAGTATTAATAGATTATATTATACACAGTGTTTATCAGGACACTATGTCCTACGGTTTAGGCAGTCTGTCGGGCAATCAGTCATTCACGTCACTATTTAATGGGTATAGATTATTTTAATTGATTGGGGCGTAATCTAAAATCAAGCTAAAAAAACGCGACGAATTGAGAACCTCCTCCTTTTTTTCTTTTTTTTGAAGTCGGTTAAAAACAGTAAAGGGAATGCTTTAGAACACCATCGCTTTTTGCACTTAAGCTTTGTCTGCAACAAACTCATGCGCACAATTCCCTCTTCAACGATTAACTTTTCAGAAGCTGCAATTCACGAGATATAACCCCTAAAATTGTGACTCGTGCAAAAAGCGCCATGATCTGATAGCTACGGCCTCTGTTCCCAGTAACGGGTGCCATTACTCAAAGAGGGTTCTAAGAGGTTGGCCACCTGAGCCGGGGCCCGCAATCTTTCCTGCAATGCAGTATAAAGACACATAACCATCACTCAAGATTATGAGTAGGTACGTATATGTGTAACGGCTAAATTTGTACTTTTGCAAAAATATCGACGTGTCATTCTAGATTTGGCAGATGGGATGATACTCGTTAACTTAAGTTTTAAAAGATTAGCTTGAGAACAAATTAAAAAATCAAAGAATATACAAGTTAAGTATCATCAAAAGTAGTTTCAAATTAGTGACTTTAAGAGTAAAGGTAAAATAGGTAATGATTTTAAGGATTAAGTTGAACGGCTGCCACAGTAATTGAATTTGACTCTTTGAGAAACTTCCTTTCCATCATCATACAAATGTAAATCTAAGAGGATTAGATATAGACTCCAAATAGGTTCGCCAAAAGGTGCACGGTAGCGCTAAAAGCTCGCTGTAGCTCGACTTGGCGGGGGTACTGCCGTGCCCCTAGGTGTTAGGATTCATTAACACACTTATAACCAGACACTTAAAAGTACAAAATATGTACGTTTCCTTTTCGTTTGAACTTTGCTCTCAAATTATCCCATGATAACGTGCTGTTATCATTAAATATTTACCGATAAAATATTTAGCTACATTAGTTTATTTATATACTGATAAGTTTATTGTTTTTTCATGAATGATTTTTTTTTCACATAGAATGGGTTGTCAAAACAAAGTTAAAATCAAAAGTACTTCCCTTCGTTCATGAGGCGTAGTATGGTGGCGTGGTATGAACTTTTTTACAATTTTTTACGCGCAAGTACAGGAGTCTCTGCGAAAAAAAGACATTGTTATTAAATACGTATAAACTATATATTTTATGGTTTCTGTACCGATTTATTCACACTTACCGATTAACGGCATAGAATTATTGATGTTCTTGCTTTTTGAAATTTGAAAGGGAATTGTCGATGAGACGAGGCGTCAGCAAGACTTTAACATCCTATCATTTCGTTTGGTAAAGGCGTTCCCGACAGTGTAGCAGGCGCTTTAAACTGTAATTAATATAAACGATCACCATGGCTTTAAAATCTTTGACAACTTTGTAACTTAGGGTTGACACGATGATGTTGTTTATTTTACCTGACTGAATGCAAAGATTTGTTATAAAGTACTTAAATGTTCGCTGTTTGCACACTTCTCAGTTTTTCTAGTCCCGTGAAAATTGTGAACATGACCACTATAAAAGGGTCATAATACTACCTTTAGGAAAAGCCTATGTTCAGTCACTGCTGAACCATGAATTGACCACTGATTCCATGGGATTGAAATGATAATTACAATATTGGTTCTTAAATAGGGAGAAAAAATAGCATACGGATCACCTAATGCGATTCAGCTTCTAACTACGAGTATACTACTAAAATATACTTAATAAGTTAAATAAATGCTTGTAAATATACTACCTTCACATTTTATGACAAGCAAATGGCATTGATTGTCATAAGATGGGTGGTAAAATAATGTATTGGTTAATTTAATATGTTTTGTTTTTTTTTTCGTTAAAAACAATTGAACATGATCCATGTGCCAGATAATTTGTAAGCCACGATCCAAGTGCCACGTACTCTTTATACCTTCGTATTATGTTTGTATTGTCTATCGACTGACAAATGTCATTGAATATTTACCTGCCAAACATGCATTGAAACGCCCTTGCCCTTCCCAAACCAAACACTAGTAGCTCAGTCGATAATCGTGACAAAATCGATGTATTTGGAAATCAGAGAGTGAATCCTTTGAAAAAAACTTTACTCGTCAGAGACTTACTCCACCTGTTAAAAGCGAACGGGAACCACGTCTGCCAGGATTGCAATGCTCAGGAGCATAGAGCTAGAAGGTCAAACTGGTGAGCGTCGTTTTGGTCCCACGGTGCTCGACGAAGCCGGCTAGCGGACTCTCCAGAAAGGATTTTTAATTTGGGTAGGCCTCCATAGTTGCTGGCCTATAGAGGAAAGTTCAATATACTCCTCAAGATGCGCCAGGCTCGGGGTAATTTCCAGATTTCCTCCCTTGTTAGGAAAAAGAATAATATAAGTCACATTTACAAATTTTACATCTCATTTTATTTTATAACATCTGACAACCCTAGTTGTATTAAAAATAATGCTAGTAAAAGAAATATGCAAAGCGATCACAGTCTCGCATTTATTGTTACATTTTGACTCGAGCACCATGGAAACCCCAACTTTTGAAGAAGTGTTCAAGCAATTTAACATTAATTTCTCGCTTATTGGCATCCCATTTGTCAAACCTAGGCCGACTTTTAAGTTCTTTTTCTTATTAGGCATTATTCTACTAATGCTAATCGAAGAAACATCATTCTTCGCTAAAAAGATGGCACCAGAAAATTTTGTCGAATTAACAGGCTTGGCTCCTTGCATTTGTGTTGGTTATTTATCCGTTTTAAAACTAATACCAGTTGCTGTGCACAAGGAGACAGTCTTTGCGTTGGTTAATAAACTTAGCAAGCTGAGCACGGGAATACTGAATGACCCTAAAAAAGAGAACGTTGTTAAACGAGACATTATCATGTTGCGAAATCTAATTAAATACTATTTCATCCTTAATCTCTTACTAATTTCAGTTTACAATTTTTCGACTCCCTTGTATATTCTGTACCATTATATCACTACAAAGGAAGAGAAGTTATTTTTGCCTTATGCGGTTATTGTACCATTTTCAACTGAGAAATGGTTTAACTGGTCTATCATTTATCTGCATTCAGTTTTATGTGGTAAGTTTTGATGCACTGCTTTATTCCAATTAAAATTGCATTACAAAGATGAATTTAAGGTTTTTTCCATTCTGTCAACTCTTTCCAGTCGTTTCTTGTTGGAAATGTGTACGCTTTTCCTATTATATTATCATTTTGATTATTATATTTTCCATCTAGGTTTCATATGCGTCTTGTACTTTACAACCGTGGATGGACTTTACTTTGTTCTGACATCGTACGTGTGTAGCGTATTTGCGGTACTCAGTAAAGATATACAAGAGTTAGACAAAGTCAGTGACGAAATATTGAATGAAATAGTGAAAAGGCACCAATATGTCCTTAAGTAAGACGTAATTAAAATTGAGCTTTGGTTGATATGCCTTGATCAATACTTATTTCTAATGCGTTTTTATGTTTAGGTTAGCGGAAGATTTGGAGGTCATATTCACACTGCCAAACTTCTTCAACGTCCTAGTAGGGTCTGTTGAAATTTGTGCGCTTGGTTTGAATTTAATGGTAAATGGACTTTGTTGGAGCCGGATCAATCATTTAATCATAATACTGACGGTTCATTGTCGTTACTTTTTATCAATACTGCATAATTCCATAATACGATAACAATAAATCGTTTAAATAATTCGAGTTTGTAGAAAGAAGTGAAATCCGCAAATTGGTTATCTCTAAAAATTTATGTTTAATTTGTTTGTTTGTTAGCATAAATTTATAAGAAATTTTGAAAATTAATTTCAAGTGATCTGACGGTGAATTTAATTTGTTTATGAGGATGCAAGAACAATGCTATAATTAAGTACCTATTGTCTGCATAACCTTGAAATTTTAAAGGGCAGTTTTAATAAAAACTGATTACTCGTCAGATTGGCCAATGGGGTGATGTTCCAGGCTGCATTTTATTCCTCTCGTCAGTTCTGCTTCAGATTTTTATGATGAGCGTTTTTGGAGAAAAACTGATAAGAGAGGTATGTAATTTGAGCACAATAGAAAATTAAAATTGATAAATGTTACAGTTGTGAAGTTGGCATTAAGTTTTGCTGGTTTGTATTATCAAAGTTTTATTGTTTTGAATAGTTGACGTGTTTCTTTAGAGTTCAAAAGTCAGTGACTCGGCGTTCTTGTGCAAATGGTACGAAATGAACGAAAGATCCAAGCAAACGATACTGATTTTGATGTTAAGGTAAAGTTTTAAAAAATTTAGTATATGTTTAGAGAGTAAAAGATAAGTAGATTTGCACCATGTATTTATTAACTTGGATTTTCGAAACACAAATAAAACTATTTAAAAAAAACACAGAACCTGACTGTGTCAAAAATAATGAACTAACAAGCGAAAAACAAGCACTATAATCGAAGGAAAGTTAGTATGAGCAAAAATAAAATTCCAAAATAAAGGTGAATGGGCATTTTTGTATGGGCGCTGTCCCAACCCTTGTATACAATAGTGAGTAGTATGGACGTGTAGTACTCGGTGTAAGGATCATCATAGGGTGTGTTTCGAAGACCAGGTGTCTGCAGCATTAATCATTGTTTTGTATGAAAAAAAAAAAAAACACCAAATTAGACCTATGCTCACATTACGTTTTTTACTTCTAGTGGCCTCAGTAATGCGTGGTTAAAATCTTTCGGCTATATCTCGAAAATGATTTTACAGATACTTTTCATACAACTGCTAGTACAAAGTAAGGTATAAAATGGGCTGTAGCTTTTTCCCTGCAAACATCTCGGTTTTGCTGTCATATAAAAAAATTAAGCTCTTATTGAGAGCTTTCTAATAAGATATAGCACAACTGTATACAGCACTTGGGACAATTTGCCCATTCTCCTTTGTCAGTGACCAAAAATGTTGGTTAAGTTCTTTAAAATTGACTTTTTTTGTTATGTCTAAGGAACCCCATACTAAGCACGGCCCAACATACTCTTGCGTGGTTTGGCATGCGCTTTTCATCTTCTCGAGCACTGTTTATGTCTACAACTCTTGTAAATTGTAGGTTATGTAGCCATCTAGTTGTTCATATAAGTGCAAAAGATAAAAAAGAGTACAAACTTGATATAAAGTCTGTTTTTTAATCCGGAGAATAAATTGACAGGTGGGAAATGTCAAAAAATGTATGGGATGAAACGTCAATTTAGTATCTGGGGTAAAAAACAGACTATAGTCTGCTTAAACGAGCATGATTAAATGGAAGAACAAAGCTTACCCTTTAAAAAAAAGCGCAATTAATAACTTAAAATGGTTACCACAAAGTTACCAAGAATAGTATGAAACGATTATTTTTATGAAAATTGCAGACGGGTCAAGATTTTAAGGGCAGTAAACTATTTCCGAATAAAATCGGTAGGCAGCAAAATTACCTGTGCTATGAACATAGTGGAATGATTTCATTTAAATTCAAATTCGCTACTCCGCGAAACCGCAAGCGCAAGCTTCCCCGCGGTTTCGCGTACCTAGTAACAAGGTAATTTTATTCCAGTCTGTTGATATGGACCTACGTGAAGTAAGATAGATAGATAGATGATGGTCAATAAAGCCTTCAATTATTCTTCAATTGTTTCTAGGATTTACAAATGTTCACTTTTGCAGGTCACATAAGCCACAACGGCTGACTGCAAATAAATTTTCCGTTATTTGTTTCAACGGATTTTCAAAAGTACGTATTAAATTATATACCAAGTCATACAATGATAATTATAATCCAGTTGATAAAGTGGCATAGTAAAATGCATTTGAGGGTCAAAGTCTCAACGCGCGGACGGGCCCAAAACAAATCATGGAGATTATCCTAATTTTTCTTTGTGATGTCATTAATTATATAGAATTTTAAATTTAAATCATGGAGTTCTTTATTCTTATACCTCGATGATTTTTTTATAGATGTCCATAATATGGCAATTAATATTGTCAATTTTGCATTTTTTATTCTGCGAAAGCCCGTGATAGAGGTATTGTCGGCAATAAACTGGAACAAACTACCTTACCTTACTACTCCTCCAAACCAGACTGGTTTTACAACAATTTTTACGAATGATTTTTATGTAAAAATCATCTTTATTTTACTCGCACGAAGCCGGCGCAAGACGCTAGTTATGTACTTGTATAGTCGGCAGTCCGGCACATGAATGATAATCATAGATACAACGTTGTCATTGCAAACCTGTCAATAAGTGAAGGTTTACTTGGTATTCGAAGTTTAGTAAATTAATGTATTTTTTGAAGTGGTAATGTGGCTAAACCGGCAAAGGCAAGGCACGGGATATCTAGTTAGGGGAAATCACCCTAGCAAAAAAAGTACCCTGGGTGGATGGTAAACGGCTGTAACGTTACTTAATGGGTTTATTTCATGGAGTTGTATGACTTGTTTCAGATAATCAGCAATTCATGGTCATATTTCACTATTCTTCGAACCGTTTACTCAAGAGAAGAATAAAGTACTTACATTGTTTTAAATACACAAGCGAGTAATAAGATTGCTTGCGATGTATTTACGCACTTGTCAAATGATCAAATAGTAGGCGTAGTTGTTTAATTGAATACTTGTGATTGAACTTTGTAACCAACGATCAATCTATTATCGGATTAAATGATATCAACAATCTTATCGGAATTTGGTTATTTCTTTGAATTAACTGGGGGGTGCTTGTTAATTATTAGAGATCGATCGGCAACAGTTTTCCTTTATTATATACCTTCCTACTTTTTTGTAACATTAAATATCTGAACCTTTTACTATCAAGTAGGTGTAGACATTACAAATTTTAACTAACAAAAAGGTTAACCTTACGTACCCTTATTGGCTTTGATAAAAAAAAACAGCAAAAAAAATTGGTTTTCCCAATACTGGGTAGCATTGGGAGAGCAATTTGTTTTGCTTCTTGTTAGTAAGATCTGGAAATATTCAGTTGTTTTGTCTTGCAAACTTGCAAATGCACATACTTGTTTCCTTGTTGTCCATCGACTTTCTATGAAATGAATCTACGTTTTTATTAATTAACGCTGTTTTTTTACCCACCATGATAATCAGCTATACAAACCATTACTAATGCATATTATGAGACTCTTAAAAGTTTGGATACAACGCAAGGAGGTCTTGACAATTTGGGAAATATAACCTACCAACAGAAACATGACATTTGAAACTGATATGAAGCTTTTCTTTCTAGATTCTCATTTACTTACCTAAAAATAAAATAATATACTTTTTATGCTAACATTATAGACAAAATATACGAATTTCAGGTTTGTAACCTATTCCATTCACGAGCTCAAGAGTTAGAAATCCTTGACAACAGACGGACGGACAGACAGGCGGACAGCAGAGTAAAAAAAAAAATAGGTTCATAAAATACCAAATTCCATCTTTTATCTGCAACTCAATGTTTATTTTTATACAGAACCCTCAATTTTTATGACAGATAAAAGTCTGTTTAGAACTGGTTCAATCTAAAAAAAATTACTTCCGATTAATATGAGTTCATGATGAGTCTCAGTTTCAATATTTTTATATAAATACATGGTAAGGAAATGAAAACCGTATATCGCCCACAGCAGTCATAATGAGAGCATCGTTGTTGTTTCTAATCATCGTAACGGGTATGTAGTACAAAAATTGATCTCCAACATTAGCTTTATTTGCTTGCTTTTGCTCGTTTGCATTTAATAATAAACAATAAATATTTTGAGACAATTAACACCAATTGACCTAGTCACAAATTAAGCAACTAAAGCTGCTTGTATTAGAGTTCCTAGACAACGGATATACATCCATACTTATAAAGATAAATATATATTTAAATACATATAACATCCAAGATTCGGTGACAAACATTTGTATACATCATACAATCATTTTTTCCTTCCGGGTAACGAACCTGAAACCTCAATCTTTGTAGTCGGGGTCACTAGGATCTGAAGCAAAAGATCAAAAATATTAGTCTTACTTTGATTTTAACTTAAATCAGATAAACTACAAAAAACACCAAAATAAAAATACTACAGCAATACAATTGTATTCAATCTATCCCACCTTAACTTAAATACGAAGACTTTGGAGTAAAGTACCGCCACTTATAGAATAAAACTAATTTAAATGTATACGCAGCATATGTTGCCGCGTCGCCAGTGCCTGAAGATGCACCGGCTGACTTCCAATACCCGCGATACGTAAAGATGGCGGGCGGAGACGGGCAGATGCACGACGTAGATCTGGAGGCTGAACCTGACAGGGAACTGCTCGAAGAGGTCACCAGGAACCCTGCTAACAACCTCTACTTGCTGTACACCAGGTAAGTGTACTGTAGCGTATGCAGCTTAGACAGCCGTGATTAAAAATACGTATGAATTCCGTTTGTGGAATACGTGAGTTTGTAGTTTCTTTAGTCAATTGAGCTGGGGCCGTCAACTTATTGACTAGACATACAACAAACTGAAGAATTCTACAGACGCAGTTCCAGATTTCCTACTGTCTAAGTTTACCGCTGTTTAGTTCAACGCTTACTAGGTTTTACCCGCGGCTTTGCCCGCGTGAATTATTTTAGATAAAAGGTAGCTTATGTTTTAACTTAAGGTGTCAGTTATCTCCATTCTAAATTTCATCCCAATCCATTCAGCCATTTTAGCGTGAAGTAGTAACAAAAATCTATGTCACACACAAACATTTAAGCTTTATAATATTATAGTAGGATTAGTAGGATATTAGTAATGGTTTGGACTAAATATGAGCCGACAATCGCGACATGTACTTACCCGCTTTTTTTTTCATTTGTACTTACTTACAAAATGATACATTCTTAAAATATTCATAAAACTAATGATACAACCCATAATGTTTTCAGGCGCAACACTGCCTCAGCTCAGACACTGGTCATCAACAATGCTAATTCCATCACGAACTCCAACTTCAACGCTAACTTGCCCACCGTTGTCATCGTCCACGGCTGGCTCAGCAACCAAAATACGGACATCAATCCCACCATAAGAACCGGTAAGTCTCCTTAATAAACAACTATTAAGAATTATTTCGTTTAATTATTTGAATTCAGATTTCATTTCTGAGTATAGTGTACCATACTCAGAAATGAAATCTGAATTCAAAAGTTGGGACTTACAGATGGCATCATCTGATGTCTGACGTGGTCGGGCCTTGGTCTGTCGTGTCCGAGAAGTTTTATCAATCTATCAAATAATTTATTTGTCAAACATAGGTGTTACAAGATTATAGATGACACGTTATTAGGATAGGATTAGAATATGATGTACATAAAAATCTCTAAATGAAATTGAAAGTCGTATCAAAATCCGTTGTAAGGTTTTGAAGAAGTAAGCGGCCAAAGATACGATAATTGAACCAAATAGAGACTTTTTTGTACTATGAGGTTGTTGTACACTACACAAGACTATTTTTTCAATTGACTTTTGTTTCGCAGCTTACCTTAACAAAATGGATTGCAATGTCATTGTACTCGACTGGAGGAGACTTGCTCTCTCCGACTACGCGACTGCCGCTCTCGGCGTCCCCGCTGTGGGCCGCGGGCTGGGCCAGTTCCTCCGCTTCCTCAACCAAGTCTCTGGCGCGCGCTTCGACAACATGCACTTAGTCGGCTTCAGCTTGGGAGCTCATCTCGTGGGAAATGCTGGGAGGGAACTCGGCGGTCAAGTCATTCGCGTAACCGGTAAGGCAACAGAAACGGATTATACCTAATCAGACATACCATGAAGGACAATAAAAAAGCCCTATCCATTTTACAACATAGTAAACAAACAGTTTTATCTACGTAATCAATATTTGTAAGCCATGATTAATTGATCAGTGATCACAGTTGTTGAGGTAATAAAATGGTACACTTTTTATTTTTTGTTCTAACGTAATAACGTAAAGACGGCTGCTTCAATTTTGTTAACTGAATGTTCTAAGCCTTTTGACCTTGTCGGTGTAGCGCCCTCCAAGATTCCCTATTGATTTCCAGCTCCTTCTTTCTGTAGGACACGATACTGGTACCTTTCCATCTCCATTCCATTTCCTTCACTTGATGGATATAATTTCTTATAAGTTTGCCCCTTCCTCTTTTTCTATCCTTCCTTAATATTTAATAATATTCTATCATTTGATAATTTTTTCCTCTCTTGGTTTTCATTGCGCTCAAAATTGTTCGACTCTCTTTTACTTTCATTAAAATTTCCCATCAGGTTTGGACCCCGCTGGTCCTCTATGGAACCTCAGCAGAGATCGCATTGCACCTACTGATGGCGGATATGTCGAGTGTATCCACACTGATGGAGGATACACAGTGGGAGGTCTCGGCATCGGTTCAGCAATCTGTGATTCCGACTTCTTCCCCAACGGCGGTATCTCCCAGCCCGGTTGTCTGACCAATATCTGCAACCACAACCGTGCCTGGGAACTCTTCGCTGCCACAGTAACTTACAACCACCTGCTTGGCCGGCGGTGCACGACATCGTTACAAATCACCTGGAACACATGCAGTGGTGCTAGCCTTCACATGGGAAATGATGACTTGAGGAAGTTTGGGTAAGAAATTTGCAAATTAAAGGCTATTATTATTATACAGTCAGCCACGAAAGTCTATGAACAGTAATGTCGATAATCGTACAAAATGTAAAATACTGAATAGTGTTCCAGGACTTTCATTGCCGACGTGTTTGTTTTTGTGACTTATATGCTTGCATACATTTTGGTTTTACTAACATTATTTTTCTTTTTTCAGAACTGGAATGTACCGCGTCGATACCAACAGAAGCTACCCTTTCTAGGATTTTATCGATAACGGATATGAACATACTACAATAAAATATTGCATAGATTGAACTTTGTTGTTTTTAATAAAGTGTCACCCTACAGGACGACTTTCTCCACATTGCCACGTTGTCACTATCCTGACACTTTCACATTCCAAAGTCATCAACTTCCTAACTTTTAGCAGCTTGTTCAAATTCCTATGCAACTCAAAGTAATGCCCGATTCCAACTTGAAGAATAATTACTTAAAATACAAACCCGGCTAAGTGTAAGTCGGACTTGTGGACAGAGAAGAGTGGGTGACTGGAGATAGAGGACGATATAGCAATGTGGGCGAATCAGGAATTAGGCAACATCAGAATGTGAACTAGTCAAGGCAGACTGATGACATTGCAACGTGAACGAGTTAGGAAGTTAATAACATAAAAGTGTGAATGCTGTAGCAATGTAGAAGGGTTAGGAAGGGAATAAACGTTAGTGGACAAATTAGGAAGCTAACATTTTTAAATTGTGACCATATGACAATTTGATTGAGATAGATAGAAACGTTCCGATTTTGTCAACGTCGTCAATTTAAACGATAGCAACTTTGTTCTGAAAATTGACAATGACATTAAGTTTAATTAATGTTTATTTTCCTTACTTTATAAACGCATGAAAAATATACCTTACTGTTTAGCACCCAAAAATATTTGACAATAAGTAGTATTTTTCAAGTAAGAGTGACCAGGCAGTCAGCCAACTGAAATGACCAGAAATTTCATAATTTGCGTAATTATTAAAAAAAATTATAAGCAACAATTTTTTAAATTAAAATAAATGAGGAACTCAGAACGGCCAGTTTGCGTGCACATTTTCTTGCTTGTCACTCAGTACATCTCTCTCCTACTAGACTAGTTAGAAAGTGAGTCGATGAGCGATAATGCGACTCGAAGGGTGTCGTGCAGAGTCGTGCTAGCCATACAGATTTGTGTTTGTTAACTAAAAACGGTTAATCATTGACAAACCATGTTAATATTTGAAAAATAATCTTAACACAATAAACGATATTATTCTATTATATTTTTAAGAGTCCATGTTTGTGCCCTACTCCTGGGCAAACTAACTTATTTAAAAATCGAATTTTGTATAATATAGGTTATAGAAATAGACAGTTCATAAATGTCACTGTATTGATATCGGAAGAAATGAAATAAAGCGTGTTAACCCATACCTTTTGTTTTAATCAAATTGAGAAACAGCAGTGTGTTACAGATTTGTGACGACATATTACAGACATATATTTTAGTTCTTCTGTTGTATTTCGGTTTAAGATAAAGGGAATCTACTCATCTAAGATCTAACGTTTCATTAGGAGACTTTGACACATTAAGGAAAAGTAAAAAGTTGGCATAAAATCTGGTATAGAAACAAAACTATTATTAAACTATTATATTGTTTTATTTTTAGGTTTTGTGTGTTTTTTTAAATAAGAATTTGTCGCTGTAAAGACGTAGATGTTTGGACAAAATTATGAGGGCGGTAGCTTCGTGAGTGGTCCCAAAACACTTTTGTGTTTTCTTTTAGTTGAAGTGGTGTTACGATGCTAGATCATTGGCTGTGTTATTCGATGAGTCTTTGATGCACAATAGACTAAATTAAATCTACGAAACATGAATTTGATAGCATAATTATTTTTTTATCTTTTGACCTTTAACTTTACACTTTTGACGATGGTAAACAGCTATAGCCTGTATATAAATAGAACAACCATTTGAGTCTGGGTCACTGGCAGCAAAAGCCTCAATGAGCTGAAGCTTTTATAAAGTGCATTAACAATGAAGAAAGACCGGCCAAATGAGAGTCGGACGGTTATAAGTACCGAACATTGCTCTATCCAAAAGATAAACTGAATTGAGGGACAAACTTAACATTGCCTTAAAAAAGTTTAGTCCTCATACACACTAAGTGCATTTATAAAATAGTAACAGCAAAAAAAAAAGTGCTGGGTGGCATTAAATTTACGGTTTTCGGACTTTTCCCTTTACTTGTGCTACAAGAGATTGCTTTTTGCCAAATTTCATGAATCTAGGCTAACGAGAAGTACCCTATACATTTTTGATTCCCTTGCAAGTGTCAAAACGTGTATCATAAACGGTCGTATCTTGCGATTGCGAAGTTTGGTTTTATCATAGCTTCAAGGGATTGCAGATCTGAGTATTTGATATTAATAATATAAAGTCTATTATAGACCATAAAAAAAACATTAAAATCATCCCCAATTATACCATTTTGTAGGTTGAATTTTAAAAACGCTAAAACAGGCTATTTCTTGGCAAAAACATAAATATAAATTTTCTTATCCTTAATTTGAGAATTGATATGTTCCGCATACATACATACATATAGCTGTTGAGAAATTAAATCAAGACCTGAGTCGGATTGCCCAGTGGTCTGATGATAATAGCTTAGCTTTAAACCCCTTAAAATGTAGATATTTGGTTCTTGGTACAAAGAGCCAAATATGATGCACAATTTCTCATAATCCCCAGGTCCGTATTCTAAACGATAGCATAGCATGTGTATCTGAAGCCAGAAACTTAGGGGTTCTTATGGACGGAAGATTGCAATTCGAAAATCACGTTCTAGAAAGCGTTCGAATTGTTTTTATCGTCTTAAGGTCTTATACAGATTACGTGAACACCTAAACATTGATATGCGTATTAAGCTTTGTGACACGCTCATTCTCTCAAAGATCAACTATGCGGTCACGGTTATTGGAGAGTGCTTGTTATCGCGTACAAAAATGCAAATTCAGAGACTTCAGAATGCCTGTGCTAGATTTTGTTTTCCGATTCCATACAGAACTCATGTTAAGCCATTTTTAAATAATAGTAGATTACTTAAAATGCAGGCTCGGAGACCACTACACCTTGCTTCCCTATTGTTTGGACTCGTTAACAGTAAGCAACCCTCATACCTCTACGACAAGTTAACATTCTCCGGTATGCATGAGCGACAAGCGCCCCGCTTCATCTGTCCGCGACACAGTTCAGCTAGCTTCCGTGGCAGCTTCCGGTATGCTGCCACGCGTTGCTGGAATAATCTTTCACCGCCAATAAGGAATGCTCGTTCCTTATTTACTTTTAAAAATAAATTAAAACTTTTCCTATTTAAGGAACAAATTTCATCCGTCTAACTAACTGTGTGTATGGATAGTTTATGCTCTTTTTATTTATGTTTATTTTCAGATTTTGTTGTGTCTTGTTATGGTTTTCATTGGGAAATGTATTACTATAATACTGCACTTTGGTATATTATGTTACCTCTTTTTTGTTATGTTTCTGTGTCTCTTCTCAAGTTACCAAATTATTATTTTTTCGTTTTGTCCTGTATAATGCATATTTTTGCTAAATAATGTTTCTTTATGGTTACCTATTCTATTTTTAAATACATACATATTTTTTTTTTTTCGGATCCACTGAAAATCAGCGTCGTTGCACTTTGTGCCTCGACACATGCTGAGTAGACTCCTTTTTTGGGATAACTCTCAACTTATTTTTTTTTCTATATTTAAGGCCTATTTGTATGTGTACACCTATAATGTTGTTGTTATCTCAAAATAAATGATTTCTATTTCTATTTCTACATAGCTACTTTCATTGCCTATTTAATCACCTTCAAGTTTTATATTTGCGACAAATGGTAGCGTAATAATATGTTCTTCACTAAGCATAATAATATGTTCAAATGGTAATGGTAAATGGTAAATGGTAGCATAATAATTTGTTATTCACTAAGGTCCAATCTACTACTATAATATGCAAAAATCCATCAAAATTGGTTCAATTGTTTAGGCGCGAAAACGTAACAAATATTTATAACTAGCGGACGCGCGCGACTTCGTTCACGTAAAATTAGTAGCCTATGTCCGTCAGGAATAGTGTAGCTTTCCATCTGTGAAAGAATTTTTGAAATCGGTTCCGTAGTTCCAGAGATTACCCCCTACATACAAACAAACTAACAAAAAAACAAACAAACAAAGTTTTTCTCTTTATTATATTAGTGTAGATTAGCGTAGATAATAGTTTGAATTATTTTTACACTGAAAAGAAACAGGTTGAGCACGAGTGGTTCTAAGGAATCTTTATACTTTATTAAGTGATTATAAGAGTAAAAATCAATGACAAATAAGTAAATACAGCAAAAGACACGTCAAAGGCAGAACAATGAAATAAGTAAAATGAAATTGATTATGTAGTACAAGACCTTTCGTGCATAAACAGATTGTCATATTTCTATCTTTAATATTCAATTACGTTCATACACATATAGTTGACTGTGTACGTATGAGTAGGTGCCTACGCAATAAGATAAAAAAATGAAAACTTCAAACTTTATGTTTTCATCTAGTAGATAAAGATACAATTTGCGATAAGTTTTCCTGCGACCTTGAGAGCCGCATATTTTAAAACGCACGCACTCACTAATAGATAATTAAGTCACGCGTTATTTGTTTGTGTCTTACACATCCATTGCTATTGGGTCTTACAAACTTTGCAGATATAAGACAAAAGGTACGTTCTATCTTATCATACTTTGATTAATTATCCAATTGATCCACGGGGGATTATTAATTTAGGGATCAATCCATGCTTCGAGATAAACCTTCTAGAAATTTCTGGTAGTTCATTTTCAATGAAATTTTCAGAGTGAAACAAAATAATATGAATGGAAACTTCCGGTAAAAGATCTTTTTTTGAACTCTCGTCTCGTGCCATTTGAAACATGAGATTTCAGCGACGTTTAAAGAGTCTATCCATTCTGTAGCTGTTTAATATAGTTAAACCTTGATTTATTCCTAAGTGTCCATTGAACTAACTAGCTTCATCATCTTGATTATCTTTACCTTTATACAGTATAAAGCAAAGTCGCTATTTATTCCTGTCTGGCCGAAATGTTTATAGTGTATCTTTTTTTTTTGTGGACTGAATGTCTCAAATCGTAGTCCTCGCGAGAGGTACGGGCGACTACGATTGCTTAGCAAGTAAAATGAATCGGTGCATCGTAAGGGTTATAATGAAGATCGAAGGGTCCATCGGCCCGTGCGACGATTCCGGTCGGCAGTTCGAACCACCACCAAAAGTCATCCAGAACGGTGCACCCTTCGATCGTAATTTACTTTAATTATAGTGTATCTTCGGCTGCTTTCTGTTTCTAAACCACCCAATGGAATTTGATCACTGAATGAATCACTGTCATTTTTACAGGGAAGTTTTTATGTTTAATCCTCATTATACATATGCAATGCCGGAGCGGGTTGCTAGTTTAAAATAAAAGACAGGCTGCTGGCTTAGTTTCATTAGAAAAAGATGACTGATACTTTAATAATTAATGAAGACCTAAGTCTTAAGTTATTAGTTAAAATAGGATTTCAAACATTTTGTTTATTATTTATTTATTTATTGCATGAGAATCGTACAAGCTTCCAAGGTAGGGTGCTGCAATATCTAAAGTCTTAAAAGTATGCACAATGTTTCGATTTTTTTTATAATAATTAAATCTCAGATATCCATAAAACATTAAAAAACGATCCATCAACACAAATGTTTTTGCTTTGCAATTTTATGGTTCTATGAAAGAGATTGGTCTATTAAGTATTTAGATTATAAGATTACTTACTTACTGCGTACATATACGTACCCTGTTATTTATCAACATAATATTGTAAAATTTTCTTCATGTTATTTTGTTCAACGGAACTCAACTCTAAAAATTGTATTAACACTAAAGATTAAACGGTCAAAGTCCAAATACATCTTTCGACTTCCTTTTTGGTATCTAAATAGTAATTTATCAATCTTCTTACGTCGATTTCGATTAAGTGAATTATTTCTTGGTATAAATACATGTTTAGGAAATGAAGACCGTAGATAGCCCACTGCAATCAAAATGAGAGCATCATTGGTGTTTCTACTTATCGCGACGGGTACGTAAAGAAATAGTGGTCCAATATCATCGACTTTTTTGTTTCTTTATCAGCGTGGTAGTTGTTTGACCTCTTGTGGGTTGATTTTTGACTTCAGAGTGCTCGATCTACGCCAGTCAAATACGCAAGCGAATTATTTTAGCCGGCATCTCGGATTGGCGCACTCGAACATCAAAAATCATTTCACTGCCTCTCAACTCAAGCAGGCATTAAATCGAAAATGTGTTCACAGCGTATGTCGCCGCGTCGCCAGTGCCTAAAGAAGCACCGGCTGACTTTCAATATCAGCGATATGTAAAGATGGCGGGCGGAGACGGGCAGATGTACGACGTAGACCTCGAGGCTGAACCTGACATGGAACTGCTTGATGAGATCACCAGGAACCCTGCCAATAACCAGTATTTCCTGTTCACCAGGTAAGTCTACTATCAAGAAATAAAATAATAATTGATAGCTCGGAGGTCCATATATGAAGTTGGAACAAATACAATGCTACTCTAAAAAACTGACGTGGGCTTAAACACTGCATAATTTCTTGCTTTTGTTTAAATAAACGTCCCCTGTAAAAGTGATATCATTTTAATTATCTGTATTTTCCATGCAAGGAGCTATAATTGTAAAAACAGAAAAGTAGCTATACTTGTCTTTTTTTCCACACTTAAGTAGATATTTTTTCACTCGTTCCTATCTATCTGTACTGACAGAACACGTGATCATTTTCTCAGTGCATCTCCCTCCTACTCGGCTAATTAGAAAGAGACGCACTGAGCGATAAAGCAAGTCGCGGTGTCGTGCTAGGTATCTTGATACAGGCTCAACTTGCTAAGTAATTTTATTGAAATTTCTAATAATATGTAGCTTCTCATACCGCCAGCTAATTATAATAATTGCGCAACTTTCCAGACGCAACTCTGTCCTGTCTCAGACCCTGACAATCAACAATGCCAACTCCATCACCAACTCTAACTTCAATGCCAATGTGCCCACAATCATCATCGCTCATGGCTGGCTCAGCACTCGGTATACCGAACCCAACCCTACTGTAAGAAGAGGTAAAGTAGTAGTTAGTAAAAAATCCAATAAATATACCAATGTACTTGCGCTTGCAAGAAAGAACCCGCGCCTAATTACTAAATAGTAGCTTCTACATGAATAACTGAAACCTAAAACATCAGTAATTTATCATCAATCATTGACTACGTCATTTTCAGCGAACGGTCGAAGTCAAATCAAAGTCAAAGTATTTGATATCTGACATGCGATGTACCTACAATCTCAACTATCAATAACTTTTAATATCGACAATTGCCTTAAGCTTAGTTCGTATGCAAATCTAACTCATACTTAAATTACATGTTCTTTACAGCATATCTTAACAAAATGGACTGCAATGTCATTACGGTTGACTGGAGCAGGCTTGCTCAATCTGACTACGCTACAGCCGCTCTCGGCGTCCCCGCTGTGGGCCGCGGTGTGGGCCAGTTCCTCCGCTTCCTCAACCAAGTCACCGGCGCACGTTTCGACAACATGCACTTAGTCGGCTTCAGCTTGGGCGCTCATCTCGTAGGCAATGCTGGCAGGGAACTCGGTGGCCAGGTCATTCGTGTCACCGGTAAGCCGAATATTTTGTATTCATCCCATTTGTGACGACAATTGAATAAACGCAAATCTCGCTTTAACTTACTTTTAAAAATGAAACGCATTAGAAACAGATAGCATGACAGAAGGTTAAAATCATAAACGTTTCTTCCTGATTTTTAACTGATTTTAAACTCAGAACTTCTAAACTGCTCTAGCAAAGTATTTATAAGAATACTAAAACTAAAAAAATTATTCGTGTCAGGTTTGGACCCCGCGGGCCCTCTATGGAACTACAGCAGAGACCGTATTGCACCTTCTGACGGTGGCTATGTGGAGTGCATCCACACTGACGGAGGCACAGTGGGAGGTCTCGGCATCGGCACTGCTATCTGTGATGCCGACTTCTTCCCCAACGGCGGTAACTCCCAGCCCGGCTGTCTGACCAACCTGTGCAACCACAACCGTGCCTGGGAACTCTTCGCTGCCACAGTGACCTACAACCATCTGGTTGGTCGCCGGTGCACGACGGCGTTGCAAATTACTTGGAACACGTGCACTGGTGCTAGCCTTAACATGGGAAATGATGATCTTAGAAAGACTGGGTAAGCTATTTGTGTAAGGTTATTTATACAATTAATTGTACTTTACTCACGTTTCAAAATTATGATTTAGCCACGAATATTTCCTTCTTATTTATCTCACTGGAATGTCTTTTGCTTTCAGAACTGGAATGTACCGCCTGAATACCAACAGAAGCTATCCATACTAGACATGTACTGATAATGTATAGAAATATTAATTTATAAAAAATATAAGATAAGTCTTCATTTTATTGATGAAATAAAATCTCTTCTGAAATTACATGGTTTTATATTACTTTATCAAAAAATTGGAACTTACTTTGCTGGCTTGAGAGCTTTGGACATTACACTGTTTTCGCAGAGAAGTAAGGTAAATTGGTCTAAATTATTGTTATGAACAGGTCTTGCGCACTTCGCACTTTAGGCACGAGGCTTAGAGTACCTTGGCGTGCCCCTGATTAGGGACATATTCAGTGGGTCACTACGATCTGCCTGAAATACATATACAATGAAATACGAATGGTGGTCATATGTCCATTCATTCAAATAGAAAAATAAATAACATGTACAAGGGCGAACTTGTCCCTTTAGGATCTATTCCAATTAACCTTTGAGCAATAAACAGAATATGCCCGTTACCTAATCGTTTTTTTTTCGGGTTGGTTTACTAATAAACAAACAAACAAACTCCATTTAAACACGACACAAAATAATACAGCAAAGTTACGAATACAGGAAAAATAATTAGAGAATAGTTTAAGTCTGTGAAATGGCTGGCTTTTACTAAATGAAAAATATACTTCATAATATTCAATAGCATTTTACTTTTTTATTGGCAACCAGTGGCCCGTTTCACTAAGTTACAAGTTACAATTTTACAAGTCTAAACCGGCAACATTGATCATTAATGACCAATGGCAATGGGCAATTCGGCATAATGACCAATGTTGCCGGTTTAGACTTGTAAAATTGTAACTTGTACTGCACGGCACGTGGTCAGATGATTAATAATAATTATGTACGGTCAGCCTCACAAGTAACTGAAGTCTTTGGTATGTACCTTGTCGCTGTCAGTGATGTGACAAATTCGAGCAATCCTCATTCTATTCGTTACTACGACAATGGTCTTAAATGTGAAGCTACTTCAGAGGTTTACTGTACGAATATAAGAAGGCGGCTTTTGGCAAGATCAAAGGAGTTAATGTTTCTGTGATATGGATCTCCGCAAAGTAACAACTGAATCAATCTAGGGGCACGCCATTATCCCCGCTAAGACTAGCTACCACGGGTGTTCTTTTCTCCAAGGTATTCAAGGCAGCTTGATTCCCCTCTGTGTTTTTTACTAGGCTTCTTATACATGGGCGGCACGTTGCCAATAGTAGCCGTCACCAAGGAGGCAGCTGCCCTCCTCCCCAGACTTTCAAATAAGTGTGCAGTCTACCCAATCCGTTTACATGAATTGTAACTTGCACCCCCTCCCCCCTCGCATGCGCCAGGAGAGTGGCTGCTGGCACCATTTTGTTTCTAGATTGCAATTGGCAACTACAGCAGTGAAGTATACTATAGTTATCTTACTAATAATGAGGCAACAAGTGATTAAATAGTTAATTATTTCAGGCGTTAATTTTAACTGGCTATGTCATTTTGCTAAAATAATCGATGAAAGTCTGAATAAAGCATATGCATCGTGCAATTTTAAAAGGAGTAAAGATATTGACAGGCTAATAAGAAAGCAACAAAGCGTCGCTATTGTGATGAATTACCATTGACCTGAACTTTGTTGCATTTGGGTGCCTTGTGGAGTATAAAAGAAAAAAGGAATTCACGACAAGTGTACGAGTATATTGACACCCAATCAACGAGCATGAGAATTTGTAGTCTTAGATATAATGGTTGACGTTGGTTCTGGTACGAAGGCCGGAACTTCCCTCGAACAGTAGGTCTCACAGTACGGCGTAGGACACGCAGGGGACTGCAGGTGGTGCGAGCTGGAAGGAACGTAGAGGGGCCGCTCTCTTCACATAGAAGAAGCCGAGCAGGGAAATAAAGGCAGAAGGGGTGCGAAGTTGAAGGTGCGTATTGAAGCGTGCGGGCAGTGCAGTGCAGTAGGTGACCCGTAAGCAGACGCCCAAGTCTCCGTCGACGATAAATTAACAACTACATTATAATTTAACCACAAGAAATACACGGCTGATACTTAAGTTAAATTGTATCGTAAAAAAAGCCGAAATGCTTGCGCATCCAAATATTATAGGTTCATGAACCAAAATTTTACAAATGGCTGACAGGAGTTGTAGATGAATTGTCTATGGAAGGTAAAATTAACTATAGACGTTGAACTAATTAATAAATGGAAATTAATTTATAAAAGAGGTTCAATTATTACATTGCTTTCCTCTAATTTATGTGTAAATATTAATTTTACAAAAAATATTTATGTTGTTACGTAAAACAGGAAAGTCACCAGAACTCGCGAATAGCGCTATCTAGCGGCCTTCCCACGAACTATTGAGTAAACTATCGAACGATAAACCATATTGCCGCATTTATACATTCACGTATTCATGCAAACATTCGCGCGAGCAAAAGAGACGCAAACCAGCAAACGATACAGTGCATCCGTTTCGCTCGCGCGACAACTTGCACGAATACGCGATTGTGTAAATGCGGCATAACAAGCACACCTTTACAACATATTATTGTAATTCGACTCCATTCTCATAAATTAATTATTATATGACGTTATTAAATAGTATTTTAGGTATAATTATTCTTTTTTTTAATGATATTTCTATTATTGTTTGTACCTATACTTTAAGTTTCCAAACATGATTTATAATTATTAATGGAATAAAAATGAACTAAACTAAGAGTATTGGTTGACGGCTGCCGTCGACAGGTGGCCGCAGTTGCCTCTGCCGTAAGCAACGTGAAGCCCCTGTGTATATGAAGCTTTAGGAAGAGATGATAGCCAAAAATTATGTTACAAAGAACCCATTTTCTACTGATCTACCTATGTTCCAAGATTAGACCTGTTATGATTTGCCTAAATATACCTGCTATGCAAATAATACGACTAAGAAAGGGTTATCCTTTTTTTAATGTAATTGCGCTGTTAACCTCACATAATAAATAATATCGTGTTGTACTGGGTAAGGACCTAAATATAGGAAGGAAATAGCCTAAATGGCGTAAATATTAGTATGTTTGAAGAACATTGTAATTTTATTGCAGTTGAAGTTATTAATTTGTTGTTAAATTATGTGTACAGTTTGATTAACTGTTAGGTACTTGTTTTATTTTACGCTGCTTGTTTCAAATTTTTTACTTTTATCTACCTCTATAATAATGTTTGGGCAGGCGAAATGCATGTAAATTAATATACTTACCAAAAAAAAAAGATCCCCACAAAACATGTCCCTTAAAGGGATAAGTTCGCCATTGTACATCTCTGTATCTCTTTTTGTAATTTATGTTTTTTGTACAATAAAGAATTTACATACATACATACATGTATGTTCAAAATATGCCAAATTCTTTATTGTGAATAATATTGTTGGCTTATTTTTAGGAATAATTTGTTAGGATTAATTATTTGTATACCATATCAATACTTGATATTCCATATAATTATAGTAGAACGGTCGGTCCACAGTATGGCTGCCATTAGAAGTTTGGGTGGTGCATGTCCGGACTTAGGTTTAACATGGTATTTTGTACAGCCAGACTCCTTTTTAATAAATGATACAGGTTCTGTAAATTTACAAAAATGTATGCTTTCGAAATGTAATAAAATGTTATAGTTATGTCGGTTGGTAGCACTTCTAACGTTTATTAAATAGGGACCAGTCGGTGGCCTATACGACAACATGTGCTTCAATTTAAAATACTTGTCGCATTTTTGTATGTTTTTTTTACAATTACGTGAAACTATAGCAATTGTAAGTTAATTGGTTTTTGAGCCAGGTTAGTCTGGATTGCGACACGTAAAATAAAGAAATTGATATAAATAATTTCTTATTAATATAAATAGAGCATTAAGTTACAGTTAATATGTGTAACTTACTGACTAATAAAAAAACCTCTTTCTAACAAAAGAAGGAAGAAGTTTTATTGATCAAAGACACTTTATAACATCTGTATTCTCTGCATATAACCGACTATAAAGATTTTGAGTTTGAGTTTAACCATTTTTCTAACGGTCTGGAAGAGATCGCTTTTAGCGATAAGACCGCCTATTGTGTCTTATGTTATGTCTCCATATTGTAATTTTTGTGTTTTGTAATGTTCAATAAAGAATTATTGTATTGTATCAAGTATATTTTAAGTATATTTTTTTCATTTCATGTTGAGATTTATTAACACATTAATTTAAAACCAATTACTGACGGCATCAAACATTAAAAAAACCGGACAAGGGCGAGTCTCACTCGCGCACTGAAAGTTTTGGTGCTACTAATTTACATAATTATATATTTTTGTTATATTTACCAACACGTCCAGATAAAGAATATAATACAGAATCGAAAACAAATTTCCATCTTGGTTTCCCTTTCCTTGGTTTATTCAGTCAATATTAAGTTACACTGTAAAGTGCATAACATCTTAAATTACATGAATTCATACTTGTGGGGGATTTGAGAAAAAAAAATGGCAGTTAGAAAAATGTTAAACTCATATGTAAGAGAATACAGATGTTATAAAATGTCTTCGATCAATATAACTTCTTCTTTTGTAACAAATATATTTTTCATCGAAGATTCCGTATAAGGTTGTTACCTTAGTTAGACTGCTGTCTCAGTCATTGACAGTGACCCACTCATTGACAAGAAGATACCGAAAAATACGAATAAAAACGAGAGACAACAATGTCAACCACTGGTACATTAACATAATGTATTTGTGCCTTGTGGTATTACTCAAAAAACCCATTAAAGAACAATCTGTAAAATGCAGAAGTAACTTGATTTGTGGAACATTAAAATAAAACTGCTAGTAAAAAATATCTCAAGTCAACTTACCATAATTTTAAATATTATGTAATTGATATAATTCTGTTTTTTATTACAAATACGAACTCTTTCGAGCATCAACAGGTTGTCTCCGTTCTTTTTTTAATTATTGGTTAAACCTACGTGAGAAATGGCTAGTAATACTTTTGTATTAACAATTCAGTAAAAGCGTGACTGTTTGGTTTATTACATTGAGAAAAAAAACTAATTGTAAGTTTTCTGCAACGTTGAGACCAGCATAGGTTTCAAAACGTCTGCACTCACTAGATAATTTATTTGCGCGTGTAAAATACTTTAATCTCACACATATATTATTATTAGTTGCTAATTTTAAAGATATGACAAACCATGTACGTTCTATCTTATCATACTTTGATTAATTATCCAATGGTCCCATGGGGGGATTATTAGTTTAGGGATCAATCTGTATTTACTAAAAATTAAAAATTTTAGTAGCCTGCAAATGATATGAAGATACGCCAAGTGGCAGACCATTTCAATCCTTCGCTAAAACAGCGCGATTCGAAATTTTGATTAGGTTCCAAACATTTCGAGCGGTCTATTTAGCAGCCTAATAATAGCTAATTAAACCTTGGTTAATACAAATCTCTTTTTATAACTGACCAACTCAATTTATGCGAAAAACCATTTATCATTTAATTATCTCCCGATTCGAGATCGCAAGTCACTTAGAATTCTGTGCTAGCTCAAACTATTCCGCTTTATTTAATCTAGCTGCACCAGATAATCTTAATATCAAATTCCGTTTTGGGGCGCTCATTCAGCTTGTGAACTCCGTACTCCCCGTAAGCTGATACTCGAAGTCCCCCTTCAAGTCAAATTCCTTCACCTGTCAGCCAATCCGCCTCTGGGATGTGCATCCCTGGGTGGTAGCGCTACCTCTCACTAATTTCACTGCCAGGCAAGCTCATAGGACGTTTCCTCGTTGCGCCTACTTTGGCTACCATTTTTAATAACTGTATAGACGTAGGCGTATTCCCGATCTAATAAAATGTAGAAAAGTGGTTCCTAATCGTAAGTCAGGCAATAAGGATAATCATTCTGATCATCGCCCAGTGTCCATTCTACCAGCGTTTAGCAAATTATTCGAAAAAATAATGCTAACGCACATAATTTCTCATTTCAATGCAAATAAAATCTTACATTCACAGCAATTTGGATTCACTAAGGGTAGATCTACCACAGATGCAGGTTACAGTTTAGTTAAATTTATTTTGCAAGCTTGGGAAGAGTCGCATGACGCCATAGGTGTCTTTTGCGACCTTTCTAAAGCATTTGATTGTGTAGACCATGACACTTTTATTTGTAAATTAAATTTCTATGGCATTCGTGGCATCTCTTCAGAGCTCGTCAAGTCTTACCTAGTGCAGAGAAATCAGAAGGTAGCGATTAATAAAGCAATATCATCGGGATCTGTGGCCGAGATGGGAGTGCCTCAAGGATCAATTCTTGCTCCATTCCTGTACCTTGTTTATGTAAATGACCTTACATTTATGGTGAGCCGAAGATCAGACGTCATCATGTTTGCTGACGACACTTCTTTACTCTTCAAGGTTAATAGGAAAGATACTGAATTCATTCAACCCAACGACACCCTGTCCAAGGTATCCGAATGGTTTGCTGCCAATAACTTATTAAATCCTAATAAAACTAAATGTATTAAATTTTCATTGCTAAATTCAACTAATATACTGTCAGTCTCAAATTTCAAATTAGATGGTCTAACGATTGAATTCATAAAATCCACTGTGTTTTTAGGAATAACACTCGATTCTAAACTGCAGTGGGGTTCCCACGTCACAGCGATAGCAAGTAGGTTGAGTTCTGCTGCTTTTGCTGTAAGAAAAATACGGCAGCTAACCAATGTAGCGACGGCACGGTTGATCTATTTCGCCTATTTTAATAGCATTATTTCGTACGGTCTTATTTTATGGGGATCTGCTGCAGATTTTAAGACAGTTTTCATTTTGCAAAAAAGGGCAGTTGAAGCAATTTATAATATGGATACTCGTGAGTCATAAAGGGAGTTTTTCAAGGAAATACGCGTCTTAACCTTACCGTCGCCATATATTTTTGAAATAATCATGTACGTTAGGAAAAATGTATGCAATTTCCCTACCAACGTCGATAAGCCAAAGGCTACTAGAAATAGGAGAAAGCTTAAAATTTACTGGTTAAGAATGTCTTTACAGTATTTAACATCAAGTCTGCCATGTGCATCGTCATTTTTTGTATTGTCAAATAAAGCAAAATAAAAGACATAAATCTCTTTTATTCACGCTCAGCTGAAAGAATAAGACCATGTGTCGACGATATATTTTAGTAGTAATCAAAAATTTCTGTTAACGGAACACCACAGGATTTATACAATTAACCAGTCAAAGTCCAAATAAAGGTGTCTACTTATTCTTGTTTTGGTACCAAAATAATAATTAATTAATCGTAATGCGTTGGTGTTGATTAAATTAATAATCTTTTAGTATAAATACATGTTTAGAACATAAACACTTTAGATCGCCCACGGCAGCCAAAATGAGAGCATCATTGGTGTTTTTACTAGTTGCAACAGGTACGTAAGGCAATAATAATTGTTGTACGATGTCACGAGATTTTTTGTGTTTCCGCTGTCGGATCTTGTGATTTTAATAAATCGTTTGCACGAGGATTGACTTATTAAAAGCTAGACTATTATGTGTGGCCAGTCTTTCTGACACAGCTCGCGTTGGTTAAATAATGAATGCACTTCTTTGGCTGTACATTATTTAAAAGATTGTTATTGGATATAAAAAAAAAGTTTTTCTAAACCTCGAATGTTGTTTTCATTTCAATAAACTCACAAACTTCAGTATTAAATTTGTGCATCAGATTCATCTTTTCTTACTGAAGATATAATTTCACGAAGATTCGCTTGCTTAGCTGAGTAATTTCAAACCAAATAGTTCTATTAACTAAATAAAACATGTTTGTGCAGCGTATGTCGCCGCGTCGCCAGTGCCTGAAGATGCACCAGCTGACTTCCAATATCAGCGATATGTGAAGATGGCGGGCGGAGACGGTCAGATGTATGACGTAGACCTCGAGGCTGAACCTGACATGGAACTGCTCAATGAGATCACCAGGAATCCTGCCAATAACCAGTATCTACTGTTCACAAGGTCAGCTAATTATTAAGGCAAAAGAAATATCTCTTTTACCTTATTCAGATTTATGATTAACTGCAACTGTGCAAAACTTTTACAGACGCAATACGATCCTGGCTCAGACACTGACAATCAACAATGCAAACTCCATCAACAACTCTAACTTTAACGCCAATGTGCCCACCATTATCATCGCCCACGGCTGGCTTAGCAGCCGGAATACCGAACCCAACCCGACTGTTAGGAGAGGTGAGCTACAAGTATACTTAGTTGATGAAGATTGTGAATGCAAAAACTTTACTAATTTTAAAATTATAGTTTCATGTTGGCTAAACATTTTGTTCTCACCAAAAACGACAGAACAGGATTTTCCTTTGTTGAGAATAAACCGGACTTGTTTTTTCTTTTTCAGCATATCTTAACAAAATGGATTGCAATGTCATTACGGTCGACTGGAGCAGGCTCGCTATGTCAGACTACGCTACAGCCGCTCGTGGCGTCCCCGCTGTGGGCCGCGGCGTGGGCCAGTTCCTCCGCTTCCTCAACCAAGTCACCGGCGCTCGTTTCGACAACATGCACTTGGTTGGCTTCAGCTTGGGCGCTCATCTTGTAGGCAACGCTGGCAGGGAACTCGGTGGCCAGGTCATTCGTGTCACTGGTAAGCTACGACCTTGTCTGTTATTATTGGCTACTAAAACCAAATAAATGTACCGCAAACAAAAACGCACAATTAATGGAATGTAATGTAAAAATACCGTAGGAGAAAAACTTTAGAACACGTTTTTTACCGTTTCTTACCCTTACTTCTCTGATTAAGGCATAAGGATAAGAAGTTTATTAAATTCCAAATAAGAGACCTACTCCAAGATTTCAAACTTACTTGGAATTAAGCAAATTATTTTTGAATAAAGTAACTAAACATTTTTTTTGCTAGGTTTGGATCCCGCTGGCCCTCTATGGAACTACAGCAGAGACCGTATTGCACCTTCTGATGGCGGCTACGTGGAGTGCATCCACACTGACGGAGGCTCAATAGGAGGTCTCGGCATCGGCACTGCGATCTGTAATGCCGACTTCTTCCCCAACGGCGGTAACTCCCAGCCCGGCTGTCTAACCAACATGTGCAACCACAACCGTGCCTGGGAACTCTTCGCTGCCACAGTGACCTACAACCATCTGGTTGGTCGCCGCTGCACGACTGCGTTACAAATCACCTGGAACACATGCACTGGTGCCAGCTTCAACATGGGAAATGATGACCTGAGAAAGACTGGGTGAGCTCTTTGTATATCTTAGGCGACTAAGTAATTATAGCGACTTAATATTCCCAAGCAAAAATTGTGATGTGACGCGTCACTATATGGGTGGAAATCTAACATGTAAAATTTATCTCAGTGATACTTACTTATTGTTTTTCTGTTTTTCAGAACTGGAATGTACCGCCTGAACACCAACAGAAGCTATCCGTACTAGACTTTTCTTGATGATGAGTAGGAACATTTTTAATAAATGACTACGATTTTACTTTTTCGTTTAAATAAAACCTCCTTTATACCAGAGATCGTAAAATTTTAATCGAAATTATGGACCAATGACAATGGCATACGTCAGTTCCCGAGGATATAATAAGTTTTTGTTGCTTTGCTTTTTTGATGCTTAAAATAAAAAATTTCAAATGAATATCTCACTTTAGCAATATCGATTATAATTTTAGGACGTATGCTTACAATACAGTCAAAAACACACATTAAAGTGACCATTAAAGACGAAGCTGAAAGAAAGCGTAATTTTGCGAAAGCGAGGCAATATAATATTATGCATTATGAAGTTATACAAATCTATCCCTTTTGAGCACAGACAATATCTCTTAGTCCCCTCTTTAAAGGTCCATTTAGTTTGTTGCTGTTTGTACTATTAAAAAGCTAGATTTCATATCGCCAATTGCAATTGAATTTGCAAATTATAATTAATATAATCAAATCTAATGGTACTTTACCATTACCTAATAGAAACAGACGCCACTTGATCCAGCGAGGACTTTTTGTTTTAAAGGTAAATTACTTTAAATAAGTACTGAATGATTCCATGCAATTTCGAATTTTAATTCACTTAATACATCTTCGATACTCAGAATACAGAACAAACCAGAAGCCGCGCTCTACTAAAATGTCGTACCCTGCGCTGTATCCATAAACAATGCGTTATGTCCCGCGCCAGCCTCACTCCCCGCCCGCGTAATGTTGCTAGCTCGAAAGCGATTTCCTACTTTTTGGGGTAATCTCGTTTCACCAAAGACATTTATTTAAAATATTTAACAAATATATAATATAAAGCCAGACTAAGACCTGTGTTCGGTCTCATTTGTAAAGCGGAGCATACGTGCGGGAACGCTTGACGAGTGGATTTATTACTACACAACTGGCGAAACCGCGGCGGTCATAAATTTGTTTTTCCTGAATGCGGTGGCAGCGTACGAGATAGTGAGAAAGTACGAGGCACAAAGGTCAGGACGCAGATTATGACCGATCACGGTGGGATCTCAGAGTACTTGAATCCTTTCAAGTGCAAAGAGAGCCCATCGTGCGTCTGCGACCCGTCAGAGGGCGAGGCGGTCCTGCATGTGCTTCTTGACTGCCCGCTTCATAACGCTGATCACTTTGACTTCGAACAGAGACAGGACATAAAACTTACAGCCGATTGTATAGGACAGATAACGTCAAGTAAAGACAGGGACAAATTTATCAAATACTGCGGGATATTAGCCAAAATCGTAATTAAAAGAAATAAAACGAGATGAAAACTATGCTTTTAAAGTATTATAAAAATACTTCTGATTAGCAAAGAAATAAACGGTAAAAACGAAAATATAATATAGTAAGCACTAGAAAATAGTCCTAGAATAAATAAATATAATAAGCAATATAAGATAAAAAAGCACCTATTCACAAATAAAGTAAGGCTGGTTAAACCATTTACCCCAAACTGAAAAGCTGCTAAAGATTGTAGCAGTAGCTTGGTGGGAGTCCCACAGATCGTAAGGTATGATGAATGGCAGAAAGAAATAATGTGAAAAATTAAAGTGCGGGAGGTACGTAAGCGAGAATTGGTAAGAATGTTAATAAGCTAGAAAGACTCCAATCACGTTGGAGGTAGCAGTATAAAAAAAAACCAGTGCACCAAGGAGTTTCGCATGTTCTATAGGGGAAGTCAGTGGTGATGATCTAGATGCATTTGAATGTTGTTTTGTTCTTTCCTTGCCAAGTCATAACCAGCCAGCCCAGGGAGCCAGGAAATTTTATGTAAGTCAGCGAAAGAAGAAAGCAACCCCTGTCGTAATTCGTTATCTGCTCCAATCTCAGCTGAAAGAACAAAACCATATTATTATATGTCCACGAGATATTTTAATAGTTTTTACGGAACACCAAAGCATTAACACAATCAAACAATCAAAGTCCAAACAAAGGTTTCTACTTATTCTTATTTCGGTACCAAAATAATAATTAATTAATCTTATTGCGTTGGCTTTGATTAAGTTAATTATCTTTCAGTATAAATACATGTTTAGAACATAAAGACTTTAGATCGCCCACGGCAGCCAAAATGAGAGCATCATTGGTGTTTTTACTTATCGCGACAGGTACGTAAGAATAATTGTTGATGTTTTTTTTATACAACATAGGAAGGAAAACGAGCAAGTGGGTCACCTGATGGTAGGTGATCAGCACCGCCCATTGAAACCCGCAACACCAAAGGGATTGTAGATGCGTTGCCAACCCAGAGGGCTAAGATGGAATACATGTTCGATGTCATCTGATTTAATTTGCGTTCCCGCTGTCGGATATTGTGTTTTTAACAAAAAGTTTGCACGAGGGATAAAGATGGGGACTTCGGCACGTGACGTCGAGAAAAAAGTATCCACGTAATACCGTAGAAGTCCATCGCAATGTGGTGACTTATTAAAGGCTACATCAACTACATCATTAAGTTATCCAAATGATTATTATTGAAAAAAAAAAAAACATTTTCTAGACTTCCATTTTTGTTTTCACTTCGCTTTCTTAGCCGAGTAATTTAAAACCAAGTAGTCCTATTAAGTTAATAAAACATGTTTGTGCAGCGTATGTCGCCGCGTCGCCAGTGCCTGAAGATGCACCGGCTGACTTCCAATATCAGCGATATGTGAAAATGGCGGGTGGAGACGGTCAGATGTATGACGTAGACCTCGAGGCTGAACCTGACATGGAACTGCTTGATGAGATCACCAGGAACCCTGCCAATAACCAGTATCTACTGTTCACCAGGTAAGCTTATTATTAAGGCAAAAATAATACCTCTTTTAGCTTATTCAAATTAATGATTAATTGCAACTGTGTAAAACTTTTACAGACGCAATACGGTCCTGGCTCAGACACTGACAATCAACAATGCGAACTCCATCAACAACTCTAACTTCAACGCCAATGTGCCCACCATTATTATCGCCCACGGCTGGCTCAGCAGCCGGTATACCGAACCCAACCCGACTGTCAGAAGAGGTGAGCTACAAGTACTTAGCTAACGAAGATTGGAAAAGCAAAAGTTTTACTAATTTTAAAATTATAGTTTCATGTTGGCTAACCATTTTGTTCCCACCAAAAGCGATAGAACAGGATTTTTCTTTGTTGAAACTAAACCGAACTTGTTTTCTTTTTCAGCATATCTTAACAAAATGGATTGCAATGTCATTACGGTCGACTGGAGCAGGCTCGCTATGTCAGACTACGCTACAGCCGCTCGTGGCGTTCCCGCCGTGGGCCGCGGTGTGGGCCAGTTCCTCCGCTTCCTCAACCAAGTCACCGGCGCTCGTTTCGACAACATGCACTTGGTTGGCTTCAGCTTGGGCGCTCATCTTGTAGGCAACGCTGGCAGGGAACTCGGTGGCCAGGTCATTCGTGTCACCGGTAAGCTACGACTTCTGTCTGTTGTTTTTGTATGCCATAACCGAATAAATGTACCTCAAATAGACACGCACATGTAATGGAATGTAACGCAAAAATCCCGTTGAAGAAAAACTTTGGAACACGTTTTTTTACAACCACATTTGATTAAAACTATCTGTTTAAGGAATTGAGTATTACTCTCAGAAACAGATAGTAGTATAACGCAGTTACCCTAAAAAGCTTATTACATTCCAAAAAGTGGCCTACTCTATACTGGCTTGCTTTTTAAATTAACTAACTAAAAAATGTTTTCTCTAGGTTTGGATCCCGCTGGCCCTCTATGGAACTACAGCAGAGACCGTATTGCACCTTCTGATGGCGGATACGTTGAATGTATCCACACTGACGGAGGCTCAATAGGAGGTCTCGGCATCGGCACTGCGATCTGTAATGCCGACTTCTTCCCCAACGGCGGTAACTCCCAGCCCGGCTGTCTGACCAATCTGTGCAATCACAACCGTGCCTGGGAACTCTTCGCTGCCACAGTGACCTACAACCATCTAGTTGGTCGCCGCTGCACGACTGCGTTGCAAATTACCTGGAACACATGCACTGGTGCCAGCTTCAACATGGGAAATGATGACCTAAGAAAGACTGGGTAAGCTATTTGTATATCTTAGGCTACTAAATAATTGGGATTTTCGCGCTATTAACTTTTATCTTTTTCAGTAATACCACAAAAAAATCTTACCTAAATGGTTGGAAATCTGATATGATAATGATGATGATATGATGTGAAATTTATCTTACTAATACTTATCTATTGTTTTTTTGTTTTTCAGAACTGGAATGTACCGCCTGAATACCAACAGAAGCTATCCATATTAGACTTTTCTTGATGATTTCTAGGAACATTATTCAATAAATAACTAAGATTTTATTTTGACGTTTAAATGAAACCTCCTTTTTATCAGAGATCGTAAAATTTTAATTGAAATTATTAACATTGACGGTAGTTCCTGAGGGTATAATAAGTTTTTGTTTAATTTGATGCTTATAATGGTTTAAATAAATATCTCACTTTAGCAAAATCGGTTATAAGTTCTTAAATTACTTACTGTATTATTCTACTACTAATACTGTACCACTGTATTATAAGCATACGACGCCGTATGCTTATAATACAGTCAAAGACACACACAAGTGACCATTAAATACGAAGCTGAAAGAAAGTGTCATTTTTCGAAAGGGAGGCATATAATTTTGCACTATGAAGTTCATAAATCAATCCCTTTACAGCACAAACAATACCTCTCAGTCCCCTCTTTAATCGTCAATTAAGTTTGTTACATTGAAAATAAAATACAATAATATAATAAAATAATTAATAATATATAAAATATAATAAAATAATTTATACGGTTTATATCGCGTGTATTAACCGTATAAATTGTTTTATTTCAATGTCTACAAGTCGCGAAAACAGAAGAAAATACTAAGTTTGTTACAGTTTGTAGTATTGAAATATTAGTTTCATATCGCCAAATGCAATTGAATATACAAATTCGAATTAATATAATCAAATTCAATGGTACATTACCATTAGAAACAGGCTCCAATCGAACGATCGATTTTTTATTTTAAGGATTAATGACATAAAAAAGTAACTAATAATTGATTCCATGCATTTTCGAATTTAATCTACTTGATACATCTTCGATATTACTTGACAAAATCCTAAAAATCAATCTCTATGCAGCGCTCTATTCGTTCTTAATTGATATATTTAAAGTATTATTTATCTCCAGAAGAATTTATAGCGTTGTCTAGTACCAATATTACATACTTTGCTTAGTTTGAGACTAGGTCAATTGTGTAAATTGACCCAAGATATTTATCTTTATTTATTTAATGAAACATTCAATCACTATTGACCTTTAGCATTAAAATTTATTGCATACTAGCTGACCCGGCGAACTTCGTACCGCCTAATTATTGGAGGCATATTTGCTCACCGTTTAGACCTACCCTGGACTACGGCAAACATTTTAAAACCAAAATCAGCTCAATCGGCCCAGCCGTTCTCGAGTTTTAATCAGACTAACGAACAACAATTCATTTTTATTTATATAGATAATATATATATATATATATAGATATAGATATAGATAATTTAAGCAGCATAAGTGCTAGTCAAACACTTTATGGTATTAAAGCAATACCAGTGCATCAAGGTTTTTCGCATGCTCTACAGTGGAACTGAGTGATGGTGATCTAGTAGAAACATTTGAATGTCGTTTTGCTCTTTCCTTGCCAAGTCATAACCAGCCAGACTAGTGAACCAGGCATTTTTATGTAAGTCAGCGGAAGAAAAGTAACACCCGTCGTATGAATGTATAAATGCAACGAGAGTCACTTTTCCCTACAGTTGATCTCTAAAAAATAAAACTAAAATCTTGCATTTCTAAAATTTTTACAAAAATGCACTGACTTTGTAACATGAAAATCGCTGAAGCTCCATAGGGGATCATTTTGATAGGTATTAAGGTCTCCTACCTTCGTTTAATCCACCCCTCTCACATCTCGCATTCTATATATTCATGACCTGTAACAGTGATGACTGTATTCTACAAAAAGCCCGAATAGGGTTATTCGTTACGAGTAGTAGGATTTTACCTTAGTAGCCCTCAATGTCATGAATGATACTCGTTTGCTCCTTCTCGCACCTTGTTACTACGACTTTGCTGTAGGTAAGGTTTTTTTAGTGTCATATGGAGTCAAGAGCTTTTTAAACCAAAAATTTATTTTTCTCAGTATATCGAACTGTCGTATGCGCCAACTAAGCTGATAAGGCTAAGATGAAAGGTGCAGTGTAAAGTCCAGGTCTTGCGTATCCCCATTTCCCCCACAGCAACAAAACATGTCAATTTACCATAATTTTAAACGTTCATATTTTCGAATTATTAGTGGTACAATTTGTTGCAATTTAGCAAGTCTTTTCTAGTTTTTTTATTTCCTCGGATTTTCTGTATTTCGTATAATGCGTAAAACATGTCAAGTTTAGAATAGTAAAAAAATGTAACGAATAAAAAAGGTTACGTGAAATCAGCACACTCACCAAAATAATCGTAATAGTAAAATACGATGATAAGTGGAAAAAAATACTAATTACGATGACCAGACTAGCGTCGGACTTTTTTTACCATTCTCTGATAAGTTCCCGATATCATATCTAACATATCTGTGATGCTGTCTTTGTTTATGTCCGTAGAATAAACAGATCAAATTTAATTTAAAAAAATACAAGATATAACGCGACACTTTGGAAGGAAGGTGGAAGGAGGAAGGTAGGAAGTTGAAATTCGTATTCAGAAAACTTATGATTAAACGTTTGGTAATCACCTAACTATTAAACGAAATATCAACTTTAAGGTAACGGAGTTCAAAACAATGACATGCAATTAAGTATACACTAATAGTATTTAAGTATGATTTTTCTCAAATAATAATTTAAACGGAGATTTTGTTTGTAATAATGCTTTCGATCTTTGCGATTTCAAGACCTGAGTCCTAATATAATGTATTCAAATTCAAAATTTATAATATGGACACTCGTGAGTCATTAAGAGAATTTTTCAAGGAAATAGACATCTTAACCCTACTGTCGCTATATGTTTTTGAAATAATCATGTACGTTGGGAAAAATGCAATTTCTCTACCAACGTCGATAAGCCAAAGGCTACTAAAAATACAGAAAAGCTTAAAGTTCCAACTTACAGACTGGCTAAAACCAATAAGTCGTTCATGGGAAATTGCGTAAGATTTTACAACAAAATTCCAAAAAACATAACTGAACTAAATGATACAAAGTTTAAATCTATTGTCAAGAAGACATGAATTTCTCGGGAGTATTATAAAATCAACGACAATATCTTGGACAAGGATGTTTGAAAATGATCCCGATTTGTATTGGCGATCCCTGGCTCCAAAGATTGTACACCTGCTGTGTTAAATTGTATTTTTTTTTAATATTTGAGATGTAAAATAACATTGTAATTTTGATTTATTAAAAAAATTACACCTCGTTGAGTTTCTTGCCGGTATCATCTCATCAGAGGTTTTTCCGAACCGGTGGTAAATTTTTTGACATTCATAAGTGCTACCTGTAAGCCTAATCTCAATAAAACATTTTGACTTAGACTTTGACAAATATCAAATATTAAATAGAAGTAGTTGCTGGAACTCTAATTACCAAAACCATTACAAGAGGTAAAAGAAAGATAGGTAATTTTATCTAAGACATCTAATATAACAATTTCACGCAAATCAAGTGGAGGGGATCACCATGTTACTTTTGAGTCTATCATTCGAGTAACTTTTAATCATATCTACTAAATAACGCAGGTAAACTATCTTATCGTACTTTGATTAAATTCAAATATTCCACAAGGGATTATTTTGTAACTTTTAGAGATCATTAATAATATGAACTCTATGTATCAAATATCCATGGTTTTCGCGTTTATAATATTAACATTAAAATTTTTCTTTAAACTTATATTTTGCTGAGCCAAGCAATCCCGTGAATGAAACTGCAGCTGGAATTAGTTCCATCTACTTGGTGGAGCTGACAGAGCTTTAGTAGATGAAAATATTGCCGTTAAAGAACTGTGGTTCAGGGAGGATGACGTTTATGTCTGAGTTCAAATTTGTATGGGCCGTGCCAGCGATAGCAAAGAATGTGCAGAGAAACTCGCTAAACATGCATTAAGTTGAAGAGAAGCTTCTTCAACTTAAAACAGGTTCCGCTGTTCTTCTATACAAATGTTCCAATTAACGTACTCTCAATTCCTGGCAGATGAAATTAACAAATACTTACATTGCGTCCTGGCAAGGACGACTCTCAATATTAAAATGTACCTTTACAACACACAGGGGTGGACCAGTGATGGGAAGCATCGTATCTATATTATTTTAAGTAGACGTTCCCTTTTACGAGCTCTCCTTTGATGCTGAGCAGACAATTAAATACATTCTGAATGAGTTTTGATCTTTACTTTAGATGCAGCTTGACTTCGAGTTAGAAGAATTGATTTTTATCTCAACTTGGAGCAGTATTTTGTCTGTAATACCCCGGCTCTACGAATTGACCAAGTGTTGACCAACGCACAGGACGCAGTTATATGCCAGAATTAGACAGTAATCTATTTGCCATACATGTTGGCCAACATTTGATCAACATGTAGAGATGGCTCAAAAACTTTGCGACGCAAGCTTACCAGCCTTCATCCGGCGTCACAAGGAGCGATGGAGAGGTGAATAAGTATAAAAGGTTAGATACATGAAATTATGTGCCTTAAGTCTGTCACTTTCACCATTATTTTGTTCTTTGTCTTTTCTTAAATCTCTAACGAGTGACGACGCTTGTATTATTCTATTAAGTACATGACATTTTGACAAACGGAACTCTCAATTTTAAACGAAAGTATTAAATGAGCAAAGTCCAACTTCAACATGTTTTGGTCTAAAAAATGTTGGTTTTTATTGATTCGCATCTGTTTGTTTTGATTAAAATACAAATTAATTATCTTTAGGAATAAGTAGGTACGTGCTAAACTATTAAGAAGTGTCGATCGTCCATGGCAGCCAGGATGAGAGTGTCATTAATTGTGTTTTAAATCATTTAGATGGGTATGTTACTTTTTACAATACTATTTTTTTATATGAAATAGGAAGGTAAACAAGCAAGTGGGTCACCTGATGGTAAGTGTACACCACCGCCTGTAGACACCCGCAACATCGAAGAGATTGCAGATGCGTTGCCAATGCAAAGGGCTAAGATGGAATACCTCTTGTTCCAGTAATTACACCGGCTGTCTTGCTCTCCACGCCGGATTACAACAGTGCAAGCACTATTGTTTAGCGGCAGCATCAGCAAGCAAGATGGTGGTAGGGATCCGGACGGACCTACTTTTACTTACTAAAATTACTTTTACTTTTACAACTACTACAATTACTTTTTTCTGTAAAAACCAGCTCTCAATTAAACAGTTATTAATTTCTAATGGAATCAGTCTTAAAATCTGAGCACATTTTCTATAGGGCCTTAGTTTTAGTTTACTTTATAATAAAACAAGAAGTTGAAGAAGTGTTGAATTATTATTATATTATTATTTTCTTAGCCTACTCCTAGCAAAACCCCGTTAAAATACACACATCGATTCCTATGTCTGTAGGAGCCGATTTTCAGCTCACAGTGCGTCCCTGCTTTGGGCCGCGGCCTGGGTCAGTTCCTCCACTTCCTAAACCAAGTCACCGGCGCACGCTTCATCTGAGGAACTCATCTCGTGGGTAATGCTGCCAGAGAACTAGATGGTCGAGCCATTCGTGTTACCGGTAAGTTTATTTTTCCGTGTCTTACTTTGACAACGAACTGGTTTTTTGACAGCATTATCGCAATTTCAATGTATACTTTCTCGCTTTATCTATATCATGTTATCGCAATTTACTATAGATCGAATAAATATAATAGCTTTATCACCGTTATGATATCATGGAACATGTTTTCTACGTGATTTATGAAACAAGGAAATATCGATGTACGGCCTTTATTTTGGAATCGTTAATGATAATACTTTTAAATTATTATTTTATGTATTTACGATAGACGTTTTTTGCCTTTTACCTACTTAAAAGAAAAACACGCAAGTGAGTTGCAATTTAGACATGTAATTCCGACATTATTCCATAATTATAGTCATGATTAAATTACATAACTTTTTTTTACTTTTTAAGTACACTTTTGGATGGACCCTGCTAGTACTCCATGGAACTACAGCAGAGACCATTATTGCACCTTCACGCGGCGGATATGTGGAGTATATTCACACTGACCGAGGATACACAGTGGGAGGTTTCGGCATCGATACGGCGAACTGTAATTCCGACTTCTTCCCCAACGGCGGTATCACCCAGCCCGGTTGTCTGATCAACCTTTGCAACCACAACCCTGCCTGGGAACTCTTCGCTGCTACAATAACCTACAACCACTCATTGGCCAGCATTGCACAAACACATTGCAAACTACTTGAAATACTTGTCGTGGCGTTAGGCTGAACATAGGAAATTATGACTTGAGGAAGACTGGATAAGATTATTGGTATGCTTTCTTAATAATATTAAGTTTGAAATCTTGATTCATATTTAATTAACAATTTTTCTTAGACGTTGCAATATTATGGTCATGGACGATCAGTTGAGTTTCTCGTATTTTTGGTTACCAGCTCTAAATTACTGTTCTTTATATGTTTCAGCTCTGGAATGTACCGCCTCGTAGCTACATACTCATACGCTACCAGTATTAGATTCAGACTAATAATGTATGGAATAAAATTTAATAAATAACTGAAATTGCATTTTCTATTTTTACCCGACTGCAGCCAGGAGTTGTACATAAATGTTTTAGAAATTAAATATTTCTTACATATAACTATTTCTCATAAATTCTTTCATACAAACCAAGGCTTCCAAGACTATCCTCCTAGGTCCTAATTTATCCTGTAGAGTTGAAATTTCGAAAATACGTGGGGGCGTAAAGGTGCAAGCAACGATCTTTGGAAATTCCATCATACAGCTAGTTTAAAGTGGGGTGAAGTATGTAATCGGACTGTGAACTATGAGTCGTATGTCGTCGGACAAAATATTCAAAGGTTAATAACCCAACCTTCATTAACGATAACAATGTCGTTCTGTTTTAAGCTCAAATTTAGTAGTTGTTTTCTTTTCGGCTAACACCAAGGATCATATTTTGTAGTCTAACATTTTATTTCTTGTTCTAGTTATTGCAGCATTGTTTTTTACTAAATAACATCAAAATGAGAGTCAAGAGTTTTGAGCATGGATGACACAATTTATTTTCATGTACAAAGTACTTAATAGAGAGAAATTGTAAAGTTTCTAAATATTATTAGAAGCACTTACAATATCTGCAACAGCTTAACTTAACATGAGTCATGTTAACATCGAAGTTGTCTTCAGCTGATGCTCATTTCTTGGTGAAAGTTAAGAGTTCTACAATTTTAGAGAGATTTGTTAACTCTCTTCATTCTTCAAGTCTACTGACGCAACCGAGTCGCGGTTTAAACTTACGGGTACAATATTTCATAAGTATAAGGAACTACTCACTCATGGGATATTTTCAGATTTTTCAATGTGATTAATCCGTAGAATCTTTAAGTTCAAAGCATGATTAGATGCTTTATACTTACCGTACCAGAACTCTGCATGACATCGATTCTGTATTTATACCAAATCCTCATTAAGTATACTAAGAATAACAGTCGGTTACTGTGGAATATTAATAAAATATGCAGGCAAATTATGACGCAGTAGACCCACTTGACCACGACCGTTCTTATAATACTTACTTAGGCTTTATAAAAAAACAATAATAATCATTATAATCCCTTTTGAAGATACTGTTGAACGTTTAATTGTTATCTTATCATACTATGACAAATGGTCCAAAATTTCCTGGGGGTGATTATAATTTTAGGGTACATCATTTTACACAAAGGATACTTGGGTTAATTTAAATCGAGAAGTTTATGACTGAAAACATGTAACGGCAAGAAAGTGGACGCATTTTGAGATACATCACACGATACGCCATAACGTATTTTTGATGTCTTAAAGGCCTTGACGCTACTGAATAATGTAAAAGAGATAAACAAAATGTTACAACTTACCTGAGTTAGCCATATTGGATTCCGTTATGTGCCAAGCGTCAAACCTTTAATCTCTTAGTTAAAGATCAGTCAAATTGTCCCTAGAGCCTAGTAAATAAATGAAGAGCTGTTTGCTTTTTATTTTTTAACAGATGCAGCGTGAAAAGAAATTACATAATAGTCATAATTTCACAATCTCCATTACACCACTGAACATTCAGCAGCTAAGAGTGTCTTCACCTTTGTGCTGTTTATATCCGGATCGTCGTCGGTGTGATGCGATCTCTTCATTTTTTCTAATGCGGGCTGTTATGAAATGAAATTCGCTCTTAGCTTCTGTTTTGACGGACAAATGTAAACAGGATATCTTTAAGGATAGAGTCAATAGCCTGTTATTTAGCTGGTATCAACCTGACTTATATTTAAAAAAAAACTGAAATAGTTTTTTCCTAAAGACGAATTCCATTACATACCCACAATGCATATACTTTTTAATATTTAACTCAAAACATTAAAATTAAAACTTACTTTGCACAAAACTTTCATGTACTCTGATTTTAAACGAAGATAAAGGAAGTGTTGGTTTTGGAATCTTTAATATTATTATTGTTTTTATTCAACGGAACACTCTAACCAAGAAGTATAAAATCGATCAAAGTCCAATCGCATATTTCAAGTTATTACTGGCTCAAAGTTTGATTACTTAATAATTTATCTTTCCTTATCCTTAAAAAGGAAAATCATCTTTTAGTATAAATACATGCTAGGGAAATGAAGACCGTAGATTGTCCACGGCAGCCAAAATGAGAGCGTCATTGTTGTTTTTACTCATCGCGACGGGTATGTACGACAATGTTTTACATTACTTGAATTCAATTTGTTTGTTACCTATTGCAATTGATAAGAAAATCTGAAATGTGCGTATCAAAATATTGTAATAATTTGTACTGTATTTTTACAAACAAAGAATTTAAACACAGAAGTGTTAGTAGCACACATGTGGAAGTTGTGGAGCGTCTAATGAGACGTAGACCTATGCGCTGAATAGTCACTGAGTTTCCAATTAGCGAGGGCTTACATTAAATAAGAATTTATCTAGTTTTTAGGGATACCCAAAATTTTGATTTGAATTGATCTTTTGGATGGCAATGGATCGTAACCCATTGAATCGATCTACGATATGGATCGCGTGGGTTTGAATCGATCTAGCAAAGATCGCATGAATCGAATCGTAATCCATACTTCCATAATTCCATAGTAATATAGTAAATCCGAAAAGAAGTTACTTACTAGAAGTTCCTCCAGTTTTGCTTAATCTTTTATTAACATCACTAATATCACTATAAGTTTACTTGTGATTTTGTTTTAGATGGTTTGTCAAGTTGGTGGTATTTTCTTTTGTTCTAACCAATAGTTACGAATTATTATAATTTACATTTTCTTCCAGTGTCAGTTTTAATAAAAAAGTTCCAAACACTGGACTTTACTGGCGGATCCATTTTAGAAACACGTCACGCTCTCAAGACTATTTTTCGTTATACAAGATCAAACTATGGAAGCGACGGGCAATAATTAATTAAATTATTATTGAGTAGCTGTAACTAACATTGATTTTTAAGTACGTTGTTCCTATTAACATATAGACCTTTATTGTCTTAAACAAAAGCTTTTGATTTAACTTGAATAATCTCTCATATTTCTTTTTTAACAGTGCCCATTGAACATAGCCGCAAAGATTCACATTAATGTATACTATTTAACTTCATGTAATAAGAAACAGATCTCAATGTTAACTTTGGTCAAGAAATATTGACGTTTTGCATATTGTACTAGGAGAATTTCATAATAACAATCATTTGATTTTTTTCATCCGATCTCTTAGGCATACGATTCGATCTTGTGAAAGATCGCATAGCAGTGAATCGATTCAAAAAATCGAAGATCGTATTGCAAAAGATCGATCTTCCAAAAGATCGATTAAGATTGGGCATCCCTACTAGTTTTGTAATCGAAATTTCTTACTGTTGTAAATTAGTTTTTAATGTAGATAGTGCATATTTTTAAATGGAAATGATTAGATCTAAAGACAACACAAAGATTTTTTTAAGTATTTGCATCCTTAGTTTTGAGGGTTTACTAACCTATATAGGTTCTATTTATGAGAAAATTTGTCAAGTTACATTATTCAACACTCTTTATGTTGTCATTACATCAGTATTTTTTTAAATATCACTTCTTTAACTTATAACAGTTATAACGGTGTTATATCCTATGAAAAGATCATGAAAAAATTATCCTTAGAGACTTTTTTATTATTTTTTGACATTTAAAGGTATATTTGATATAACTTAGCCTTAGTCAAATACTTTTTGCACTAAAACTCAACCAAACTGAAACGAGGGGCTCACTGTAAAACCATCAGCAATAAGGAATTACAATGTACATCCCACTTTAGCTACTCGAATTGGGACCTGGGCAATTGATGTTAATTGCCCCAAGATAGATAGGTAAAATTATAAGTATACCTACAGGTAGGCAATTTACTGTGTTCCTGTAGCCCAGAATTCAAAGGGGAAACATAGAATTGTCCAACACTTTCAAGGACTATTAGTACTCATGAATGTACAATTTATACTACTAATACATAAATTAAAATAAAAATAAAACCTACGTGTCAATAAAATAACCGTATTTACTTCAGGGTTACAAAGTTGATTGTTCTCAAAAAAATACTCTTTAATGGGAATTTTCATTAATATCAACTAAACTAAGTAATACATTTTTCCGACTTCTATTCCCAGCATACGTTGCCGCGTCGCCAGTGCCTGAAGACGCACCGGCTGACTTCCAATACCCGCGATACGTAAAGATGGCGGGCGGAGACGGGCAGATGCACGACGTAGATCTGGAGGCTGAACCTGACATGGAACTGCTCGAAGAGATCAACAGGAACCCTGCCAATAACCAGTATCTGCTATACACCAGGTGAGTCTGCAGAAATATCGGTTTAGAAAAGGAGTATTATACAGAAGTTTTAATCGCAGGCAATTCCTATGAAGTAGTCCAAAAGGAGGCTAGAAACAAAATGTTTCTGCAATGCGTAGCAAAAGATTGAGAAAAAGAAAAAGAGCCAAATAGTATCAAGTTTCAAAATAACTTGTATTATTTATTAATTAATTAGTAACATATACACTCAATAAAACGCAAGTATATGCAATCTTAATTATGATAGTAATTCTACATAAGATTTCCAGACGCAACCAGATCCTGTCTCAGACACTGGTTATCAACAATGCAAACTCCATCACAAACTCTAACTTCAATGCCAATGTACCCACTGTCATCGTCGTCCACGGCTGGCTCAGCAACCAGCACACCGATATCAACCCTACTATTAGGAGAGGTAAGAAAAGCAAAACACAGTCATATTTTTACTCAATATTGTCGGAATGTTTAGTCTTCCGTTAGATAAACGTCTTTTGCAACCAGATTATGCGAGCAGACTTCATTATCAAGTTTATATTTATCAACGGCCACTCCCAAATTATTCCATCAATCGCTATGATTAACTGGATATGAATTTTTAGTTTTAAAATTACACTTTTTAAAAGCTACATAGTAAAAATTGATTATTTGTAATTAAACTCGGCTTTCGTTATTAGTGTTGTCCGAGACTAGTTCATACATGGTCTTTTTTTTGCAGCATATCTGAACAAAGGAGACTTTAATGTTATCGTGCTTGATTGGAGGAGGCTCGCTATGTCAGACTACGCTACAGCTGCCCGTGGCGTTCCTGCTGTGGGCCGCGGCCTGGGCCAGTTCCTCCGCTTCCTCAACCAAGTCACCGGCGCACGATTCGACTCCATGCATTTGGTCGGCTTCAGTTTGGGCGCTCATCTCGTGGGCAATGCTGGCAGGGAACTTAACGGCCAAGTCATTCGTGTTACTGGTGAGACTTATTTAAAATCATATTTTTTACGAGGAGCAGAAGAGGGATTATGTATAATATTGTTAAGTCGTAAAAAAAATCTGATCGATATCTTGATATATGTACATATTATATCTAATTGATATTTTATGTTTTTACAATATAATCTATGAAACGAATTGCATGACGCAGGTTTACCATTTTCAAGGACATTGAATCATATAACAACTTTTTCAATCCACGTCGACTTTTAGATTATATAAAATTTTACGTAAACGTTCCAACAAAAACAAATTGTTATTTACTATGTCTTTAATTGAAATGATTTGGGCTTTAGGTTTGGACCCTGCTGGCCCTCTATGGAACTACAGCAGAGACCGTATTGCACCTTCTGACGGCGGTTATGTAGAGTGTATCCACACTGACGGAGGATACACAGTGGGAGGTCTCGGCATCGGCACGGCAATCTGCAATGCCGACTTCTTCCCCAACGGCGGTATTTCCCAGCCCGGCTGTCTGACCAACCTCTGCAACCACAACCGTGCCTGGGAATTCTTCGCTGCCACAGTGACCTACAACCATCTGGTTGGTCGTAGGTGCACGACATCGTTGCAAATCACTTGGAACACATGCACTGGTGCTAGCCTGAACATGGGAAATGACGATTTGAGAAAGTCTGGGTATGCTATTTTACATATTTTAGGGTATTATAATTATACTTAAATATACTTTCCTCACGTGCAAACATTATGATATACCCGCGATTATTTCCTTCTTTCCATTTCGCCAATACCGTTATGAAATCCTACACCTGTAAATTGAATTTTGATGCGTTAATTTATCTCACTAATTGTTTTTTGTTTTTCAGAACTGGAATGTACCGCCTGAATACCAACAGAAGCTATCCGTACTAGACTTGTATCGAAAATGAATTAAACACTAATATTAATAAATGCATATGACTTCATTTTGTTGTTTAAATATAATATTAGCGTAATATATCCCCGAATAAAAATAAAAATTTAGAAGTACAAGGCGTCCCACGACTATGCCAGATGAAAGAAAAGTATCTCAAATATTGTAGAAAGAAATTTTAACTGAAACAAAATTTTATTTTCATTTTTAAAACAATTAAAACTGCATTCAATGATTTTTGAATAATTGCCTGTGAACGCGGGGGGTAGTGCAGTGCAGTGCGTTGAGCAGGACAATGCTGCTCACCGTTTGTACTACTTGACTGATCTATATTTGAACGCCTACTGTCTGCCCAACTGTTCTGTACGACTATTCTGCCCCCGTGTGAAATCAGCATTCTCGAACCTATTCGGTGTACTTTCATTCTCCTTTTGTAGCCTTCTTAGGCTCTTCTTTACACATGAGCAGCAAAACAGCCTTCGCCACTTGTCAACAGCAGGCGTCGACCAATAGCTGCACTTGCATTTGTAGCGTGCTGCGTGTATGATTTTGTTATTGGACTGCACAAAGACAAGTATTACAGTAGTCATATTACTAACATTAGTCAATAAATATTTATGTTATTTTACTAACAAGCAAACAATCAATGGAAACCTGAATAAATAAATTTATTTTTATTATTATGACTGTGAGCATGCATCGAGCAATTTAACAAAGAGCTAAAGTTTTTTCTTGGTTTCTTTAAAAAGGTTTAGTTTGAAAATAACTGTGGTACTTAGAAAGATCATTTTGTTTTTTGGAATGCGAGATGCCGACAAGCATGTGTTTGTCGCATGTGCATGTCTTCCTCATTTAGGCCAGCTACAGCTCGTATGTCATCGGATAAGCGTGCCTTCGGGCGATCTATAGCGCACGTCGTAGAACGCGGCCTCCACTCGATGTTGCACATATTCTATCTGTCACTCCCCCTCATCGGCTGGCCCACCCAACTCCATTTAAGCTTGGATACTCCAAGGCACTAACATGACCGGTCCTGGATTAATTTAGCCCTCTCTGCGTTTCTATCAAACCAATCTCATAAGAAAGAGACATCCATAGAGATAAACTCAGATAAACTAAACTTGGCGGCCGGTCGTGTAAGGGCTACTGCCAAATGATCTTGTTCCTGACCTGATCCAGCAAAGTTATTCGCAGCAACGTCCTCTCCATATCTCATTTTAACAGGATGCATTTGTCGAATACTTTCTTCTTATATGACATAGGTACGAGGTGCGGTCCAAAATTTTCCGGCCTAAGAAAGGAAAGAAGTACATACATTTAGGTACAACACTTTTTTTATTTTTAGATATAGTCTCCCTCTATTTCAATGCACTTTTCAGATCTCTTTATAAGCGTTTCTATTCCCTTATAAAAATAGTCTGAAGTTTTGTCCTCAAAATAAGCGTAAACCGCACGGCTCACTTCATCATCCGAAGAAAATCTTCTTCCCCTTATGTCGGCCTTAAGTTTCGAGAACAAATAGTAGTCATTCGGGGCCAGGTCAGGATTATAAGGTGGGTGGAGATTTTCCTCGAACCCACATTTTGCAATAGCAGCCTTGGCAATTGAGGCAGTGTGAACGGGAGCATTGTCGTGGAGAAGCCGAACACCTCTGCTAAGTTTTCCACGACGCTTCTGCTTGATTGCCTCTCGTAACTGCTGAATAAGGGCCTAACTACGCCAGTAGTAGCTGCCATTTACCGTGGTATTCCTTTCTTTTACGTCAATCAGTAATATTTCGTGACAATCCTAAAATACCGTAGCTATTATCTTTTTGGTGGATTGCGTTACCTTGGCCTTCCTAGGTGGCTTTTCACCAGCACGACGCCACTCCATCGATTCCCTTTTTGAGAGAGGATCATAGTACAGAACCATGGTTTCGTCTCCCGTAACAATCGACTCCAAAGAACTCTCTCCGTGTCGTCTATACGCGTCTAAAACTTCTTGAGAACACGCTTTTCGCTGCAAGCTCGAAAGAAGTTTAGGCACCCACCTGACACTAACTTTATTCATGTGAAGATGTTCATGAAGAATCCTAAGAACTGAATTTTTCGAAAGCCCTGTCCTTGCCGCTATTTCTTTAGTCTTAAGTCTTCGATCATTCAGAACTTCTTCTTCCACTATTTTGACGCAGTCCACGGTGAGTGCCTCCACAGGCCGGCCGGAGCGAGGTTCGTCGTCAATGGATTTACGCCCTAAACGAAACTGCTCACTCCATTCTTTAATGGTGGAAAATGATGGAGACGTATCCCCGTACACAGCATCTAACCTTTTTATATATCAGTCGAGCTGACCCCTTCTTTTGTCAGGAACTTGATGACGGAACGATATCCCAACTTAAACATTTCGAAAACTTTCAGCCGCCGTCAAATCAAAACTAGAACACACAGAAACCTCAAAACTATACACGACAATGCAGAATAAATGACAATCACAATGACATATTAATCATTTTATTTTGAAACGCCATATTTCTCCAGCCAGAAACTTTTGGACCGTACCTCGTATATTGTATTTAAATATGTAGCTCATCTGTCGAAAACTTGCCCAACACAATCTTAAACGCCTCTATGTTAATTGATTGACCCCAACGACCTTTTATAATAGTTGATCGACGATTGACCCAGACAATTGTATTCTTTGACGGTCTCAATTTGCTTATGTCTAACCAAAATCAAAGTCCACACGTCGATCTCGGTTACACATAAGCACAGTCTTTGTAAGGTTCATTTTTAGGCTTATATGCTACAGTCCCCCAGCCCACGTCCAAAACCCCCATAGTTTTTTTGCAGATCTTCGGGTACGTCTGCGAATAAAACTATTTAATCGGCGATCCCTAGGTAAGATAAGTGCTTCCTGTCTATGTTGATACCCAAGTGCCTCTAATCCACGGTTTTAAAGACATCATCCATTAAATTTGTAAATAGCTTAGATAATGTTTTTTGATCACATTCTACCGGTATGTGCTTTGTTCCTCCTGCTATATCAACAACCAAACTAGCACATTGTTCTTTATAATCTAGACATATCGATATTCAACTTAGCATCTCATAAAGTGTCGCCCATATTTCAATAGTGTCATTTCTGACACTGACCTTTTCGAAGTCTATAAAAGCCATTACACGAGCTGCGAATACTGACGCTAATTCTTTATCAGTTCACGTACTGTATGTGTATGGTCCAATGCAGTAAAACCCCCGCAATATTCTGCTTGTACGATCGGATGAAATTGATCAAGATGATTAGAAATTCTAGTCACTATCACGTTCATAAACACTTTGTACACATGAGGCAAAAGTGATATGGGTCAATTGTTGTTTATATCAGTTTTAGGCCCTTTTTTATAGAGAAGTTTAATCAGTGCGATTTTTCCAGCTATTGGGTGATTCCCTAGAATCAAGACATTTATTGAATAGGGACTGCAGAGCCCTATGGAGGTTCCTGCCACCATATCGTACAAATTCAATCTATTGATGTAATCGTCACCTGGTGCTATACCGTTTTACAATGCCTTTATTGCGACGTTGTTTCATAAACTCTAATGTTTGGAAGCTCCTCAGTAAAGTGCCTCAAAAGTAACGCCCTGAGGTTGGCAACGAACTCAGTTCTTGGGGTTTTTGATGAATATAGATCCGTATTAGAAGTCTTCAACCACTTCCCGTACTTGTGACGATTCGGTAACCATATCTCCTGTTTAGTCCTTATGCTTGTTGATTTCCCTTTCGCTTGATGATTAGCCCCTCAATAGCGACCTTCGAGTAAAATTGATACCCTTATTCTTTTGTATGGCGTCGAAAACCTTATTGTAGTTAAAACTTAAGATATCCATCCTGTCGAACTTTGCAATGAGTTAGTATCGTAAATGTTCTGAATTCCTCCTTACTTCAGTTGTCATTTTCCCTATTTCTCGCGGGTTCTTTAACAGGGTTTTCGTTTTATCAGAGCGCTTCGAGTTGTTGTTATTAAGTAGTTACTAATTTTAAAGATATACAAAACCATGTACGTTTTATCTTATCATGCTTTGATTTATTAACCAGTTGTCTCATGGGGGGGATTTTTAGTTTAGGGATCAGTCTATGTTTATTAAAAATTAAAATAAATTAATATCTGTTAGTTTTTTAGCAACTCTCAAACAAGACGTCTAAGATACGTCTCGTGACAGATGTTTTTAATTATTTGCTGATACAGAGTGGATTAAATTTTTAAGAGGTTTCAAAAATCTCTTTTTTACTGTTTGGGTCAACTTAGACGAAATACATTTTTTTGTTTTGTTATTACTAATATATTTTTTAATCTGCTGCCGATTCGAAAACACAAGTCACTCAGGATTCTGTGTTCACTCTATTAACTAAGCTTCCAGCTGCACCAGATTTTCTTAACACCAAATTTCGTTTCGTACCTCCCGTAAGTTGATACGTAAAGCCCCCTTAGAGCTAAATTTCTTCACCTGAAATGCCCTACGATTCACTAATCTCACTGTCAGGCTATCCTTAGCAATCCTTAGTTATGTCCACCATTTGTACATTAATATTGTGCAATATAGCTTAAATAAATAGGTAAATATTTTTTACTTAATCTCAGCTGCAATCAAAAGCAATGTGTCGAGGGGATTTTTTTAGCTATTTGCGGAACACCAAAGAATAATACACTTAAAGATTAAAACAGTCAAAGTCTAAATACAGCTTTCTAATTATACTTGTTTTAGTACCAAAATAACAAGTGATTGATCTAGGCTTTGATTAAGTTAATTATCAATTAGTATAAATACATGTTAAGAACATAAAGGCTTTAGATCGCCTAAGGCTGCCAAAATGAGAGCATCATTGGTGTTTTTACTTGTCGCGACAGGTACGTAGTACGCAGGTAGTATTTGTCCAATATCACCAGGCTTGGTTTACGTTCCCGCCGTTGGGTCTTGGGTTTACGTTTGGGTTGAAGTCAAGGAAAAGCATCCACGTACAGTTGCCGGCAAACAACTGAGCATTGCTGTACTCTTAGTGCATGTACTAACTTAGTTATTTAAGTCTTTATACCTACTAACAATTATATGGATCTTGAGTCTGAAATAAATGCATTTTATTTTATAATTTTATTTTTATTGATCTTGACTGCGCCAGTAGCCGTTTCTAGGGTAAATGTGTTTGCGCAAACTTACCCTCTCCACTCGATTTTTGCTCAAGTTGGTTGCCTGCAACTATACCACCGTAGAAACCTATCAAAAAGCTACAATATTTAAAAATGACTGAATTTTAAATACTGTTTTCTAAACCGTATTTTTTTTTCATAAACCTGATGTAACATTTTAGTACCCTCACAAGAAAATTCGCCAAAAGAGTACTAAATTGGTATAACAATCTCGTCTTCTCGTACTTAAAAGAGTAAATTTCAAACTAAAATAATCTCATCAAATTAATCGAATATTGCACAGCGTATGTCGCCGCATCGCCAGTGCCTGAAGATGCACCGGCTGACTTCCAATATCAGCGATACGTGAAGATGGCGGGCGGAGACGGTGAGATGTACGACGTAGACCTTGAGGCTGAACCTGACATGGAACTGCTTGATGAGATCACCAGGAACCCCGCCAATAACCAGTATTTGCTGTTCACCAGGTAAGCTTATTATTGAGGCAAAAATAATATCTCTTGTAGCATGTTCAAATTGATGGTAATTTTAAAAACTCTTACAGACGCAATTCTATCGTGGCTCAGACACTGACAATCAACAATGCGAACTCCATCAACAACTCTAACTTCAACGCCAATGTCCCCACCATTATCATCGCCCATGGCTGGCTAAGCAGTCGGTACACCGAACCCAACCCGACTGTCAGGAGAGGTGAGCTACGAGAATACTTAGCTAATTACATTTTGAATGCATAAATTTTACTTATTCTAAAATTATAGTTTCATGTCGGGTAACTATTTTGTTTCCACTAAAAGCGAAGTAAAGTACATTCTTTTTGTGTTTAATAATATCATTTTAAACTCACAGCTATCTAAATAATCAATTGAAGCTTTACACCTAGAACAGAATTTGTTTTTGTTGAGACTAGACTGGCCTTGTTTTATTTTGCAGCGTATCTTAACAAAATGGACTGCAATGTTATTACGGTCGACTGGAGCAGGCTTGCTAGGTCCGACTACGCCACAGCCGCTCGTGGCGTCCCCGCTGTGGGCCGCGGTGTGGGCCAGTTCCTCCGCTTCCTCAACCAAGTCACCGGCGCACGTTTCGACAACATGCACTTGATCGGCTTTAGCTTGGGCGCTCATCTCGTAGGCAATGCTGGCAGGGAGCTCGGTGGCCAGGTCATTCGTGTCACTGGTAAGTAAACGAAGATTTTTACCTGTAATGTTTGACTATCAATACGTCAAATCAAAATGCATATTTTAAAAACAAAAAGTAATGAATTTGGGATTGGACTATAATACTATCTCGTTAGAGCATCAGTTATCAATCGAAGAAACAAACAACATAACGCAGGTTTACCCTATTACGCCGGTTTATTTAATTCAAAATAAGCGATATACCTTCTTGAAGAGTTAGAATATTTAGAATATGAAATAAAGCAAATCATTTTTAAATTAACTAATGAAATTTTTTTGCTAGGTTTGGATCCCGCTGGCCCTCTATGGAACTACAGCAGAGACCGTATTGCACCTTCTGATGGCGGCTATGTTGAATGTATCCACACTGATGGAGGCTCACTAGGAGGTCTCGGCATCGGCACTGCGATCTGTAACGCCGACTTCTTCCCCAACGGCGGTAACTCCCAGCCCGGCTGTCTGACCAACATGTGCAACCACAACCGTGCCTGGGAACTCTTCGCTGCCACAGTGACGTACAACCATCTGGTTGGTCGCCGGTGCACGTCTACGTTGCAAATCACTTGGAACACATGCACCGGTGCTAGACTTAACATGGGAAATGATGACCTGAGGAAGACTGGGTAAGCTATTTGCTTATTTTAGACTACCGTGTAACTATAGCAAATACTGATCCCCCCGCAAATAATTATGATTTAAGTGCAATTATTTACATTTGTTTCGCTAATACCATTGTAAAATCAATCAAATTCAAATTATATGTGTAGAAATGAGACACGTTTAATTTATCTGTGTTGGATAGCAACTGTACTTATTTATTGTTTTGTTTTCAGAACTGGGATGTACCGCCTTAGTACCAACAGACGCTATCCATACTAGACTTATCTCGATGATGCATATGAACATTATTCAATAAATGACTACGATTTTTACTTTGTCGTTTAAATTAAACCTCTTTTACAACAGAGATCGTAATTTTTTTATCTAAATTCATCTCTCAAACGGTATAAATAACAAAATCGATTATAAGTTTACGACTTGTGCTTATAATTCTATTAAAGTGTTAGTGTTATTAAATAAACCAATTGAAATTAGTATAATCAAATCCAATGTTACTTTGCCATTACTTTATAAACAGCCTTCACTCCGTCCAGCGGGACTTTTTGTCTTAAGCATGTTGGAAATAGTATACCACAGAAGAAGTTTAAAAGCAAAGGAATTTGAAAGCGTAATGATAATAGCTGATCTTTTTACTTTAAATGGCATACGATGTGCCGAAAAGAGAAGACTAATAATCTAAACCTCCTCTTCAATGGATACAGTCATGAATTGTCAAAATGGGCTCTTTTGGTTTACATTAAGGTATTAGAATCACGGACTTATGAGTACTGGGCATCGAGTCAGCATTAAAAAGGAGCCTCAGAAGTCGAACAAAAAAGTACAATAAATCGACGATCGCTTGCACTGTCAGTCCATCGAACCGACGGCGCTGCTGTCAACAATGTCATATATTGTTTGTAAACATGTTTATAAAGAATTGGAAAAATTATACTAATAAAGTGAAAAAAAGAAGAAAAAGAAAGAAAAAGAAGTGGATGATGTCAAATGTTTTCTGCTAACTCTGCTGATCTACACCAAAAACAGCCATGTTCTACTTTGATAAATCCTTAAACAGTAGTTTAAAACTTGACCAAGATACTTAAATTAAAATTTTGTGTCTGCTAGAAGTAAGTACCTACCTCTAATTTTTGATAATTAGTTAAGTCAGTGACAAAATAAAGAACCTCTGCTTGAGATATTAATTCAACTGTTTTTGGTACAAAGCACAAAGTTAAAATTTGAAGGTAGGGGCCAGTTCTTGAGTTAAGTCCGAGTACATAATTTTTCTCCTGGCACAAATATCTCAATACCTCTAAGAGATCCCAATGCACCTGGCTGATTAAATAAAATAAACTTTATTAAAAAAAAGATACGAGTCCTCATATTGAAGTAACATTAAATTGTGAGATCCGATCTATAGATCGATAAGATAAAAGGTAGCCCTCAATAAATAAAATAAATAACTATTTTGGGACAGTTAACACGAATTGACCTAGTCACAGAGTAAGCAACTAAAGCTGCTTGTGTTATGGGTACTAGGCAACGGATAAAAATGCCTACTTAATGTAATGTTAATCGCTTGCAAAAAATTGGATCATGTAAGTTCGACCTTGCTGTAGGTAAGACTTTTTAGGCTCATATGGAGACAAAAGCTTTGTTAAACCAAACATTTAATATTATCAGGATATCAATTTGTCATTTATGCCAACTGAGCTGATAAGGCAGGGCAAGGGGTTGTGCGTCTCCTCGATTAAATCCCAAGCGAAACAGTGTTAGTATGTAAGGTAGGTTAAAATTTTAGTTTAACAAGTCCAAAAATTAATAGGCAGAAAAAGTTGTTCCATTATCTTTGATCAGCAGTACAACAAATTTATCGGGTAATTCACACCTGTGAATCTAATTATCTGATGAGTAGATTACGTTATTTCTTGTTGAAAATATTATTTTTCATTGTTATTGTAGTCAACTCATCATAAAATATGCACAATTTTTTTTCAACGCGGCATTATTTTCTAATTATTGGTAGCTGGTATTTGTTGCAATTTATTAAGACTTTACCCAATTTTTTTCAAATTTTCTCTTATGTAGATTGAGGTTACAACATATTGGTCCATGTTCTGAATATTCAGTAAAAAAAACAATTATAATATGTAATGTGAAATCAGCAAATTTACAAATTTAATCGAAATAATGACAATCATAATCATGACATTTATTTGCGTCAAATAATGAAAATGCATCCACATACAATTATAACTTATATCTAATTTTAATTTCTTTGTAATAATTTTCTTAAGTCTGATTATTAAATTGTAAGTATTGTCATAGATTAGAATTAGCATTAGTAAAATATATTACTAAAACATTATAAAATAGTCAGTCATAGTCAAAATTAACAAAATACATTAGTTATAATTGTAATAAGATTAGATTATCCAAATGGTAAAATTAAATAATTATCATTAAAAATCCCCTCAAAAATTTTAAGTGGCAATTAAAATAGTTATAAATAATAAAGCACATTTATTAAAATACACAAAAAGCATTTAAGAAACGATTTTTTACTTATAAATATTATATCGGAGATTTTGTTTTCAATCATGCTGTCGATCAGCGGATTTCAAGATCTCGAGTCCCGGTTTCATGTATTCAAATCTTAAATTTTCAGTGGACGTTGAAACTGTGACTCAAATCACCAAATATTATCAACATTATTGCAGGAGGTAAAGGTAAAGTAGGTAATACTTTTATCTAAGATAAAATATTGTTTCACGTAAACAAAGTCCAGGGGAAGCAAGTTTCTTTTGAGTCTATCATTTGAGTTACTTTAAATTACACCTAATAAATAAAGTAGGTAAACTATCTTATCATATTTTGATTAAGTTTAAATATTCCACGGGAGATTATTTTGCTACTTTTAGGGATCATTAATATTAATTATGTGACGTTTAGCGTCGCAAATAGGTAAAAAGGAGATAAATGAATGTAACACCAAAACTAAATTATAAACAATTTATTGTTACATAAAAAAATTATATATCCGGCTAGGTCGCGGGTAGTTTTAAATTTTTCAAATTGAGCACATCTGTTTTAAATACAGGTCCCGGAATGGGGTCACTTCCCTGCAGCGCACGTAGACCTCTCGCAGTAGCGGCTGACACGTATCTCCGGAACTCCGGATTCCGGATGTGTAGATCCGGATCAACGGGGAATGATTCGGCCGGCCGTAATCCTCTTAAAGGGCTCCAGGGCAAACCCCAAACTTGCTCCCTAGAAATCCCGGAAATTGGTCATTCACAAAAAGTCCGCTTTCTAGTTAGTGACTGCGACATCGGAATTTTTGATGATTCGTTTTTAGGCTAGATGATCGCGGATACGGGTTGAGTGAACCCCAAGCACTAAATAGAAGTCATTGATGTGGCAGTCACAAACAAAATTACTTTTAGAAACTGAGGGAAAATGTAAATTTACAATAATTAAAAGTAATGTACCAAGTTAGCCAAAAGCAATGACACAATTATCAGGGTATGATTGAAGTGATTCTAGCATATTAAACAAATGATTTTAATGAGATTTAGATAATATTTCAGATTTATTTCACTTATTTTTTACTATTTTTTTTATATGAGGGTACATTAACTTTCCAGAACATTACGGTATTTTCCCATTACAAAGCACTAGTTCCCATGAGGCAGGTAAAATTATTGAATTAATTTTTTAGGACAAAAGACAAGTTTGAATTTACAACAACTATACTAATTTAATTAGGTATCTGAACCATAAGCATTTGCACAACTATCGAGTATGGTTAGCAGTAATTCTAACGCATATTGAAAAATTGAATTTAAATAATAAGAGAATAATTATTAAGTTTTACATTATAATTTATTATTTTTTTTTGTATGAGGGTAGCGGAAGCTTTCTAGATCTAGTAGGAACTTAAGCATTACGAAGCACTTTTGCGGCAGGATGTTATCAAGCGGATGAATTGATTGCATTAGATGATTGACTAATTCTAAAAAGCATAAAAATCATGCAGCATAGTAATTACCATTGGTGGACTAAAACTACTTAAGCCTATGGTAGTAAAAATTTTTCGCAACACTCACCCGACTCGGGGGAAACACTTCACATTATAATTTCATTTTATTTGTAATAAAATTTTAGTTAATTTTTCTATATTATTTACACATTATTTATTTTGTGGACTTGTGTTGTCTCGAAGGTGTCGCAGAGCAAAGTGCATTGTACCGCTCCCTTCGCAAACGCATCGGCTGCGGCGCTTATTAATTGCCCCTATGACGTCGTCTATTGTGCGCGCAACTAGTTCTATCTAATACGAAAGCGTTGAGAATTTTCTGTTTGTATGTAAATATTTTATTTTATTGTTATTTTATTTCATTCCTAGTAGCATAGCATAGTTTAAAATATTGTAGGTTAATTTCATTGTATGGTTAGTTTAATTATGTACATTAAAATAAGATTAATAAATTAAGTAAAATAAATTAGAATTAATTATTTTTTAAGGATTATATTATTTTTTATGGATTTTAATGACATTTTATTTATTAAAATGTTAAAATCTTAAAAATTAAGCAGACCCGTTACAATTAAAAATAAGAATTAAGTAAAAAATAATAATTTAAGACTTAGTGTACCCAGCAATCTCCATACAAACGGCGATAACGTTTTCCTCCCTCTAAACCTTAACCTATCGCTATAATATTTTGTATGTTGTCATAATGCCTTAGAATTGGGTTTGTATGTTTTTATTTTTTAATATTCTTACGTGATTAAACGTATCTCGTATCTCGTAAATCGTAAAATTATAATAGAAATTACGAGCATTGACAATGGCATGCGTTAGTTCCCAAGGGTAATAATAAGTTTTTGTTCAACTGCCGCTGCGCCGGCGCAGGGCAGCATAGTTGCGGCAAATATGCTGCCCTAGCTGAGAACTACATATTTACGCCATTTAGCACAAAGATTTTAGCGCCGTGGAGGCTGCGAGAAGGACAGTTTTACAAAGAGTTGACAACACGCCTAATCGAGACTTCGGGTGACCAACGACTTGCAGCTATTTTGAACAGTGGCTGCATATAGCTCTCCCACAAGGCAATGCTGCAAGTCTATTAGGGCACCATGAGCAGCGTCAGCGATTAAGTTAAGATTTTTTTATCCATATTTAATTTATATTCAAGTTAGTTTTTTTTTACAATCAATTATATTTTTATTTTTAAAAAACACATCAAATTAAATTACAAACAATCAAACTTAAAAATTAACATTAAATAATAAACATGGGTATATTTAGACAGTACAATAAAACAAACAGAATTGAAACTATTGCAAACACTAACTTAACCAACTTACTTAACTTAACTAAGTTAGTTTTGTAATTATATTGTATTTTTATTGTTACGAATTACTTAATATTGTGATAGTTTTCTTTTTAATTTTGCTATAACATGTACTACTACAGTGAAGTAAATTTCTATAGTGAATTTTCTTACATATCTAAAAAACGATCATTTAGCTAACACGGGGGGGGGGGGGGGGGCACTTGACTCTATCAACTTGCAATTTTAAGTTTAATATTTCACAAATGGATTCCTTACTCAAAAAATTTCCCACATCATGGGGTCCAAAAATATCTCCACTTTACGTGTGTGGAGTCCGGGGGTACCTACCGTATTTTTTTAAAGATTTTATTTTACTTTTTTATTGACGTGACTAATTGTATATCCATGCCAAATTACAGCTTTCTAGTACTACGGGTCTCTGAGCAAAGCTGCGGGCGGGCTATGTTGTTGAGACTATAGAACCCTAAAAACACAAATTATCATTATAATTCCTTTTTAAGATACTGATGTATAATTGTTATCTTATCATAATTTGACAAATATTCAAAATTTCCTGGGGGTGATAGTGATTTTAGGGTACAATGATTTTAATGCAAAAGATTCGTGGGTTAGTTTAAATGTAGAAGTTTTTGAATTAAAACTTGCAACGGCAGGGATTGGACATTTGAAGTTACATCTTAATGACGATTTTTTGATGTCTCGTACTGAAGGTTTAATGACACTGAATGTAATGCCTTTTGGATACCTATATTTAAAATGTATCCTGTGAAATTGTAAATGTGGTATTCAATAAAGCATATTGTATGGTATTGTACAATGCTAAACAAATTAACAAAGCGTTTATACCACTTATCTGACGGCCCCGTAAAGTACCAGTAATCCACATCGGATTCCATAATGTGCCAAGTGCCAAACTTACAGTCTCTTAGTTAACGTTCAGTCAAATTGTACAAAAAGTCTAGTAAATTGACGAAGAATGTTTCCTTTTTTATTTCTTAATAGATGTAGGTATATATTCAGTGCAAAGAAATGACGTAATAGTTATATACATATAATCCCACTATCTACATAAACCTACCAGACGTTCAGGAGTTAGGAGTGTCTTCACCTTTATTCTGTTAATATCCAGGTCGTCGGGACTATGCGATTCTATTTTATTTTACTAATGCGGACTGTTATGAAATGCTTCTGTATTTACGGACAAATATAAACAGGATATCTTCAAGGCAAGATAATGAAGATGGCCTGTTTTTTAGCTGGTTATCATGTGGTAAGTATTTCAATTTTGTTTCTATAATAGTTTTTTAAAAAGAAATTAGTATTTAAGTATTGTTGTCATTATAAGCTCACGTCTGTATTTGGGGTAGGTAGAGACCACAAAACGCATTTTTCCCGGCCCTGACATACTTTCCTCGCTTCCTCCATACACATTCCTCTCTTCACAAATGCTCGGCGGTTCAATCACAATTTATTTCGCATTAAATTTAAATGCATAATATAATAACAACACAAAGAAAAATTAGGGTAATGGCAGGACTCGACTCTGCAACATCAGCATGCCTTGCGTTTGCCAGTTTCGCCACATTACCACTTATCAATCTTTTTCACAAAAACTTCTATGTACTATATTCCAACTCACGGTAAAGAAAGTGTTTATGTTTGTTTAAGTTTCGATTAAACGGAACACTCTTTCCATGGAAGTGTAAAAACGATCAAAGTCCAATCACATTTTTTCGAGTTATTTTGGCTCAAATTTCGACTGCTTATTAATTTATCTTTGTGAATCGTCTTTGATTAAAAGTGAATTATCTCTTAATATAAATACATGCTATGGAAATGAAGACCGTAGATAGCCCACGGCAGCTAAAATGAGAGCGTTGTTGTTGTTTTCACTCATCGCGACGGGTACGTACTCGAATGGAAATAATTTGCATTTGCATTCAAAAAAATAATTTCAACACAGAAGTGTCGTAGCGCACTTGTGGAAGTTGTGGAGCGTCTAATGAGACGTGGACGTAGATGCGCTGAATAGTAACTGAGTTTCCCATTAACGTTGGCCTACCTCGTAATTGAAATTTATTGCATTTAATGTAAATAATTCATATCAACAAACTGGAATAAATTACCTTGCTACTCCGCGAAACCAGTGCGTGCACATGCAAAACAGCTGCATCTGTGTGATGATGTTTTTTTATGCGAATACCTCACAACAATACATATGAAAACACAACAAAATTATATACGGTTTTTGTATTCTTAGTTTTAAGGGTTTACTAACCTAAGTGTTATCTATGAGAAACTTTGTCAAGCTTTCTCATACAACAGAACCCACCCGCAATAAGCCCGCCAACTGTATTCGTTTTTTTGTAAACTGCAATAAAGCTTAAATAAATAATCTAACATTTACTTCGCAGAAAGAGCCAGAAATACTTACGAGCTAAATTATCGTTACTCATCAAAAACGAATGGAAAAATTTGGGGCTTTTAAAAGGAAAACATAGACTCATATACTTTTGACGATTATTGTTACTTATTAATATATTTATATTATACTACTAATAAATAAACAAAATATAAAAATTATAGAAGAATGATTTATTTACAACAAAAGAAACAAGAAGAATCCGTGTTTATTGTAGGGTTAGAAAATATTTGTCCTGAAAAGAAGACACTTTCATTTAATTTGTCTCACTTTTATTGCCAGCGTATGTCGCCGCATCACCAGTGCCTGAAGATGCACCGGGTGATTTCCAATACCCGCGATATATAAAAATGGCGGGTGGAGACGGGCAGATGCACGACGTAGACCTCGAGGCCGAACCTGACATGGAACTGCTCGAAGAGATCAACAGGAACCCAGCCAATAACCAGTATCTGCTATTCACCAGGTGAGTCTGCTCCGATATCAATTTGAAGAAGAGATATTGTAAAAGATTTTTAACCGCGATCATTGCAGTTCCTACGACATTGACCAGAAGGAGAGCGTAAAAAGAAGGCAGTGCTTAGAAACAAAAACGATTTTGCTATGTGTAGCGTAAAAGAGAAAGAGATATTGTAAAAATAGCGTCTAGTTTCATAATCGTAATTCTACATAATAATTCCAGGCGCAACCAGATCCTGTCTCAGACGCTGGTCATCAACAATGCAAACTCCATCAGAAACTCTAACTTCAATGCCAACGTACCCACTGTCGTCATCGTCCACGGCTGGCTCAGCAACCAGTACACCGACATCAACCCTACTATTAGGAGAGGTAAGAAAAGCAAAACGCGGTCTGCATTCTTCTTCTTGTGATGTCATTGTTTATCAAAGGTTGGCTGGCGCCCATCATAATGACTTGACAAAGATTTTGGATTTAACCAGCAGCTCTAAACAATGATCAGGAGCTTTAGTACCACGGAAATTTTACAAGATGTTCGTCGGTATACTAGCCTGCGTTAACCTTAACGTTTTTCATAGATAACAGATACATAAATAGTAACAGCTCGTACTTTGGACTACTCGTTCTACTGCGTAAATATTCTAATTACGAACCGACAATAAAGGTAAAAATTTGATAGGGATACCATTTCCGTCCTGACTATAACATTTTTGACTTTAACGGCTGATTACATTTGTGTGTAAAACTACTTTATTTCATATTTGTTTTATTTTTACTATATAATTATGTCATGAACAACTTCCGTTAGCTACTGGTAAACGTCTTTTGTAACTAGTTTATGCCAGACTTCATTATCAAGTTTATATTTATCAACGGCCACATCCAAATTATGTAATTAATCGCTATGATTAACCACTGGTTATGGTTTTTAAAATGTTATTTTACAATTGCTATATACTCGTAGTTTATACATGGACTTTTTTGCAGCATATCTGAACAAGGGGGACTTCAATGTTATCGTACTTGACTGGAGGAGGCTCGCTATGTCTGACTACGCTACAGCTGCCCGTGGCGTCCCCGCTGTAGGTCGCGGCCTGGGCCAGTTCCTCCGCTTCCTCAACCAAGTCACCGGCGCTCGTTACGACTCCATGCACTTGGTCGGCTTCAGTTTGGGCGCTCATCTCGTGGGCAATGCGGGGAGGGAACTTGGTGGCCAAGTCATTCGTGTTACTGGTGAGACTTGTTTAAAATCATATTTTACGATAAGCAGAATAGCGATTAATATGATTATCTAAGTTGTTATGTCAAAAAAAACTGATGGATATCTTGATATATCTAATTGATATTTTATGTATTTACAATGTAATCTATGATACGAACTGCATGAAATGACGCAGGCTTGCCATTTTCAAAGGCATAGAAGATATAGAAAACTTTTTCAATAGATTTCTTCTTAGTTGATTTAAAATGTATATAAACGTTATTAATAGAATCACTTATTCAGCTGATTTGGGTTAGGTTTGGATCCTGCTGGCCCTCTATGGAACTACAGCAGAGACCGTATTGCACCTTCTGACGGCGGCTATGTCGAGTGTATCCACACCGACGGAGGCTCACTAGGAGGTCTCGGCATCGGCACTGCGATCTGTAATGCCGACTTCTTCCCCAACGGCGGTAACTCCCAGCCCGGCTGTCTGACCAACCTGTGCAACCACAACCGTGCCTGGGAACTCTTCGCTGCCACAGTGACCTACAACCATCTGGTTGGTCGCCGGTGCACGACATCGTTGCAAATCACTTGGAACACATGCACCGGTGCTAGATTTAACATGGGAAATGATGACTTAAGAAAGACTGGGTAAGCTTTCATTACGTTTTTACCGACTTTGTTCTGTTCTGTGTCTATTCTGGTCAGAGATTATCTTGGGATTGCTGGCTGTTATGTATTTTGCGCAGCGGTGATCACCTGCCTTAAGGTGACCTGCATGCCAGTATGCCTCCGTTTTTCATCAGTGCAGGCAATCAATTTATAAAATAAAGTCTTGGTCTATTTACTCTATCAACGCGACAAAATAGACATTGGTCCGAAGTGGTATTAATTTATCAAATAGTAATTTGTTTTATCTAACAGACGCAATCAGGTAATTTTATTTTTCTGTTGCTTTCAGAACTGGCATGTATCGCCTTGACACCAACAGGAGATATCCCTATTAGACGGCGACCGGTAAAATTTATTAAATAAATTTATCCAGATTGCAATGAGTGTTTCTAATACCGTACCCACAGTCGAGATAATGCATTCGTGTACCACCATAGAACTTGGTCTCTGTAACGTGACGTATAAACACCATATGCCTCAAGTTTGTGTCCTTTTGGCCGGTCTCTGGGAATGAACCGATTCACACGATGGTTCGTGTTTGTATTTTCTCGATTGTATCTACACCTTTTAGAACAGACAGGAATGGATAGTGACTTTGTTTACTAAGTAAAGAAGAAAAAATAAAATAATATAGAAGAAAACAAAATTTAAAATGAATGGTTTAAAAAAATACAGTAATTAGTGTCAAAGAATGAGGGTTGGATCAGCATTATCCTAAAGAGGAAATTAAGCGCTATGTGAGTTTAATCTGTAAGAATACAGCTTGACCTTAGAATTCTATACAGCTACAATACAGTTATTATAGCGCTTGTGTACCTCTTGGGTATCCTTCAGTGGCCCTAACATCATCTAAGTTTATCTTATCTATATGGACGTCCCTTTCGTACGTCCCTTTAGAAAAAAACGCAGGGAGAGTAAATAAAACCTGGGCCAGTCATGTCATGGCCACTGTTGGTTAAATGGACCATTGATTTTCAGTCAGCCCTTTCGTATTCTTACAGTAAACAAGAAAAGGATTCAAAACATGACTCTGTAGCTAACAATGCATTTTCAGAATAAATTGGAATGTTATGCAAAACAGATAAACTTTTAAGTTGATAATTAACGATAATACGTATTAAATCACAGCGATTATCCATATCGCTAAATCCCTTTCCTTGAGGTAGTCAATACTGGCCTTATCTTTAAGCTTACCTGTTTCTACCTAATCAAATTGATTTCTGATAAATGTCATAAAAACATTGCGTGATATAAGCGATTACGTAAGACATCTGAATGGCTAATACGTTCGCTCTATTTCTCGCTTGTAGCTCAGTATGTCTCTCTCCTACCGGTCTTATTTGAAAGAGATGCACTGAACGACAAAGTGAGTTGCGGTGTATCGTGCTAGCTATTCTGGAGCTGACATAGTTGTAGGTATAAGTTCTTTCGAGTCAGTTTAGAACAGTGTTGGCCATATTGTGGAACAGGTAACAGTCAAATGCGTGATATGGATACGGGGTTTCCTTAAAGAGCCTCCAGGAAACATAAAACGCGTACCGGAAGACGCATCGTGGGCAGACCCGCCACAAGTTGGACCGATGACCTGATGATCGTTGCGGGAACCCGCTGGATGCAAGCAGCATAAGACCGGTCGTTGTGGCGATCCTTGGGGGAGGCCTAAGTCCAGCAGTGGACTTCTTTCGGCTGAAATGATGATGATGATGATGAGGTAAGATAATGGGAAGGGATTACCGACGCTCAAAGAAAGCAGCTGCCTCAAGAGAGTCGCCGATCATACTGGTTTTTAAATCCTCCCACTTCTGGGTCTCGGGATCTCATCATTAACCGTACGAAGTGCAATAGCAAGCTACTACTTCACACCGATATCGGTTTATGACAATAGGGTGCTAACTCGGTTGAGCAGGCCCATCCGTGAACATTGCAGTTAGTTTTATCGTGGTGTCTGTGGAATTTGTATCTATCTAATCTAATAAATGACAATGTAATAGATGTTATATTAAAAGGTCTAATCAAATAATGCTGTAAAAGGAAAGTATTAACAGAATTATCGTTAGTAAGTACGTCACAGCTCCCGACTACACCAGACCCAATGCAGCAGTAAAGTTCACAATCTGATCGGAAAAACTTATTCCCGGGTGTTCTAACACGACGAACACGCGAATGCAGAAATACTTTCCACCATATTGGAACTCCAACTCGAATCCCGAAAGCAAATACTGGAGTACAAAAACTTGGACCAACTTAGCGAACAGAGAACAGCGTGGAGTGGAGGCCTCGGTTTAGTTTTTCTATTTTTTAAGAATTTTTAAACTCCAAAAAATTTATTCAGTTTAAATCCTTTGTCTATCACAATGTATGTTTGTCTACGGCATTACGACCATAACCGATGAATATATTTATTTTTTATTCGAAATCTGGTTGGAACACATTTGGATTATAGCTTATCTAAATTCCAATTAGATAAAAATACAAGCGGATTCCTAAGTGAAACTGATAATTTGTTTTAAGGTGAGAAAGTAATAAACAATCGGCATAAAAATGTTGAAAACGTTTGATTAAACAATTTTCTTTTTATTTGTATTGCTTTAGGATTTCACGGCTGTAGTAGTCTTACATATTTGTATCTCGGAATTTCTGTACTATCAGCTTTTTGGTACGAAGGAAACATCGCGAGAAAACCAACAAAATCACTTGTGAAAATACTAGCTCTTAGCAGCGCGACTTTCTCCACATGAATTCCAATACACCGCTCTTACCAGACTTACGAAAGTTTCGTCGCAAGCGCATGATTGGTTTATAAGCGCTTTCAGAATAAACAAACACAGAGTGAAATAAATATGCCAATAGCCTAAGCAAGTAATCTACGAGTTTAGGGACTTGCAGCTGTAGGTGTAACTCTGTAGGTATATTTCATTTTATAAGTTCTTTTTGGATATATAAACATTTAATATGATTAATACAGGAGATCACACCTGTTAACTAACGGGAGAGGCAGAAACAACGCAACTCTATGCAACCTTCGCTAAATGACTTCATGAATTCCTTAACTGTTATCGGCAGAGCATTATGACAATTACTGTGAAACGGTTTCAAAATGGATTTTAAAGTAAAGTCTAATGCCTACGCACCTCAGCGGGTAATTTTGTTGTAAGATTTGCTAAAAACGACTCGCCGTTAACCAGTAAACGATTAGGTTTAAAATCGTCTACGTACTGGGTACAACAGCAACATAAATTAATGTTGCATGCGTTCTTAAGACCAGAAGACATACTGCAATCTGAATGGACCATGTGCCAGAGTGCCAAAATTTTGCAAAAGGGGCACATTGAACTGTTACTAGAAACCCATTCAAGCACAGCCGTTGTGTCAATGTCGAGAAATAAGAATTTTGTTCAAGTAAGCTAAAAGTGGTAATTCAGTTTTATCAGTACCGAATCATTAGAACAATATTATTATATTCAGTCAGGTAACCCAGAGTGCTATTAATATTTTTAATCATGTAATATGACTAAAATAATAATAATTGTTACCTCAACTTTACTCCAGGACGCCACCGTTCCCGGGAAAAGATTATTTCACCGCCTAAAGGGAAAAAGAGTGCAAAAACTTTAATTAAACAAGTTTTGGTGAGAATCGCGCTAGAGACTTTTGTAAACGGATAATCGAAGCTCCACCTGAGATTGGGCCCTCTAGGGACTGACAATCTAAAGTCAAAGTTGAACTCAAAGTGAAGTCGGAATAATAAGGCGTATAATGTGTTCGGTGATACTGACGGGTGGGAATCGCTTTTCTAACTTGCACAGTTCGTCGGTGAACCGGTTGATAGAATTTTTATGAACTTTCGTTGACTGAGTTAATAATACCGATTATTGACTTTGAGAGCACCTGAAATGATTATAACTTTGGCTTTTAGAAGCATGTTCCATTTAAAGTTATATGTATATTTTAAAAGATCAACCAAGTGGGAGTCTGACTCGCGCACCGAGGGTTCTGTACAAACTTAACTTTGCCATTAGAAAACTGTTGTCCTCATACATCGACATAATGTCGCGGTCAGTTTACCAACCGCAAATAGGTTTTTAATCGCAAATAAATAATGTTTATGACGTAGCTAAAAACTAACAATATTCGGGCTTTTTCTTTGACTTGCGCTAAAGGACATTGATTCTTGCCAAAATTTATGATTCTAGTTCAACGGGAAATACCCTATAGAGATTTTTGGTTCTCTAGTGAGTGTCAAAATATGAGGCACAAACGAACGTATCTTTTCATCATGTTGATTACTTAGAAGTTTGATTCTTTACAGCGCCAGGGGATTGCAAATCTGAGAATTAGATATTAATTTCAATTTGATACCTCCATACGTTCCTGAGAAAAAGGATCTTGACAGACAGACAGACGGATAAAAAAGTAATCCTAAAAGCATGGAACCCTAAAAAAGTAACACTTTTTATGACTACCTTTGATGACTTGTATTAAAGTAGGCAGACAAAAATTAGTAAATACATAATATTTAGCTTTAACGTTTATTATTTAAAATCTCACATAAGATTAAGAGAGATTAAGAGCTGCCTTTCCCTTTTATTAGTTGAGGTGCCTATAGCGTAATACAATTTAGCCCAAAATGTTCGGTTAAGTTTCCAAACTTTTCAATCTTCTCGTAGTTGTGTTAAGTAATGTTGACTATTTAGTAACCCAAGCAGATTCCTAAACATATTTTATTAGAAACCCCCAAAAATAATTCCCGAGTGTAGACCGTGATTAAGATTGAAGAAATATGTACAGTCAGCGTCAAATATACCAGAGCGGGCAAGGTAGTCAAAAATATCTGAACACGCCCGAGCGTATTTGACAATAGAGTCGAGTTCAGATATTTTTGACACCTTGCCCGCTCTGGTATATTTGACGCTGACTGTACTATATTAAGTTACATTGTAAATTATTTCTAGATAATTATGTTTGACGAGAAGATTTTTTTTTTTTATTATATAGGGAGGAAAACAAGCAAGTGGGTCACACGATGGTAAGTGATCACCACAGCCTATAGACACCCACAACACCAAAGAGATTGCAGATGCGTTGCCGACCCAGAGGGCTAAGATGGAATAACTCTTGTGCCAGTAGTAACACCGGCTGTCTTGCTCTCCACGCCAGAGCACAACATTGCAAGCACTGCTGCTTAGCGGCAGGACTAGCGAGCAAGATACAAACCACCAAACCTCACTGACCACTGATTGACACTGACCGAAAAGCGAGAAAATGGCTCTCTGAAATCTGTTTCTAAAAATTTGACCGTATTTAAACGTCAAGTACCCAATTAGTGCAATCAGATTCAATTTCATTCCCTCAAATTGTTTTGTGAATAGTTAATAACAAACGGGCATGTGTGATCAAATCACATGTTAATTCCAATCCGTATATTTAGGATCTCTGCAACAATATAAACACTCGCGAGCACGGTCGCGTTGATTAGGTAAGCGCGAGCCACATTTTTTTTAACCAATTTTTAAAACGGAGTTCTTAATTAAACGGTTTGTTGTGTATGTTAGGCAATATCTTTGGCAATTGTGAATCGATTTTATCTTTTAATTAAATTGATTTTTATAGTCATTTTTTTAATTGAAGGTTGGCCCCACTTGAATCTAGAGGAAATATTTCGCCTCTAAAGGTGTAAAATTAATGGATGAATCGCCATCTGCATTAAGTTTAAATACGAAGCGCTATCTATTTTAAGAAGTTTTTTGCTCCTTATTTATTACGCATTTTGTTGATATCCAATTAAGTTTTTAATGACCTATTGTATCTTTTACCGGTAGGGCAAAAACTTCTCTTGTACTTTAATAAATATAAATTCCTAGTAATAGTACTATAATATTATGCTGTAACGATAATTAGTTTTTAGGTACCAACTGAAACTATCTTTAAGCTATTAGCCGCTAGCCATTTTCTACAATCATCAGATCAGATTTTTAAACCCATATTTCAGATAACAAGCAGTGTCTTATAATAAATACCATTAAACATAACATACATACATTTTACTGTCCCATGTTGCAAAGTGACGATTTTTGTAAGGTATCTGCATCCTCAACACCACTGTAACAGGAAAAACCTATTCCCCTAATGCGATTGCATCTAATTAGTGCCATTAGAAAGGGATGCGGTAAAGGATAAGTTATTCTTATATCAGCCATCTTGGGGTTGCTGGATGGTATTTAGTAATCTTTTTCTGAAATAAGAATGCTGATTTAAATGTATCATTTACAAAATTATATAAAATGACTTTATCTACACACATATCATTACTGCTCTATAATGCGTTCAAAAGCCGTAGGAAATGACCAGCATTTTTACTACCAATCTCATTATGAGAACTTTTTGTATGTGGCAGAAGGTAAAATCTGTACTTTAATGGTCATTACAGTATCGATTTCTGTAACGTTATGTTTTAATTTGGAACAGCTCACTTGGAACTCAATTGGGTCTCTATTCTAGTGTCCTTAGATATTAAAACAGTTATCAATACGCAACGTCGATGCAGTAAGCTTTTTTAATATAGACGCACTGTAGCGGACCCTAGTAAATCGTCTTTTTAAATATTTTTTTATTTGCTTTTGATTTGTTTATTTTGGAATTATTTTTGAATTAGTTTTACTATTGAATTTATAATTTTGAATGTATATGGATATTCGGGACTACCTCTATAGACCTATACCTAAATCCCGGTGTTACGTCTGGGTTGGGCCCCCACACAACCGAGAGGGTTGGGAGAGAAGAAGGGCCCCTGGATACCCCTACACAAACGAGTGAATATATACATATATAGATCAGTACGGTCCACAGCAAGCTGGACCACATGAGAACCTCACTGTCTAGACATCCTCATAGTGGACCAACATTCCCGTGTGTGGCGAGTTAACACAGGAAATTAAACATGATAATCAATAAAGTTTATCATGAATGAAAACCCATGCCCAAAAGAGGCCACATTTTGGGGCATCCAACCGTTTGGATTCTAAATCCAGAGGACTTCGTTGTCACCATGTTAGGTATCCGTCCAAAGGATCGCTCCGGTCGAGCCATGAAGTTAACACTAATGCAACAGCAAAATGCAAGTTTCATTTTGCCAAGACATTTACTTTAACACTAATTGAAGTTAAATTCAAACAAGTGAAACAATTGTAGGATCGCTGAAATACACACAATACACTTTAGTTTTAACAAATAATACAGTTAAATAGGAAAGATCTCACCAATACCGTAGCGCAGTTTCGTTCGATTCGGGTGTGAATATAATAATGGTACTTCAATATGGTATGTAACGTAACACACGTCCACATGGCTTGAATGCCAAATAATGAATAATCAATGAAAGATCCTCCGCACGTCTACTCAGTACGCCAGACAATAGAAAAAAGCCCCGATTCTCGCTTCTGTGGTCTATTTATAGTCTCAGAAGAGCGTTTTAGCTTCATTGGCTACTTTAGCATCAGCGTTTTGGCTTCTCTAGCTACTTTAGGGACATTCGCGTCTGCGTTTTGGCTTCTTTAGCTACTTTAGGGACATTAGCGTCTGCGTTTTGGCTTCTTTAGCTACTTCAGGGACATTAGCGTCTGCGTTTTGGCTTCTCTAGCTACTTTAGGGACATTAGCGTCTGCGTTTTGGCTTCTTTAGGGACATTAGCGTCAGCGTTTTGGCTTCTTTAGCTACTTCAGGGACATTAGCGTCTGCGTTTTGGCTTCTTTAACTTCTTTAGCGTCAGCGTTTTGGCTTCTTTAACTTCTTTAGCGTCTGCGTTTTGGCTTCTTTAGCTATTTTAGCGTCTGCGTTTTGGCTTCTTTAACTTCTTTAGCGTCTGCGTTTTGGCTTCTTTAGCTACTTTAGCGTCTGCGTTTTGGCTTCTTTAACTTCTTTAGCGTCAGCGTTTTGGCTTCTTTAGCTATTTTAGCGTCTGCGTTTTGGCTTCTTTAGCTACTTTAGGGACATTAGCGTCTGCGTTTTGGCTTCTTTAACTTCTTTAGCGTCAGCGTTTTGGCTTCTTTAACTTCTTTAGCGTCTGCGTTTTGGCTTCTTTAACTTCTTTAGCGTCTGCGTTTTGGCTTCTCTAGCTACTTCAGGGACATTAGCTTCGTAGGCGCCAGCAAGTCTGACTCCTTATATGGTCATATTTTCAGGTTTGTTTACCTCCTTATATGGTCATGCCTACAGACTTTTGTTCGTACTGAAATGACCGCGCCGGACTAATTGCCTAATGTTTATTTAGCCACTCAGCGACAAATTGTTAACGTTATAGATAGCATTTAAGTAGTTAAATATCTTAAGGTAGATGCCTTATAGGTGCTTACTGTGCAAGTAGATCATACATCTATTAAAGATTTCCCTACAAAGGGGATTCTAAGTAGCATTACTGGTGCATATATTGTGGCGGGCCATATCTCAAGAAATAATATAATTGATTTATTAATACTTTAGTGTAAAATATATTTGTGAACGTGACGGGCTGCTGAACCCAAAGCCAGACCGTTACAGCACGACTTTTGATCTCGAATGAAATGAGAATTGGGACTTCATTCGTTTGTCTATGATTTTAAAAAAAGCAGTTGCATAAACTACTCTTATTTGTCGAGCGAAATTATGTAAAAGTATTGAATAATTTATTATAAAACTAAAATTATAATACTAAAAGATATAAAAAAGGACAGTCAACTTAGCATATATAGCGTAGATACTGGTATCATTACCCATATGTTACCTTTGTTTTTATCTGTTTTTAATGTGGTTTAATCTTCTTTGATGTGGTATACAATAAACAATATTTATTTTTGTTGTTGTATAACTAAGCCTGTCCCCGTACAAGAAAGCCGCCAGCTCTATGGTCGCATGTGATGTCGATCTACCTCTTCGAGATCTCTCTGAAGAGACCTAGTGCAATAGGACCCCACATTTCAAGGGTTTTGGCTACAAATGGAACAAAGTTATACTTGAACAAAGTTACTGTTACTAGAGGTATAGTCGACCAAGTAATTGCTTGACCACTTTTGAACTTTACCCCTTTGTAATACGGGCGAAAAGTGGTTAAGCAATTTCTTGGCCGACTATACATCCATAATTTTCTCCTCCGTCTGTAATGTAAAGAGACAGCTGCTATCTATGGGTATACGACTTAAATTCTAAGGGCCTCTCTCTGTTTATTCTATGGACATGTATAAACAAAGATGGAATCATAGATGTTTGTTAGATTCCGGGGTATGATACCAGGAACTTATCAGAGAGCGATGGAACACGGCCTAAGTCTCATATCCACATTGCCGTTATTAAATACTCATAGCTTTGATCTCCCTTTGCAGATGGCTCCAATATTAACTCCTGTAAGCCTTTTAACCAATTGTTATTCATACTTGCAAATCGTATGCGTGTACCGCTGTTTGTGAAACAATTCTACGCAATCACGATACCTCAATACAGCAAACAAACGCGAATGATGAATACATGCCTGCAATTAAAATAACCATGGCGACTCGTGTTGCATTGCATTTGATTCCGTGGGGAAATATTTTGATTAGAGACCAGATTGGTCCTTAATTGGTTAGGAAATTCATTAGGTGCGTGTATTGATATGCCTCTGCTGGCTGCAATACCGGTAGAATTAATTTGTGGGTGATATATTGAAAACAATACAAGGCAAACGAGGAATGGAGTTAGTTTGTTGCTGTTAGTAACTAATCCCAATTATTTTTCTCATCTAATAGCTAGAGCATAGGTATCCATGGGTGGTAGTGGTCACTTTCACACACACACACTCACACAGAAGTATATTCGGGTATTGTTATACAGCATTTCTGAAAGCTAATGTGTTTCACTCCCGAAGATATCTAATGTATTCTCATCGTATTATCTATTACTTCTACGGATAAAGTGAAAGTATTCCGACAACAACTTGAACTATTGCCCAAAGTAAACTCTTGACGACTAATATTTGACAACAGAACCCTCAAAATAAGTAAATGTTAATTAGAAAACTCATAGGTTTGCAGACACTATATTGGATAGGGCTCGAATTGTCGGAAATATGATTCGTTACAATACACGCGATGTAAACCGTTTTAACTATATTATTTTAAATTAAAATTGTAATGACAACACAAAGAAAAATTAGGGCAATGGCAGGACTTGAACCTGCAACATCAGCATTCCGTGCCTTGCGTTTTCCAGTTTCGCCACACTGCCGCTGCCCTACCCTGCGAATTTTTCAATGTGCTTCGTCTTACGGTCATTACATTATGGATTTTAAGGGTACAACTACCCTCGGTGTCATCTATATGAAACTTTTTAACAAGTTATGTTAGTTATGTTTAGTTAGATGACACCGAGGGTAGTTGTACCCTTAAAATCAATAATGTAATGACCGTAAGACGAAGCACATTGAAAAATTCGCAGGGTAGGGCAGCGGCAGTGTGGCGAAACTGGAAAACGCAAGGCACGAAATGCTGATGTTGCAGGTTCAAGTCCTGCCATTGCCCTAATTTTTCTTTGTGTTGTCATTACAATTTTAATTTAATAATTTGAATGTTAAAAACATTTAAAATAAAAATCGAAAGAAATTTCGGTTACAAAATTTAATAACAAAACGGCGCCATCTCTCGTCAGCTGACGGTAGCTGTAAAGGTACCCAGTTGAATATGATAACTTGTTAAAAAGTTTCATATAGATGACACCGAGGGTAGTTGTACCCTTAAAATCAATAATGTAATGACCGTAAGACGAAGCACATTGAAAAATTCGCAGGGTAGGGCAGGGGCAGTGTGGCGAAACTGGAAAACGCAAGGCACGGAATGCTGATGTTGCAGGTTAAAGTTCTGCCATTGCCCTAATTTTTCTTTGTGTTGTCATTACAATTTTAATTTAATAATTTGAATGTTAAAAACATTTAAAATAAAAATCGAAAGAAATTTCGGTTACAAAAATTATATTATTTTAATGTTGGTAGGTATTTTACTTTCTCTAACATCAATTAAATAAAAATAGTATATTATATTACCCTTTAGGATACTAAAAACAATAAGTATGTTATAGCTGGTGTCCGGTTTCACTCATTAAATTAATGAGACGAGGAAATACGGCTTTAATTAACAAAATATAAACATTTATGTTATTGTTTATGTAAGTAATTAATACGGAAGGTTTGGAAAATTCTAAGCGTCTGATATTTTCAGAAATCTTTTGGTTCCACGTTACGCTTCACTTTTAAGGCCATATTAGATATAATGACATGAAAACTGTTTTTTATTACATATACTCGTATACTGAAAAATAAAAAACTTAATTTCTAATTTTTATTTTCCATTTAAAGCTCTGAACTTTGCAGCTGCCAGGTATATGTTTTATAGAGTTATGTTGATGATTTTTGAACTACTCGCTTGGTGAAGGCCCTCTTAATTACAGAAAAAAACAACCATAAAACATTGCGTTTAGAAAGTTGTGTTACTAATGGCAAGTAGGTATGGCCTTCAGTTCAGAGTACGTTGAGTTGTTTACAACAGTCTGAAATTAATAAAGTTGATAAGAGTTGTCGTAAAATTACAGCATTGTGTGTCTAAGAATCTCTCTGTGTCTAAGAATCTTGACAAACTGGCTCACATAATAGTTTTGGTGTTCGGTTTTTTACTGCAGGAAACACATTACATGCGCTCATACTTAATTCTTGGTCAGTGTATCCCACTCGTTCTTGGTCAGTTTTTTAGATCAAAACATAAATTCCTTGTTATTCCACCCTATACTTACCTAATAAAGGCAAGTGGTGGCCAGGTAAGGGTCACCTACAAGCAGAAAAATATTCCAGCAAAAGTTCTAAGAAAATAGCTCTCATATACTGTATGATTGAGGGCTGCCAAAACAAACACATTGATAAAGTTTTTCATACATACGTAGCTATTAGACCAGTGTTTATCACACGTCCCGGGACCAGTTATCCACAACAAAAGCGGCCGGCTCAAACAATGTAGCCCTGTCTGCACACCTACAACCATAAACTACGAGGGTTTACATGCGTGTGCGTGTACTACCCAAAATCGCATGCGCGCAGCATCTGTGCTCCCCTATCTCCCTCTAACCCAAACGCAGAAGAGCTTCAGCGCCAATTTCACTGTAAACTCTAAGGAGAGGAATCATGGTTGGATGTAGTTTGGGTGTTTGGAGGCAAGTGAAGTTTTGACGTGAAACGCTATTACAATAAGCTCAAAGGAGTTGTTTTTTAGATGGCTCTGGACCGTTCAGAGGCTGGGACGTACCGCGGCCGTCGGTAGATTCTCCGAGATTCTTACGCGGCATTTGGGTAAAACGCGATTTTTAATAGAGTGCGGAAATAAATTTGTATCAGGAAGTGTTGGTTTTGTGGGATGGTGACGAATCCACTTGTTTGTGTCCCGAAGTTGGGAAAAACTTTCGGGGTCTAAGGAGCCGTTTTCGTAAGTTTATAAAGTTTTATTTCCACCATCTATTGTATGTAATGAGCAAAATAATCATTATATCTTAAACTTATAAATGAAAACATTCAATATCAAGTAAGACAATACAAATGCGTACGCACTTTTCTTATTTAAAATACATCACCATTAAAAATAATGAATTTTCCATTATCAATATCGGACTTATTATAGAATAGAATAGAATTCATTTGTTTCAGGCTGCATAGGCCCAGAGATAAATACCTTAAAGACTAACATAAATAACTTAATTACTAGCACGTGATGTCTGTAACGTGAGCATTTTTGCAGTGTCAGTTAACCGGCCACTGAACCATAACAACCATCATTATAACAACCATCTAAATAGGTAAAGGGTTCTATTACAAAACACTGAAAGGTAAATAAATATTTTAGCCGTCCCCGAACAATCAATTAGAATAACTATACTGCAACAACTTATCTTGTAATGCACAAAGATAAGTCCAGACCACAAACGATAATTAATACCTTATCACAGTTACAAAATCAGCGCGACACACAATTTAGTTGCTAAGCTAAGATTCGTTTTGATGACAACTATCGAGTGTAAAGCATTCTTACCAACGAATATCTTAATAAGAACTTTACTTGAACAAATATATCCTACTGGGAAAATATGCAAGGTAATTTTATTCATATTCATTTATTCTTTGCTTTTACGGGTAAATTTTGGATCCTGTTCTATTACATTTCCCAACCTAGAACCCTGTTGTTTAGAGCAGTCCCCTGCAATGTACAAGAGCAAAAATAAGAAAAATACTGCATTACATTACACCGCGGCTTAAAGTATACTTTATCTTAATTGTGCCAAAGTATCGTATCGTCGTCAACGTGTTTTGTCAGGTAAGTAAATTAAGCGATATTTGTTACCAGCCATGTTTGGTTCGGTTCCAGAGATATTTAACTTTTGAGGTCCTCGAGGCAAATTCGGTAAATACTTGTCTTGCTGCCCTAAAACTCGTATGTACCTATATCGGGCGGAAGCCGTGCCGAGTTCACCAATATTTTTTATTAAATGTTGTCTCTTACAAAGTTATTGACCAGCTGAATTACGTTGTTAAAGAAGTGGGGGAGGTGGTGAATATTGTATCTATTTATTTGCTGTGACGCTGTTTAGCAAACATTCATTTCTTTTATGTTTATTTTTCTTTTTTATTTTACTTTTAATTTTCTTCTATTTTTAACACTTTAGCTTATAGATTGAGTTATGTTAGGTTAGATTTTTTTTATAACAATCCTCTAACGTTAGAAGTTTTTGTTAAACGTTATATTTAGCGTTTAATTTAATAAAATACTAGCGATTCGTCTCAGTTTTCCCCGGGTAAAATTAGAATTTAACGTATATAAAAACCTTAATTAAAAAAATATCTAAATGACAGTTCTAACCGTGTCAAAAGGCGTTGTGTCGTTGAAAAGGAGTAAGCGGCCGACGATATGCGGACAAGCAGAAACTGATAGTGACTTTGTTTTAACGGGTTTCAAAAAAAAGGAGATTCTTAATGAACTGAATATATATATTTATTTTTATACAACGTGTCCCTAGCCTATAGAGAAAGAACGAACATTCATATAACACAACTTCTCAGGAATGCTATGACACAGTTGTTTTCTTAATTAGAGGCAAAAAAATATTCTGACAATCTATGCTGTCTAGTATTTATTTTTGTCTACAGCCTAGGGACACGTTGTATACTATGTAAAAAAAAAAGGAAACTCGATGAAAGTAATTTCATCAGGAGTGCGATTTTTGAATCTCACCGGGTGACTAAAGCTCGCCAAAATGGTCATTTTTCATAGAAATGCGGCCATTTTGGTGAGCTTTAGTCACCTGGCGAGATTCTAAAATTGCATTTGAGTTTCACCAGGTAACTAAAGCTCACCAAAATAGCCGTTTTTCATAGAGATTCGGCCATTTTGGTGAGCTTTAGTCACCTGGTGAGATTCAAAAATTGCACCCCAGATTTTAGCACCACACTATAATATTTAGAAATAACGGTGCTAATTGAACTTTAAACGAATACTAGTTCTTAGGTTCTACTTAAATACTCGGACGAGACGGGGCGTTTGTATTTTAATTCGTACGACGATAAATTGAGTATGGCAGATTTTATTTCCGTAAGACGTCGACTATGTCGATGACATTTTACTCTGAGGTTCATAAAATTTTCAAATAATCTATTTGAGATAGGTAGACTATTTTATACCCATCCTAACCCAAGTTGGGCTTCTGTTCACAGATGAAAAAACATACAAGTTTTATCTCCAAGTAACCACACAGACAAAAACATCGTTCCTTACGCAGTCCAAGCGAAAGTTATTTTTGGCCGGACGTCTGTATTTTTAGCTTTGAATCTAACTAAATTGTCCCGTGTAGCAGTGTTTAACTTATCCCGAGGGAACCCTTCATTATCCAGGAAAAACCCCGTGTATATTTTGGGATCTTTGATATCTCGCTTTGGGATTTCACGGGATTTCTCGCATAAATGATTAAGGAGCTGCAATACCTTTTGCATTTTTGATATGAGCAGCCGTTTCCAATTGCTTTATTTAATTACCATGAAAACATTTCTGGCCTGCTGTGTTTGACAACGTCTGAAATTTTAATTATTTTTAAAAGTGAAATTTAATGAAAAAGGTAGGTAGGTTAGGTATTATATGTACCGTAAGTCCATTTATCCTTAATTAACGCAGGGATCGTCATCTTTAAATTACTGAAAGGTTTAATTATGAAGTTTTTTTTTTTCAAATTATTTAAATTTTAACTGGCCGATGTCTATAAATTTATTCTTACGCAGTATAAAATAAAGACGTCATCTGTTCGTGTCTGTCCTTATATTATCTTCGGCCACTGACTCCTTCTAAACCACGCAACGGACTTTGATACAGTTTTCACTGTCATTTAGTTTTTTTTATAGAAGGCTTTTTGCACCTGTGCGAACGTATCAGCTATTTTCTTAGGGTAGCTGGTTTCCCATGGGCAGTGGTGATCACTTCCCATTAATTAACCCGCATTACCGTTGTCCTCTCTCCTTCCATCAAAAACCTACCTTAGTAGGTACTCGAACAATAAAGTTGCGCATGTTCTACGATTGCTGTGCCCTTACAGGGTTCATGTTTGACGCTATTCCTACCTATTTTACAATCTTATGTACAACCTGAAATGCAATCAATATGATACTTTTAAGTATGTGTATTAAGAGAAGTGTGAACCCAGCGTTCTCCATACAAACGGCGATAACGTTTTCCACTCTCTAAACCTTAACCTATAGCCACGATTTTTTTGTATGATGTCATTATGCCTATTTAAAAAATCAAAACATACAAACCTAGTTCCAAGGCATAACGACATTATACCAAAAAATCATTGCCATATAAGTGAAGGTTTGGGGGTTGGAAAACCTTATCGCCGTTTGTATGGGGAGCGCTTTATGGGACTGGGTTCACACTTCTCTTAAGAAGATTAGTAAAGATTGTGATTAAATCATTATAACTGTAAACCATTTCGGTTAATCTTTACCTAACTGCCGCTGGAACGGGTTATGTTTTTTCTAAAAGCAAATCACGACTATAAATATTGCCCTTGCAATATGCAAGCTTAAATTTAATATCTTGCAACGGAATAAGATTTACAAGTAGGATCTGGGTTACAAAAAATCTCCAACAAGCAAAACTCTGCTCCAGTCCTGGCAATTAGTTAGGTAATTAGCGGTCAAGTAAACTAAAGAGCCCAGACAGTACAAAAAGACTGCATAAGTAAATCTCTAGTTTTAAATTTTGCCCACTCAGGCACCTTACCATTTTATAACAAGCTGGCAATTTAAACAATTAGCGAGTGACAAAGCGGGCATTTTTTTTAATATGGTCATTCCATGTTACGGCCACCTTCGAACTAATGGTAATTAACTTTTCGAATAATGGTAATTACTTTCTTATGCGGGCACTCCGCTACATAAGCGATCATGATGAATATACAGATATGATCTGAGGTACGATTTTTGAATCTCACCGGGTGACTGAGGTTCACCAAAATGGCCGTTCTTCATAGAAATTCGGCATTTTGGTAAGCTTTAGTCACCTGGTGAGATTCAAAAATTGTACCTTTGGTCATTTTACTACTTTGTTATGAGTTTCCGAGACTATTATACTGTAGGTAACCTATAATCATCTATATCATGTTAATAAATATTGTCTAGAAAAATAAAAATCATATGATTTAGCCTAACAAAATATTTTTTTGATCTTTCGTCTCAGTAGCCGCGGATGCCATAAAAATATCGTAAACAAGACGCTAGGTGATTTCTAACGGGTAAACTTTACGCATATTTTATTACGACGTTGTAAAAAACAGATCGGAAATTAATAAATTTAAATAAAAGCTTTGCGTTTTGTTGTCACTGGAGCGGACATGATTTAGGAAGCGGCCGCGTCAGGGGTCGATTGAAAATTAATCGTCAATCATTGGCTTTGGATGATTGGCAATAATTGAAAAAAGATGGGAATTGTCCTTTGTTGAAATGATAGGAAAAGTTACTCACACACTCACTTACAAAACTCTAAAGGTGTAGTTAATTATGATTCTGTACTGATCATTTGATCGATTGCATTGTTTTAAATATTACATTTTGTTTCTGTCCTTGGGTTGCGCCAGAATAGTAATATTTAGGTCTTGTGTGAACTATTATTGTCCACTGCAATTAACGACTACTTTGGAAAAACCAAAACACAAATACAATGTGTATGAGAGGTATGCAACACTTGGTACGCGTATTCGACTTGCTCTTGGCTTGTTTTAAACAAGCAATTTTTGACTAGGTTCATAAAATATCTAATTCATTAAACAGCGCAAAAACGAGGTACATGTACCTACAAATAGTTCACAGTTTACGGTGCGGTAACTTTACCAGTCGTATTAACTTTGCCTTCGCTCTCTACAGACTACTGGAATATAAGTCACAACCTATAATACCATTCAATCGAAGACAAAACGAAGATTAAATATTAAAATAAGAATTCTAGCACAGTTTTGTATGCCAGAATCGCCTCGTTTCAGGCAAAGTGGCCGCGCTTTACGGTATCTAGTATCTATAATGCCTCACTTTTTAGCTGGCAACAGAAAACGTCCTCGTTTCCCACACTTCAACCGCGCTTGGCTCAGCTTCCATCGCGTTAAGCTAAAACGGTCCAACTTTTTCTAATAACCCAAGCTTAAGATTTATCCACAATCTAAAATGGCTACTGTTATAACGGCTATAAACGTTAATCGAGCGAAGATACAAGAGTTTCGACATCAGTTAACCCGCGTCGAAACTTTTTCAATTACCTATGTATGTTGCCAAGATAACTCAGGGGCGTATTTATGACAGACTCGGGTTATCTGGACGCGGTACAAGTTTCTTGAAACGTTGATCCGTGATGAAGGTTGCCCTTCCGAGCGTTATTGACTGACGCTGAATGAAATTTTTTGACAGGTTAGCGAGATAAGATAAACATGAAAGTCGATCGCATTTCTCCCTTTTAAGATTTCGTTAAGCAGGCGTTGAAAATGAAAATTGGAATTAAAAATGCGGGCTTGATCATGTTAAAAACATTTACTCGGTGTTTCGCACAACTGAAATGGTTTTGTAGTTTTCTGGTCTCTTTTGTTAATTTTACCACGCTGTTAATTTTCGCGTTCATCGAGATTCAGCTCATAATTCGATATTAAAAAAATACAGTTTCCGTGAAACAGGTATGACAATAAGATAGCAGTATCAAACAAGAACGGAGAAGCTTAAACCTTACAGTCACTACTAATCAACAATGTCAGTTATTACAGAAAAGAAAGAAAATTTTAAAATGAAAAACATCGCCCAAGCCGCTGTTGCTGGGTAGGATGCCCAAAAGGCAGGCGGCGTTACCTCTCTGAATGGCAATGCCAATACGTTGGGCGAGGAACGCGCTAGTCCTTGGGTCACCAGAGGTGAAACATACAGATTTCAAAGAAATTTACTTACTTAAAACTAAAACAACAAAAAAGTACGGTTAAATAACACGATGCTAGTCTTTCATGAGCAAGGCACTTGACAGTTATTTTTGGCATATCTCGAATGTGACTTTATAGCCACTAACTGAAAATTAAATTTCATGAGCTTAAACATTACAAAATCATGAAAATACGTGTTTATTGATTCGTTATTTCCGTAACATAATCTGAACTGGCATTTTCCAGGGACCTTAATACAAATTCAGAAGATCAAATTAATGTTCAAACCCCACTTCATTAATAAACATCTGAGGAAACTCATTATCATTGTAATTATTATTCGTGTCTAATGAAAATGTTCGGAAGCAGAATTGTAAACACAGTATAACACTCAAAACTTTCGTTTGTTAAACACATTATTATTATTAAACAAAGGACTTAGCAACAACTAATTCCCCTTTTATAAAAGCCTTAAGCTGTGTAATTACAGAAACCTGCGGATAATATCAGTGTAGTGCAGGGTTTAGGGGACCCTGGAGTTAGGGGACCCTGGAGTTAAGACGGGACTATACGACAACGAAGATTGTAGAATGTGTGGAGAGGAGGCTGAAATAATGGAACACATTATATGTGACTGTGAGGCCCTCGCCAGAACAAGAATGAAACTCCTCGGCAACGGATACCCCGAACCAGGAGAATTCAAGGCACTACCGCTAAACCACATCATCCACTTTATGGAGGAAGTGGAAAAAGCGATGGACTAAGTGCGAAGGAGGGGTAAATACACAAAAGATCCCGCTGGGTCGAAGTGTATCCGAAAGGACCCCGCATAGATAAGATAAGATAAGATAGGGGACCCGCGGACAAACCTAAAATTAAAAAGGCATACAGACCGTGCGAGCGTTTAATGAGCATCGCATATTGCCTGTGAGTAAAATAGACCATACACAGATACAAACTGATTTTAAGTTGTATTTTTAGAGATCCGCGGACCATGTTAAAAAGGTTCGGAAGCCCTGATGTAGTGTGTCGACCCTTAAACAACTAGTTTTGGAAAGTGAGGGCGGCTCTGGGGAGGGGGGTAGAAGTATTATTAACAACCACGCGACCTATTGTTAGGGTAGTTTTATTTTACTTACTAAGCCGCAGTGACAGATACAGAATCTGGTAGAATTGTACTGATACATTCAGTAATAGCAGACAAGCAAAATAAATCCTGTGCTCAGTTCTGTGATTCTTTAGCGTAACATCGTTGAGTTCAACGAGACGTCGTCAGCGATGACAACTGAATCCGTACACAGAGATTTGCGTGCGAGTGAAAGGGACAGAGCAGGTGGTAGGGCCTTGTGCAAGGTCCGTCCGAATCGCTACCACCATCTTGCTCGTTAACCCTGCCACTAAGCAGCAGTGCTTGCACTGTTGTGTTCCGGCATGGAGAGCAAGACAGCCGATGCAATTACTGGCACAAGTGGTATTCCATCTTAGCAACGGTTGGGTTGGCAACGCATCTGCAATCTCTTTGGTGTCGCGGGTGTCTATACGCGGTGGTAATCACTTACCGTCAGGTGACCCACTTGCTTGTTTGCCTTCCTATTTCATAAAAAAAGAGCACGGGGTTGCTTTAAACCCAGCTACAGTAAACGGCAAAAAATATTGCACATTGGCGACGTATAGAGTCGTCTCTGTTGCACGCGGGTGATTAAATACAAATCTGAAACTAGCTGATGTGCTATATTTACTGCCGGGTCCTATATGTTAGGAATGAGAACTATATCACAATAGCTCTAACATGACTGACCAAGTTGAGTTTATCTCTATCTGCGTCCCTTTAAACTAAATCTGGGCTGTCATGTTAGGGCCGCTGAACTTTGCAACCCGTTAAAACGTCGGGATTTTAAAAAGGTAAATTACTAGTTCTTAAGTCCTTTACTTTAAAATTAATATGTAAACACAGAAATAAACAAACCTTGAAACGAGTAAGTACACGGGCTTACAAAGTTGGTTCTTAAAGTCCTTATTCCGGTACAATACGGAATTAAAAGTGTAAATTAACATTCACAAGCGAGCGACTCTGAGGTTAAATTTTCCGGAGTAAAGTTTGCTTCGGTTTACTTCGGGTAAAGTAAAGGGAGATTTAGTAATAAGTAAGAGGCCGATACAGGTGCTAACAACTTATCAAGACCAAAAAAAAGAATACCATATACATATATATATATTTTTTTTTATCAAAATATAAGTACATACTGCCTTTGAGGGCCGTTAAACTCATTTTGATACGCATTCGGAAAGTACACAAACAAAAATTATTTTTTTTCAGCAGAATGAGTGTGTATTTACTTTTAATAATTAATCAATATTGTTTTGCGTCTAAAAAAATACATGGATTATCTTGTTTTTATAATTACTGTTGTAGTGATACTGTAGCTTTACATTTTTTATCTTCCAATCCACCAGTACAAAGGTTATGAATGTTTGTATTTTATATGTATTTTAAGTTTGGTAGGCTATCGATAAAATTATTTTGTTTTCCGTTTTCACACCGTACCGGTCTTTAGGTTAATTTTCAGTCCCTTTAGTTCCCAATTTTAGTTAAGTAGCAGTACTTGTCCTGACACTGATTTTTTTTTTATACAACTTTTTATAATTTATACATTTTTTTTTTTAATTTTCATATGTGTAAATTACAGGACAAACCAAAGCCGTACAGAGCGAAAAGGGTAAAATAGTTAAAAACGCATTTATTCATAAAAATAAACAACCTCTTTTTATGAGCAAATTATTATGCTTTGTTCCTTTAATTCGAAGACAAACTTTACAATGACAGAGAAGTACGACACATCATATTATTATGTATTAAGAAATACAGGTTTACTGAGCGTTTAAGAATCTAAGAGTCTTATTTAATATAGTTTTATTTATTTATTTAAGACTATTCAACACAAAAAACACACAAATAAAATCTGCAAACTGGAACAAATTACCTTGCTACTCCGCGAAACCACTTGGTTGGTTCTTGGTTTCGCGGAGTAGCAAGGTAATTTGTTCCAGTTTGTTGATATGGACCTCCGCAAAGTAACGCCTGAATCTATTAATTAAATAAAATCTGTATAATCAATAATCAAAACACGGTAATTGTTCTACGTAAGTTTTATCAACCCTAAAAGTATAGAAGAATTGTCCTTACTTAAATGTCAACCAAACGAAGTACCATTCTAGGGAAGATTTTTTAATAACTTAAAAATCTAATAATAACATTTAAATGATGATTCACATTACACAAGGCCCGGGGTGGGCCGTGCCGTGTCCGTGCAAATACCGGTGCGATGTAATATGATTTATTTCACGCAAAAGCATACTATACGTAGCTGATGTGGCCGTGCCCTGTTCGTGCCCGGCCGTGGCACGGCCCGGCCCCGGCCCGGTACAATGTGAATCACCCTTAAGCCATGATTGTGACAAAAATAAACTACTTACTGCGATAGCTTAGCGACCCTAAGGGTTGTAATTTTAATCCAAACTCTAATTCCAGTTTCATACTATGTTAGTATGAAACTCAAAGTTGAGTTCGGTTTAAACCTACGGCCCTAAGTGAGTCTTCGCATCTGATAAGAGATTTCTCCATTTTGTTCGGTCTTTCGCCGTCTCCGGCCACTCTAGTCAGTCTCCAGCTTTCAGCTGCGCCCACAGCATCACTCCAGAAATACCTGGGCCGACCGACAAAAAGAAAACGTATGATATTTTCGAGATTAAAAGAATTCCAGAATATTTATTCCAGAATACTACGTATCGCACGGAATGTACGAGTAACTGGAATAAATCCTTGAAAATTCACTGGAAAAATTTGGCTTTAAAGTAGGATCACATTACTCACAAAAGGGAGGATAAAGTTTACTTTCCTTAAGCTCTCTCACTCTGACATTCCGGGCTAGTCCGTGCTTATACTTTTGTGAAATATCTTTTACGAATATATGACGAATTATTCATTAAAATGTAGTTCTCGTTTTTACTAAAAACTGATTTTAGGATTTTACGGATATGATTATTATAATAATATGTGCGTTTATTTTTTTCTGTAAGAATAAAGTAAAGTTGATTTGTATTTTTTATAAAATTAACGCAGTATTATTTTACTTTAAATTTTTTCCTTACCTGGGAATAATTATCGACATTGCCACATTTCATTATTATTTGTAAACAAACACAGTAGGTGTACAATATTTGGAGCCAAGGATCGCCAATATAAATCGGGATCATTTCCAAACATCCCTGTCCAAGACATAGTCATTGATTATATAATACGCCCGAGAAAAAAAAAATATTTTCTTGGTTTGTATTTTGTATCAGTTTGTTCAGTAATGTTTTTTCGAGTTTTGTTGTAAAATCTTACGCAATTAAATAAAGAAAAAGTACTGACCGCTGCACTAGGGGATTGAATGGTTCTTAACTCGTTTAATAGTGATTTTTATACAGAAAATTAAAACTGAATGAGCAAAGTTTAAATTGAGTACTCTCTCAGAGCATAGCGACATGGAACAAAGTTATTCGCAATGTTATTCGTTATCTGAGTTAGTTTTGATGGAAATTAAAACTTTAACTTATTGAAATAAAAAACCGTTTAAATTGTTTTGTTTCAATGTTTACAAGTCGCGAAAACATAAGAGAATACTTTAACTTATATTATCTGAAATGGAAAAACTCAAGTCCCTTGGCTGTTTTAGACCGTACTCAAAGTACTTGTACAAGCTATAGCGGTAAAATCGAAACATATCCGCGCGGGCATGATTTGCAATATTTATAAAGCAGGGGTGGCGTGGGATACTAATTGCTTTCCTAATGGTATCAGAAGTACCCACAGGTTAAATTGAATTTCTACACCGGGGCCATGATCTCGACCAATAATAATTTATTCAGTTTGAGACTTTTTGCTGCTGAAACTGATAAATAATTGACTTTTGAGTTGAAACGGATAAAATATCAATGAATTACTTAAATAATTTAACGGTAGTAGTTTAAACCAAACTCTAGTTCTAGTTCCGTACTATGTTAGTATGAAACTCGAAATTGAGTACGGATTAAAAATACGACCTTCGAAATTGAGTACGGTTGATAGTGTTTTCTGAGATTTAACAAGTGACACTGAATAAGATTAAAATTATAACCTAAAGAAAGACTGATAGGAATTGCCTTAAGGCATTGGTTCGCTATTTGCACATTTTATACCTTATTTTGTGCAGTAAAGAGTAAATTAAAACAAATAAATTAGGTACTGAGATTTTAATATCTTGACAGACATTCCATAATGAGTTTTCAACCCGCACCAAGTTCATGTGTTTTGCGTTTTTAAATATTAACAGCCCTTTTTAACTGACGAGAAAAACGTATATTTGTTTTCAATTTTCTGTTACTTCTTTTTCTTGTTGTAAGATCTATACATTTTTGGGAACTGTCTATACTGACTAGTAAGCTACTAAGTTAAATGTGATATAATAGGATTGACATCTTGCATCAATTTAGTAAACATTAATAATCTCAAACCACCACTTACATATATACGTCTCGTCCCGGAAACTATTAATTAGTAAATGTTGAAGGACTAAATCCAATTAATGTTTTAATTGTGAAACATTCTGAAGCCATTTAGGAAATAAACTGTAGGCGTTTTATTTTTGACGGCTCAGATTTTTTATCGTGGGAGTTTGTTCATAAGGAAACTGTTGTCGGTTATTTTTTAAAGTGACAGATGTGTTCTACATTTTTTTAACTTCGTATTGTTTTTGCTATGGTGGTCTGCAGACTTTTTAAGACACATTATCTACTGTTTATTCATAGTCGGCCTAGGTTTTTAACATAAAATGGTAGAGTTCTTTTAAAAACATCTTTACCGATCCCGACCATAAACATAAATAATATTATGTATACCTATTCAGTTGTGAGCTTGCACATCTTAGCCATGTGGACTTTGTGAGATGAAACCATTATACGATTAAGCTATAAACCAAATACATTTAGAGGACGGTAAGCTAGGAAGAAAAGTCCATAATAATAAATTGGTAAGGTATTACCATGGAAATTTTCCTTCACTTAGAAAGTTTTCTTACGATTGCATAAAAACACACTTAAATTCAATTAAAAAGTTATTAAGAAGTTCAACAAGTGCAGCCGTTTAAATTACAAAAACTTGCGTAAGACGAGTGTTTTAAGGCTTCTTTTTAAGTGCCAAGGCCCATCTTTGTGACCTCGTACAAATAATAAAATTATTCCTGCAAGTGCAGTGCCGCTGTTAATAAAATGTAAATGCTTCCCCAACGTGCAATGAAGATAACTGTTAAAAATGTATATAATAATTACGAATTATGCGAACAGTTGTTCGTTATAAATTGGATAGTTATTGAGCTGCAAGCAGATGTCCCGCCGTAAAGAGTTAATTATCTTCTAAGAATATCAAGTCGGTGAATAGCTCCCGCGGGAACGGCGGCGCGCTCGCCCTTTTTATTTTGGTACAGTGTTACAAGGAAATTTGATAAACATAGACGGGTGTAAATAACATTGAGTTGTTTTTGGAACACAACAGGGCTTTTTAATCCTTATTTGGCGGATTAAAGCGCAATAAACCCTCTGATGACATAAAGCAAAGAAGTGTGAAATTTTAAAAACGTAAAATAGTTTATTCACCTCGAACTTAAGGTCGGGCCACACCGGACGACTCCAGATCGCTATATAGAGCTGGGTTAACATGGGCATACTTCGATAACATTTGAAATTTCTACAAAGACTGCAATCGACTCCATACGCAGAAAAATATGCCGAAAACTATTAGACGTCATGAGCGTGCAAGTCAGAAACTACATAATTTAAATTAAAAGTTACTTGTACAAGTAAGAACGCTATGTAGCACATAATAATATTATTATAAGTCAGCTTTAGTATAAACTTTCGCGTTATTTACATAGAAACCAAATCACCACTTTGACAGTTCAAAAATGAATTCCGTATTATTTAGGACCACGTAGGTAATTTTGACAGGTCGAAATAGCTATATACATCAACGAGCTCTTTGTTCGTCTGTACGCTGGTATATAAAATAAGATTTATGGTTTAGATCAGCGGTCAGCAAACCGCGGCCCGCGGCCCTCCTATTTGCAGTCCGAGGCTGTTTTGCAAACCTAAAATATCCTTTTGCACTGTTTATCAAAATTATGAACAAGTGCAAGCCTTACATATTAAAATCAAATTAAATGGAATCATTTAATTCGGACATCCAGTATCCATAATTACACACACTTATTGTAATCTATTGCATATGTGTTCCTTGCCTGCCAAACCACGATGTGTTCCTTGCCTGCCAAAAGGTTGCCGATCGCTAGTTTGGCTGGTCGAGCCATACCGGTAGCGTTTGCAGTTCGTTTCATAGAGCTGCATTACGCATGCGTAACATATGCGTAACGCAGCTCTGAGAAGCCAGCTGGAGTCGTGTTGCATACGCAATGTAAAGGGAACCGCTGTGGCCTGTCGCTTAAATGATATGCTCGCTTTAATTTCTTCTTAGACGTATGCAATTTTACTAATCCTACTATTCTACTAATATTATAAATGCTAAAATTATATGTACAAATATCTCCTAAGTCTGTCCCCTGCAGTAAAGTGCCCATAAGGTTAGCTGCATTTCCACGTTGGGTCGCAATGCCAATGCGTTTCCAAAGTAATAATCTTGGGAGATTTAGATATTTGATCCTCAATTACATTAAAGGCTGGATGAAATTTGGCTGACAGACAAATCATGTTCTTTATTAAAGCATGGGATACTTTTTATCCCTTTGAATCCCGTAAAAACATACAGAATAATATCACGCAGGCGAAGCTGCGGACATAAGCTCGTAGACTATTTTCGTTGCCATATATCCGTGAAAAACGGGAATCCTATTACCGAACTGTCCTTCAGCCCTCACATCCTTTCGCACTAGTGGGCGAGTGAGTTCGCGAAGTTGTATTTACCGAGAAATAAATAAACATCTGGAATATGCCAACTCAATTAGTTTTGTACCCAAATACACAGTGTACCTCAAAGGACCTAGGGTGCTATTTTTAGATTGTTTACTTAGTTTTCAACTGCGAAAATAGTAGTAGACTAGAATGTAATTAATAGATTCAAGCGTTACTTTGCAGAGATCCGTATGAACAAATTGGAATAAATTACTCGTACCTTGCTACTCCGCGGAACCAAAAAAGGGTTTTTGTTTTCGAGGAGTGGCTATATATTTATATTTTTTTTTCATTTGAAAGGGCTTTGTCGCTGAGTGACCACATCGCCCCGTGCAGGCCACAAACCAAACATAACAACAGCAATTGGTTCTTACTTTGTTAAGGCGATTTCTGCCAGTCTAAATAACTTCTCTGCATCATCTGACATTGGGTAAGGAGTGGCTATTTAATATGTTCCAATTTTCTGAATAGATTACAATAAACTAGATTTATACCCGGGCTTTGCATGGGTACAATTAGAATATAATGGTCATGAAAACCTTTCGTAAAAAAACTCTAAGTGATAGTCAAAACCGTATCAAAATCCGTTGCATAGTTTAGAAGGAGAAGGCCGAACATACACTATATTTTTTTTTTATGTAATAGGAAGGCAAACAAGCAAGTGGGTCACCTGATGATAAGTAACGGTAAGTGATCACCACCGCCTTTAGACACCCGCAACACCAAAGAGATTGCAGATGCGTTGCCAACCCAGAGGGCTAAGATGGAATACCTCTTGTGCCAGTAATTACACCGGCTGTCTTGCTCTCCACGCCGGAACACAACAGTGCAAGCACTGCATGCTTAGCGGCATAATTGTATAATTGGGTTAAAGTTGTATAATTATCTTAGGAAACTGAATATTGCCATCGAATAAGTTTAATGGAAACTTTTTTCATCTGTAAGTAATTAAAAAAAGTATTTTTTGAGAAATAATCAATAATTTCAAATAACTACACATAATATGACCTAACTAACGCCATTCTTGCGGCAGCCGTTCCAAATATCCAAAACTTCATCGTAAATGAAGCGTTTAATACTTAAAGTGATTAAGCCCTGTTTATTTTCAGCACTGAACGAATTAATCAACAAACGTGGAGAGCACAATAGTGAAAAAGCAATTCTTCTTCCCCCACGGGACCGCTAAGTAAAGCAATACCTTGATTGTGGCTCAGAACAGTGAGACGGTGGTGGGTATAAAATCGGATTGCTCACGCAAGTAGCGTCATTCTCGTAATGGTGCCCCTTCCATAAACGTCCGCTAACCCGGACCAAACGCCTATCTACGGACAAGAAAATGTTTCACGAGCTATCTTAAATCATGTCTTAGTACGGTTTGCTGAGAATGCGTTCTGCAGCTTTGCGCACAGAACGCAAAGCTGTTTAGGAATGTGTGAGGTGCAACGCATTTAATTAAATTATAGAAATGAGGACGACATTTAGAACATTTGAATTTTAGGCGAATTTTCCACCATTTTTAATTAGGTGGTTTACAACACGCGATAACATACGAGTAAAAAACAAGACAGGAGCGCCACCGTGTATGCAAAAGAGATACGCTTTTGTATGCAAAGTTGCTAGTTCCTTTTTTAAACATGCATTTCCCATCTTTTCGTGTACTTGGATATAAATAACAAAATGCAATTTCAACACAAAATCGCTCAATTCACTCAATCACCCTTCCTGTACCTACTTGTCGTATGTTAGTGAAAAGAAAGAAAGCTGATTTCGTATGTTTATATGAAAAATCCTTAGGAAACCAGCCACAATCCCGTACAGGGTAGAATCTCTCACAACTGGGCTAATCTCATGCAGTCATATTAAAGCTAATACGTGTTTTCTAATTGTTTCAGGTAGCGGTGAACTCCCGATGTTTTCATTAAAAGTGCAACAGAAGCAATTTATTTAGTGGTCCTATAAATTACTTTTATTGCGCGTCATAAATTACCTACAGTCGATGTCATAAAAAAGTGTGGGGCCATAACTGTCTGATTTCGTTTATCTTGAGAAGCGTTTGTTTCTGGTAACTGTGCTGTGTTTGTGATGTTGCGAGTTGATGCCATAAAAGGCGGCGTTGCCGATAATTCCGGCAGAGATGGGGAGGGACCATAAAACTGAGTTATTTTGCTTTCGCGGAGACAAGATGCTACTGACACTGTATACCGCGCTGCTTCTCTGGAGGATCGACTGTGTAGTCGAGAGCACCAAAGGTAACCTCCATTTCGCTTACGAACGTGTTTTATGCTTTCAAGATTTTTATTTTCCAGAGCATGTTATGTTTAGCCTTTTTCGCTTTCGCTGGTTTATGGCTTCATCCTCTTAGATTTATTTAAGTGCGAAGAGAAAAGAGGCTGGTAGGTGATGTTGTGCTTAATCTTTAGTGAGTGTTTCCAACTAGTTTAGCCAGATAAATATAGTTCAATAAATAAACACGGTTTGAATTTAAGTTGCTGATGGTAGCTAACTGAAAAATTATAATTATAAGACACCAAATATCTCCTCGTAAAAAGATAACTCTTTGGGCTCGTTTTTAACCTTGGACTTACGAGTACAAGAAACAATAAACACACGTTTACGGCCCGGCGCGCAGGCGGCCGTAAAGTGGGCAGAGTTGCGGATACAAATCAGATTTTGTGACGCAAGCATAAAACATTTCGGCTGTAGAAGTTGTACGGAACAGCGCCACTAGTCGCGCGCCCCAGGGAGTGACAAAATGTAACGAAGCGAGCTCGCACCATCCTTTTACCCAAATACATTTTTCGCCGCCGCTCGCATGGGGCGACTTGTCTTCGACTAGATTATTTATGTTGTCTCACCGTTTCTTTTACGAAGGTACGATGAATGTTAGGCGGGAATCGTAACGCGAATAAAATTAATAGATGTGACACCTTTGAAGTTGGGATAATTTGTTTTGGGCGCCCGGGTTCCTGGAATTTATTTGATGGCGGAAACATTGCTAGTATGGTAGTTTTTTGATTAGATATTAAGTGTGGGAAAAATATTAATCTTTATTATAATTATGTAAGTCGCCCAAAAAAAGAATATTTTTATAGTTTGTCATACCGCACTCAGAGTCAACGAATGAACCGTTTACCAACTCCTTCGTAAAAAAGACATGTCATAAAAACATTAGGTAAACTTTAAAATACTTACAATATTTATTTCAATTATAAAAACATGCTTGAAAGAATTTGTTAAAAAAAGCAGTCTTCTTAAAAGTAGCTACTATTTTAAAATGAAGATCTTTTTTAAGTAATAGTTTACTAACATTATTTAATAAATAAAACAAAGCAAATATTTTAGAAATTGTATATATTTTTAAAATCATTTTGAGTGCGTTTTTATTTATTTTGGTGTTTATTTTAGAAGAAAAAACGAACCCTGTGGGCACAGATATTTTACTTGTTTATCTGACACTGAAGTAATTATTAAGATTGGTTAAGTTTTGGAAAAATAAAAAAGGACTACGAAACCTCGAAACACACCATTTTAAAAATAGGTTTGACGTGATTTGATTAGCGATCAAGTACGACGGAAGCAATTTGCAATGGTAATTTTTTCCGATATCATGTTGTTAATAATATATTTTTAAGGGTTTTATTATTATTAAATACCGGCCCAGACAACAAAGCGTAGCGTGATCCCAACAATTTCTCCAAAGACTTCAATTTTGTTATTGTTTCGTGTTCTTGAAAAGGCTTCGCTACCTTTTTCCAAACAAAACTGCTTAGATCAAGAGACTTTGTATATCAAATTCTTTGAATAAACACTTTATTCGATCCTATGTAAATAACTTTATACAGCGTGTTAGTTTTACCTGTTTGGGGTTCACAGTATCTGATACTCATGTCTTTGCTTTGCTAACCTTGTTTCTGTTTACCGAACAACATTAAATCAGCCTCGCATTCAATGAAACTGGCATCGGGTAGATTTAAAGAATCGGTCGGTTACCTCCACTGAAAAACTCCGTCTGCGGGCGAAGCTTTTCACTAATTCTAAATTTAAATGCATGAGATCGAATAGGTTCACGCAGAGAGTGGATCCCGCGCCGAGTTTCCGATTGCCCGTGCTTATGTATTTAGGAGAAAAATGGGAACGTTTTTCAAAGGATACAAAGGAGAGGCATCAAAACGTTCTGAATTGATTTTCGTGCAAGGGTTTCAATATTTGAGATATCTCAGAATTATTCATTTGTCATTCCTTTGTCCGTTTCTTAGGGTGGTACGTATAGACCAAACTCGAGTTCCAGTTTGATACTGATCCAGGAAACTGGTAGTTGAGTTGGCTCTATAACTACAATCCATATTTCAAAGACATTTGAGAAGACAGAAATGACAAACAGACAGCTTTGCATTGATAATAAGAATATATTTCATTTTTAATCTGCTTAACAAAATATGACGTGTGTATATAATTCGTCAGAAGTAATAGCTCTACTAGTTATACTGTTTATCTATAAAGGAGAATGGGCAAATTGTCCCAAGTGCTGTATACAGTTGTGCTATATCTTATTAGAAAGCTCTCAATAAGAGCTTAATTTTTTTATATGACAGCAAAACCGAAATGTTTGCAGGGAAAAAGCTACAGCCCATTTTATACCTCACTTTGTACTAGCAGTTGTATGAAAAGTATCTGTAAAATCATTTTCGAGATATAGCCGAAAGATTTTAACCACGCATTACTGAGGCCACTAGAAGTAAAAAACGTAATGTGAGCATAGGTCTAATTTGGTGTTTTTTTTTTTTTTCATACAAAACAATGATTAATGCTGCAGACACCTGGTCTTCGAAACATAGCCTATGATGATCCTTACACCGAGTACTACACGTCCATACTACTCACTATTGTACACAAGGGTTGGGACAGCGCCCATACAAAAATGCCCATTCACCTTTATAATGTAAGTACGATAGATGGCAAAACACGATAAAAAAACAAGAAATAATCAGTAATATTAATATTATTCAGTCATTTCAATTCTAAAATTTCATCTTTCAGCCGGTGCAATGTTCTGATAATGATGCATCATTATCACCATAAATGAGATACCATTTGTTCATTGCTCAACGTTATTATAATTTACGAATTATTTTGCAATAGCGCCATTTGAAACTGGAATATCATCATGACAAAATAATTAAGTTGTCTTCTAGCCAGTCATTGGATCCGATGAGCACTGCTCAAAAGCACATTGCCGCATGGTTTTGAGCTATTTAAAGGGAATATAGCTAGCGGTGCGAAAAGCGCAGATGTGTAGTGCATTTGTCGGTCGTATTTAAATAGCGTGCAATGACACAAAGTGGCATTGTGCGTTGCACAAACGACCCACGAGGGTGAGCATTTTGAACAAAAAAGCTCTTGTAATTGTTTGCACATTCTATATCCCCTACAGACTTAGCACGCGACCTGGGGACTATAAATTAAAGGGGACAGGGGCGCCTGATGCCAGTGCGTAGTACAGCTATAGGTTAGAGATGAGTTTTAAATAAATCGGTTTTGGAGATGGTCTAGTAAATTTAAGTCCATTGACCGTGGTCCAGAATGAATAAGGAAGTCTTGCCGTATGATTGATGATTATTGACAGATAGGTGGGATGGCTGAAGTCAAAATTTATTTGTGTACAGCCCTATATTAACGTATTCCTTATAGATAGTACAGTAGTTTACATTTATGGCAAATATATTTCCTACTACGTATTTATAATCTAAAAACGTTTCTGTATATGTTTATTTATATTTACAGCTTATTAATGTTTTTATCATCGCAAATTAGGAAAGCGTTTAACCAAATTTACACTTTGGTTCTTATAATTTAGAGTTTGCATTATAGTCATATCACTTGTGCCTTTTGCCGTTTTTGCAGCAAAGCAAAAACAGAAAACCGTTAAAAATAGGTTCGTGAAGTGTAATCATGGTCACGTCTCGGTCTTCTCGCTAAGCATGTTGTTCTTAAAACGGTTAAGTTCTTCTCAATTTCTAATTAGTTCTTTTTCTAAATTTTATTCAATAAAGATTATTGTGTGTATTTGTTTTTGTTCCCTACAATGTTATTGTATTTATTGTTATTGTTAAGCAGAGCCACGACATTAAACCAAATTAATATTTAATTATCTTTTCCTAAATTACAAATTCAAATTTCTATCGTTGAATCTCCAACCTCTTTTAGACTACAATTTATGTTAATTCAGAAATTAAGATAAAATTTTATGTTTCCGTTGAATATCCAAAGCCATGGTGAGCGACCTAGGGCTTATAAAACAATAAGCCTCTTTGTCATTGAATGGAAAGGCGAGATAATAAGAATCCAATACATATTTAATTTCATGTTTTTTTTAAACATCGTGGTAATTATTACTGCCTCGCGACAGTCAGCATCATAAATACCTAAACAATTAAGTGCTTTAACGCTTTAACTCCTTTAATAATTTCGCGTATTTATAGCGACAGGTTTTTTTTTGTATGTAATCGCGTTCTAGAAAATAAAGGCAAAAAATCAAACTAGCTAGGTCTCATTTCTGGAGAAATTAGTTTCTACGATGTCTTTTACATCTGCCTTGAGCAAAGCCCGGTCGCCTGGGTATTACAGACAGTTACGTCAAAAGCAGTGTTTTATTTCTCTGATGAAACCAATTAGCTTCCTATAAATATACTCGTATATATGTATGTTATATCGCAATCACTAACGAAAACAAGGTACACGTCCGACAGCCCTGATACCGTTTTCACCGGGTTTTCGCATTCATTCTCATCAGAGCGAGCAGCAATCGTGTGATCGATCAAAGAAAAATTACGCCCCACACGTACTTCAATCACTTCCTTAATTACCATCGAGCTCTTGACAAAAAACAATTACCCACACCAATATCACCCTTTTTGGGCCTAATCGAAAATTGCACGCATGTGTTTGTGAAGCCATCACTAGCTATTGTGAGCCATTGTAGTCCGAAGTGGCTGTTTCGGGCTCATTTTTTCACGAGCCCTCCACAAAGGATTGAGGCTGGAGAAATGGCTCCGATTGTGATACGACCCTATCGGGATAGGTCAATTATCGCCAGTTATATTTAGAAGTCTATATAGTGTATATCGCAGCGACGACGGTGAGAATGTATTGGATAATGAATCTTTGGGGTGAGAGACCCTTCGAGCTTTTGATTGATCTTGGAATGCATTTATTTATTTCACCTCTGACCGGGGTGCTGTGTGATAATATAAATAAAATTGTATCAATATTATAGTAAAAATATATAAGAATTGAAAGAAACTATTGATACTCGTACATTTCTGTTGGGTCTAAATTCAAAGTAAATATTAAACTTTGAAGTTTAGAATTTTTTGGATCGTAAAACTAGTTTAATGAAATGTCGATCTATAAGTAAAAATACACACAATTAATTATAATATTAGAGTGCTCATGGTAATAAAACTCCAAGGAAACAGCTTCTTTTTCCGTCGAGTGTAATCGCTGTAAATTTTAATGGCTATTCTAAACAAATACCAGCATTTTGTGTACGATAAAAAAACAAGAAGAACTAATTTGGACATGTGACATGAAAATTGACTTTGACTTATTCATAAGAATTCTGCCCAGCGTTTTTAATCGAAGCATATTCTTTACGCTTTACTCACCACCCCAAATAATGGGAATTATCAAAGGCGACAACGCGAGCAGAGATCACAGGGCATCGCAAACTCCCTCGCTATTAGGACATCGAAATAGCAAGCTCGGGGTATCCGGAGTCCAACAGGGAATCCGTTTAAGGTGTAATAAATCACTTGCACTCCCTTGTATCAAACTCAATGCTAGGGTAACCGTGCGTATTGTCTGGGCTAGTTTGCCGTGCCAAGCTAAAAGTGCCTATAACCCCTACAGAGTCAGTTGCTTTTTGGCATGGCATCGGATTACAAGACCCCCAGACACTGTCGGCATTATTTATTTCATCAATAGCCATTAATGATGCGCCGCTATAATTTTGATTAAGGCATTTCGTAATCAAGTTCTGATGAGTTGCTGGAAGCAATTTTCTGAGTACGAATTTGCTTGAATTCAAACTACTCGGGAGTACTCGTTGTTTTAAACATTTTTTACTGAAATAAGCAGCATTTTACAATGACTGATATTGGAAGAATTGATGACTGTCGCAACGCTGTGAAACGTCAGAACTTACAAAGATAAATATTTATCAATACTACTTTACTATTAGAAACTTTAGGTATTACAATCATACCTACGAGCTGTATAAATGCGATGGCCTTTATGCAGCTACTATACAAATTATATAGCGCTTAGTTAGCTACTCGGTTTGCCACTACGATATTTGAAAACAGAACCCAAATCAACAGTAAAGCAAAGCGTAAAACTCTAGTGTCTCAATCATCGAACCCAATCACGTTTGCGCCTAAAATAGGTACTTTTCCACTCACAATTACTTTGATGAGTCGATTACAGATAGAGTCGTCTGTCGCGGGCTAGCTCCGATCGCGTTCATTACGGCTATCGCGCCTCGAGCTGATATATAGCCCTCATTGTCGCTAACTAACAACAGTCCATTCTGGCTAACGGCCACGTTACAGCCTCAAATGTCCGCTCCATACACTTTGGAACAATAAAACCGGTAGGTTTGACTTGCTTTGATAAGGGACTTGGTAATAAATTCGCCCTGGGACTTAACACGAATTGAGCGATAAAATGGAGCCACGATTTTGATGGAATGTCTCGAGAAATACAGTAAAGTTAATCTTAATACTATGTATGTACTCTAATCAGCATTAGGTGGTAATAGCGACAAACTAAATTTACTCAGGAAAATACAACACAACAAACTAAGAAAAATTTCGTAGCTAAAAACCTAACGCCAGCAATCTTCTCAGCAAAACTTTTTCGATTTTGTCAGTAAAGTTGTTCTTTCAAAATGGGTAGAAAAGCTTTTCTTAAATTCAATCGATATGATTTTGCTTTATTGAAACAGCATACAAAAGAATATAGAAAAGTTAAAAAGAAAATGAAAAATTTATTTTGCAAGTAGGCCAAATAGGCTCTTTTACATGTCTGAATCTACTAGCGCTTCGAAAAATGGAAGATACTACTGAGAAGAAACGCCGCAAGAAACTCAGACTTAAACTCAAACTTATAAATACGAACAAACACCAGGTGCAACTGTTGACGTACAACAATTAAATAATACAGACACAGATTTAAGTAGGCAGTCAAAAAAAGAAATATGAATACAACGATTTTGAGAATGTACCTATTGGCAATTTTTTTGTATGTTGCGTTTCCTTTTTATCTTTTTACATAATAAAAAATACTAAACAGACAAAAATTATTAGCATGCAGGTCACCTGATGGGAAATGACCACCATCGCCATTGGAAACCTGCGATCTCTAGAAAATCACTGATACGTTGCCCGCCTTTAGCCTCCTTTATTTGGGAGTGTGCTCTACCATTACACTCTCTCGTAGTTATAACTGTGGCGAATTGGCCGTACTGTTTACTGAAAGGTAGAATTTAGAACTATTGAACATTGTCATGCTAAAAGTAACCTAACGAGGCTATTATGTCCTATAGCGGTGATATACGGCGCCACACTCAACTAAACAAATTTGCATAATTTTGCGAACGCCACAACTGAACTGAACAGTTGATTAACCGATCATTAATGTGCTGCATTAGTGCATGCTTTCATGTATGCACCAAATAAAGTACCCTTAGTAACGTAAATAATTTTCTCAACTCGTGACACGGTTTCAGGGGAGAAAAACTGCAATGATCTGTTAATTTAATTAAGTCAGGTTTCAAATAAAAAAAAACCAGACAAGTGCTAGTTGCACTCGCGTATTGAGGGTTCCATAGAAACTTAATAAGCATCGAACATTGGTCTCTAACGAAAAGTTAAACTGAATTGAGGGACAAAGTCAATAAAACAAACAAACAAAGGGATAAGTTCGCCTTATTTTTCTTGTGCAATAAATAGTTTCACATACATACATACAAACTTAACTTTACCATTGGATAACTGTTGTCCCTATACATACCAAGTGCAAATATAAGTTTGTAATCAAATAAAAAAACCTGTAGTTGATTAGCAGGATTGTTCACAAACCATAAAGTACTTATAGGTATTTAAGGTAGGCACATTTTTCTTCACCTGTCCCCCTCTTCCCTTTTATAGTATACGCTACGTCCTAGCCAAACGGATTTCAAGTTTCGCCTGTTGATTCCCATGTAAAATCTCCCTGTGTGTGTTCTTTTATTTTGTTCACTTGTGTGAATTAATAAAGAGTATTTGTTATTGTTGTTGTTTCGCTATTTGATGCTGACTGTGCAAGAGATTCCGTTGCCACAGTAATTCCTGTCGTCAAACTTTACACAATTATTGAAGTTTCCGTAATTACGTCAACACTTCCAAAGGTTCTTACGCAAAGATCACATCTTCGAAAGAAAGCGCCTACATAATCCTTTTAAGGATTATGGTGTAAAATTAAAAAATAAACTTGTCAAAATCATCGATATTTCACGTCGGACCCCGTAGATATTTAGGTGCGTTCATTATGGGCGCTGAAAGCCCCAGCACTTGATAGATGGCCTGTTCATCGAGAATAATGGCCCATCCCACTAAACTCCGGAATTATTTACCTTGTTCACCACACCGTATGGCTTTGATGCTCAAATGGGCATCATTTTCACGGAAAATAGGCCCTTAGTGTGAATATAAAAACCGATTAGCGGATAAACTTTACGGTTTTCGTTTTTTTGGCAACCGAAATTTCTTTCCATTTTTATTTTTAATGTTGAACATTCTCATTATTAAATGAATGCAATGACATCACAAAGAAAAATTTAGGGCACTAGCATAACACGAACCTGTAATCTCAGCATTCTGTGCTGTGCGTTAACCAGTTCCGCCACAAAGCCACTGCCAAATCCAAATTTCTTCGTGTGTTTCGTTTTAAAGGACATTATATATAGCCTTAGTACTTACATGTCAAGCGTACACACCCAAAAATGTCAAAATGGTTACGTTTGGTGTCAAGGTGGTAAAACCTGGTAATTAATAAGAAAAGCGTAGATTGAACTACCTTAATGTAAACTACTTAGTTGTTATTTTTTGAGCCATGTATGTTTTGTCGAGAATATAGTTTATATCTATCTATTTATCTACTAAAAAGGTAACCATTTTGTCTATTCATATATGTACAGGGTCTCAATGAAGAGAAGGTTAAGAGTATGTAGTCGCATCTATTTGGCACATTGTATTGCCATTTAAAGTAAAGAGATCAGCTAATAAAATATAACTTTCAATTTTAAAACTCTTTCTATGCTAGGTATACTATTTCTATGGTCCTGCCAGTGCCCTAGATTTTTCTTTGTGATGTCATTGCATATACTTTTTGACTGTTTCCGTTTCTAATTTCAAGTAAGCTTTTATTATTTCTAAGAAGAATGTTATGTGTGAATGAACTAAGCGGTTTTGACCGTTGTTAACAAAATTTTGAAGGGATGGTGGCTCTCGAATCAATTTCTGTAGAAAAACCAGGTACGAGTACGCCTCCCGGCATAGCTTCAGCATGTCAAATGTAGATTAGTATCCATGTCTTCATAATTCTGGTAACGACGGCGACTAAAACGGCCGGAGAATTTGAACCTTCCTCATAATTTACTTACATTAAACAAAGTTGAAAGTACGATAGCAATCATTGGAAAAACTTTACTGCTTTCGTTGAAACAACTTGGAAGTATCCAGCATAATGTTTACACACATGATTAATGTTACCGCTCATTACGATGGGTGGAGTTGAAAGCATTCCGAACAGATTGATGATCGTGACATAAGAGACGGCCATTAAAAACGTTGAATATTTCAACACGCCGCCCTATGAGATACGATGAGCTAATAGAGTTTCGAATGAAATAAAAATATGAAAAGAAACTTTTACTTACCAGTAGGGCATTAACAAAATTATATATTTTTTGTTACAACTGTCGTTTTAATGCAAGCATTTTTGTTGACGGTGTTTTGCCGCATTGTGGTTGTAATCTACAGACAGATTCCAAAATTCAAGCCAACTAGAAGTAGTTAAAATTTGGTTTGCATTATTTGAACTAACCATTATATACATAACATGTGAGGTTATAATAATATAAATGAGAAAAAGCAAAAAAGAGCTTGAGAAAAAACACGCGAGTAACTGAATAGTTTAAAATCTGAATTGTGAATTATCATCGACTGTAGACAGTTTTGTTAAAACATTAAGACGAACTTAACAGAAAATATCCTGATGAAGATAACGTTTTCCCTGAGTTTCACTAAGGATGGTTACGTAACGAAGTCAAACACCGGAATCTTGGCTTTACATCGGATTCCCAATTTAACACACTCGGTCGTAGAAAACCGTAATGGTGTCGTAAAAATTGTGAGAAACGTCTCACAATCAGAGGTGAGATTAGCCGCGACCCGCCAAGCGGCGATCTACTGGAATAGTTGGCTGCGACTGCGACAAAAAAGGGTCAACAATTTATAAGAGGAGGAACAGTAGATTCTTTTTCCCTTCCATTAAATTTGTAATGACATCGTAACTGAAGGATTTAGAGCCCGACAAACGGCTGATAAAAATAACTTCGCTACTTTGAAACAGCTTACGTGCGACTGAAATTTTGTTCCCGAGATTAACGCGGGAGACAAGGCGACTCGAGTAGGTAGAGAAACGTGTTGGTAGCGCAAAGTACTGGAACAAATTGTCTTCAGTTTTCTCGAACAACGCCGAAGTTTTAAAGATGTCATTAAGAAGGCATTTTATTTGTATTTTTATTGCTGTCATAACAGTAGATACCATACTCGGGCCGGCTTTATGTATTTAGACTTGCTTCTATGGTTCGCGAGGCTTTCTTTTGTTGGTGAATAAGTTCGCGACTGTTCTCGAGGATGGCCCTCATCTTTGTATTGTGTTCAAGATTATTGTTTTCTTAAAAATCTTTTACGTCGTTACTGTGCTTTACTCGCAATTTCCCAAGTACGTAACGAGTTTTCCTTTTATTTTGAAGGTTATAAATAATCTTATGAATTCTTTTTTGAATCCGACGCCTCAGGATCTAATGTGTAATAATATTAAATTACTGTGTATTAACTGTCAATGCTTTTAGCATTATAATTATAAATAAAAAGTTTGTTTTTATGGCTCTAAATGGCCAGTTTAGAGCCATAAAAACAGCATTTATTTCCTAGTATCCAGCCATTCTTACGCTTATTGCCTAAATTATTTTAAAGTAACAAATGATTACCACAGAATAATTAAGACAGAAATGTAATAACCAGCGATTTCAAATTGGCCATTTTTATTGCTTTGTGCGATGAGAGCAGTTCGGTTTCAAGATATAGTCAAAGAGACATAAAACCATAAAATTTGGAACTTAAAGTAGATGGCACGTTTCGAAAAGGAGGCATTATATGCACTATAAAGTTGATAAATCTATCTCTTTCGAGAATAGACAATTTTTGTCAGTTCCCTCTTTAATAGTCACTTAAGTTTGTTACGAATGGAAGGCTTGAGTCAAAGTCGGTAAATACGTTAGATTTTGCATAGGCATAGGTTTTCACTCATCAGTAAGATATTCATCTTCACTCACATTACCAATAAGATACACGTTTATTTTGCTACCCAACTTATTTGAGTAATTTTGAATTAGTATCAAAGAAACACACAAACTTCATTACCAAAAATCCCAACTTTGCCACCTGAAGTTATTTTAATTAATTTAATTAATATTGCATTATTTTATGATACGAAGTATTATAAAGTAATGTACCTATATATATAAAGTGAAGTCTAAAGTAAGTTTGTAAGTAAAACTTCTTAAAATTAGACTTATAAAGGGCTACTGGTTTAAAATTAAACTAAGTAAAGAAACTATGGTGCAGTTGAGAAATAAAATAATGATTTTGTAAGAAAGACGACATACGAATTTACAAAACGATTAAAACATGTCACGTGTCAATATAAACTGACCCTATTTAACTGCCTATTTCGCAAGTGAATACGTAGGAATAATTCGACGCAGTCGAAATACCTACTATAGAACACGCTGGTATTTTCAGAGAATGTGGTACTGCCCGGTTGAACTAGCCCATTCGTACCCTAAAATTTTACATTGCTATGAGTACTAAACAACGGATATATAGATAAATAAATGCATACTTAGTTGATTTGACTACAAAATTAATATTTATCATACACAATATGTCTGGATTCGAACTCGAAACCTCTAGTTTCGGTCACTAACCACTTAGGCCATCCGGTCGTCTACATTATACACATACGTCCAATGGTTGAAAAAAAACGCTTGTTACAGTATTATTCGGCTAGAATGTACAAGGTATAGGTAACTGCTAGCATGTGTAATGTTAGCTCAATATGAATGGTTAAGCCGAATAAAAAATATTTTTCCTATTTTGTTCCAAGTGGCTTGATGTTTAATGTAGAAATACAGTTCTACCAACATAAATGCAAGACGCTAGAATAGTTTAAGCCTGTCCGAACAATAGAACAGTACTGGCTGAAAGTCGACTTGCAAGACTTTGCCAGCTAACAAAGTAATTAACTGACGTGAAGTTAATTAAAATGTTGTAATAAAACGATGGATAATGCTACGCTAATAACGCTGCACTGTTTCATTGTTAGTTTACTGAAGTTATGATTAAACTCTTTAACTTAGCTGTTAACACTTTCGCCAACGGTAATAGAGCTATAGCCGTTATAACAATAGAAAACGCTACTGTGTCTGCGTCTCCGGCGGCAAAAGCTTTAAGCTAACTTCGTCTATCACTTATTATTCATCATTTTCATCATCATCACTGCTGGGCATAGGCCTTCTCCAAGGATCTCCATGGTCGGTCTTTTGCTGCTCGCATCTATCAATGTCCTGCGTTCTCCGCAAAATCGTTGATCCACCTTGTGGAAGGCCGCTATTTTATTATTCATATCTAATTATAAAGAACTGAAACATTTGAAAATAGAACCCAGCCTTTATTTTCAAAACTTGCTTTTTTGGGGGGGGTAGGACCTTCTGCAAGGTCCCTCTAAATTGCTACCATCACTTCACCATCACACGCTGATCCAGCCGTTAAGCCGCAGTGCTTGCACTGTTGTGTTCCGGCGTGGAGAGCAAACCAACTGGTGAAATTACTAGCACCTCGCTCTTATGCGAAAAAGTTTTATGGTTTTAACATAAAACCATTGGGCCGCAAGAAACTTTTGGCTAACTATATATGATGCCAACCCAGAGGGCTAAGATGGAATACCTCTTGTGCCAGTAATTGCACCGGCTGTCTTGCTCTCCACGCCGGAACACAACAGTGGTAGTAGCGAGTACGGTGGTAGCGATCCGGATGGACCTTGCACGAGGTCCTACCACCCGCAAAAATTTATAATTGAATAATAATATCGAATATTGTCGATTCGTTTGAATCGATACATGTATTTTTACACTTTATTGTAATTAACTGGTACTGTAGTTATGAAAACGCAGTTGGTCAATACCTCAATAGCGTTGACAATACAGTAGCTAAAACATACCTAGGTATGTATATATAATTTTCAATTAGTGTAGGTATCAAAGTAAATATTATAATATCGCTGAAACATCGAGACTCGACGAATATAAACATTCATTAGATCCAATTAGCTAATCACTGTTTGTTCACTCCAGATAATCAATACACGCGAATCTGATTACATGTATTTGCATTTTGCTTATTAGACATATTGCTTTTGGACATATGATTTAGGCATTGTGCGTTTTAGACGACCTGCTCATGAAGGATTTGTTTATAGTATTTTCTCTATATCTCCTAGGATTGATAACACCGACCGTTGGTTCATGAACTATCTCGAGAGATTGTTAACTGTCGATAAATTGATTGATTTAGGAAACAGATTGTTTCAAAACCCTTTAAACCTACACAGACAGGACTACAGAGTAAGTAATGACGAACAACGATGTATTTTCTTTTTGTTCATTTTAATATTTGACGATGTGTAATAAAAAAACGAATACACTTAAACACGTTAGCTCCCAGTGCCTCCCAGCTTTACGAGGGATTCCCTCTGACGTCATTTCTACAGTTCTTTGATATCGGTCACAGTTGTAGTAGGTATACATTTCGACAGTCCATAATCTTTGAGGCGAGGCTCAGTCGACTTCGTTCGTTCACTAACAAGTTCAAACTTAACAGTATTTTTATTACAAGTACCATTTTTACCTTCCGTCTTACGTGTATTATTCACAATACGACAAACAAACAATACGTCACATTGTTCACAATCATACGGCGTCATAATAATATATCTACCACACGAAGGACAACCCTTTGTGATTAATAGATTCAAAGCGTTACTTTGAGGAGGTTTATATTTAAAAAAAAGAGCTCTTTTCAGATCTCATGTTCACGAGTAGACTGAGATGACATCAGCCTACAGACAAAACCCCAATACCCAAATGAAATCCCAATTTATATATTTTTTTATCATTTTCATTTACGCAATAACTGACTCTACCAGCGCTTCAGAAAATGCCATCTGCTGAGAAATTCGCCGAAAAAACTTAGCATTAAACATTTTTTAAGGAAAAAATTGTCTCAACAAGACAGACAGCAGCCGTAAGAAATTATAATGTTAATTTGACACCGCCTAAGCCTCGTGTCAACATAAAGAGGGCTGATTGTCTTGACCTTTTCTATTGGAGCCCGAAATCCAATTCCCTATTCCGTTGGTTAATCGACCGTTGAAAATCACGTTTAGTACGAATACCTACCTATTCCAGTGAGGAAGGAATCGGCGCGGAAACATATATCGTGTCTCTAATTTGAATAGGGCTAGAGGGTCCGACCTCTTGCTTGACTGAGGGTCGACAATATCACATAAATTACTACTTTATGCGTCCGTTTCCTATATCTTTGCAGGCGGATGACCCACATAGAGCCTCCAAGTGAGGGATTCATAAGTGATCGGTATTTATGATAACGTAAAAACCTGCTATATGCGGGAGACGAAACGAAATGGCCGTATTTTTTTAGTAAATGCAGTATTTTTTGGGGTGCGTTGGGAGTTGTTTTTTGTAAAAATATTTGAAAGTATCAGTTTACTGGGCTTGTTACTTATACTTTTGCATCAGAAAAGAGAATTTGAAATAGTGGCGGAAGATGTGAAATAAGCTTTTACGTACCTACTCCAATAGTAGGCCCAAGGGGGGAAGAAAATAAAAGTCGGCATCAAAAACTTGGAATAAGGTGCCTGCTTGATGTTGCGAGATCCCATTGATGACCGTGACCACTTTACATCAATGCTATGATTGTTCGTATTCCTTTTTTAAAAAGATGTACTTACCTCATTTCGCAGCAGTTTCAAAAAGTGACAATAATAGGGCCTGTGTCTGCCACCTTATCATAATCTAGTTGTATCATTCACTACGCTCGTTTAAAGTGTGACCTCCAACTCAGGTAAGAAAAAGGTAAGATAACAGCCCTAGTCTTTGACAGTGACCTAATAATTGACGAGAAACATACAAGGAAAAACGAGAGACAATGATGTCAACTACTGGTACAAACAATGCCCAGCGAGTGTCAAGCATTGGGGCTGTTGCTTTATAAGGATAATAATGAAAAACGGAAAACCACATTTCAAAGATTTATAGATTAAGTAGCACGAAACCAAACATTTCAGTTTTTATGTACATTATTGTGTTTCAAATTAGCAGGAATATTTGCGATTGCCAACAATGAAATCTCTTTATTCTAGTGCGCTCACATTTTCAAACAATTGCATTTGCTGGTTGACATTTTTAATAATAAACTTATATCCTTTGACCTCAGCCGAGCCGTCGCATCTGGAGTAACAAATCTATTATTCACATTTCTCCGTAGCTGCACTGGTAATGCTTCATCTCCGCTCGGTGTCCTGGGAACAAATCTCGTTGCAGGCGACATTATATTTTCAACAATTTACAATGATGTGGAAGTAATCTCGCAGGTTCCAAAGCATTTATTCTAAAATGTAAACTTGTAAAGCAACTATGGATTGAAAGGCTGAAATAAATTATCTGTATGTGTTTACGGAACGGTGTCCGGAAAACTTTTGTGTTCCGTTACTGACTGAATGGCAGTCAACAGAACCATGAAATTAAGGACATTGAAATTTTGAAAATCATGAAAATGAAAATGAAAACTTGTATCTCACGAAGTCAGTTTAACTTTGAATCTTGTTAGGGATGTAAGTGCAGATTATTTTGGTGTGCCCACCTTCGATTCTTACTTACGTGCACACATTTTTTCATGAAATAGGAAGGAATACAAGCAAGTAGGTCACTTGATGGTAAGTGATCACCACCGCCTATAGACACCCGCAACACCAAAGAGATTGCAGATGTGTTGCCAACCCAGAGAGCTAAGATGGAAGAGGTATCTTGTGCCAGTAATTACACCGACTGTCTTGCTCTCCACGCCGGAACACAACAGTGCAAGCACTTCTACTTAGCGGCAGGATTAGCAAGCAAGATGGTGGTAGCGATCCAAACGGACCTTGCACAAGGTCCTACCATCCATAACCGTAACCGTGCCATTTATTTAATACACGCATGACAAATTCAAAGCCTTAATATACTTCGTATGGTATAAAATAATAACATGATCGTCAATAATAACATCATCGTGATGATGATGACGTGTTCGTGGAGAGTACTTCAATATTTTGCGTTGTAAGCGTTGTAAGAGTACTCTAAAAGCATAAAGTGACAAATACGCTTACATTGCTTCTTAAATACAAACCGTGAAGGATGCTCTAGTTGTAAAATTTGGGACAAGAACTTATTTTATGTAAGTTTAAAAAATAGTGCTCACAGCATAACATTAGATTAAACTTTAGGTCATATGTTCCTAAAATTGAATATAATTCATTCACCTATACCTATATAGAAACGACAAAGAAAAGAAATTTATTTATTGACAAAAAGTTCTTCCATGCAATGTAAGGTGAAGGGAAAAAATACAAAAAAAATTGTATCCATTTTGTACCCTCCGAAACTACTCTCGCATTAGTGTGATTGCTTAGTTAGACATGTCCAGTTCTATGAGTGAGCATGACAGACTGACAACAGAGATACAGAGCTAGACAGGTTGGCAGACAAAACAACGACGTCACACTCAAACTGGATTGACATAAATCCTTACGAATCGCTGTCGCTATGCGCTGCTATTGCTGAAAAATGATTTTCGTGCATCGTTAAAAGTGATAAATGTAAGAGAATAAAGCCACGGGATAAGCCCCGTTTGTCAGTGCTGCAAAAAGTAAAAGACTACTGACTGCTACCAAGGCTCTTTTTGAGTATTCCGAAATGCCGAACCTTTTTTGCGAACTGGCCACTATATTAAAACGACGAAATTCTAAATTCAAAATGTAGCGGTTCATTTTTGTTTCTCACTCTTGATTTGGATTCGGTAATGCGCCATGCGAACAATGCAATTTAAGTAGCCAAATAGTTATTTTTTGTTTAATTGAATGGTAATTTATACACTTTCTTAGAAAGAGCAACCTTTATATATATTTTACTGTTAATACTTAGTGCAAGTCAGCTGTATAAATAACTGAGAAGGAGTGAGGTAATCGCGCGCTCTAAACACATGTTTTTTATTTGTTCTAGTTGTAAAGAGCAGTATCCGACACCAAACAACATCGCCGCTGAGCAGAGTGGGCCCAACGGTGTCCCTCAGGGACTCCGAACCCGACTTTTTGGGGCCCATTGAAAATGTCACTGTGGCCATTGGCAGGGAGGCGGTACTAACTTGTTCTGTGCTGGACCTTGGTGATTTTAAGGTAAGCTATAGCAGACTATAAAAGAACATCAGCACTAGTAGAACCCTAACCTACAGTTAACACCATTGTCTATATTAGACATAAACTATATTGAAAATATCTTTCATGTACCTATTTTGGTACAAAAATGGGAAAAAAAGGCTTCACTTTTTAGCTTTTTCATTTGATATGATAAGTAAAACGAAAGCTTAATATAGTTAAAGAGGTCAAAACACAACAACATACAAAGCAAGGTCACCAGGCAACTGTTTTGGATAGTCAAAATAGCAAGGAAAAACTTCCGCGCTGTAATGAGTGAAGATTGTATCAGTTAGCATCCTCGTAACGGCAAAGTCTCATTCGCTGCAAATCTCTCAACGCTTAATTCTCCCCACGAATATGCTCTTACGGTTCCTGGCGTAACTAAGAACTGTCTTAGTGGGGTTGAATTTGGTCACCATTCGGTTAAGCTCCCGAACAAGTTGTTAATCTTACCTATCCCAACGTGGAGTTGTTGTTTTATTACACACGCCATGTTTACCGTGAACACAAATTAACAGTCTGCTTTGCTGTTGTTATGCTTACAACCCAAAATAGTTTGATGCTTGTACAATCTACTTTCAACAAGATAGATACTTTCACTTGCAGACAACGTAGAGAAAATCACAGCCACGTAATGTTGTTTTCGTAATGTCGTGCTCGTGTTAGTAAGTTATCAAACTGGAACAAATTACCTTGCTGCTCCGCGAAACCGTTGCGTTGCTGCGTTGTTTGTTGATATGGACCTCCGCAAAGTAACGCCTGAATCTATTAATTAGTAAGTTATCTCTCCAGATTTCAGCATTAAGTTGCTGTGTGGATAGAAAATTAGACTTCCTCTGGCTACGTATTTACCTCGTCCTGCAGGATCGACAACGCGTAGCGCACCACTTGTGTTAAAAGAATTTACTTTGAATCAAGTTGCAAGCTTATTTGCCAATGATTTTTGGGAGTCTTACTTTTAAACTTTTACTTCACCCGGTTCAAAACTTTGTCATGCACTTAAGTTTGAAACCAAAACTTGCTGTATTCATTCATTTCTAAAGCTGACTTCGTACGTTAAGAGAAACTAGCCGTGAGTTCACGAATCAATGCTATCAGAAATTCTCCTTTCATAAACTTTCTTATGGACAACTTCTTTAGGTTTTCAATTAGGTGTAATGGACCGGAGATTTTGAAAACAATATTATTTACGCATTTTGAAATTTAGCTTTAAACTCTGGGAGGAAATGTAACAAATAAATCTTTGATTATAATTCGTCTGTATTGTCAATGGTATACATATTAAAAAAATATATTTGACTATGTATGACAGTTTGTATTGAAGTACTAAGTTTATGCAGTTAAATTGTTTCATTTCTATCTGTTTTAGTTTTAATCTTAACTTAATTATCAAGGAGTCCTTGAAGGAATTACTTTAGATATTCAGTAGCATGACCCCATACAGGTGGCAGGAATGTGCTGGTTGCATGCCGCTTCCAACCGGTCACTTTGGAAATCCATGGGGGAGGCCTATGTTCAGCAGTGGACTTCTTGTGGCTGAGATGATAATGATTAGATAATGATGATGATGATTCAGTAGCATTGAACCTTTGCCCTAAATGTTTAGGTACTTTGAAATTTGAGATGATGAATGACAGTAAACAAATAGCCTAAATTACTTCATTGTTCGGTGACTAATATTAATATACACGTTAGTATAAGTACTTTAATGTCTAATCCCAATTTATCAAACAAAAAGCAAAACATGACTTTCAAATTAGCAACTCTTTATTATAATTAAAAGACCAGAGTAATACATTAACTCCCCCGAAGGGTTACGGATGGTGGAAGCTTAACTAAATACAGTTCATTAATAATTCCCATCAGTCAGAGAGCGAGGAAACAGACAAATTGATGTTCATAACCCTTGTAATTGAAAAGATCCGGAAAGCGTGGGAAAACCGTACGGAAAACGTTTTCTCGTTAAAGATAAAGATAAACATTTCGAAGTTATGTTTAGCTGAAACATTTATGCCTACATTCACGGCTTTTCTTTACAACGCAATAGTGATTATTTGAATGGATAAGAAGGGAAAAAGAATATAACAAGAATAAACATAGAACAGCATAAACAGTGTCCAGGAAGTTTTTTTTTTTTTTATTTACTTAAGTTAACTTTCTGGACAAGTTCTATATTTTTTGTGGATCAAAATAAACTAAGCTTTTTATAATAGTATTAGTTAAATAGGTTATTGTTTATGTTAACAACAATTAAACAGGACTAGTATTTATTCTCACTTTAAGCACCTTTATTTCTAACTGTAATTTGCATTAATACCTACCCAATATTATGAAAAAAATGGTATTGGTATTCATTACCATCCATTCTTGGTATTGTTCAATAAAGTTTAAATAAATAAATAAATAATAAACGATTTATTCATGGAATGTAAAAATTAACAAAAAACACTACATAAACTTAAAACCTAAGAACTAAAATAAAATATAAACTAATTACAAATTATAAAGATGAGGCCCCCGCGGTATGCTGCCCAAGATACAAGCGGCGTTCCCGCGCTGGATAACTAAACTTATTTTGCGCGAGAAAGCCGCCTGCGCGGGGGTCACAATAAATAATATACAATATCGCCAAAACTTAAACCTCTGCATTACATGGTCTGTGCCCACTAACAAGCGCTGTGTCGAACCGTTTGAGGCGCCCGCGCTCCATGCGTTCGTTTTAACTGTCATATCCAGTTTCTCGCGCTATTTTGCTTTCCGATTTACCGTGGGACGTTCACAGTGATGAAGCATTTCAACCTGAAAAACATTTTTGGAAGCAAATTCAGAATTTTATACATTATTCTTATTTAGGTATGTGTAGCATACACGGCTGCCTTGTTGGTCTTAGATGAGTATATTCTCATCAGAGGTTTTTTCCGATCCACGAAGAAAAGGGGCAGCCGAACTAATTTGGTTACGTGTGATTTTTTTTAATGGTAATAATAGTTCATATAATTTAGCAAAACTATTTGCTACCGATAAACATTCGATGATTTAGTTACAAATCAAGAGTTAGGTAAAGTGTAACAAATAGCTCGGTAGTCACTTTTTTGTGTAAGAGGTAAACAAAGCTTTAGTTACGTGTAACAACATCGTTTTTTCAGTGGAACCGGTGGTAAATTTAATGACATTTAGAAGTGCTTTCCGTGAGCCTAGTCTGGAAAATGATATTTCGGCTTTGACTTTTGATGCTTTCTAGTTAGGTTCAACTATTAGCTTGAATACGTAAATCATTCCAAAAAATCCGACCATTCGAATGTAATCGTGGCATATCGTAATGGGAATTATAAGTATTAAAGTGAAGCCAATGTTTAAATATCGATCACAAGCGACCCGTCCCAGCCTCACAAGGGTACAATTAGGACGTAATCTACATAAAAACCTCCCATATAACAATCTCTAAATGACAGTAAAACCCGTATCAAAATCCATTGCGTGGTTTGGAAGGAGTAAACGGCCGAAAATATACGGGCAGACATGAATGGATCGCGACTTTGTTTTATACTAGTATTCTAGTTCTAGATGTGTAATAAAGATGACCAAGAAATTTTTGTTGCCTAGTCGACTAAATAGCTCATCCTTCTTGCGCTTTTTCCCATTTCTTCTTCCGGAATCTATTTTTGACCATAAACTTAGATTTAAGGTCTTAATTAGGTAACCTCCACATGACCCCTGTGCCAGCAAAATCAGACTGATAGGATTATTTTGTGAAATTTAACGTGAATGTAGAGTTTTTCTCAAAATGTTTTCCATCACCGTAAATGTTGGTTAATATTTTTGTATAACACTCGTATATAACTCATTGATGCATGCTGACTCTGACTAGCCTGCCACTTTAGCCCACCTATGCTCGCGCTCTCGCTAGGGCTTTCTAGTATGCCCAATCCCTGGATCCCCGTATTGTGCATTTTAAAAATCCCGGTTTTGTAAACTCTTGCTCTCACCGATTAGATCGCGTAGCATTAAAAAAAAGTCAGTATGCATAGATGATATCCCGTTTCCCATCTCTACTGACCGCTGCGTCAGCTGCTTACTCCGTAACCGAGCGCGTTTAATTTCCTGTATCATAAAACCTCCGCCTGACAGCGTGTGGGGGCTATGCTAAGGCAAAATCAAACTCGCTAAGCTGTAGCCCATCGGATTATGAAGTAAGCCGGAAGCACACAGTCGAGTTGATTCCTAATCTCACGGTAACTCCGCCTTAACTGTTTTATATTCATTCTAAGATACCTCCAAGAAGCTTAGTGGCGTTTGACTTTACTTAGGCAAGTTTGTCTTTCTTAAGAGTGTGATTTCGAGTAGTTATCGCCCCTCGGTAACCAGAGCCCGGGGCGCCTTTCGTTATATAGTTCTAAGCGGTTTAAAACTCGAACCTTACTTGACAAGTCACTTTGAACTTAAATGAAATATGCTCACTTGAAAGTTACTGGGAGCTGTTTTATAACTTTATAACTTTGAATAAGCTTTAAATAAATGTGTAAAGCTGAAAGTAAGTGTTAATAGTTTTGTACTTAGCTGAAATAAAATAATGTAAAGAATTAAAGCAGGTAAGTTGTGAATTCAGACATAACTACATGATAAATTAATCTAATTGCAATTAGGAAAATATTTTATTTCTTCAAAGTTATTTGTTCAAATGAATTAATTTTATTTAATGTAGTAGGTTACCTATAACAATACCTAAGCAATTGGCCCTTATTTTTAACACACATTTTTGCTGTAAACCCTTTAGAAAGGAAAGTTTTAAAATGCTAAACTAAACTTGGGTTCTATACAATAGTTTTCATAGTGGTATAATGTATCTAGTTATATACTGGTTGCAGTACGCATGGTCTGGTTCGACCGGGGTGGTACCACATTCACAGAATACCAGCGTAAAGTAATAGCTTGCTACTGCATAGGATGAGTGAGAGATACAGAACCCCAAAGGGGAGAGCTAAAGGCCGACAACGGAATAAGAATTCTCTTGAGGTAGCTCATTTCCATGTCTTCGTTTTCCATAAAAAATTTCATAGTTTCAACATAAAACCATGAAACTTGTGGCAAATATGGTTTCGGAATTTTGTTAGACAAATTTAATAATACAATAATAATATAATTCGCACTGTTGAGTTCCGGCGTAGAGAGCAAGACAGCCGGTGAAATTACTAGCACAAGAAGTATTCCATCGTAAGCCTCTGAATTAGCAACACATCTGCAATCTCCTTGGTGTTCCGGATGTTTATGGGCGGTGGTGATCATTTACCACCAGATGACCTACTTGCTAATTTTCCTTTTTAATTTATAAAAAAAAACCTAAACTGTAAAAGATATCCATCCATATTTGTACTAAATACCATCAAACTTCTAAAACAGTTTATATAGAACAATAAAAAGCAGATTTAGAAGTACCCGTAACCGCCGAGCATGTATGAAGAGAGGAATGTGTGAGGAGGAAGCGAGGGAAGTATGCCAGGACCGGAGCAAATGGCGTTCTGTAGTCTCTGCCTACCCCAAGAGGAAACAGGCGTGAGCTTATAATATAATATAATAATAATAAAAAGCCCAATTTAAAATATACCAGTCAGAATAGACATCAAAGAAAACAACGGGACGGTAGTTTAGTTTATTTATGGGAACTAGACTACTAGGATAATATGCTTACTTAAATAGATAAATACACACTTAAATACATTATAAACATCTATGACAGGAACAAACATTTATTCCATCATACAAATGTTTGCCCTTCACAGGAATGGAACCAAGGTCCTCGAGCTTTGTTGTCAGGGTAACTAACCATTAGGTTCTTTGGTCGTAAATAAATCATTAAATTAAACAATTTCTAAAACAGCACTGAACACAATATTATAGATATTTATATATTATAACTCTTTCTTGTTTATTTTTACAAACATAATTTATTTGATGGAAACAAAACCAAAAAATAATAACACGTCAAAAAGACGACTAACAAAACCCTCATCATTAATGCATTTTGCAAAAAGATAAATTATAATTAAAAGCTTTATACATTAAATCCTGTGTCATCAAAACCCTTTGAAATGCCACAAAATAAATGATCTTTTAATCTCTGAGCAGCAAACGTTTATCTGTTGGATTTACTCCTTTCATGTGTTTTTGCGGAGTGGCGCGGTCTGTAAATAGCTAATATTTTATTGAAGAGGTCCATTGAGTGTCCTCCCGGTGACAAATGAGCTCTTTTCTCTGATAGCTATCGATCACTCGCTACGGGCATTTAAACATTGGCTCAACTTACCATTGCTAGGAGTAGGTGCGTGTAACCGCACAAGAGTAGTAGTGGAATTGTTAGTGGTGTTTTTATTTTGACAATAAATTGTAATTGATTAGTAAATAATAGTAGATACTAATAGTACACGGGCTGGGTATATAGCTTGAATAACTGATGGCCGGTGGGGCGTTAAGAGAAGTGTGAGGAATGTGTGTATGTTGTTATAATGCCGTAGAAGTAGTTTCGTATGTTTTGATTTTTTAAATTTTCTTCATAGATTGGACAATATTTGCATTTTAGGAGTTTAAAACAAAATGATAAAGTGTGAATGTTTTTAAAACTATAAAGAATATTAAAATAGTCATAACATACAAACCTAGTTCTAGGGCATACTGGCAACATAACAAAATGGCTATAGGTTAAGGTTTTGAGAGTACAAAAAGTTATCACCATATTCCACCCTCTAAACCTTAAACTGTAGCCCTGTTTCTGTATAATATGCTGTTGTTATGTTATAAAACTAGGATTGTAAGTCATATTAATTTATAATGGTTTCAAAAATATTGTTACTATTTGTTTCGTATGAAACTCATAAAGAACAAATATTGTCAAATCTATAAAGAATATTTTAAAAAAATCAAAACATAATATATGTTACCTACTCGTAAGTTCATAGGCATAACAACAGCACACAAGAAAGTCATGATTGTAGGTTAAGGTTTAGAAGCTCGAAACGTTACCGCTGAACATACATACAATACGTAGAGCGCTTTTTGAGGCCTGGTACGCAATCGACTTAAAGTTCTTGACTTTACCAATGCCGCATCTCCCCAATTCGCGTCTCTAGAATCAGTTTATAACTTTGATGAAAATAATACTACGACGTGTTAATGAGATTGACGAATATAAGAAATATGAGACACCCTTGCTCATTAGTCCCGAATATTTGTAATGAAATGTGGTCATATCTTGTATTTCAATCGTCACAAAACGCCTTTTATCACGTCAGAGATAATGTTAGCCTTCCCGTACTCATTGTTAGGATCAATGCGAACAAATCAAAGGATTCATCAGTAAAACGACATGTGCTGATGTCAGTTGCAGAATAACATACGCGCTTGACATACTTGTAATAATCCAGATAAAAAATTGAAAGTGAACTGTCGTTTCACTGAAATAGAAAAACACAATTACGCGGAAACGTAGACAATGTGATCAGTCAAAGTAGGATTAGGGCGAAAGACACGCGTCCGCGATTCCCTTTTATGATATTACATTTTTTATCAAGCAACGGAAAAGCGAAACTTTCGCTTCCGATGAAATATTGAATGAAGTTTCAATCTTGAGGTGAGGCTGGTTGTTATTGTTTATCCAATTTTAGAGATCTGTGGCAGCGTTTGCGAATTATTTCCAACAAAAAAGGAGTCTTGTTCCTGTCCTTTTATCTGCAGAATGTTATGTCGAAACGAAGGATTAAAAATGAATGTTGGTAGATCTGTCTTAGCATTAGTCCTATTCAATCAATTTGCCGCTACTTTACATAGTATAAAACAAGGTCGCTATTCCTTTTTTTTCTCAAATGTTCGGTCGCTTGTGATACAGTCTTCACTATTTTTAGATATTTAGATTTTTTACGGAATGATTTTTAAACATTTTATCCTTACAAAGCCGCCCCGGGTCGCTATGTACTTATGTGAATAATTAAGGATAGAGAACAAAATTACAGAGAGTAGATTTAAACATTTAGCGAGATAAACAAGCAACCCTTGTACTCTGAAGTTACCCGTACCTACCCATTGATCACTAATCTAAAACCGTTTTAATCCATGAACTTGCTGCGGGCTTTTGCGGCGGGTTTGTAATCGTGTTTGTTAGTACATTTTTCGTTTCACGCCTCCTGTACTGGTATCAAGATATGCCGAAAGCCTAAAACGTCAGTCTTGTGAAATCTTCTTCGACAAAGAAACAATCAAACAGATGGATTTCCCCGCCCAGGGATCAAGCATGGCGTACAACATTTTCCTTTTAACCTTTTATTTTTATTAAGATTGAAGTTTTTGGGTTCGGCGAAGTTTAACCAAAGCCTAGTTAGAAAGGATAGCGGCCTGTTAAACATAAATAGCCCTTATTTTCAAATTGGAATAAATTACCCTGCTGCTTCTGGAAAACAGTTCACATTGCAAAGTAACTTGATGTGTTATTTACCCCGTGTTTTAACATTCAATGAAATTACATGAAACGATGAGATAATTAGGACTAAAAACTTTTGAATACAAGTTAATATAGTGGAAGGTGAATACTGAATTTTTAGATAAAAATATTATGACTTAGTCAATGAATTGGTGAATTATGTGCGTTTAAAGTCGTAAAAAGTTTATTCGTTGTATAAAAAATGCGCTTATGGTTTGCTACTACGAGCTTTGCGGAAGAGCACTCATTTAAAACAGCAGTTTACTTAAACTACTCATTTTGAAAATTGAAGACCCGTAAGTATACTATAGTAAGAAAGTTCCTTAGGGTGCAATAAAAATTCTACAGCTGTCGTTTATGGGAGGGATTTTGTTGCTTCTGTTACTGAACCTTTTTATATTGAATGTCAGTAGTAATGACTTCTAAATAAATATCATATCTCAGCGATGACACAATCGCTGAGATATGATATTGATTCAAATTGGTTGACTGTATGTGTACAATTAAAGCAATTTAATGGTGTGTGCATGGTTTAATCCGCACTGACCCCGCGTGGGAGCTGAAACCTAAGTCGACTCATTGTTAGAAGGAACCTGTATTCATTAGTAGGATGTACCTAAATAGGGTAAAATGGTGGAAATTATGATGATAATAAGAAAATTATGTTTGACAAACGAGTCAAAAACAATTACATGACAATTATTTTGCAATTGATTGATTCTATGTACATTGAAACGTCAAAGAAATGAGATTTGACGTCTAACAGGCGTTTACGTATACATAATTAACGGAGACAATAAACGTCCCACAACACCGGCTGTGTTCCAAGTTTCCACTCAACTCACTTCGTGTAATAACTTTACTAGACGTTTATAATATATGTAAGGTAAGGCGGTAATTGTAAATCGTGGCGGGATGTATTTACTAAATGAGCGTGCAAATTCAGATGTCTGCCCCAATTTGTTCCCAATCCGGAGCGGGTCCCGGGCGTCTGGCTCCCCGATCCCATACCGAACAAATCATTCCCGCACCAACTTTCATCCTTTACAAACACGCGGAGCTTAAAACCTGGGTAAGCGAGATAGGCCGATTTATTCGGACGTTTTGTTTTTCGCTGCTGAATCCCGGCGCAGCCTACGTTCGAGACCACCCGACCGTCAAATTCATTTGCATTTCATCCAGCCGTTATCTCATTACGATATGCTGATTTCTCCTACAGCTCATCAGTATCTCAGAAATAATTCATAAGACTTTCGGAAAACACCGCGTTCACAGTTTGACGCGCCTTCGATACATATTTATTTATGTAAATCTTTATCGGTATTTCTTTTTATTTTTACTCGCGCTGACGGGATTTGAATTGAGTTTTTATAAACAATATTGTTGACTGATGATTGATTAATTCACAACAGCTAGTGCTGTCTAGAGTGAAAGTGCTCTTGTCAATGGAAATTTGTCTTTGTGACGTTTAATTTCAGGTTTAGTTTGTCGCCAAGTAAATTAAAGTTAGTAAATAGCAAATACTAATCTAAGGCATTGTTAATTAGGTTTCTATTCAATTATTCAACTCTTGCTTACAAACAAAATTGAATAAGCGTGGTTGATGTTGATGGACATATTTATTAAGAAGCTACTAATTTGCCAGTAAATACACTATTATCACTGAGATCTAACAAACGATATTTGGCACTTGTCTATTGACGTTTGTAGTGACGAGGCTAAGGCGTGTTGATTTACGTATCTACCGATTATCGAGTAAGGGTGGCAGGTTAATGCAATCGATTATAGTGACGATTACAAAAATATTTTTATCTGAGTTACGACGATGAACCTCGTGCAGGTTCCGCCCGGATTGGTACCATAATTTGATATTGTTTCGATCAGAAATCCATGCTTTGAAAATTCAAAATTCGCTTTTTAGTGAGTCTGGTTGTTTATTTAAGTAAAACGCCTATTGTCAATTGCTCACCACCCTTTACAAAATATTGGTTTTCCCAAGGGACGTTAATTCTTGAGGAGTTCTCCTGGAGTGCGATTTTTGAATCTCACCGGGTGACTAAAGCTCACCAAGCTGGCCGTTTTTCATATAGATTTGGTCATTTTTGTGAGCTTTAGTCACCTGGTAAGATTCAAAAATTGCACCTTTTCACCATCAGCCTCATTTAACCAAATGCATTGCAATGAGCATAAATTGCCTTAGCAACTATATTAAATTAACCGCGCGTATCGCCACCCGTAAAATACTTATTATTGAGTGGTTCCGGTGGCCGTCTGTATTCACCATCAGTTCCAGTTTTCCAATAGCAAAAGTACAAGTTACTGTAAAAAATATCCAAATCGCTACTGGTGTGCATATATCTTTTAAGATTTCCCTCGATTTCTCCAGGATCCCACCATCAGATGGTGACCTGATGACAATGGAACCAACTTGAAAGTATACCCTTTCAAACAAAACAAGAATTTTTCAAATCGGTCCAGTAATCGAGTAATCGCGTAATCGTGGAACATACTCCTCCTTTTTTTGAAGTCGGTTAAAAAGGGCGCGTTCTTAGTCATGGGGATTTTTTTAGTTCATTTTAATGTTTGACTTAATGTTTTGATATCTTATTGATTTTGTAATAAATTAATCGATTTCAACAAATTTACGAAAATGATATCTGAATCGAAACGAAGAACTTGGTCACTACACTAAGTTTAAGAAAAAAAAGACTTAATATGTAACTGTTTACGTGTTGAGTTGTTAGTATGAAATAGTTTGTTATTACGATACAAATAAATGTAACAACCACTTAGTTGGACCTCAAAAGAGCATATACATATCTTTTAGGTATCTGTGAAGCTCAAAAGCTGTTGAATATTTTATTTATAATTTCAATGGATAATGCATATTTACGTTATATGGGTGTTGTTATGTGTCAAATGATGGGTCTTACATATATACTTCTGTAATACTAATAAGTTATGTATATTATAAGTTTCATTACTGGAATGTTTTTCATGTACCTACTCGAGAAGATCAAAATGATAAAAAATGATCTACGCAAGTTCTTACACTCTTGACAATAGAGCCGTGTGTAGACGTACCACTTAATGTTGTACGTAACGTTAAGAAGAGTGTGAATCCAGCGCTCTCCATACAAACGGCGATAACGTTTTCCACCCTCTAAACCTCAAACTATAGCCATGTTTTTTTTGTGTGTTGTCATTATGCCTCAGAACTAGGTTTGTATGTTTTGTTTTTTTTAAATATTCTCAATGGTTTCTAAAATATTCAAGCTTTTTTGTTTTGTATGAAACTGCTAAAATGCAAATATCGTCAAATCTATGAAGAGTATTAAAAAAATCAAAACACAAACCTAGTTTTAAGACATAATGACAACATACCAAAAAATCATTGCCATAGGTTAATGTTTGTGGCTATGGTTTAGAGGGTGGAAAACGTTATCGCCGTTTGTATGGGGAGCGCTATGTCGGGCTGGGTTCACACTCCTCTTAATGCAGTTCGTACCTAATAGTTATGATCCCGAAGCTGCCTCGTATAGAGCCGAAATGCGCGTGGATCCTGTGGTTTAAGTATTTAATGATGTGGTTAATAGTTAAGTCTGTGTGATGTTGTTTCATGTTGAAGCGGAGTAGGGTGGAGTTTTGCTTGAAAATATACATGTCACACATAAGCAGCTGTTTTGCACGTGCACATACAACACTGTTTTTCTATCATCTCATAGCACCTCAACATTTTATTAAAAGTATTGTAAAACTATTTGCGTTCTAACTTCTAACTCTATTTTTTTAAATGTATCAATGTCTATTTTTATCTATTTGTAAGAATATAATTTTTGCAACTAGTGGAAAATTTTATTACTTAAAAACAGCAATATATTTTTAATAAATTTGACTCCCGCATCGTTTTCGTTCCGTTCTACGTAAAAAATCAACAAGTAATTCGTCTCGAGGAAGGAAATAATTACACTCGTATATCAAACAATTTAAACATTGTTTGTTTGTACAGTCACGTTCCAGTTTAATTGAAACACATTACGGAGTACCTCCGCACCAAATGATTGTCATGTTTGAACACGACATGTGTTTAAACGTAACAACAGTGTTATATTTCCACGCCTTTTGTTGTCTTAATAAACATGTTTGTCAACGTCTTAAGAAAACGAGAACACTTTTCGGGTGTTTTACTAGACAGTGTACAGTAACAGCCTTGTTCACAATTCGCACGCTTAGTATTAAAGTGACCCATTTCTGAATAATACACGTCCCAAAATATCACCTTAATTAAAAGACATAGGGTTTAATTTTGGGAAATATCAAATTCAGAATTGAGTCACTTTAATACTAAGCGTGCGAATTGTGCTGTTTTTGCTTACCATATCCACGTAATGTGGCGTTGATCAGTATAATGATGACGAGTTCAGATGCAGTGCCTAATCTTTTATAAATATGCAGAAAGGCAAGCAAGCAATTGAGTCACCTAATGGTAAGTGATCACCATCGCCTATGTTATTTAAAAGATCTTTTACATCACTTTATTAATTTATATTTATAAAATATCTACCTAACCTTAACCTCGGAATAACTTAAGTGTTCCATAGGTATGTACAAAATGGCGCACTTTAATTGATCATAGTGATACAAAATAAAACAAACACATAAAGTAACGCCAACAATAGTCACCCAGTTTTAGTTATATTATTTTCTTGTCGCGACGAGCAGGCTTACCAATGTCGAAACAAAAACCAATCGAGGCTTACATTACCGATGGCCCACAGAATTTCATTGTTTGAGATCCTTAATCGATCCCGGAATGAAGCTGTCGTTCTAACGAAGACAAAGAAGCCGGATCCTTTGGTCAATGGAAGCATGTCCAAGGCGTTCCAATATATTGGTAACATAGAAATTAATTTACAGAGATTGTCTGATATTGAAACACTAATGTATTTACCTTTAAAGCAGGTTCATCAAAAATAATACATCTGTATTCTCTACAATGTAACATACCACTACTATATCACACATAACAAACCATTTAATATAACAAATATGTTAACAATAAAATTGTAAGGGGTTCCCCGCTTTACAGGCATTGCCTGGTGTAGGGATCCCTGCCAAATTTTGTTACCTCTTTATGCAAAATAATCATTTTTTATGTGTTACCAACAATAGTGTGTTAATTGATACTTGTCTCATCATGGAAACAAAATTCTAACATAAAATTTAAACTTTTTTTCTTATACTATAAAATAGGAAGGCAGACAAGTAAGTGGGTCACCTGATGGTAAGTGATCACCACCGCCCATAGACACCCGCAATACCAAGGAGATTGCAGATGCGTTGCCAACCCAGAGGGTTAAGATGGAATTACCTCTTGTGCCAGTGATTACACCGTCTGTCTTGCTCTCCACGCCCGAACACAACAGTGCAAGCACTGTTGTGTTGTTATCGCCTAAATAGAATGATTCTATTATATTACTTGAGAAGGTTTTTCTTAATAAAACATGAAACAATATTTTGACAGAATAAACTTAATTTTTAGGTTAGAATGTTGTTTACTACGAGTAGTTAAGACAAATAAGAATGAATTTGGCTTAAAGTCGAGTTTGAGCTTGAACATGATATATCATTTATGATACGCCAAAATGACATAACAGTGGATATCAGTAAACAAGGGTCATAATTAACAAATTGATCTATGAGAAGTCACAGAAAAACAACATTATTCCTGGCAATATTATTTTTGCGGCTAAACTGATACAAACTTTCAGTTTTAGGCAGAACTCAAACGTTCTTTATTGGATGTTTTATAAATGACAAAAAGTTCTGACATTTTTAGTTCTTTCCGAATCTCGTTGTAGGTGATTTTACGTGAAAGGAATATTTTATAATGGTTTGATTATTAAATAGTTTTTGTATATTATTCGTTCAACATACGCTACGTACAAAAAAAGAGCCAACTTCTTTCAAAAGCCCTTGAATCAAACTTAAAAGGTACTTAAACGTCTATTTAGTTCAGTATGAGCCGCGATTGGCCTAAGAAAGGCTTCAGTTCATCGATCAGCGCCCAGTGGGCGGAATTCATAAAGCTTACACGGATCACTACTTCAGCCTTCCTTTTAGATAACTCAGCTTTTTCCCTTCATCAAGAGCCCTGAGCTCGTTACCTCCTGCCACGTGTTACAGTAATGCTGCCGTGGAAATTTCTGCAAATTATTTTAATAAAACTTTCCATTGACAGGCGATGACGTAAATTAATTATTTTTTAATGACGCATTCCTGTTAAGTTTCACGCTCGTATTTAAAATTGGGACTCGATTTTCATTGTTCGCTGGAATTTTGAGAGGTCGTGTTTTTGTTTATTCCGGTTTTTCGTTGATGGTTAATTTGCTCCTGGGCTCATAATTTAGTCTCGAACGAAATAATGTCAAATCAATAATCCTTGTGGCATCACAAGCGAACTAAGACTTGTGTAAGTAACGTGAATGATTACTTGATTACACACTCAACTAGACAGCACTATACATACAAACAAAACAAAAAAATTAAAATTTGTAGGAAAGTCTTCGGTACACACATAATATGCAGCAGTGTGGGTGACGTGTAGTTAAACTCTTATTGCGTTACCTATAACGCTTCAACGATTATCGGGGGTAGCTGGTTCCCTTGGGAGGGGGTAATCACTTCTCATCAGGTGACCCTCTTACTGGTTTACCTCTTGGGTGACTAACTCGGCGTGCTCATTTTACAGGTCATGTGACCTAAAATTACAGGATTCATGGAAAAATACGGGACCAAGATGTTTTTGGTACGATATGGTCCTGTATTTTTCTTATTAAAATAAAGGACATGGCCAAAATGATAGTTGCAAACGGGACATCCTATAATATACAGGACACTTGGCCAACCTGTTTACCTCCCTTGGCTGATCATGAATAAAATGGTTCCTTAATGCAGAATACATACCTAAAAAGTTAATAGTTCCTTAATAGCTTTCAACGATCTCTTTTAAACAGAACCGGAATTAATCATAGGTAGTAATTATATTTATGGACAAAACTGTAAAAATTACATAAATATTGCATTATCGGTCATAGGTACAGTCAACATCATAATATTAACACGGTCGAAACAGTCAAAAGGCTGTCGATCTCAAACTCTATTGTCAAGAGAGTAAGAGCTTGTGTAGATCAGCATTAGAATATTCAGCTAGTTAAGTTTGCTGTTAACTGTACGGGTAGCTTGTATAATTATTATAGCTGAATGTCAAAAGTAATTATCTCAGAACCCTTGAAAGCGACTCCTGCAAAAGACTTGAAACACGACAAAATAATACTCGCTATTAATCAGATAATAGTATTTTATGCAACTGTTGCATAATGAGGGGCCTTAAAACACGAGTGTGGTTTTATGAAACGAGCGTTAGCGAGTTTCATAATAGGATCACACGAGTGTTTTAAGACCTAATTATGTACAGTTGCATACATTACTTTATCTACACACATATCATAAATGCAAAAAACCGTAACAGCAAAAACCAACAAACGAATAACAACAGTAATGACGGCCATTCGATCCATGCGTCAAGCCAAACGTTTTTTTTAAATCATAAACAAACGCATGAAGTCCTTATCTTCATGTCACTCGAGATCATATAATGACCATTACAGTACATAAGTCAGTACTGTAATGACCATTACAGTACAGAAATCGATACTGTAATGATCATTACAGTACAGATTTGCCTATTACCACAGACAAATTCTCATAATAACATTGGTTTTAATAAATTTCCTTTGGTTTCTGAACGCATTATAGAGCATTTATGATATATGTGTAGATAATAGTATTTTATGCAACTGCTATATAATGAGAGGCCTTAAAACACGAGTGTGGTTTTATGAAACGAGCGTCAGCGAGTTTCATAATAGGATCACACGAGTGTTTTAAGGCCTAATTATATACAGTTGCATACATTACTTTATCTACACACATATCATAACTGCAAAAAATCGTAACAGCAAAAAACCTAAAAAGAATGACAACTAATGGCGGCCATGTATATTAAAAAAGTACTCTGTGATTCGATCTATCCGTCAGGACGAACATTTTTTTTAAACCATAGACGAACGAATGAAGTTGCTATTTTCATGTCACTCGAGATCAAATGTCGTGCGTTTAAATTAAAAAATCATACTGAGTTGACGTTTCGTATCGATAACTGTTTTAATATCTGTGGATACTAGAATAGAGACCAACTTGAATTTTGACAGCTGTTCCAAATTTAAATTCATAACGTCACGAGCAGTCACGAGATATCGGTAATGTGATGACCAATAAAGAACAGATTTACCTACTACCACAGACAAGAAAAGTCTTATAATAACATTGGTTGTAATAATGCTGGTCATAACCTAGGGTTTTTGAACGCGTTATTTAGCCTTTATGATATGTGTGTAGATAAAAGTTGTTTAATTCTAAAGCGTACATTCTCTTTACACTGTAAATTCGTGTTATTATGAAAACATGGGAATTGATAAAAGAAATAATGAGAACATTAGCGTCGGGTCCGGCGCTGCGCCGGCGGCCGGCGGGCAAAATGCCCACACGGCAGTATTATGCCTGAAATTATTACAAATTAGTACGTCTATTTGTTACATACGTTTATTTGCTTAACTTTGTTTGTAGTTGCCAAAGGTTTGGAAGGTTTATAATGGGTTTTGTAGTACGTACGTCATTCATTTAAGCGGCGAATACTCAAAATTAGGTTATATCCTGTTTTACTTTGTGTAGAAAATGGTGTGAAGTTGAGTCTGTGTGTGAGGATTTTGTATACTTTATTCTTTATTCTTTATTCTTTATACTCTGGAAGCGGAGGGGGACGACGTTTTGCATGATGAGCTTGGTCTCTCCCGATTGAACTCTAGACACTCTATTTTTATTCTACATATACTCAGAATTGGATTAGCCAAAATTCAGTTTAGGGTCAACATTTTTTCTAAAACATTTAAAATCCAGGCCTGTAATTTATTATTTTACGTACAGGCGGTTACAGAAACAGATGAATGAAGTACGGAGCATAAGAAAAACGCCTCCGTTTTCCCATCGGGCGAGGAACCCTAAAAAGTTTAAAACCAACTATAAATAAAATTTACTTTAGAACTCAACATAAAATACTGAACATTAATGAATAACTAATATTTAACAAAGTTCAAAACACCAAAATGGTTAATGGCTAAGTTTTAAATGTTTGCTTAAATCATGTGGGTGTTTTGTAATGCAGGCGTGTTTTGTTTTAAATTAGCTTTTAGTTCTCTTGTTAATATTTGTGCGTAGTCTTTTAACTTCTTTAATATTTGTCTAACACTTTTTAATAGCCATAATCCGGTCGTCTTTCTGTGCCTAAATTACCTTTCTTTTGTCACAACAAATGTTGCAAACGCTTTAGCTCTTACATCTTTATGAAAACAGTTCGTTTTTTTTTTAAATTTATATTGAGGTAAATCATTTTGCAATACCTTTTTTAAAGCCCAATAAATGTAACCCGACTGTTAAAAGTTACCCGAATCGACTACTCTTTTATGAGTAACACAAAATGCGTGTTAAAATGCTATGTAATGAGAACACAAAGAAAAATTAGGGTAATGGCAGGACTTGAACCTGCAACATCAGCATTCTGTGCCTTGCGGTTGCCAGTTTCGCCACATTACCGCTACCATACCCTGCGAATTTTTTAATGTGCTTCGTCTTACGGTCATTACATTATTGATTTTAAGGGTACAACTACCCTCGGTGTCATCTATATGAAACTTTTTTAACAAGTTATCATATTCAACTGGGTAACTTTACAGCCACCGTCGGCTGACGAGAGATGGCGCCGTTTTGTTATTAAATTTTGTAACCGGAATTTCTTTCGATTGTTTGATGTTTCGATGTTTTGAATGTTTAACAACAAAATGTATGCATTAATGGCTTCATAAGGAACAATCAAAAGCAATAGTACTGAACCATAAGATTCTATCATTTATAGATTCTCAACCATTTCCCAACACTTGCCCAAAAAGATTACTACCCCGTCGGAACTGTAATTGCCCGGGAGTCGGCAACAAAATAAATGACTATCGCGAGACCCCCGACACGGTGTCGTGTCGTGTCATACAGTGTGATGCATGTATGCGCCACATGTCGGAGCTAATTGATATTTGATAAATGATAGACTTGTAGGATTAGCCGGATGTGCTAATTTTGTCACTATGTATCTCTTTATCTGACTAGCTACGGTAACGGTTCCAGTTTTTGACTGTGACCCGATAAAGGACAAGAAGGTAGAAGTAGAAGGTAGAAACACAGGTATAAAAACGAGAAACAATAATGTCAATTACTACAAACAATTATCTGCATCTTGCTAGCTATATGATTGCAAGGGTATCGGTGTTTATCTCAATATTACTTGTCTCATGAAGTGACCCACTTCCTCGTTTGTGATACGACAGTGAAGCACTGCTTAGTGGCTGAATTAGCGAGCAAGACGTTGATAGCGATCCGGACGGACCTTGCACAAGGTTCATCCACCTGCAAACGATTAACTTTACATCCTTATTCTTTCGCAGGTAGCGTGGATTCGTGCGGATGACCAGACAATTCTGACTCTTCACACGCGGCTCGTGACGCACAGCTCCCGGTACGCTGTAACCAACGACTCGCCTGGCTCCTGGCAGCTCCATATCAGGCCTCTGAAGGTCGAGGATCGGGGCTGCTACATGTGTCAGATCAACACCAGCACGATGAAGAAGCAAATCGGCTGCGTGGATGTGTTAGGTGAGAAGATACGTAGTCACCATACTGAAATGACATTAACAAGCCAGCAGTCATAAGCAACTGCAAACGTGTGATAACTCGGGGCACGGTCTAGTAATTTGATATCGATAAATATGATGTCGACGTTTATAAATATACTCATGGGAAATCCTCTACTAGTCTGCTAGCATAAAGAGGTTAGAGGTACGAAATCATAATGGACATTTTCATCTAGACGACATTCTTTACTACCGACAAACTTGGAGAAAATATACTATGAAAAGCATATCCAAATAATAATAAAAAACACTTTATTTGTTTACTGTTTTTGTTTAAAAATGTAGAGACTGCGAATAATTTAGATTATTTTTACGAAAGGTTTTTATGTGCAATCAACAAAATGGGAAAATCACCAATGCGATAAGAGTGGGTGTTGAATCAACGAACTAGTTAATTCAACCGTTTTTCGATCATCAACGCGTCAATCGTTTTTCGATAAACTAGTTAAACGTCAACTACATTTTTTCATACGAACAAATAAAATGTCAAACGGATGCCATCTACGTTTAATTTAACGGAACTTTTTCAGGAACGATTAATGAACTATTGGAACATTAACTGCTTTTCAGCGATGATAGATGATATTTAACTACAAATGAAAAACTGTCTCTTGTAAATCTACCGTATACAGTATCAACTGCAGTTAGCGTTTTCTAAGCAGTAGAAGGAATCATTTCCATTCGTTTTGCCAAACGAATGATTCAACATAAATACTTTTATTAAAACCAGTTAAAAACGTCAACTGGTTTTTCAATTAGTTGATTGTTGATGAAAAACGGTTTGGTTGCGTTAACGGAAAAAGCTTCAACGACCCACCACTACAATGGGACTATGCCAAAGTGAAATTTTAAATGAAATCGTAAGATGTCTGTCACTTTTCCACTTATAATGTGAATTTGATACTGTTCTAGAGTCTACTCGTTCCCACGGGCCACGGCCGTTGAAACATGGCCGAAACGTCGAGATAAATTATCAATATATTTTTATCGCGTTTAAGTCCCGATAACGTTATAAATATGTTCCTTCTATTGTGGTACAAGGATCCATATTTATTATCGATGGGGTGTTACTACCTACTTGTGCCCGCGTGAAGCCGCTGCGGGTTGCTAGTGTTTCATATCCGCGTACATCGGTCGCTGGATCTCTGTGGCTTAAGCGCAAATAAGCACTCAGGCCACAGTTCCTGTACGCATGGGAATACTTTTAGTGCTAGCTACACTGACCTATAAATAATGGACTTCAAGTCAGCTTTTAAAAAATGGCCGCATCAAAAGTCGAACAAAAAGTACAATAAATCGACAATCGCTCGTGCTGTCAGTCTGTCGGACCGACGGCGCTACTGTCCATACTATTATTTTGGATCAAAACCTATTTACAACGAAACTTAATAAATTATTATTTTATGCAGTTAGACGTAAAATTGTAAATCCAACGACTATAAATGGTAAACTAATAATTTGCATTTGTAACATTGGCGTCAACCTGTATTCTCATGTTGGATCGTTTTTCTGCTGTCATTTAGTATGACACGGCACATCTGTGCATTATAATATCATTGGCTAACTAGAACGAGCCCAGTGCAGGTGCTTTGAAATTCGCGTGATTTGGAAATTGTCCCTCCTACATATACATTTACGAGTAAGGCATTGTATCTTGGAGCACGGTCGCGACCAACGTAATCACATTTTTATCATGTGACGCTTAAATTTCCTGTTTTAGGGTCTGTAAACGAATAAATGACACACAAGACCTGATTAATGCTGCGTTCTATATTCAAGCAACGGATCATTTTACCTAATGCTAATTTCGCACGGGGCAGTACTGATACGATTTGAACGCCAGACAGAACGGTACTGTCAAGACAGCAATGGAAGCGGGACAGTTAATAGCCAGCCGGTCTATTTTTTAGGGCAGTGGGTTCCTCCGTCACCTTTTTCAATTACTGTTCTGGGACTGCACTTTATGTGAACGTATGGGCAGTGCAGTGCAGTGCGGTGAGCAGGACACTGCTGTTCGCCGTTTGAACTGGGTAGTTTATTGACTGATCTACATTTGATGTCCAACTGTCTTCCTAACTGCTCTGTTCGATTATTTTGCCTCACTATTTTTTTTATGAAATAGGAAGGCAAAGAAGCCAGTGGGTCACCTGATGGTAAGTGATCACTACCAACTTTAGACACCTGCAACAACAAAGAGAGTGCAGATGCGTTGCCAACCCAGAGGGCTAAGATGGAATACCTCTTGTGCCAGTAATTACACCAGCTGTCTTGCTCTCCACGCCGGAACACAACAGTGCAAGCACTGCTGCTCAGCCGCAGAATTAGCGAGCAAGATGGCGGTAGCGTTCCGGACGGACCTTGCACAAGGTCCACCCGCAAGTTACTATTCTGCCCCCGTTTGAAATCAGCATGACAGCCGTTAAATTTTGACAGATATCCCGTATAAAATGGATCAAAATTTAAAAGCTGCCAGGTGAAACGATCCATTGATTGAATATAGGAATGCGGCATGAGACACATACGAACAACGACCAGCACTGTTATTCTCATAGCGCATCAGCGTCGGACTCGACGTCGAGGCATAGCCCTGTTTCGCTCACTCGAGCTGGCGTGCTAAACAGGGAGCTGCGTCGGCGGCGAGCTCGTCGCTGTTGCACTTACAGAATCAGTCTTCAGAAAATAAGACAAATACGAATTCGAATTAAGTAGGTTTTGGAAAATTCAACTCTGGTTGGTATAATAATTTATTACCAGTAGCGTCGTTGCTAAACAATTTTACCACTGAGCTAACAAGTCAGACAAAGAAACTGAAGCTGGAAAAGTTGTTTTATGCTAAAAATACTAACTATGACTGCGTACGATAGCCGAGGGCGAGAATTCACCTTTACATGATTTTCTGTTTTTCCTTATTACTGTGCCCTGTTAAATATACAACAAGAATAACACTGTATTTAATTTGTTCTTAACTACATAATTTTGAAATAAATGGATCACTCGCGTATTTCTCACCACATAACTCCCTCAAAAGAAGGTCACCCATATCTTCGTAACCCCCCCCCCCCCCCCCCCAATTTATTCATATTCGAATTAAAAAATGCTTGTCTCGACTACTCGTTCACCAAATTTCATTAGGCTATCAACGACAGTCGAGTTATCGTCGACAAACATATAACATCCATATAACACATAAACGACAAACATATAACATATAAATCTCTCTCAGTCGAATCTAAAATTTCGCTTTGGTCGGTCAATGAAAAAGTAAAACAGTTCACCTAACTAATGCCTATAGGCATTTTCAACAGTAAGTAAACTGCAAAAATAAAAAAGTGGATTAGGTGTACAAAAATGAACACTCAACTACAAGGAAACTTAATATTATCAAATCACTTAATAACCGACGTATATCTTGTTCCCACAAGTTTCCACGCGTATGTGGTTTTAATCTAATTCTGTTGGCAGAGTGCTGAACTTTACCTGGCGTCATGTGTAGTTTAACCAGAATTACATTTACTCGGACCAAATTAAGAACCAAATAACCCAGCAAACCTCCTTACATATCTGGCAGGCACTCTTCTTGAACTCTGAAGTTTTAATCCACTTCCTCTTTCCAGTATACGTCGAAGCTTTTCCTCCCGCGCGGGCCGCTCCGTTGTCCACTTTGTGGAACCTTTAGTTAGCTATTGCGACCCACTATTCCAGATTCATGCGACATCCTTGTCGGTCCAGTCCCACTTAAGCTTAGCCGTCTTGGCACAAAGAAATTATGCGGGTTTTATCAAGGGTAAAAAGGGTAGTGTCGGACACGGAATTTTGGGCGCGTGTTGAGTTAGTAACACGCTGAGCGCGGCGTCTTTACAGGGGAAGCGACAGATTCTCACTTGCATGCAAATATGTGAGGTTAATTAACATATTTAAAACAGCGTTGTTCGTTATTGTCAAAACTTTTACAGCAGTGTATAGTTTTAATTACCTATCCAACGAAAGCATGAGTAAAGTACCGGAGAAGTCTCAGCACATTTGACGCGTATGATATGAAGCTTAAACAATTGACGACCTGTGGTGTGTATTAATATAGCCTTAAAATTATTAAGTGCAAAGTAATACTACCTGAATGTACACCAAAGATTTGACAGTTTATGCGAGTTTGATTTTCCTTAGTCTAAAGGTTTAAGACTTATTTTACGCTTTATTCGTTCTTCCGAGGCCTACCCTGACTCGAGCATCTCGGATAGCATGACGATGGAGTTTTTTAAATCGTTGCTAAGTGCTTCAAATCAGATTAGGGGTTGCTTTACTAGCAATTTTGACCATCTGATGTCTTGGGCCGTTCAGTGGCATTAAAGCAAAGTATATTAACGATAACATGAACTACATGTATTATAGATCTGACTGTACCACTCTTAAATAAAGCTCAAGTCGTTACAATTGAACATTCATCGTAATTATTTATTTTTAATTCATTTTTCAAACGGCACTATATCAGATAAAGACGAAACATAAAATACTACAACTAATGTAAGTTAACTGGGTTATGGCTGTACGGCTGATTTAAAGAAACGATCTCATTTTATTACATCTTATCCGATTACGTCTGCAGATCTTTGGAAACTTAAACAGTTATCCCGTATTTTACTTCTACTGCTTTCATGGAGGCATAAACAACAATGCCTTTACCTTTTTCACTATGTAATTATTTCCCTCCTATTTGCACTTGACGTTGATCCGAGCGGGAATTTACTCTTCATATTTTCTTTTCACAATCCCCTATATTCCAATCGGTATTTTCTTTAGAAGGAACGTTAGAGCTGTAGATTCTCGTGCATCGACGTGTTAATGAGCTCTTTGTGGTTGCGTGGAGAAAATTCCGGTGTCTCCTTTAAACGATTTATATAACAGTTCGTTGGGTTTTTGAATAGATAATGCTGAATTGGAGAGATATTTCCTTTAATAAAAGCTGATAATGCTTTTTAGAACGCGTTTTAAAATAATTATAGGTGTTTTGGGCTGGTATTCTGTGGGAGTTTGGTACTACCGGTCTATACGGCCTATTCGTACTGCAACCAGCTGGTCCCAGTGTGGCTCTACCAGTATTACTTGGAGAACTTTAATAAATTTGCACTAATCCTGCGTCACGAAGATCGAATCACTACTTGCCAATGAGTTTTCGAATATTGCGAGGAAAGATCCACGCATCTGAGAAGCCTGGAGACTACAGCTCAAACTCTCCATTGTGAAACGAGGTCTGTGCCCATCAGTGGGACGTATATAAAATGTATTGTTATATATTTTAATAGCTGGGTGATTATTATCATGATTCTTGAACCGAGAAAGTAATTGTTTTTGTAATCAAAATAACGTAAATAACCATTGAATTAAAAGTACGATACTAAAACAATAGATCTACCAATAAAGCTACCGAAGTAAGGCGCGATTGTGAAAAAATATTTCCTTAACCAAGTGGCGAGGTTGATTTCTTGACCTATATTTAATTTAAGCTAAACCAATACTAGACATTATATTGTCTTTTTTAGCCATAAATAATTCAAGCATTGATTGAAAAAAATTAAAAGTTTATTGTATAAAAACTTCACATAATATGCGGTTTGCTAATGGTCGGTATTGGAACTGTTAACTTGCTAACCTGCTACTCCTTTGAATATGGGTTACAAGTTATATTACAGCACCATTAGGTGTACCATCATGATGAAACTGCTACACAGCTTTCACACTACAGTCAACTAGCACCAACGTAAGACAAAATATGGCAATTTGACATCGTTAAAACTAAAGTAAACTCAATTGCATTACAGCGGGCTGTAGTGGTCGCGTTTCCCAAGTGGACACATCATGGACGTATTCTCTGAGCAGGATCGTGCACTGTGTTACGAAAACAAGCGGCGACAGAGCTTTTTGAGAGGAGTGCTTCTTTGTGTCACGTGGAAACTGTCCATTAGATTACATATAAGTGTTTATAATAGTAGGTACAGATAAAAAAACAGACTTTACTCATCTAATAAGGAAATATGATGATAAAAAACCATCAGTTTGAAGAATATGCGTTTGTAAAAGCCTCCTCAAAACATCACTTTTTCAAATCGGTAAACATGTAGACATCTTCGTCTTCGATACAAAAGGCGTGCCTTGGAGGTCGGAGCTCGGGAGCATTTCTCAAACAGTCAAGTAGAGAGTATAGGCTAACTTACTTGGCGCGATTTTACTCACTACAACTATGTGAAAGGAGACGTTGTAAGTTCTAACGATTATGTTTAAATAATAATTTTCAAATTGAAGCAAGATGCTTACTAAGCGGGCTTTGTTTTGTTTGTCTTTTTTTATTTTTGTCTTGGTTTAACTGTCTTGTATTGCAACGAATCTAATTAGTTTTAATTGTTTTATTTCAATGTCTTCAAGTCGCGAATGCATAAGAAATTGCTGTGCTTTACACTCTTTTGTTCTCTAGACGGAACAGTTGTCTCTCAGACATCGCTATTGTCCTAACCTCGGTCCAAGGCAGATCCAAATCCAAGAGTCAAATAAAGCTTCAGAAACAATAAACTAAAGCCTAATATCATTTGACCAAAGAAGTGTAGTGAACCGATTTAGGTTAGGTGACATCTATGGGTCACGTAGCGCTATGGGCGTGCTCTCACGTTCACGACCGTTCTGCATCGAATGTTTTGCGCGAGGTTGATTTACTGGCCGTACATTTTGTCCATGAGATTCGAGGTGGCCACGGCATAGTTTCGCTGAAGCTTTTTCCTACATTGTTCTGTTTGCGCTGACAAATTCCTCTGCTTCTGACGGTCGTTATTGATGGCGAAATGTTTTGCGTTCTAACCTTTTGTGTACACACTTTTTGCGGGTGCGGAATAAACTCAGGTATTTTTAAATCCTTTTGCTGTTGCGGCTGAAGTAACTTTAGGTTACAATTTCTTTTGAATGTTTACCCCGTCTTGTTTTCCGATATTCATTATTCACAGACTTATTTAAAAAAATCTTAACCGTCTTGGTCTCAAAACTTGTGGTTTAAACTTTACTTTTTTACATCTAGGTGGCGCTTTATAGTTATTTGTAACACTTTAGGGTTACATTACTTACATTTTAACAGTTTCCATCCGCACATCACATACTCAGCTGTTCATACATAATTTCCACTTTCTTTTACACCATTTACTTTGCCATTTCATCGTTAAAAACTTACTTATTAACAATAAAAACACATCTTCAATTACTTTGTTTTGGTCAAGGCGCAAGCGCTTGACAGTTGTTGCGTTTTGTTTCACTCTCGAGGATAATCCCAAACGTCACTCCGTTTGTCGAACGAGTTCTATTTAATTTTTACTTGTTTCAGTCTTCTCGAGGTGTAACAAATATGGTTTCAGGTTCTATTCTACCTAATGGACTGTTTGTCACTACGTTTCTTAAAAAGTTTTAATATCAACATTCATAATTTCGTGATGCACCGTGATTGCTTACTGCAGAAACGAAACGTCGCGAGCCGTTCTGGAAGTTTTACAAATTCTGACGGATTGTTGTTGTAATTTAGTTGTTTTCTTTAAAAACAGATATTATTAGGGAGTGATTCAGCGTATTTTCAGCAAACGACATGTAACTTTTGGTTCTGCTTTCTTTATTAAGGAGAAATTAAAATATTTCTTCAACTCTCATCTTCTCGAGTTATAAAATGTACCTAGGATGAAGCAGGCGTTGGAACGTACATGATGTGCAGTTTCGATAGTTTTTTTTTTTACAATCGAGAAGCTTCTTTCTTTCCCGGACACCGACTGGACTGTCCGATTATTTTGACTTTCTCTCGGGACAAAAAACCTGAGCTGATGGCGTGATGGCGCTGCCTGTATTTTAATCCTTAAAAGAGGATGATTGGGAGTGTGTCTTAGTTTCTTTTCTTCGCGTTTAACGCGGTAAGTGAATTTTATATTGGTTGTAAAGGCCGGTGATAAAAACTGCTTATGTTGTAACTCTTTCTTATTTCTGTTATTACTTTTGTTACAGTTTTCTGTTCATTTCCGTCCATTCCGTGTACTCTCCGGTGCGCGAGGATGCGGCGAGGAGATTCGTAGGCGTGTGTACCACTGATATTACCCACTTAATGTGGTAAGTAATGATTATTTTCTTAACTTCAGTCAAGACGCGTGGTAGGGGCGCTCTGTTATAATGTAGTATCTTTTACTGATACTGTGAATATCTATTGTTCACAGGGTGTCAGGATCTGATGCAACTTCGGATGTCAGGATCGGGTACAACTTCGGATGTCGGGATCGGGGCACGGTGTATGTGTAAGAGTGGAGCTTAGCTTAGCGTGAGCGGACTGCGCACTTCGCAGGATGTGGCAGGTTTTTCTTTACGGACTGAACCAGGATTGACCATGAAGGCAATCGTAATATTGTACCCGGTTACTTACTGTTGGTCATATTATTTATTAACTTTCCACGTTCCATACCTAAGAAGGGACGCTGTGTAATTTAATGTACCCCAAGGGGACTGATATCGTTTTATAGAACGTTTTATTGACTGTTAAAGCTGGTAGTATGCCCTCTTGTATGTACTTTCAAGTAACGGGTAATACAGGGTAATTTTAAGTTACTTTGTAAGTCGCGTGTCCATTTGGACATCCGGGTTATTCACCGGTTACCATAAGTTAACGTGCATCCATCAAGGATATTGATCAGTGTAACGATTAAGTGTAAGTAGTTATTATGCTGCTTATGAAATAAAGTGTTAAAACTGTACCTACTGCCTTTTTACTTAGACCACATCACAGTTTTGTGTCACGGACATTCTGGCGTCCACTAATTTAAATTCGATTGTTCGTGCACTCTGGGCCGTCGCATCCAACCCACACCCTCTCGTTGCTCACCGAAGTAGTCCGGTATGTTACAGTGTCGTACCCAACGTGTGGCTCAGGAAGTGATGTGTTCTAAGTATTACTTAAACTTTTGACTTTTTATGTTACTGCTCCGCTGAGTGGTAAATTACCTTTGAATTTTAAACTTTATTCGTTCATGCTACTGCACTACTGAGTAGTAACTAGCTTTAAACTTTAAACTGATACTTTTATACGCTATTCCTGCTGCTCAACTGAGTGGTAAATTAGCTCTTAACTTTGAATTTTAATATTTTTTTTCGCGCATGCTATTGCTCTGCTGAGTGGTAATTTAGCATTGAACTTCCTTTTACTCTAATGACGTTTTACGCTTAGGTTAATGCTGTACTGAATAGTAAATTAGCATTTAATTTTTTTTTTTAATTCAAAACTTTATACGCTCACGCTATAGCTCTACTGAATGCCTAACTAGCATTCACTACGAAATACACTGACTGTATTTTAACTGTATTTTACTTACGTATATCTAGGTTTGTTTGTATAAGCCAAGGTTAATTTATACCATGGACTTTCTAAAGGCGGGATGCAAGATCTGCCACTTGCATAAAGATGAAATTACGCATGAACTTACCATTCGTAGACTAACCGTTAATCCGGCGTCTAGGCGACATAGTTTGAGTAGGGTTCTTAAGCAGACTGCGGACTTAGCTCGTAGAGGTAGTCTGAAGTTCGAAACTTTAGAAACTTGTGACTCTGCCACGGAACTTGCTTTGTGTCAGCGGAAGGCTGAAGATATTGAGAAGGAGGTTGGTGAGAACCTTTCTGAAGCAGCGGTTGATCGTCTGGCTTCTCGTTGCAGATATTTGCTATGCCGTTTATCTAGGTTGACTGGAGATACTGCTGAAGTTCAACTACTGAAGGCAGTGGTAGCTGAAATGAAGGATCGTTTGCAGCCTGTAGCACTTGCTGACTCTGACTCTGACTCTCTTTCTGCTAGTAGCGACAACCAATCTGAGGCTGTCCCTCCATTGGTTTCCAAAACGATTATTTATAAGACTGAAAAAATGTTCAACATTAATTCTCTTAACTTGAAGTACAGGGGAGATTCCTGTGCTCGTACTTTTCTTACTCGTCTTGAGGAACTCCGTGTAGCGCGGAAAATTCCGGATGAGGTCGTTTACGGAGGCTTCCCTGAAATCTTCGATGGACCGGCACTGTCTTGGTTCCGCTCCAATCGCTTTGAATTGACTTCTTATGCTGAGGTGGTGAAGGCTCTTCGGGATGACTTTGACATACCTGACCTTGACCACAAACTTATGAATGAGATACGTACTCCAGATTGCAATAAATGCAATAATAATAGTACGCTTTCAAAAAACTAGGACCTTTAGTCTATTCTCTTAAATCCATGAATGGGAAGCATTTAGGTGATTTCCATATAAAGGATTTAGTTCGCCCTGGCGAAACTGGACCGCCTGTTTAAGGGCTACTTATCGGAATTTTCTCGTGTGAACCACGAGTTCCTTTTTGTGTGTTGCTCTAAGAGTACATGTCCTGTATAACGACATGCTCATTGTTTATAGTAACATGCTTTTTCTACTATTTATTATTCACACTGTGCTTGATGTTGGATGTTCCACTTACAGTGTGATTACCTTGTCCTTGTTAGGCTGTTCTTTGCTTAACTTCATTTTCTAGCGTGTCCTTGCTAGCTTATCGGTTTGTGACTGACTCACATCGACTGATTAGGACCTAGGTGCGTTGGGTTCCTATGGTCATTCTTTTCGTTCCTGCTAATAAACTGAGCTCAACATTCTGCATTAGTTTCTAGCTGCCGTGTTGGTTTTTCCCCGGATCAGTTAGTTGCCTTATTCGCGGATATAGGAACTTACGTTACATTTTCATTTCTTGCTACGTAAAGTTGGAAATAAACAAACTGGGTTTAGCTCCAATCTTTAACGTCAGCTCTGTACAGTAATAGTTTGTAGTAAGGAAGACGTTCCGTTTACTTTAAGAACCGGTGTGGTTCGCTGTAGTGGATTTCATTTCTAAGGCATCCATTATAGAGTTCCCCTCACCATTAGTTTAAATAGACCATAGTTAGATAATTCCATTTCTAGGATTCACTAGATTGCTTTCAGTTTTCGTGTAGTTTTTTTTTTCTCTCCTTAGCATTATAACCGATCGGCCGATCAATAAGGTAAACCTAAAGTAAGATAGGAGTAGTAGGATCCGATCAATAAGGTAAACCTAAAGTAAGATAGGAGTAGTAGGATCCGATCAATAAGGTAAACCTAAAGTAAGATAGGAGTAGTAGGATCCAATCGATAAGTTAAACCTAGAATAAGATAGGAGTAGTAGGATTAGGTAATCCTAGGTATCAGTCGAGTACCTAGTCTCGATTTATTCAGCGTAAGTTAGGAAGTAGCAAGATTGTAGGTTTATGTTACTACGGTAGTTTTAACGCCGGTGGTAGGGCCAGGTGCGTGGTCCGTCCGGATAGCTACCACCATCTTGCTCGTTAATCCAGCCGTCAAGCAGTAGCTCGCAATGCTGTTTTCCGGTATGGAGAGCAAGACAGCCGGGGTGATTACTGGCACCAGAGGTATTCCATCCTAATCCTCAAGGTTTGGTGACGCATCTGCATCCTCTTGGTTTTGTCGATGTCGTTGAGCGGGTGTGTTCATTTTCTACCAGGTGATCCACGTGCTCCGTTGCCTTCCTATTTAGTAGGTAGTTTAATAAGACTTGGTCTTACCTTATATAAGTTGTTGTAGTTGGTGTGGTATTGAGTTGGTACGGATCGTCTATCAACTGAATCCCAGACTAATGATTTCATACTCCTTCCCTACGGACAAAGGAGGCCTTTCCATATATTCATATTTCTTCCGTCATTCTTAAATAGATGTACGGGAAAACCGTCTGGCATCATTTGTTTTTGACAGTGGCCGTGTAGTTGCTTAGTTGTAGTATTTTGAGGATTAAGTCCGTACGCGTTTGCTAGGGTCTTAATTCTTGATTTATGATTTCAGCGTCTTCCCCTGCGGGCGAAGGCGAACCTTTCCCTTTACTATTATACTTCACAATTAACAATAATTTTATTTTAGAATTTAAGATTCTAAAATAAAATTATTTTCCCAACTGAGGCGATACTGTAACACTTTAGGGTTACATTACTTACATTTTAACAGTTTCCATCCGCACATCACATACTCAGCTGTTCATACATAATTTCCACTTTCTTTTACACCATTTACTTTGCCATTTCATCGTTAAAAACTTACTTATTAACAATAAAAACACATCTTCAATTACTTTGTTTTGGTCAAGGCGCAAGCGCTTGATAGTTGTTGCGTTTTGTTTCACTCTCGAGGATAATCCCAAACGTCACTCCGTTTGTCGAACGAGTTCTATTTAATTTTTACTTGTTTCAGTCTTCTCGAGGTGTAACAAATATGGTTTCAGGTTCTATTCTACCTAATGGACTGTTTGTCACTACGTTTCTTAAAAAGTTTTAATATCAACATTCATAATTTCGTGATGCACCGTGATTGCTTACTGCAGAAACGAAACGTCGCGAGCCGTTCTGGAAGTTTTACAAATTCTGACGGATTGTTGTTGTAATTTAGTTGTTTTCTTTAAAAACAGATATTATTAGGGAGTGATTCAGCGTATTTTCAGCAAACGACATGTAACTTTTGGTTCTGCTTTCTTTATTAAGGAGAAATTAAAATATTTCTTCAACTCTCATCTTCTCGAGTTATAAAATGTACCTAGGATGAAGCAGGCGTTGGAACGTACATGATGTGCAGTTTCGATAGTTTTTTTTTTTACAATCGAGAAGCTTGGACTGGACTGTCCGATTATTTTGACTTTCTCTCGGGACAAAAAACCTGAGCTGATGGCGTGATGGCGCTGCCTGTATTTTAATCCTTAAAAGAGGATGATTGGGAGTGTGTCTTAGTTTCTTTTCTTCGCGTTTAACGCGGTAAGTGAATTTTATATTGGTTGTAAAGGCCGGTGATAAAAACTGCTTATGTTGTAACTCTTTCTTATTTCTGTTATTACTTTTGTTACAGTTTTCTGTTCGTTTCCGTCCATTCCGTGTACTCTCCGGTGCGCGAGGATGCGGCGAGGAGATTCGTAGGCGTGTGTACCACTGATATTACCCACTTAATGTGGTAAGTAATGATTATTTTCTTAACTTCAGTCAAGACGCGTGGTAGGGGCGCTCTGTTATAATGTAGTATCTTTTACTGATACTGTGAATATCTATTGTTCACAGGGTGTCAGGATCTGATGCAACTTCGGATGTCAGGATCGGGTACAACTTCGGATGTCGGGATCGGGGCACGGTGTATGTGTCAAGATCTGGTACAACTTTGGAGGTCAGGATCGGACGTCTAGTTCGAGCTGATTCCTGACTGTTCTCCTTTTGATGACGATGATGATTTGCTGAGAGTGGAGCTTAGCTTAGCGTGAGCGGACTGCGCACTTCGCAGGATGTGGCAGGTTTTTCTTTACGGACTGAACCAGGATTGACCATGAAGGCAATCGTAATATTGTACCCGGTTACTTACTGTTGGTCATATTATTTATTAACTTTCCACGTTCCATACCTAAGAAGGGACGCTGTGTAATTTAATGTACCCCAAGGGGACTGATATCGTTTTATAGAACGTTTTATTGACTGTTAAAGCTGGTAGTATGCCCTCTTGTATGTACTTTCAAGTAACGGGTAATACAGGGTAATTTTAAGTTACTTTGTAAGTCGCGTGTCCATTTGGACATCCGGGTTATTCACCGGTTACCATAAGTTAACGTGCATCCATCAAGGATATTGATCAGTGTAACGATTAAGTGTAAGTAGTTATTATGCTGCTTATGAAATAAAGTGTTAAAACTGTACCTACTGCCTTTTTACTTAGACCACATCACAGTTTTGTGTCACGGACATTCTGGCGTCCACTAATTTAAATTCGATTGTTCGTGCACTCTGGGCCGTCGCATCCAACCCACACCCTCTCGTTGCTCACCGAAGTAGTCCGGTATGTTACATATTATTCAGGGCAAAAAAAGTGTTTATCAGTTCTTAACATTTTAAAACAAGAGATGCTACGGTCTGAGGTGATGTCAAGAGAATGAATGAATTAGATTGAGATTGTGAATCAGCAACACGTGAAAATGATTTATTTTGTATAAACCTACTTACCCTAAAGCAGAACATGCGTTATAAAATGCTTGCGCTCATATCTAATCCACTTACATAAAATGGTGCGGTTACACGGACATTTATTACAATTTATCAGGAATCACAGTCATTCAATTAGGTACAACGCTCGCCCGGGATTTAACTTGCAATAATATTTATTAAAGATCCATATCGCAAGATTTATGTTAAAATTTTACCCGCGGGGGAAAAATACGAATATAAGTAACATTGCCTGCGAAAATTTATTCCCTTAGCACAGTATTACAAGGTAGCTTTCGGTGCATAAATTATATACCTACGGTTAGGGATCCCCATTCAACTTTTATGAAGTAGGTACACGGATTTCTTATCCGTTTGGGGAATTAAAGTAACTTAACCACTTGCTTAAATACTTTATTACTTTAACATCCGCGGTTCGCTGTAGTACAATTAGGAGGCTTATTTCGGTTACGCTGGCTTACTGAACTTAATTTGTAAAGTTACAGTGTACTAATGTGTTTTTATGGAAATTTAGATATCGCATTTAAGACGACGGTTGTGAGTTACTTTTTTTATAAGAACACGTAAGAGTTTAACCGTTTAACGATTTTGTAACACTTACTAGGTTACGTTTACGGGTACACGATTACTCTGAAAGTCTTGAAGATATTTTTCAAGACCTAAATGAGGACAACGGATCAGCGATTCTATTGGGATTGCTGGTTGCTGTGGGCGGTGGATTCATTTCTTATCCGGTGACCCACGTGCTCATTTATCTCCCTATTGCATCACAAAAGAGCAATCAACAGAATAGAGACGTATGTCATTAGAAATTCTAATGCCCCATTCATCCCACCAGTCTTGTAAGCCACATATTTTCTTTCACAGTTCCTCCGAATATAGTAGACGAAGGCACCAGTGGGGACCTGGTGGCTCGAGAGGGTCAGGACGTGAGCCTGTCATGCATGGCTGAAGGCCGGCCACTCCCGCGCATCCTCTGGCGGCGGGAGGACGGCACCAACATACAGCTGAGAGACGAGACTGGTGAACTACACAAAGGTATATTTGATAGTATGAATAGAAGAGTAATAAATTGGACGAGAATAGTTTATTTTTTATTTTTGAACAAGCTTGTCTTGCACTTGCAAGCATAATGTTGTTTTCTATACATTCTACAAGATAAAAAGTATTCTATATTTTAATATAGGCCATGATCTATCTGCCTGCCAAACTTTAAGGAACGAACATACAAATAACTAAACATGATTACTTTCTCATTTATAATATTAGTAGAACTAGTGAGATTTAAGTTACGTAGGAAAGCGTTAATAAACGTACACCGTAAATTAAATAGAGAAATCACTTGTACTACAAAAAACCTGCAATTATTTTTAAACTATTGTGGATAGAGTAGTGTGGATAAAAATGCTGTTAGCCCACATATACATGTAAGTACATAATGCTATGTACATATACATAAAGACACGTTGTCTATTATATGACTGTATCAATGATGAATATGGAAATTAAACCAATGTTATTGTTAATGATTTGATTTAACATCAGTTCAAATCGATGCATTAATAACTACTTAACATCAAGTATTGTTTATATTACTTTTTAGGTAACAGTAGTAGCTATAAAGTTAATAGGATTAGGTACAGAACTATGTCCTGTATAAATTAATACGTTGTTATGTTGGTCACGTTAAATTAGATTTTTTCTCAAAATTGAAAATCTAAAGAAATTACCGAGTACATAGGTAAATTCTCAAAAATGTTGTTTTCAAACAGAAAAGAATATTCTTAGAAGTTACCGAGACATATCACAAGAAAGTTTCCTAATTTGACAAGTTTCCTTTTAGTACAATGCTAATTACTAGGCTGACGCATAAATGCATCTACTGCCTTTGAACCTGGTCCAATTACCTAAAATATTGGCTCTGCGTGCTGTAATACAGCGCTCCGTTAAAACAAAAGCAAGCATTTTTCTCAAACCCTGCACAAAGCTTTGTTGGCCTCGCAAGCCGCGATGCTTTAATTAATATTTTACGTGAATTTCAAACGTTGCGGACCAATTGTTACTATCCTCACTAGAATATTTGGCGCATGAATATTCATCAAACAATTCTTTGCCAGACATTGCAACGGCGGTCAAAATTAGGAGAGCGGAAGTTTTTAATAAATGGCTGTGACAGTTCCGATTTACGGTAGCGTGCCGTTATTGTACGCACTTTGCTGTTTCCTTAATTTGCCTGTGTCAGCTCGAAGCTGCCTTTCCGTAATGTATTCGAGAGACCAAGTCTTCATGTGTACCGCCTTGTAAGTAGCATAGCATGAATATGTAAAGTAATTTGATTCTCCTATTTCATGACAAACTAAGCCCTACAATAGTATCAACATTTAGTACGACATAAATATTAAACGCAAACTTGCATCGTTAACTATCAACCTGAACCAACCACAAACAGATTAGTGTTACATACAATTGACATCGTTGTCACAATGATCATACAGGCATATTATCATAGCTCAAAGCTTGCAACAATTCAAAGCAATCCTACAACGTTTGCAATACGATTTGATCAACCGTATCGATTTCACAGTAGCGGAATTACGCAAATAAATTAAGTTTAGGAGGATTTACGTCACCCGCGGTCAGATTGATCTCCCTAACGGATGCCTGGCGCTGACGTTAAGCTTAAACGTCTTTATTTATAGCTTCATGACATTAGCTGCTCGTTTTTGGGTGTCAACCGTTACAAACTACGAGTGACTGATGCATTTGATCAGCTGTATATGGTTTATTTTTATGATCTGAATATTGCAAATCGTAGAACTGCCTTATCTATGGACAGATGTAAGTGTGGAAACTAGTTAAATCTTAGAGCTACATTCTCTCATCGTTGGAGCAATCAAAATGATTGTCTATTACTTGACGTCTCTTTGACCTCCTGAAGGCAGAGAATAGAGAAACATGGAGATTGCTTGGACGATGGGAGAGTATAGCTCTAAGACTTAGAGAGTAACAACAGGTACAGCTATCCACGGGTCACTACCTGCGGACAGCTGTATACCTGTGGACAATCCCTAAATGTGTTTAAATCAGTTGCCTCTAGTGCTCATGAGAGGTACGGGTGGCTTCGATTGTTTAGCAATTGGATTGAATAAATACAGCACAAGGGTTATAATGAAGATCGAAGGGTCCATCTGCCCGTGCGACACCTCCGGTCGGCAGCTCGCACCACCACCAAAAGTCATCCAGACTTCCAGACCGATCCTTTAACCGTAATGTACTTTACTAATAGTTATATGAATATGATCTAAACGGCTAGCTCGAGTGTTTGCCACTTGCTTAGTCACTCGGTCTTTTAAAAAAGGTTTTGTTGATGTCATCGGTTGCCTTCACAGTGGACATGTTCATGGGCCCCAACCTGAACCTGACGAAGGTGGAGCGGCGGCAGATGGGGGCATACCTCTGCATCGCCTCCAACGATGTGCCACCTTCCGTCTCTAAGCGCATCATGCTTAATGTTAATTGTAAGTATTTCCTTTTAACTACATGGGTGGTAGTTATAGACCGACTCAAGTTAAAGTTTGAACTGTTCGAACTGATCTAATATCAAACTGGAACTTGAGTACGAATTATAACGACCAATGTACAAACAGCAACAAACTTAACTGACCATTAAAGACCGAACTCAGAGAAATTGCCTATGCTCGAAAGATATAAGTAGGTAATAATAATATCTGATAGTCAACTGTCAGACATTCTTATTGTTGTGATACTAAAAACTTCACAGTGGATATGATGAAGGGAGGCATTACTTTCGAAAAATGACGTTTCTCTCTCTTCCGACTTGAATGGTCACTTAATATGTATATGTGTTTTTGACTGTACGCGATTATGGACTATGTTTTTTTTATATAGGACATAGGAAGGCAAACGTTATTGGTGTGAGGGCATTTGACTTTGATTTTTCAAATAAAAAACCGAATTTTAAACACAATTAATAGTATTTTTTAGAATTCCAGTAGGTTTTGTGCGTTTTATACTACTACGAGTACGCATTTAATGTAGTTTAATTTAGAACTGGATAAAAAAAATGTAAGTCCGACTTTTTGTACATTTTCAAAATCAATTGCTTGGTTTAGAAGGATTAAGCGACCGAAGATATGAGGAGAGACAGGATAACGAATTAGTTTTATACTGTGTTATAATAATAATAAAGATTAGCAGCTTGAACTTCCAAAAACAAAGTATAGCGCCAACAGAAATAGCAATTAGATGTTATAATTGTCGAAAGACTACTCGAATTAATTAACACTCACACCATTTGGCCACCATAAATAAAAAACAGCGAACATTTCGATATTTCCGCTTCATACGAACCGATTCACCATAAGGAAGTTCTATACAGTCTAAAACACGGATGAAATATTTTGTAATATCTTAGTTAGATTAAATCCAGCCAGAACTACTCGTAGTCCTGGTTCACTACATGTAGATTATATGGAACGCAATACTATGGCTTCACATTCCGTAACGTAATTCTCTAAAGTAGATAAAACATAATAGTAATATAAAACAACATGAATGTGCACGAACTACAGGCACAAACCTTTAGAAAAAAAAGAAATATAGAAAATATTTATTCAGCAAAGAAAAAAAAAACAGAAAAATAAAGGTAGAGTATAATTACACTGTTGATGCTGAAAGGGACCCCCCTCAGCATAGGCTGCCAACAGTGGGGCCCTTTAAAGGAAATAAGCGTTTATTTTCTAATTTATTGTGAGAAATACCTATATATTTAATTGTGAAAGTATCTTTACACAGAAGCTGTTGTACGTGCACATAGTAAGCAATATCCAATGAAACGGTGCACAATTTCCCAGTCCAGAGATGTCCATTAAGTTTGAAAATCATATTAAGCTTGAATAACAAAGCCCTACTTTAATGGAATTCGACAACGCTGCACGCTCCAGAATTCCTCTAGCAACTATAAGTGTGTTTAAAATAAGTGCTTGTTCGCAGTTGCGCCTTCAATAGTCGTAGCAACAAAGGTAATCGGAGTGCCGACGGGCTCCCAAACTAGGTTGGAATGCTTCATCGAGGCTTACCCACAGGCCATCAACTATTGGCTAAAGAGCGGCGAGGAAATGATACTATCGGGGTGAGTATAAAGTATTTGGGACTGCTAGTTTCTACCCAAGTTGGGGGTGTGGTCACGCCGCTCCTGTTGAAATTTCTTGCGGATAGCCTTCGCTAAATCGAGTTAGGACTGGATGTAGTTTCGGAAAGTTGTAACTCTACTGTAATGTTGTAATTGTACAACGGGCTCGTGGAAACGTCGAGCATTTTTAAACCAATTTATAGTTAAACGATGACAAAGATATTATGGACTGTTCTACCTTCACTGATTAAAGTTGCCAATAAGAACACTCCTACTATGCTTGTCATTTCATTGGCCGATTATACATGATTAAACTTTCGCGATTTTCACCCAAATTTTATTACGTCAAGCAGGACTTTAACAGAATAAAAACATAGCTAATTTATTAGTAACCACGGCCGTTGCAACGCGGTCAAAACGTCAAGGTGAATTAACAATGTTTTCCCGTTAACAAAATCCCGTTTGACGTTATAAACACACATGAATTGGTTAGATTTCAGTTTTCGAAAAACCTTTTGCTATTTTTATTGGTTATTGCAATATGTTTCGGAACCCGCCTTGAAAGAAGGAAGATCTTAATTCTAATAATAAGCTGTAATGTTTCATAGACGTTTTTCAATACATTTACATTAATGAACTAGAACGCATCATCGTTAGAATTATCGGACCGATGATTTCTAACTACACAAAGTAAAAAAATAAATTCTCTCCTCTTAGGGAGCGGTCCATCTTAAGGACCATTTAGATGGTACAATTTCTCGCATGCCAGTTGCATGACATTGCGGGCTACCGAGGTATGATGCGATCGATCGATTGCTCAAGCCGCGCAATGTAATGCAACTCGCATACGTGAACTCGCTTTGTGTAAATGGCCCCTTAAGCTTGGTTTCTAATTGTCCGGTCATTTTGCAGCGGGCGACACAACCTGTCCGATGACAGAATCCTGCCTTACCAAAGTCGGATGATGCTGAACATCTCGGAGTTCCGCAGCGAGGATGCAGGGACATACATCTGCGTGGCCACCAACACCATGGGCAAGGCTGAGGGCACCATTAGGCTTTATGGTATGCATACTATCATCTTCATCTCCAGCCTCTATACACTGGAATAAATTATTTTGCTACTCCGCGAAACCAGTGATGTGCACGTACAAAACAGCTGTGTCTGTGTGTCTTTTTTTTCATTCGTTTAGTGGTGGTGGTTTATACTTGAGTCTGTTTGGATGGAAAAAACATCGCACAACCGCAGCTGGTTTGCACATGCATAGCAGAGTAGCAAGGTAAATTGATTCAGTTTGTTGATACGGACCTCCGTAACGCCTGAATCAATTTATTATTCCAGCCAGCAAATCCAGGGGGGTCATGGAGGTTAAGAACCCCCCCTCCTTGGGCTGGGTCTGGACCTGGGTCCACTGGTAATTTTTCTAATCTCATTGATGACCCTGCTCTGACTAAACTTCAAACAATTTAACGCAAACCACAAGTAGACACGAAATGGTCGACATAAAATATAAAATTACTCGGATTCCTTCGAAGTTAGTAGATACAGAAATAAAACACATTTCTCTTGTGCGTAAAAAATTAAGTCACAAAAGAATCTTGGTTCTGAAATATTAACAAGACACGTCTAATTAGGCTTTGTTCATTCGTTCCCTAATTAGATGTAATTTAACGCTAAGATTGGGAGTAGCAAAGTGATGTATGTGTGTATCAAGTTCGCTCCCAGATTTATTATTAACTGGTTTACTGACGTATGTTTCACTGTGAGCGAATTTTAGCGTTAATTCTTTACCTGCTTGGAGAAATCTTATTAGTGGTCGTAACAGGCAACGTAAATAAGTCTTAGGTCTTATTACCAATGAATTTTCTGTACAGAAATAAAAATCACAACAACAACGACGACGACAACAACGACGACAACAACGACGACGACGACCACCACGACGACGTCGCCGCCGCCAACCACCACTGAGTACATGCCGCCGAGTAAGTAATACTACCCTCTGCGGGTGTTCCACTTCACATTTTAGGTACGCATGGCTACCTTGCCAATCCGGTTGGCAAATCGCAGTAGGTTGGCGGCCTTGGATGAATTACTAAAGCATGAATATAGCCTCAGTACATGTCAAGCGTACACACCCAAAACTATGAAAATTGTTATCTTTGGCGTGGGTCAAGGTAGTAAAACCTGTAAATTAAAAAGAAAAACGTAGATTATAATACCTTAATTTCGGTTTATGGAATCTTTATTTCTTATTAAAAACAATTGTCACTTACATGAGAACTTAATATCTAAGGTAGTATTTTACATTTACACCAAAGGTAACTATTTTTTGACGTTCCATGTGTGTACCTACATGGTGTCAGTTGAAGAGGAGGTTTAAGGCACGGGCCCTTCAGGCGCCGGGCAAATGCGTATGAAGTTATACGTTACGAATTCGTTTAATCGCGGGCGAAAAAGTGAAGTTTCTGTACTAGTACTATTATTTATTGTGTGCCTCTACTCTCACCACTTTAAACTACTATGTTTATTCTAGTATTCCATGTTTATGAGCTTTTCTTATTTTTAGAGTTCACTGGCTCAATTGGGACGTTAAAGCCACTGGCCTAGTTTTGGTCGATTTAAAGAGAACTGAGAGAAATTGTGTGTTCCACAGTTGTTAAGTTTTGACAACATGAAAGTCGTTTGTTTTTGCTATTATTTTAAAATGTATTAGAACGACTTCCTTTTTCGGGTTTCCTATTATAAAATTTCTAGTAGCTCTTTTCTTTGTTAAAGTAATTTTAGGAGGAAATCCTCTTTTATGCAAATAGACTTGCTGCCTAAGCTTTTCTGGTTCTTAAGTTTTTTGCTCTTGGTTACAATACGTCTGGCACGCCAAATTCCAATTTCAGCAAAGATCTATGTTTTCAGTTTATTTATATTTTTGTTTATTACCTCTGTAATAATATTTTATGTTTTTCATTTAATGTATTCGTTTTCTATCTCTGTTTGATTTTTTTACGAAATAATTTATCATATCTGTCAATATTGTTATATTTTGACGTACATTCATTATTAATTATTGATATTTGATACGCAGTTGTGATCGTTGTGATATGCACCTTTAAACAATTTCTTGGTTATTGCAATGGTGAATTTTTTGTACATTTTTTTGTATTTGATTAGAACTTTAGCAGTTTTACTTAAAAGTATATAAAAGAGGCAATTGATTTATTTTATTTATTAATTCAAGAGTGACGCTAAAATTATCTCGGTTTACCGAGGCAGTATGCTGAGTGGAGCCCTTTTTGATTCTATTTAACACAGCACAATATATTTGTGATATTTATGCTCTCCGGGATGTATGTACGTGTGTACATAGTCGTAAACAAATGGTTTTTTAAGTCCATTTTTGTATTGTTCCACAAACTGAAGTGATAATTTGACAGCGGGATCTACGAGTCTCCGATGTAGAAAATGGCATGGTTCAGACAATACAGCCTAACAGAATTAAACACTAAGGCAGCTAAATGAATTGGGTAGGTATCTGCTCGGCTAGATGCTATCAGGGTGATAAGTGATATTTTACATTTTGTTTTGTATCACCCTTGTCTTATAAAAATAATAATGAGGTTGTGTTTATATATGGCCAGATCAAAATAATTAATTAATTATTAATTCATATAAGTATGTTTGTATTGTTATAGGGTTTGTCGTGCCCCTACAACCAGCAGAGCAAAAATTTTTCACGCCTGATGTCACAACTTACGGTTAGTATAAACTTTCATCGAGTAAAACCCTCCATCCCCTTCGTATACAGTATACACAGTCTTGCTTATAATAGACATAATAAATTGATTACATTGATATTTTTACAATTAAAGTATAAATTGAGCATTTCCTTGTGTGTTAAATTTAGTTAAAGTACCCACAAACTCTTAAATAGAAAAACTACATTAAAACCGATGCATCCGTCTGAACCTATAGCAATTATGAATTTGTATTCTTACACCTTTTTTTAAATGTTTACTTATAAAAACGACCCGACCTGATAGATAAAAATGCAAATGTGTTAATTTCGATGCTTAGAAAATGTCAAAACATTAATACCATAGTACATGTTTTGTACACAACAACTAACCGTGTTTCCTGTTATGAGCATGAAATACTATAGTTATTATTTGAAGACAAACAGTAAATCATCTTCATCAATTCAACTTTTTTTTCTTCTAGATACAATGCAAAACGTGATCGAGCAGTCCGTGCTCGACAACAACTGGTTGCCGACTGCCGAATCGACGGGGTCCACTGCCCACCGAGCCTCGCCTCTCCCCACTCTTGCCGCCATTTTAGTGCTGCCACACCTAAACAATTTAATATATAGTAGTTTACAAACATTACACGCTATACTTGCCAGTAACAACTACTCAAAATTACTGAAAGGCGCGAGATGATAAGGTTACTTTAATTTTCATGGAAATCAGTGTCAATTTTACATTTTACACCATAGATAGATAGTTGTTGTTTAGATAATACTTGCTACTATTAGTGGTGTCTGTACCCGGCATATAATGCTAAATACGGAGTTTCTTGAATAAAATACCTTTCACAGGATTGGTCAGGTCCCAAGGACTGACTTAAGATGGAGACTTTAAACCTGTCCTTAGTTGAACCAACTCTGCCAAAGTAAATATTTGATTCACGAAGCTCTGCAAAAGTTCTGGTACAGCTACAACTATTTAAAATCATTTTACCGGTACCTTCATTATTTAAAAATTTCAATTGTTTTGGTTTTATTTCATTGTGAGTTTATGGATATTTCCCTTTTTTTGTTGAACAACAATCGCAGGAAAAAAGGAAGGACAGAGTGTTTTTGAATCAAACCTCGTTTCTTTATTGTAAATCCATGCATTGTTTAAAGTTTCAAAAGCCTATGTACTCCTAAAATGAACACGAAATATGTATTGTATTTGTCACAGCTACCTAAATACTATTCAAGTTTCTGTATTTCATTTAATAAGACTGTAAAATACGTTTGTGTCTATTTAAAAACTGCAAAACTAAAACCATCGCAAAATGCATCGAGCTACGTTTAAGAGGAGTCCTAATTATGGTCTAATCCTTCATGATATCCACGAAGAGTGCCTATTTGAATAAAAGTAAAAATTAAATTTTGACAGTAAAAATCGATCGTGTATAGCTTAGTTTCGGAATACAATTGAATAAAATAAATCTGGCAGAAATTTCCAAAAATTTGATGAGTAAGTTTTTTTTTTATACAACATAGGAAGATAAACAAGCAGGTGGGTCACCTGATGGTAAGTGATCACCACCGCCTATAGACACCTGCAACAACAAAGAGAGTGCAGATGCGTTGCCAACCCAGAGGGCTAAGATGGAATACCTCTTGTGCCAGTAATTACACCGGCTGTCTTGCTCTCCACGCCGGAACACAACAGTGCAAGCACTGCTGCTTAACGGCAGGATAAGCGAGCAAGATGGTGGTAGCGATCCGGACGGACCTTGCACAAGGTCCTACCACCCGCAATAGCAAAGTGTTATTTTGTATCAGTTTAGATTTAATCATTTTTGTGGACAGAAACGGCATTTTGGCGCTGACTGCAGATAAGGATCAAACTTTTTTAAATTACCTCAAAGCGTAGAACTTTGACGAAGATTTTATAATTAAACCAAAATTAAACAGTTGTCAGTGCAAGTGACAGCTGATGAATTGTTTGTTTTTGAGTTGATTACCCTTTTTTTTAAAGGTTTAGATTAAAATCAAAAAGTTTCTATGAACACCATAATTATAACAGACTTATTTTTAATATGTCCCCGGTTAAAGGTAGTACGACCTGTATGGCACAGTGGCACATGTGTCTGCCTACTGTGCAAGAGGTCCCGGGTTCAAATCCTGGTATGGGCAAATATTTGTGTGACGAATACGAATGTTTGTACCTGAGTCATGGATGTTATTTGTATTTAAGTATGCATTTATCTATATATGTATGTTTATCCGTTGTCTAGTACAGTCAGCAACGAAAGTCGCCGAACACAATAACGTTACAAAAGTCACTAAACAGGTCATTTGTCCATAAGTCGTTGAACTGCGTTAAGAGCAAAATTACATTTACACCATGAAATACCAAAAGTCGCTGAACAGGTTTATTCCAAAAATTACAGGACAGCATAATTCCATAAATTGCTGAACAGCATAATTACAAAAGTCGCTGAATAGCGTAATTTCAAAAATTACGTTACAGCATAATTCCAAAAGTTGCTGAACAGCTTAATTACAAAAGTCGCTGAACACTACCATTGTTTAAATATTTGGAATAGTCGCTGAATAGTATATGTATAATTACACACACACACAAAGAAAAATTAGGGTAATGGCAGGACTCGAACCTGAAACCGGCGTTTGCCAGTTTCGACACATTACCATTACCATACCCTGCAAATTTTTCTATGTGCTTTGTCTTAACGGTCATTACATTATTGATTTTAAAAGTATTAAGGTAAACTGGGCTTTGTTTTAAATGACATAAGATTTTATTTAATCTCGGGTTAATGAATATGATACTTACTACAGGTCAAGTGAGAAATTGACATAATAGAACCAGTGTGACATTGACGATACGCGATAAGATTCAATTTAGCCTGACCTATTTTTCTTTTCACTGAGAATTACGCTCATCTCTTCGAATTTTGAATTTTGACAATCACTGAGAAGAGTACTCACTTGTCAGTGAGCGTTTCATCTCTTTCATTTGGCGTGTAACCTTAATCTATTTAATCAATCGGACATGTTCAGCAACTATTGATAATTTAGAGATCAGCTAATTCTGCAGTCAGACATGTTCAGCAACTATTGAAAAATCGATGTTTATTGACTTTTGTTATTCTCAAATGTCCACAGACATTTGTATATCTTCCTGTTCAGTAACATATGGAACTTTATAGTGTGCAGGTGTTTTGGAAATTAGGATGTGTTCATGGACTTTCGTTGCTGACTGTACCCATAGTACAAGCTTTGCTTAGTTTGGGACTAGGTCAATTGGTGTAAATTGTCCCGAGATATTTATTAATTAATTTATTTACCTATCTGTATTATAAAAATAATTATTTGCCATGTGAAAAGCTAATCACTCATTACCTAAGCATATCAGTAACAATGTATAAATCAATAACATATTGTTAATGTACATAATACATAATTAATTAAAAATACCTATCTTAAATTAACTTAAACAAAACAAAATAATTTGAATCCTTTAAAAGGCATAGTTACTGATTTAATTAATTGCAACAAACCTTTGAATACGTTTCGCAAATTGGCAATGGCAGTGTTAAATAATTTGGTTAAACAAAAAATTTTGATCATAATTTTATTAAGAGGAGTGTGAACCTAGCGCTCTCCATACAAACGGCGATAACGTTTTCCACCCTCTAAACTTTAACCTATACCCATATTTTTTTGTATGTTGTGATTATGCCCTAGAACTAGGTTTGTATGTTTTGATTTTTTAAATATTTAGAATAGCTTAAAACATATTGACGATCATTTGTTTTGTATGAAACTCCTAAAATACAAATATTGCCAAATCTATGACAAATATAAAAAAAAAAACAAAACATACAAACCTAGTTCCAAGGTATAATGACAACATGCCAAAAAATCACTACCATAGGTTTAGGTTTGGAGGGTGGAAAACGTTATCGCCGTGTGTATGGAGAGCGCTTTTTCGGGCTGGGTTCACACTCCTCTTAACGTGATATGTTGCGTTCCTATATTATTATTACCAAAAATTAATTTAGTTAAAGTTTAGCTTTAGTTTCCTTGTAACTTGTGCTTAACGTAAGTTACGAGTGCTTCTCACATCTGTAATCGTTATTTAGTTCTAGGAGAATGTTATGTAAATATCGCAAGCTTAGAATACAACGGTTTTATTACCATACATTACAATCTAGACAGGTTTACTTAGGTTTAAGTTTATATGTAAGCAGGGAGTGTAAATAGTGAAGTATTATGATTAAATAACGATTTCTACGTCTTTTGTTTTATTCCTTATCTTATTACTAGTTATTACCATGGTAAAATAACTAATCAATTCGCAGCGGCGCACGCTAATCGGCGCAAAATAATCAGCCTTTAACTGACTAGAAACATCCCGCATCTAAGGCGGTAAGTACTGGGCTGAGATTCTCTAACGTAACATCTCTGAGCTCGACGCTGGGGCAGCGCCCGGTCTTGCTCTAGCGCGCTATCTCGAGTGAGGGGGACAGAGCGATGCCTAGACGTCGAGTCCGACGCTGTTGCGCTTATGCCCGCCTTCCACTGCGAGCGGAACGGGCTCCGTACGGGTCCGTTTAACTCGCAATTCAAATTTCAAATTTCAAAATCATTTATTATCAGGCAACAAGGGCCCATAGATAAATACCTTACAAACTAACATACATAAAAATATATAGACTAAAATAACTTAATTACTAGCACGTGAAGTCTGTAACGTGAGCACTTTCGCGGTGTCAGTTAACCGGCCACGGAACCGCCGAAATGTGACACCTTTCGGCCAAAACTCTTCTTTTGTGAAGGTCAACAGCTGGTCAGTCGGAACTCTCACCACAAATGAATTAAAATTCACATCATGGCGGAACTCCAACCGCTCGACCCTCAGAGTGAGCTTGGTCTTCACTCGCACATATTCCACGATGTCTGCGACCTTCGTGAAGTGATGCAGACGGGACACGTACAGCTGCGTCGTTGGTGTTGCGGGACGCAGCAGGTGGTTCGGTCCGGTCAGGGCGGTGCCGCACTGATTGCGACATTTGGGCTTCTTCTTCCTCTGCACCTTAATGAAGCCATCCTTGCCGCAACGGCGACTATCCCTCTTCGAACTTGGCTGCAGCAGATCGACGTGGACAGGTGGCAATGGCAAACTACGTAGAAGCTTACTCTCATTCAGCGGAAGTGCTTCTATGCAGTTCACCATTGCGAGTTAAGCGGACTCCGTTCGGAGCCTTTTCCGCTCGAGGTGGAAGGCGGACTTTAGACTTCGTTTACACGCAAATTTTGGCGTCAGTTAAGTCCATCATTCCGGTATAGTTTTGACTGATGCCATAATGATGACAAATGGACACGGTTACGATTAGTTCAGACTGACACGACACGAGAAAGGTTACACGATAATTCTCTCGTCATTCTGACCAGAATGATGGACTGAACTGACGCCAGAATTAGCGTGTAACCGAAGTCTTGGAGATATTTGTGTTGTCACACTCTCGCTCAACCGCTCTGGAATTTCTGTAGACTCATGCAGCCTCTAACCTCATTGTAAAGTGCGTAAAATTGCCATAGCTGTCAAATAAGTTTGAGCTCAAAATGCTGTGCCATATGTGTGCTGTGCTATATTGAAAATAAATAAAGCCTTTCTTACTGACTGAAATTACTTGGAAACATACTAAAATGTGGTACTTTAATTTATAGTTGACGTTTGCAGTCGCCATAGGTCACCATAAGTAGTCAAATTTATTACAAACCTCGCGCAGTGTTCAAATCATAAGTCCCGCGTTCGACTCAATTATAATATTGAATGTTTGCTACTGAATTGAGAAGTCTTAAAACTATTGTGTGCCCAGCGCTGGCCATACAAACGGCGATTACGTTTCCCACCCTCTAAACCTTATGCTATATCCGTAATTTTTTGTTTCGTTTTTCAACTATTTCTTACAGTTTTGAAAATATTGTAAATTTTTGCAATACAGTCAATTTTTTTTTAAACTTAAAGAATATCAAAATATCATAACATACAAACCTAGTTATAAGGCATAATAACAGCATACTAAATCATGGCTATTAGTTAAGGTTTAGAGGGTGTAAAACGTTGTCGGCGTTTGTATGGAGAGCGCTTTTCGACGCTGGGTACACAGTCCTCTTAAAGTAAAAACAAGATAGGAGCGTAGTTAAAACCACATTAACTGTACATACATAATACTGCTATTAAAATCTGCCCTTTTTCATGTCAGTCAACCAGCCAAGGGCTTACATTGCAAAAGGAAGGACCGAAAAAGAAATGTACTTTTATTAAAAAGATTCACAAACAAAATATTTTGTTTCGAGAATATACCTGCTTCGCTGAAACTCGTTGGTACAGTAAATATATTTTACAACTGTACTCGTAAGTAGTTTTTGAAGATTCGGGTTCTTTGCAGAGAGGGTGCAACGCGATATTAGAGTCAGTTTGGACGTACAATCTTCCTAATGGGTGTTTGAGCAAACTTATTCTATGCAAGTGTTTCTTAATGTTGTTATCAGTATCGCATATACTAGTACTGGTGATCCAAGTGGGTCAACATGGATGAATAAGAAACTATAAGAGCTTAAATTTTTTTTTAAAGAATGTCGATTTTAGAGCTCAAAAAACGACATTCGAAAATTTTATAACTATGCGCCGCTCAAGTGGCGGCAATTCCTCAGGTCAGTCAAAAGTTGTCTTTATTGCGGTTATTGATAGTGTTGAAAATGAAAACAAATTGTGGATGTCACATTCGCAATGACTAAGACTAAGATATTGCCTCCCTGCCATTTGACTCCTGGGCGATGTAAGTGCGATTTGGACTGGCGCGCCGAGGATTCCGTACAAAATTAATAACCACCGAACATAATTATGGCTCGACCGAAAAGATAAACTTGATTTTAGGACAAACTCCTTTATTTGTGCCGTGAGACCCTGATCCTTGCCAGATTTCATCGTTTAAGAGACGTGTAAACTCAGCCCCAAAAAGCGCTCCCCATACAAACGGCGATAAGGTTTTTCACCCCTAAACCTTAACCTATGGCAATTATTTTTTGAAATTATGTCGTTGTCCCGTGGAACTATTTTAGTTTAACTTGGAACTATTATAGTAGTTTGTATGTTTTGATTTTTTAAATATTCTTCATAGATTTGACAGTATTTGTATTTTAGGAATTTCATACAAAACAATAAAGCGTGAATATTTTTAAAAGTATTAAGAATATTTAAAAAATCAAAACATACAAACCTAGTTCTAGGGCATAATGACATCATACAAAAAAATCGTGGCTACACTTTAAGGTATAGAGGGTGGAAAACGTTATCGCCGTTTGTATGGAGAACGCTGGGTTCACACTCCTCTTAAGGACAACGGGAAGTACCCAAAAGGTTTTGATTCCCTTGCGAGTACATGATGCGGCAAAACGGTCGTATCTTTGAATTGCGTTGACTTTGAAATTTGATTTATTCACAGTTCCAAGGGACTGCAAACTTGAGTATTTGATATTAATTTCATCGAGGGATGCGTTCCTGAGAAAAAGGGTCTTAACATACAGATAGAAATACAATAAAGTGGTCCTATGAAGGTTCATTTTCCTTTCGAGGTACGGAACCCTAAAAAACCTGTATTTTTATGATGAGAAGCGACCACGGCCACCCATATGAAACAGTGACTTCAAGATAATCACTGATGTCTTATCGTCGCTGTTAGTTTTGACCACTTTTAACTTACGTCACCAATATAACCGATCGATAATTACACATCTCCCTCTCACAGTACGAAAAGCAGTAGTTTGTTGCTACATCACGGCGGTATTCTGCGGCCTTATGGTTTTTTTTACTTCTTAATTCACGTGTTTTAAAGGAATTATTAATTGTAGTGTAATGGGTTCTAGCAAGTTCAGTTTAGGGGCGCAAGTGCCCCCATGGCGCCGGCCCCTTATCAGGGCGCACCGTTCGGCGACTCTTTGTAATGCAAATCTTAGAGAGAGCACAATTAAAATGTTAATTAATTTACAACGGCATAAAATTGCGCGGTCGCCTATTTACTGGCCATGTAAAAGTATAATTTACAAAACGGTTGCGAGTTGTTTTAAAATTTTAATTAAGAGACGTGGCCTGAATAATCTGATCTCTGAATTTAAAATGTACAGTTAAATAAAATAAGGATTACGAGTCTCTAATTCAACTTCTGGTATGTGTTCAAATTTAAAGTTCAACATTTTAGCATATAGATTTAGCATTTTTAAGCTGCGTACCTTGTAAGACACCAACTTTAAGAGAATTACTTTAGTTAATATTTAGGTAACATTAACTCAATAGGTTTTATATTCTGACTAGTGACTCGCATCAGCTTCATACGGGTACAATCGTAATGCGATGTACATAAATATCTTCTGTAAAAAACGTCTAAATGACAGTAAAAACCATATCAAAATCTTTTGCGTTATTTAGAAGGAGAAGGCGGCCCAACACGCATACTAAAAGGATCTATGACAGACAGAATCGGATAGCGTTTTTATTTTATACTATGTAAAGATAAAGATTTATTGACTAACAAAGAGTCTCTAAATTTACACAACAGATCAAAATGAAATGACTTAGTCAAGAAATTATTTGTCCGATTGAATACCAGCGGCTTCGTATTCTTTATCTCTACATAGTATAACCAATAACCAAGTCATTATCCGGTTCTGTTGTCTTTATATCTTCGGCGCTTACTCCTTTGAAACCACGAAACGGATTATCATACGGTTTTCACAGTAACTGACAGAATTTAGAGGTTTTTTTTGGAAGGTTTGTATGTCCAATACATTCTTAAGCCTTCGTTACTAAATTGCACCCTTATGGAGCCGGTAGTCTCGCTAGTTCTAGACATAAATGACAAAAAAAACTTGTATATGACGTAATTTTAATTCCATGATTTACTTGAATAATATGTATGTATGTATGTATGTAAATTCTTTATTGTACAAAAAACCACAATAATCTACAATCTTAAGTAAAACTGAATGCCAGGTACGAATCTTTATCCTCTATAAGGCATTTTATATTTATATGCATTATATATATATTTAGATGTAAGGGAGAGGTATTGCGAATCTTAGTGGGTAATGTTTTTGACTATGTAGCTAGAAGTTGCAATTTTAAATCGTGACATAATCTGGTATTCGTATAAATTCTAAATTTTAGTAAGCACCTGAGTCATGGAAGTTACTTGTATTTAATTATGTAAGTCAAGTAGCCATAGAACAACCTTTGCTTATTTTGGGACTAGATTAATAGGTATATTTCAACAAATAGTCCCGCGATATATACGAGTATGTATATCTATATACCAAATGTCCTTAAAAGGCAGGTGCTAAGAGTAGCGTAGAGTCTTACATTTGTCTTTTAGGAAACTAAACAGTTTAACTGAATTTATAGGTATGTTACGTTAAAACAAACTTATAATTTCACAGCACTCTTTAAAAACTTACAATTCACTAGACAGACTGAGTGAGTGGCAAGTTAGAATGGCAGTTGGTACAAAAAGAAAACAAACGCAATAACCTTGTACCTGTATTAAATCACAGATCAACCAAAAAATTGCATTCTTTAGTATAAACTTACACATTACTTGAAACATCATAAAAACCACACTTTGCCAGATCAAAAATTACACTCCAATGAACTCTATCGTATATACGCCAGTATATACAAAGTTTATGCATTAAACACGAAACGTGCAATCAAACGTTATCGCGCAATGCGACCAGAAAACTCGACAGGAGCTATTAAGAGACATACATTACCTTCTAGTACGCACGCAAATGAAGTCGTACATTTTATCCCGTAGTCGACTCACGATCTCTGAAGGTACATTTATCCCAGTCTTGAATAAGATATTGTCGAGACACGGACAAAGCTGAGATGTTATCGCATGTCTTCGAGTGGCCACCATGCATAACACGGCTGATTTACTTGCCTCCGCTCTCTTAGGTAAAGCTTATCTGTTTTTGTTTCAATTAAGTATGGAAATGAATATTTATTTTATTACTTTAAGCCATTAACGGCTGAAGCTGTTAGTATTTACGCTGAGCAAAAAAAAAAAGGAAGCGTACAATTAATATTATTACGTAGAAAGTACGGCGTAGCGCGGTAGCTTCGCATTTCATTTTAATGCCTATATTTTAACAATCAAAGCTACTTTCTTATTAAAGTCACTGTATTGACAGTTCATTGTAATTATTGTTTGCAATGGACATTTGTGTCGTCATATCACGCACTCAATACGTGATAGGATTACTCCTTATAAGTCTCTTTTAATATTCTTGATTTATGTTTATCTAGAGCAACTAGGATCCATCGACGTATACTAATACCTATACGCCATTTTCACTGGACAGCTATGCCAAGATATCTATTCTTATATATGTATAGTATAAAATAAAAAATCGTATAAAAATGACTATCGAAAACTATTCAAAGTCTGTAATATACTTCCAGCCAAATTGTTTTAAACTTTCGCGACTTTCACACATATTTATAACATTATCGGGACTTAAGCGCGATAGAAATATATTGTTAATTTACCTCGACGTTTCGGCCATGTTTCAATGGCCGTGGTCACGAGTAGACTCATATATTTCAACAATATATAATCAACAATATATTTCTATCGCGCTTAAGTCCCGATAATGTTATAAATACTTCCAGCCAGTTTAAAACCTAATTATTAACTATTATTAAATCAGCATGGCAATCAGGAGCATGACTTATGCTTACGGCACGACCACGACACGCGGTCGATTACGACGGGGAAATTCGACGTACCGCGACTTCATAACTACTAATGGAGATAGGAAATTAGGAAAACGATTGCCCTATATTCTGAATAATTTGCCCGCAGATATCCGATAGGAGCGTAACAAAAAAAATTTAAAAAAAAATTAAAATCTTACTAAATAGTGTTAACTATTAAATTTTTTGTAACCGAAATTTCTTTCGATTTTATTTTTAAATGTTTTTACATTCAAATTATTAAATTAAAATTGTAATGACAACACAAAGAAAAACTAGGGCAATGGCAGGACTTGAACCTGCAACATCAGCATTCCGTGCCTTGCGTTTACCAGTTTCGCCACACTGGCGAAACTGGCAAACTGGCAAACTGGCCTCTCACTGAGAGCCAGTGTGGCGAAACTGGCAAACGCAAGGCACGGAATGCTGATGTTGCAGGTTCAAGTTCTGCCATTGCCCTAGTTTTTCTGTGTGTTGTCATTACAATTTTAATTTAGTGCTAACTATATTAAAATCCCACAATCAAACTGATGCATCAGTTTTGTAGGACATTGCTAGGTAACACTCGTGTAATATGTATAAATAAATAAAAATTTTGTACTTTTTTGTACGTAAACATCTTAACCTATTCAAGGCAAAAATAGATACAAATACAACCAGAAAACAGTTTAAAAAAAAATTATTACCGAAATCCAATTTAGCAATGTTCAGAAATGGTCCCCAATACAAATGCACTAAAATAGCTACTAAAATTTCTTAATACATTAGGCAAGAATCCCGCAATAATATATTTAAAAATAATTTAAAGACATTTCTAATCGAAAAATGCTATTATTCTGTCAATGAATTCTTAAATTATGAAACTGTGAACTAATAATTAAGTTAAAAATCTTAAAAGTTATTTGACATATTATACATTATTTAAATCAGCACATTTTAATAACTCTTTGGCATGGGGTAATACCATGGTAATTAATTTAAAATCACTGCATGACTATTATTTAATGAATTAACTTCTTATCATATTTGGACATCATATTATGTGATCCTAGATTTAGTAATTAATTATTAGTGTGTGCCCTTACAGGGCTACATGGGCTGACTTATACCAATGTAACATCCATATGTACATGACTTGACAATGAATAAATGAAATGAAATAAATAATAATAATAATATTGTCTTATTACTTTTTATAGAAATATTGTAAAAACTTAACCTAAGATTTTATATAAATATACATAAATAATAATAATAAAAAGATTCTATACACACCTGCAACACATACTAAAAATCCAAAATTTTCTGTTAATCTTGGGGGTATGGCTTGCGGGGCCTGCGGCATCTGAATTTGGTGGGGGGCGGTGTATTGTTGTTCCGTATTAAATTAAATTCTATTGCAATATTGCGCGCCATTGTCTCAATGTCATCGTTCTGTGTAATTGGAGGTATTCTTCTGAATTTCTCTAAGAATATATATCTTTTTGTCCTTCTCTCTTAAATACTTTTTATTTTTTCCTTTTTGGAACACTAAACACTCTTGTTTTTGGTTGAAAAAAAACAAACAGTTAGAATTAAATAATTCAATACAATTTGGATATTCATTAAGTGTGGGTCGGCCGACTGGGACCAATCAATTTTCAGTCGGTCTCTGGGTGTCAAATTTGCCTCCCTTTGTGATAATACATTTCGATAATAGAAAGTTTTACACGCGCGTTTAAACTAAATATTATTTGAATAATTTCTTATGTCTGCGCGCCTAATGATTTTTTTTGCGACTTTATAGACTTTCTTACATTTTCGCGGTCTGGGCATTAAAATAAAACCATTACTTACAATGTTTATCGATATCGCAATTTTTTTACTGTTTTGTCAGTCGGCTCGGGACATGAGCCCTGAAAGGATACGAAACGTCGCGTAGTTTTTTTACAATAACTATACGAGATATAAACACCTGCCGTTAACTAAGATGATTAGACAAAATAAAAACTACCAGTATAGAACATGGCGTGATTCTAAACTGACTTCCCAAGAAAATGACCTACTTAATCAAAAGGGATCCCACGGAATGTTTTTTGAATTTCCGTCCGTCAGGTTCCAAACCAATCAAATTTAAAGCACGTAATGTGACTCAGTATACTATTGCATCCGACATTGCGTGTTGCCAATAAATTCTTAACAGATAAATCCGTATAAAACAAAAGAACGCCGTAGCAGAAAAATAATTCATAATTCTCATATACGTAGAGAAATGTGCAGATTGAATCCTGCGCTATCATCAGAGCTCAGCATTTCTGGATATTTTCCAATAAGTCCATAGTTTTTGCACTCGCTTTTGGTTCATACACAGATCTACTGGTAGGTCTCGGGTTTATCGGAATAAGAAATCTAGATAAAAATAAAAAAGTCTCTCAATCTGCAACATTGGGATAAAGAATCGTACAATATTTGCGATGTAAACTGTTTGAATAGTTTTATTTTAATTTGTTTCCTTTTCTTTACACGGCAGAGATAAATAATAATAAGACCATTTATAGATAGAAATATGCATAAGGTTGTTAGAAATAGATAGACATAGGTACTCCTAATAGGTAGTAACCACCAGCTAGTGGTGGACTCCTGGTTTGTGTTGTCGCGTGAAACTGAATTATTTGTAAAAAAAAGCTAGTGTAAGGCGCGGAACCCACTACTCCACTTGCGGTACCCTACTATTGCACAGTTCGCGGCCATACTCCTTAGTTGCCTAGCAACCTAGTCCGTTGCCTAGCGACGCCGCGCCGCCATTACTTTTGCTGCCCGCGCCCGCGCGCACACCCCGCGGATGCCGGCCCGCGCGAGCGCCGGTTATTGCATGATTGCATCAGACAGCCACGGCTACCGATCGAACGAGCATGCGCGCGTCGCCGCGCGCCGCGAGCCGCGACTCTCGTCTTTTCTATTATTTTTCCAACCACAATACGTGTTTTCATAGTTATATGTTTCATTACATGACCTGTGTATCGAAGTGAAGTGAGTAAATGACTTTTTAAACTGATACCCGAGTTATAATGGCGCTCCAACTCGAGGCCGAACTCACTGTGCCGAGTTAGGTAGTTATGTGTTTACGTGACGAAAAACAGTGATTTCGTGTGTTCACGCGGCAATACCTACACCTACGTGTTGTGAATCGCTTTCTGACAAGTATTGTCGTTTGGTTTGCGACGAGCCTTGCTCCTCCATCATGCCGATGTCGACGAGAGCAACTGCCGGCCGCCCCCAAAGCGACCAGTACGAGAACGTCACGGACGAAGGTTCCGCCAGCGAAGTTAACCCCACCGCTGGCGAGATGGATGGTGCCGCCGGCGAGATAACTCGCGCCGCCGGTGGGCTGGAACACGCCGCCGGCAGGATGGACCGCGCCGCCGGCGACGCCGCCGCCGGCGACGCCGCCGCCGCAGCACAATCGACGCAGCCGCCGCCACTCTTCAACGCAGAACATTTCGTCGCGTCGTTTATGCATTCATTTGCACAATCGCAAGCAGAGATCAATCGAAACTTAATCGAGAACCTTCGATCGACGACAGCCACGCCCACGTCGAACGCGAGTGAGCCCGCTGCGGCCGTCGCGTCGCCCGGGAACTTCAGCACCTGTACCGCGCGTTTTAATGGACGAGCGCGAGATCCGGAGGTGCTGGAAGCCTTTCTGGACGCCGTGGAAGTGTACAAGGAGTGTACCGCTGTGAGCGACGAGCACGCCGTACGAGGCCTGTCGATGTTGTTAGAAGGAGACGCCGCCGTCTGGTGGCGAGGAGTGAAGAATTCGGTTACTACGTGGCGTGACGCCGCGGCCCGGCTCCGAGCAGTCTACGGCGCGCCGCGCCCGGCTTATAAACTTTTACGTGAAATATTTGCCACGGAACAACAATCCGAACGCGCCGAAGTGTTTGTGTGTCGTTTGCGCGCGTTAATTGTTAAGTTACCGTATGTTGTTCCGGAAGAAATGCAAGTCGACATCATTTATAGTTTGTTAAACCGTCGTATACGTAAACGTTTACCGCGAGATATTGTCGATACCGTAGATTGTTTGTTAAATAAGACAAGAGTCACGGAAGATGCGATTTCCGAAGTACAAAGTTGTATACCTAACGTTCCGTCGTCCGATTCAACTATCGCGAGCAGCAGCCGTTCCGAAAAAGCGCCTTCGAATTCGTACGGGGGGGTTATTCCGAACGCGTCCGATAAGTCGAAACGTAATCGACCTCGGTGTTCGTCGTGCAAGGTCTACGGCCACGTCGCTGAAAATTGTCGAAACACGAACGTGGTAAATGCCGCTGTCGCGAGTAAGGTAAGTGCACCTGTTACAGATAAGGTAAATGTGCCTATAACGGACAAGGTAAATGCACCTATCCGCTGTTACGGTTGTGGTAAGCAAGGGGTGATAAAATCAAGGTGTGACACGTGCAATTCTGGGAAAAGCGCCGACTTTAATTATAACGATGATGTGAATTGTACGCCGCACCCGACTTTGATGGTAGGTATTTTTGACCGCGAGGGGGTGGCAATCATTGACACTGGTGCCACTCATTGCGTTGCTAGTCCCGCCCTTTACGCCATCCTTGTGGCTAATGGTGTGAGTTTCCAGAACAAGCAACGAACTTTACGCCTGGCCGACGGTACTCAGCAGACTAGAGACGTGCTCACTGCTGAGGTACCCATCACTATCGAAGGTCGTAATTTTTCGGCAAACTTTATGGTGCTTCCTGGTGATGACACTAGGACTCTCCTAGGCTTTGAGTTTTTAGCCAAAGCTGGGATAGTACTGGATGGCTCCCGGGATTCTTGGAGTTTTGCTGATGACCCTGGACGCCATTTTGCTTTTGTGCGTAAGTACCGCCTGAACAGCATCAATGATGCTGAGCTGATGCGAGCTGACACCTCCGACCTGTCGCTGCGCAGTGATGAAGGAACGAAGCTCTCCCAGGACCAACAGCACGCGCTTAACGATTTTATCGAGGCGAGAGCAGCCCAGTTCGCGGCAAAGGGTCCTGCTACCGAATTCGCTACCCACAGGATAAAGGTTAGCGAAGCCCAAGAACCAATAGCTTCACCCCCTTATAGGTTGTCTCAGAGCCGCAGGGAGGCGCTGAAGGTGGAGCTGGATAAGCTGCTGCGTGATGACGTTATAGAGGAATGCGAGTCGCCTTGGGCCTCTAACGTCGTCCTAGTCTCCAAGAAGGATGGGAGTATGAGGCTCTGCATCGATTACCGGAAGCTAAACTCGGTAACGGAGCCAGACAGGTACCCTCTCCCCAGGATCGAGGATATCCTGCACACAGCTAAGTCGAGCGAGTACATGACGACGCTTGATTTGAGATCAGGCTACTTCCAAGTGAACGTCCATCCAGATGACAGGGACAAGACCGCATTCATTACGCCTCAAGGTACGTATAGATTTATGCGTATGCCGATGGGTTTGCGTAACTCCGGCGCTACATTCCAACGGCTGATCGATCGATTCCGATCCAACCTGAAGGAAGTAGCCCTTCTGGCGTACCTGGACGATTTGATCGTCTTGTCTCCTGGTCCTTTTGAGCGACACTTGGCAGACTTAGAAGCAGTCTTCGACCGACTCGCCATGTTTGGACTTCGAGTCAACCGCACGAAGAGTCACTTCGCATGTGACTCAGTCAAGTTCCTCGGGCACGTGATCGTCCCGGGTGGTATTCACGTGGATCCTGACAAAACGGCCGCCATAGCAGGTATGAGCACGCCACAAAATGTGAAGCACCTTAAGTGTTTTTTGCAAACTTCAAGTTGGTTCCGCCGTTTTATTCCCAATTATGCTGAAGTTGCCAGCCCTCTCACGATGCTGCTCAGGAAGGCAAGTATTTGGACCTGGGGTACGAAGCAACAAGAGGCTTTCGAGCGTATCAAGTCTCTTCTCGTATCCGCTCCAATTCTCCGTCAAGCCGATGAGACGAAGCCGTTCGTCCTCCGGACTGACAGCAGTGGATATTGCCTAGGGGCAGTCCTCATGCAGGGGGAGGGACTAGACGAGCGACCCATAGAGTATGCGAGCCGCCTTCTGAATGACGCCGAAAGAAACTACTCGACCACAGAGCGAGAAGCGCTGGCCGTTGTGTGGGCCGTAGGTAAGTTTCGGGGCTATATCGAAGGGGCTCAGATCACCGTGAAGTCCGACCATCAACCCCTGCGCTGGTTGATGAGCATGCGCTCTCCCAGTTTCCGTCTGGCGAGATGGGCGCTGACTTTGCAAGAATTTAATCTCCGCATCGAGTACACGCCAGGACGAGCGAATGTCATCGCCGACACGCTCTCGAGACCGGTATGTACTGAAGATGCGAGCTGCGACCTGTGTTTCACTGTCGTCGACTTACCGTCAAGAGGTAGTGTTAACGTGCGCGAAAACCAGCTCAAGGACCCCGAGGTACGCAAGATCGTCGAGGATATGGAGTCCGACGATCCGTTTAGGGGGAGGCCTTGGTCTAACCGCGGTTACACTCTGTCTGATGGCATTTTATACAGGTATGATCTTGAAGGAGATGACAGCGAAGAGGCCCGCCTGGTAGTGCCAGAGCATGAACGCGCCGCTGTCTTAGCTGACTTCCATGATGCACCTACAGCGGGTCACTTCGGGGTCGAGCGAACATTGAGCCGCATCAGGTCACGCTTCTACTGGCCTGGCATGCGAGCTTGCGTTGCCAACTACATCAAGGAGTGCTTGCCATGTCAACGTTATAAGGTCGACACAAGGAAGCCGGCAGGCCTTCTCCAAACTCCTGCGATGTCTAAAAGGTTTGAGGTTGTGTGCGTGGATCTCTTTGGACCACTGGTAGAGACTCCACGACACAACAAATGGATTTTAATAGTGGAAGATGTCTGTTCGCGCTGGGTCGAACTCTTTCCACTTGAGTCAGCGACTAGCTTCGAGTGTGCTAAGACCCTGATCAACGAAGTCTTCTTCAGGTATGGAGTTCCTCGCCGCCTTATTAGCGATAACGGCGTGCAGTTCGTGAGTGAGGTCATGCAGCAGGTGTGCCATGTGCTAGGCATTGACCAGGCCCTCACCCCGTTCTACCATCCTGAGGCGAACCCGATTGAGCGGAAGAATAGAGACCTTAAGCCACAGTTGGCCATCCTCGTTGGGCAGGATCACTCTACGTGGGATACTCACCTCGCCGCGGTAAGGTATGCGATGAACTCGGCTGTCACAGCCAGCACCGGGTTCTCCCCGGCGTATCTCACCTTTGGTAGGGAGCTGCGTGCACCGTCCGACGCCGCCACTGACTTAAGAGCCATTGTGGAGACTGACAATTTCGTCCCAAATATAACGCCTCACCTCAAGCGCATGGCGATGACCTTGGCTGAAGCCAGAGACGTCCACGAGAAGGCACAGGCGATCCAGAAGAAGTATGCAGATGAAGGCCGCCGTCCACCTCCTGATTATAAGGTAGGTGACCTCGTACTTCTTAAAACTCAAGGACCTAATGATACGGGCCCCGGTCAGACGGCTAAGTTTATACCACGTCGTGACGGGCCGTATAGGGTCAAAGATGTGATCAGCTGCACGACCTACGGCTTAGAGAACATCGACGACGGGAAATGCTTAGGTAAGTATCACGTCTCACACCTTTCGCCTTTTGTCGGTGAAATCGAAGCTCCGATCAGACAAAAGCGACGTCGTGGTAGACCACGCAAAAACACGAATTAGTGCTAGCCCGAATGCGAGGGCGCTTATTCGGACTAGAGGGGGAGACTGTAAGGCGCGGAACCCACTACTCCACTTGCGGTACCCTACTATTGCACAGTTCGCGGCCATACTCCTTAGTTGCCTAGCAACCTAGTCCGTTGCCTAGCGACGCCGCGCCGCCATTACTTTTGCTGCCCGCGCCCGCGCGCACACCCCGCGGATGCCGGCCCGCGCGAGCGCCGGTTATTGCATGATTGCATCAGACAGCCACGGCTACCGATCGAACGAGCATGCGCGCGTCGCCGCGCGCCGCGAGCCGCGACTCTCGTCTTTTCTATTATTTTTCCAACCACAATACGTGTTTTCATAGTTATATGTTTCATTACATGACCTGTGTATCGAAGTGAAGTGAGTAAATGACTTTTTAAACTGATACCCGAGTTATACTAGTTATAATAAAAAGTGTCGCGTTTTATTTTGATGTTAGGTGGTTGCTTTGTAGGTTTATTGTTGTTTGACACACTTCCGAACTATTGTTTCTAACGTATGTAGTATCTAAGCACGGGGTTTGCCTGGCAGAATGGCAACAGTCTGTATATATGCTTGTATGCTATGTCAATTTTTTTCCAGAATAAATATTTTATAGTCTAAGATCTTACCGTACAATTTTGCACTAATCTGTTATTTGATCGAAATTTGATTTAAATAAATGGTTACATGTGGCGTCATACAACGACGCAGGGTTGCCTAGAAAAATCTTGCCGCATGTACCTTTATCAGGATTATTTGTACACTTATTCACTTCAATTCACCGTATAATAAAATAAAAAGCGACATACATAAAAGTATGTCCTTGACTGTACCTAATTAAAGAAGTAGCATATTTTATTCGTTTTATTTACAAAATGCATGAACAAAAACCAGCTGCCGTTTCAGCGTTGAAAGCGAGCAGCGACAAAACATTCAGCGTCTGACAGATTTACGATTCGCCGCGATATCAAGTACCTGGGGCGAGATTTTGATAGGTCACTGAACCTTTTGTCAATTGACAATATGCTTGGATTTTATTTATTTTCCAAATCAAAAGAACTCGTAAAAAGATAAAATACTCTGTTTTGGGTAATTTTACTACTTATTGTGTAACGTTTTCTAGAAGATATGTATCCTCAAAATTTAACCCATATAGTCTAAATAACCTGCGAATAAAACATTCTAAGACGAACAGGACGAATTTATATGGATTCTGTTTTTACCATCTCGCTTCAAAACCCTAAAAAGGCCAAAATTTCCTGCGGCCCTTTTCAAAGTTCGCCTTTAAACTATTCATAGACAAACAAAATAAATTAAAAGACACATCCACTACGCCTGTTTGTGTACAACTTAGCCGTAACGTAACGGCGTGACTAGCACGACGCCCCTCCTCGTGCGTCACTTTGCACATCCCTTTCCTTCAAAACTAATAAGAAAAGGATAAACTTAGCCATAAACAAGAGAATGTATGTTGTGCTAGGGTCGTTGAGCGATTCGGTCCCCGCCCGCAACAGTACCTTTTCGCTTCAATAATAAATACACGTCCAACGCAAAGGGATGGATAATTGTTCTATTTGTTGGGAACGGGTTGAGGAGGGTCGATAGCCACTCGCCCTTGTAATTTATTTATTTTGAGGTGTCGGAGTGACACGCACGGCTCGCTTCCGTATGTACAGCGGTGATTAGACGTGCCATCGTTGACAGCGAGGATAGGGCCATATGCCTATTTCCAGCGGGACATTTTGAAATTTTAGTATCATATGAACGCGGGGTTATTGTTTAAAACGCTCGAAATAGAAGGGTTGTAGGTACAGGTAGGAGCTGTAGGAGGGTAAGCTGATTAGGAAATGATGGGATGAGTTCAGTACCTACGTATTTATATTCTGTTGCCTGTAATTTAAACGTAAACAGAGCAGAAACGGAGCCAGCCCAACTGGGATGTTCTCGTTGTTTTTGGTAAGTATTAAAATTAAGTTACGTACAAAATAATGATAATAAGACAATTCGTTTATCGTAATACAATACAATGGGAACACCTGTTTGAGAACTTTCTGTAACCTGTCCGTCCATAACAAAACAGTGACAAAGATCTACAGTAGCCTAAACTTCAAATAAGTTGACTGAAACTAGTAATAAAGGAATAACTGTTGGCTTAGAAACATTAGTAGCTGCTTTAGCACTTTCCCAACAAAGACTACGAATAAAACTCAGTTAATCTGCTTGCCATGTTTCTGCGCGGTCGTAGCATGGGTACAACTACATTTACCTAACGCTAGCTCTATTAGAAAAGACGTTTTTCGTTTAACTTGCTTTTATAACCACTCCGCAAATGGGTTTACTTCTTTGGAATTATTTATTGGCTGGAGTGTTTTGTAGAGCCGTTTTTAAATTCAGTTAGCTCTGTGTAAAGGAGGTAATTTGGCAAAGTTTGATTGTTTATTTTTTTGTTCGTCAGTTTACTTTTCAACGAATATAAATTAATATAAATACTTTGTCTTTAATTTTTTTATCTTAGCATATACTTTTATTATAAGGCATATATAAAAATTGAGATTTACCTTTTAAATAACTCGAACCTACTAAGATCTAACATTAATTTGTATTTCAACTAACTTACAGTCATAAACAATAATAAAGAGTAAATAATATTATAATATCCTTAAGACTTTATCTAATAATGTAAATAGCCAAAGCTGCCAAGTAATTTAGTTAAAAACACCATATCCTCAGCACTCGACAGCTCAATCTTTTTCATTTTGTTGCCAATACTGCAAAATATTATATAAATAAATAAACAAATATATCGGAGCAAAAATAATTTCACGATGCCATTTAATCAAATTAAGCATCTTTTACTGTCATATTTAAATTGATGTTTGTAAATATTTGGATATCAGAGGCAACAGGTAAATTTTTACCAAAATTACTTTTTTCACTTTTTTTTAAGCATGCGTACTTATACGTTTTTAGTTAATATGTAATTTTTAATATTTATAGGTAATCTTACGTGATAAATAAAAGAGATATCGATATAATGATAAAATAATCTCAAAGAGGATAATTTAGAGATAATAATATAAAAGAGTTTATTATCTTAAAAAAAAATGTTTTTTTTTGGTAAAAATTTGAAATCCGACCTTTTTTAGCTTTTTTTTAATTAATGCTTTTTCGTGCCTTTGCTTGTAATGTGATATACATATGTGGACAATAAACGATTTTGATTTTGTCAGTTATCAGTCAAAAGGGCAAACGCATTTTAAATAATGTAAAAATGCAAAGAATTCAATATAGACAATATATAGCTCCAGGTAAAATACCTCACAAGCAGTTGTTTCTAGTGCTAAAAAACGAAAACTTTTAAGAGTTTAATTATATTTTTATGTAAAATGGTAGAAGTACTCTGGCAAGCTGTACCTATGTAATAAAACCGTCCCGTATAGAGACGCTAATATTTCATCCCGGGAGTTGTTTGAGCTTGTAATGCGCCAGTTTCTTAATAGTTCACGTTATTTATGGGCTCTGGAGTGTCGGCATCACTTACAATGTTGCCAAAATGTAGGTAAAATTATCCTCTAAACAAACCCGAACACTTTTTAAGCGAAACATCCAAAAAGTTAAGTAGCTATTTTTCATCCAGAGCTAACTATTTTAAGAATCAAATAAGAAAATATTGGAATAGGAATAGGCACTTATTTTATTATTATACCTATTTATACACTTCTTTCGTGAAAAAGAAAATTGAGATTTATTCTTGGAATAAATTGAATTAAGTCTGAAGATGGTAAGTATCATAAAGCAATTTTTGAGACCTAAGGAATTTCGTGCTCCATTTTTTTTCTTTTGTTGCGTATTATTAACATTTTTATCATTTAATTGAGCATGTTGCAATTGCAAACCCTTCTGCTTTAGCGCGTGTTTGAAAGAAAGAAAGAAAAAAATTATTCATATAAAACTATTCAACATAATATTACATACAGATAACACGCAGAGCTCTAAATAATCATTATGATGAACAGAATCAAAAATAATTTGCGTCCACTATTAATCATATACCGTTTCAATTTACCTCCACTGGGCCCGATTCGCAATTGATCTCTCCAGGGTTGGGCCAGCAAGGATAAAAATGAATGATCACTTTTTTTTAAGTTTTTCATAAGATTATAGCAGTCCTTTTTACAAACAACTATGAACAGTAGATATCTGAATTTAATATATAATTAATTTGACTAGAATCAGTGAAGCACAGCAAGAATTTTCCTCAAGAAACTAGATTCACAATAAAAAACAACGTTACCTACAAAAAAGCCAGTGGAAAGCTACTCGTCAGAGTTGATCTTTTTATGTTGGCAAGACGGTATTTTAGAGGGAAAAAATCTCATAAATTACGCTGGGCTGCCTCCGTTTAGTAGAACTCCCGGCTAGGTAAATGGGGTGAATTTCGCATCCACGGACATTAACTGGACGAGACTGCGCCGTACGTAAAGATGATAACAATAAAGTTTAAGAAAGGTAGCCATAAATAATGGTTTCAGCTTATCTCACCTTTATAGCTATTGTAAAGTCGATTGTAGTAACATTCCACCTTTAAACGCTCTTCACTAAACCAGCCTGTTCGCTACGAAGAAAACAAAAAATCTAATAATAAAAATGCAATATCAAACGCGAAAAGTTGTAAACTAAACAAAAACCAACTCTTGGTTCATCTCAAACAAGACGGTCATTAGTTGAATGTAAATATAATTTGAGGAAGGAAATTTTAATTAATTTCACAGTAGCGTCTCGCTTCACCAGAAAATTCCTTTGCCGTCCATCTATTTTGTTTAAAGTCATATTCAGATTCGCGATTTCGTTCTGATAATGGGAAAGTTATGCCGTCGTCATAACAACATTTACGGGTAAACGACGAGAGATAAAAAGAATTTATGTCGTGTTACAACAGTTGGCAGAATCACAATATTATTGAGTCGAAGAAGAAAGAAAGTTTGCGCGCCACATGCGTGTGATCGAGGCCTAACCCGCAGAAGTACCGACAAAAGGTTCGATTACCTTTTTTTGTTCCAGTTTGCACACCCGCGCGTGTGAGAAGGCATTAATGGTTTCATAGTGACATAATGCTATATGTTGGGCCTTGTGACAAAGCTTAATAATAACACACTTAGTGTGAGCTGAGCTTATATTTGAAGTTAAGTAAACCAGCGCAGCCGCAACCGTTCCGGGCCAGACGAAATCTTGTCTAAAATATGTAGAAAAAACTAAAACAGGAAAATATTTTATTCGGCACACAGAAAAACATAGAGCAAACTTACAACTAAGGCACTACCTTCCTTCCACCTCATGCCGAGGCACAGTTAAGTACTACGACGTTAGTCTTCCGTAGTTACCCTTACCTGGAAGACAGAAAACATAAATATTTATACTTATAAATATACAACATCAGTGGAGATATTCAAATATATGCCATGCCTGCCATGCCATGTTCAGAAATTGACAAGGCGTAAATGTAAGATTTGAAGATGCAAACAAAGTCCCAGGTTGGCGGCGCGATACAATTTACACCGAATTACTGTTACATAAACAAGATGACGTTTGTGGGCTAATTTTCGGACTTTAGACCTTTAATGGAATTTGTATGGCACTTTATTCGTAAAAAAAATGTGATAATTTAAAAGTATATCTGATCTATCAATACACGGTTCAAACGCATTTTTTCGAAGGTACACTTATCCTCTATCATTGCTATAGTCATTAAGTAAGCGAAAAGACGTGCCATACAACTTACACCAAAGTTGACCAAAATTTATCCATATACACTCGTACTCACATTTATACACAACGCACTGAAATTAGAGTCGTCCGTTTTCATCAATCTAGGTGACTGTGGAGAATTTATTTAGTTACACAAACTTTGTAACGATAGTTTTGTAGGGTCCGTATTCTCTGTAACAGAAGCAACGGATGTCAGATGGCAGTCGCTCCAATGTAATAACCAGACCTCCCAAATTTGGGATCATGTCCAAAGAGTACTCCGAATTTAGAAACGGGAAAAAGCGCTAGGAGAATTATAATGACGGACACAAACGGATCACTCAACCATTCACTCAGCAATTCTCGACTTTAAAATACGTGAGTAATCCGTTTGTATTAAGAATAAACTGTCCATGATAAGATGATGTAAGTACATTGATTTATTACAAACATCGCCGAGTCGACGTTCAATTTAATATTAATAAAGCTCTCATTGCTCGTATTGATAAATTAAAAAATATTGCAATACCCAGTCTTATTGATATAGCTGTGAAATGAGCGGCTAGGACGGCTCGGATAGCTCGGTTAATTTATTTCTGTGATACATAAAATGAACGTTTCAGTGGATCCGGTGGCCATTTATCTTATTCACTTTTCACAAGGGCGTGACTCGGTCGAGTTTTACATTTTAATTTGGCCCGCGGTTTAATATGTCAGTGAAATGCTGCCTACCGGCTGACGAAAACGCGATCATTTTTCACGAACCCGTGAAATACAAAACGAAGTCATTTAATTAGTGGACTCTATTTATTGCGCCTTGAATATTTAATACCGTCGCTTGCAAGGCCAGGGCATGATTGGAAACAAATCTTTTTAGATCTTTATGTGGTATTCAATTAAGTTTACTTTACAAGCAACCCGCCTCGGCGTTTTTAGTATACTTGCTCTCGAAAAGAACATCGAGAGTCCTGCTTATTTATAATGAGTAGGAAATTTCATATTTTTCGTTCTTTATTCGTTTGAAAAGTTTGGACGTAGAACAGCAACAGTACTGAGTGAAAATTTAGTCTGTGAGTGATAATGTAAAATGATACGCAAATCTATATATATAAAAATGAATCCCTATTTCCCTTGGTCACGACATCACGCCTGAACGACTGGACCGATTTCGGTAATTCTTTTTATGTTCTGTTCGTTATTATCAGGAGAAGGTTCTTATGAAAGAAAAAATCAAAATTCTGCTCATTTTTGGCGTCTAAGGCGGAACAAAGTTCGCCGGGTCAGCTAGTTCACAATAAAAATGTACATAATCAACATGTTCATGATGTAATAATGTATTTAAAAGGTGCATCCTTATTCATTAAGAAATTAAGGTACCTACTCGCATATTCTTGGAGTCTTTGGAGAATATTTACTAATTTACTTGCTCTCAAAGTAAGCAAAGCTTGTGTTTTGGGGTCTAGACAAGAGATAAACATCCTTATATAGATATAATGTATAATGTATACATGCTTAATACGTATGATATCAACGACTAAGTTACAAACATTTGCAATCAGCATACAAATATTTGCACCTCACGGGAATCAACCCCGCAACCTTATACTCCATAGTCAGGGTCACTAAGCCCTAAATTATCCCTTTGTCTATCTACTAGCTTTAATTTTAGCTTAAAAACAGTGCAAGTCTACAACCAGGTATCCTGGTGTTTCGCTTTTATGGAAATATGAATCTAGCAATGATTTAGGCTGGTGTGTTGCATGGTACATAAATCTCAATACATCAACAACTCCGTGCTCCAGTCACATAGCGAGACGTGATGTATTTTGTTTTCGCTGAGGCATTTTACGTTGCCAAATAAAACAACTTGAATTATGCCAATATTGAAAGGAAAACCATTTTATAAACAACTGCTATCTAGCTATGTATAAAGAACCGATTTTAACTAATGACGTATCGTTAAGTACGTACAGTCCAAAAAAAATTGCACTTGTGTGACAATGCCAGCCTAAATTGAATGTTTTTTTTATGAAATAGGAAGGCAAACAAGCAAGTGAGTCACCTGATGGTAAGTGATCATCACCGCCTATAGACACCCGCAACACCAAGAAGATTGCAGATGCGTTGCCAACCCAGAGGGCTAAGATGGAATACTTCTTGTGCCAGTAATTACACCGGCTGTCTTGCTCTCCACGCCGGAACAAAACAGTGTAAGCACTGCTGCTTAGCGGCAGGATTAGCAAGCAAGATGGTGGTAGCGATCCGGACGGACCTTGCACAAGGTCCTAACACCCGCAACTGCAACTGTGTTTTCTATAACGTAACAACATCCTGCTTTGTATGGAGAAGCGGTCATCTTAATTTGCATTGTTTTGTATAAATTAATGGGCTGTTCGCGTAATGACGGGTAAGGATAGATGTTCGTTATTGTTTGGAAACTTCTGGATACTGCTGCAACATCTTTGGATTAATTTTACGTTAGTCTTAAGTGGTTTACTTGGGGTAACGGCGCGCGAGTTGTATTTATAGCTTAACTCTCTAATGTTCTTTGTATTACCTTCCTTCCTAAGGCAGTGAGCAAAAAAGTACTTTAGCTCTCTCTGCAGTTAGTGCCGGAGCGGTGTTTACCTACTTGAATTTGTTTGTCAGAATTTTTCAAAAACATTTTTTAAATTTTTAACATAAAATTACACAAAAGGATAATTGAACATTGCATAAAAGTGAAATATGAATAACTTAACCTAAAAAAATTACTCAAACTTAATAATAATTATGTACAAATATCTCCCAAATCTGTCCCCTGCGGTAAAGTGCCCATAAGGCTGGGTGCATTTCCACGTTGGATCGCAATTCCAATGCGTTGACCAAGAAATGCACCAGCTCAACGGACATGCGAGATTTCGATCAATTGTGTTTTTAGCTGTCCAAAAAATTTACCGTGAGATTCGGACATATTAATAGAAACGGATCACTCACGTATGTTTAAGTCGAAAATTGCTCGACATGTTTCGGACCAGTCGTGGCATATTAGGCATTTCTCGGCTTAAAAATACGTGAGTGATCCGTTTTTTTTTTTTTAATATTATTATTAATGTTGCAAGCAAATTACGAAGATGTACAGTTATCGTTATTCAACAAAACTGAAATAACAATTAGGCATTTCATTATAGTATAAGGTGACCGATATTTAAAAACGTCATTTACTACCTTTAAAACAGTGACCGTTCTTTAAAGAATTATATACCTTTTATGTTTTGTTCCGTAATGTACGTAATACTATAAAAATATTATTAAATTTAAAACTAATTATGTGCCTAGTTTAGCGTATGTCTAAACTTCGTACGTTTTTATTTTACTTCTATTATTTTAACTTATCTTTTTTTTTTACTTGGCTCTTTCTCTCTGTCTGTCCCTACTATGATACTCCGTCCACATACTCAAAGGTTAACTGGAAGAGATCCCTTAACGGGATAAATTCGCCTTTGTACATTACTGTATGTCTTTTTGTAATTTATGTTTTTGTACAATAAAGAATTTAAATTTATACATACTACATAACTATGCACCTTTCGGATATGAAAAATACTGTCGGTAAGTAAATGCAAACTTTAATGTTATTATACATATGTAGATGACCTGCAGCTACTCATAAACATTATTTCACAAATAAACAGTTTTTTTACGTATGACTTTCATGGTAAAAATCACACTCACGTTAAAACAAACACAAACACCAACCGCGCTTTTATGCTTAAAATTGGGTTTGTAACTTTTAAAATCATTGTTATCCATTCTGAAAAAGGTAAAATTATTCTCAAAGAGAGTTCTCGAACAACAACCTAGAGAGATAATAATAATGCATTTCCACAAATGCGAGTAATCTGAGCTAATATTATACAATACCATCATATTGCCATCAACAGAATACGGGTATGTTTACCCACTTAATGTAGCTACTAGCTTGAACAGTACATATAGTTTATGCTTGCGTAAATAAAGATTACATAGAATTACACAAAATAATAACTATTCTGACTACATATCAGTAAACTTTTACTGACTCAACGGAAAGTAGTACATTTTGAGCTTAAGAAAGTGCTTGGAAAATGTTGTTTTCTGGCCCCACAGAAAAAGAGCTTTGCATGTGTTATAATGGGACTGAAAGTTAAAATTTAAAATAACCTTTTTTTATTTCCTTTTTAAAAGATTGTCAATGTTTTAACAACCCGTATTTACATTTAGTATTTTTCCTTGCGAAAAAGTTTTAAATTCAACCGCGAAATCGAAAAAGCTGCGATGCAAAATAATTGTGTGCAGTAAATAACTGTTTGCATACAATCTAATCATAAAATTTCTGCATTTAAGAATAAACCTTGTTTCGAAGGTTTTAAAAACAGTGGTTATTTTTTTAACTTGTACATCTTACACGTTTTTTATCATTGCAAAAAGCAAATCCCGAAGACATGGCCTAGAGGGATGGAGAAAAGGTCTGCCATTAAACCATGGTCTTATAAAATATTGCCTATTTGAGGGACAGAGCTGATTTTTTAGTAATTTATACTCGGAAACGCTCCAATAACTGTACTATTCGCTAATTGTATACAACGATAAGTGATAACATTACATACATCGACTCACTCAAACCAAACTTGGCAGGTATTTAAATATCTCATGCACTCCGAATTCAGCTAAATCTGACTCGTTTATTTTATTCGTCGCATTTTTTTCTCTCGTAACGAAGGAGAATTTATGTCACGAAGATTTATCTTGTTTAAGGTGATTTTTGTAGGCACATTCATTTGTGCGAGTTACTTTTATGAGCTATTCATATTGGCTTTTGTATTTTTTTTCTTTCAACGAATAAAGCACAGGCTTTCGTGGTGAGAGAGACTGAGCGTTTTATACACGTTGCCGAAGTAACGTGCAAATTTTAATGTTTTACTTCTGCTTTATATTTTATGTATGAAAGTCTATTAGGTATTTGTCTATGGGCCTTTCGTAGCCTGAAAATGAATTGCTTTTATTTATTTATTTAAAACAGTTATTTATAAATTGCGACTTTTGTAGCAATGCAGTCGCGATGCAATCCTTGTGGCAAACAATTGCTAACTATGTATAGCAATGCAACTATCGTATCGTAATTCTTTCCTTATTTTAGAAGAAACATTTTACCGGGCAGTTTCTGTGAATATGTCAAGCAACACCTCGAAAGCGCAAATAAACTATAACACTTGAAATTTATACATATAACATAACACTATGTTATATAAGTTTCATTTGCATACTAACACTGTATGGTTTATTTTGTCTGCAATAAATGCATTTTATTTTATTTTATAAACAGGCGGAATTATTACCATCAGGAAGAAACAAAGGATCTAATCGTTATTCAATATGAAGCATCGTTAAAAAACCCCATATCTTTACAAGTAATTATGTTCGAGGGCTCTCCAAAAGTACAAACTGGGATTCACTTTGGGTTCTTGCCGACCCGATTAAGATGCCCAGCGAAGAGTGGGCAGTCTCCAGGAGGACTATTTCGTGTAGCACTCTTCCCATTAGGGACACCCTCTTGCATGCCTTCAAGAACCCTCGATTCTTCACAAGCCCGGAATTCCACGGCCAGTGATTTTCCACCCTAAGCACACTCAGAGCTCTGTGTCCCTTCTTTATAATAATTTGGTGGGATATATTTTTCAAATCGCTTGTCAGGCAATTAATTTTAATTAGTCAAACATTGCATGTTTGGAGCGATACAATCGGTAGTTAAAATCATTGTATTTGTGATTGCGTGGTTTAAACGAAGCCCGTTTTATCTGTTGGTGATTTAAATCTGTTTTGGTGAATAGGTATTTTATAAAGCGGAGGTAGAATCGGATCAAAATGATAATGGTTCATGCCTATTTTTAACAGTCATCTAGCGTTTACCTTATTCTCTATACAAGGTGGACTTTTGAATGTACGAACAATAAAACAGGACCTCTACCATGAGTTGCTATCAAAAATCATGCTACGCTACTATAGTCGATAACGAGTAAACAGGCTCCAATTTGCTAGTGAAAGAGTTAACTACGAACTTTAAGGTATTTTTCGATGGCATTTGTCAAATTTACAGCTCATGGTACCGATGAATTTTCAATCTAGCTATGAAAATAGTCGCTACGTGGTCTCATACTAACGATCTTTAGTTCTGTAAGAGACCGCTTGAGACACAGTAAAATACTCCATACAAATCGTTTACGCCGTTGTTAGCGAGTACGGTCACTGTAAACTCATGGTATGGGTACAGAACTTGTAATAGAACCGGTGGTACTCTAATTGTACGATCCACGTCAAATATAATTTGTTTACACTTATTCAGGTGGTAGGATCTTGGTAAGGTCCGTCCGGATTGCTATCACCAACTTGCTCCCCAGTCCAACCACTAAGCAGCAGTGCTTGCACTGTTGTGTTCTGGCGTAGAGAACAAGTATCTAGTGAAATTTAAATATTCCATCTTAGCCCTCCTGATGGGACGCGTTAGCAGTTTCCTTAGTGTTGCGGGTATTGATGGGCAGTCGTGGCCCATTTTCTTATTTGTCTTCCTATTTATTATTTATACATAAAAAACTTTTTCACCTTATGGAGTGGAATAAGGTAGAGGAGTGGAGTAAGGTAAAAGAGTGTGAATCTACCTTTGATGTCGACTGTACCCCAGCCTCAATCGTCAACCATTTGGTTTTGTTAAGCCGCTTATCTATTCCTTTTGTATCTTGCCCACGAATAAAATAGTTCTCTACTATTCATGTAACGAAACGTTTTATGTTCAGCATAAGAAACGATACCTAGAGTGCGATTTTTGAATATCACCGGGTGACTAAAGCTCACCAAAATGGCCGTTTTTCATTGAGAATCGGACATTTTGGTGAGCTTTAGTCACATAGAGTGCGATCTTTTAATCTCACCGGGTAACTAAAGCTCACCAAAATGTCAATTTTTCATAGAGATTCGGCCATTTCGGTGAGTTATAGTCACCTGGTGAGATTCAAAAATCGCACCCCTGGTGGGATTTAAAAACTGCACCTCTGACGCTCTACTGAAACAGTCTATTTTGCGGTTCATTCAGGAAAAAGTGGGCGGATAAAAGTTTGTGGACACTGTAGTAATTTTGATTTAAATGAAATAAATAATTCGGTTTTCTTTCGTGATTTTGTCGAATTAGTTAAAAGTGCAACGAAGACGATGCATTATTACGATTTTAGGGTTCCGCAATAAATGGAACACTAGGTTTTTTTTATTCTTTATTTATTTAAGGGCTATGGAACACTAGGATGTACACTAGGTTATTTGGTTACACGTAATTTTTAGTTTAGCGAGTACAAATATAACTTTGCTCTTTGTAGTGTCTTTAAAACATTATATGAAATTTTAATTTTAATTTTATGAAATTATTGTCTTTGTGTTTAGTTTGTAACCGTGACCCGACATGTTTCTGCCTGATTTTTTTTATTTTAAAATATTCTCAAATTTCAAAGTCTTACGTAACAACGTTATTACCGTGTACAATTTCAGAATTTCCAAGTACACGAGACGTGTATGTTCGTCATTAATTTTATCCGGCTAAAAGGCAGCACTTAAGCCCATTTACGTAAACTCACGCGCACTCAAATTACAGTCACGATTGATGACCTGCCATTAGTTTAAAAATACCATCTGTAGGGGAGTAAGAAGAAACTTTGTTAGTCTGCGCGAAAGGTAAAAGTCTTAAGGATTTGAGGGAATCATTCAAAAATTCCGAATAACTTTTTTCACAAATGATAATTTGTCCAAATTTTCATGTCGCCGTAAGTTATTTATCATTAAATTTTGACATCCGGTATTAAATTTCTCTGGGCTTATTCCTAGACTTGAATTTCAATGTTATGATTTATCGGAATTGACTTCTGTATAAGTAATTTAACGTATAAAATATATTGAAATTTATAATAAGAAATGAACATTATCACATCCGCTTCAGCTTGTTATTTTGTCCTTCGTTCTCTACCGGATTACCCAGTTTAATGTTTTTTATTATTTATGTATTATTATTTACGAAATCTATTTCCTTTTCCATGCAAATTTCAAAATAAATCCAAGCGTGCATTTTGAATAAGCACCAGCTATCATTGCTCCGTATGTCTATGAAATACCGGGATTTGGAGCAAATGTACGTTTATTTGCATGCGTCGCCCAGACCGCTTGTATTTGAAAGTGAAAAACAGTCTACAATGTTTACTGAACCAGATCGAACACCTAGTACAAGCGCTGGCAGATTTACCACATAGAAACATAAAGCCCATGTGTGCTATAGAAAAAATCGGTTTTCATTTCACTAGCCTATTTCCCAAGGTTCTAAATCGCATTTCAGTCTGTGCAAAAGTATACCTTACTTTGAAAAAATAGGGTGTATGTTTTACTACCGTAACACACGTGTAGAACTTTGCTTTAGTAAGCCAGTGATTTATACTAGCTGAAAGTTGTCTGAAAGTAGAATTGCAATTACACCTGGCTAGTTTTTTTAACAACTAGTAGTTTCATCACGGGAATGAATTATTTTAAAACAGACTATACTTTTCATTTCGTTATTTGAATGCAGGTAGCGATATTTTATATGTTAATCTTCTTTATCTTCATCTTTACAAAGTATAAAGTCAAGTCGCCATTCATTCAAGTCTAGTTTTCCCGAATTCTTATAGCATAGGTTCGGCCACCTCCTCCTTCTTAACGACGCAATGGATTTTGATAGTTTTCACTGATAGTTTTTATGTACAATATCTCCCGATTGTAACAATTATAAGCCGGAGCGGGTCGGTAGTACTAATAGAAACATGAGTAAAAATCGTGGAAATTTAAAGAATTTATGTACAGTCAAGGAAATTGAAACACGTACCACCGTAGAACCTAGTCGAAGAGACATACGAATGACATTTGTATGACCTGGTGGTATAGCCTGGTGTTTAACGCGTCGCGTCATTGCGATAGGGTTAAAAGCTGGTATGTGAATATATTTCCCCTACTGTAAATAATATTTAAAAAAAATTATTGCATTGTAAGAATGTAAGAAAAGGAAACAGCTGAAACTCGTTCGTCACACATTAAAGCTAGCGCAGAGTGTGTACTAAAAATGTGACAGTGTTAGCCAAGCTAATTTTAGAGAACTGTGCACCTACCACGAATCTTCTCGATACGCGTTAACTCGCTACGTAACTCAGTGCGTCTCTCTCCTACTAGGCTAGTTAGAAAGAGACGCACTGAGTTACGTAGCGGGTTAACGCGTATCGAGAAGATTCGTGCTAGCTGCACTGGATAAAAGGCAATGTAACTAGAAAATGTGTGACAGCTGTTGAGAATTGTGATGTCGGCTGGAGAGGCGCGAATTTGTGAACGCTTGTAATAAAAAGAGAAATTGTGAGAGGGTTCCGGTGCAGGCGTTGGCAAAATGCCCCTGAAAACTGCAGTCTCACTATCCGAATACGTATTGATAAAGCTATTCGTCCCTCGCTCTTTCTAGCTAAGTTAAACAAAGACATACATATATATTACTTAAAAAGGACTATTCGGAGATACTTAGTAGTCTTTCTGATTATAATATTCTAATATCGCAGAGCGTATTGCAGTTTCAACGGTAAACTGGCAGACTAAGCTACATTAAAGAGATAACTAATTTTACGTATGTGGTCTGTTAATTAGTTGGTATTAAAATAGGTAGCGTATTTTACATAAATTTATATTCCTAAGGCACTGTTGTGCTTCAGCTTTGAGAGAAACACAGCCGGTGACATTACTGACACAAGAGGTATTCCATCTTAGCCCTCTGGGTTGGCAACGCATCTACAATCTTCTTGGTCTTGCGAAGGTCTTCCTATTTTATAAATAAAAGTAGTAGTGCTATAGAAGTCCTGCGTGTTCAAGTAAGCAAAAAATTAAAGTATCATTTGTACTCTTTATTTAGTTTAATAAAAATCGTTGAGTACTTTATTAAACAATAAAAGAACCAATACTTTTCCAAAACAAAACAAGCGAATGATGCTGTAAATTCAAATGTTACTTCAATACATCACATGCAAGAGTAAGTACTAGACATGAGTGCTTGTTATAGGTTTCATTTCCATGAATAAAGTGAAGGCAACGCAAGTAATAATTCAATGAAAGCTTGAATTTACTCGCGAGGGAAAAGAGAAAACAGAGTTTGTCATATTTCAATGTAAACGGCATACCGTTCGTTTCAACACAACGTTTGGTAATGAGTGAAAGCTTCCTCTATATTGAAGCAGAGTCTACCAATCAATATAAAATGGTACCGAATGGAACGCGACGAAAAATATAATAAAGCAAGCGCCAGATGAGATTGCAAATTGGGAACAATGGTTATTTCCCCTTGCCTGGAGGTGGATGTAAAATTTCGTTGCGAATAATAATAAAATTATGTTTTCAGTTATTGCTAACGTTTATCAAGATTTGTTTTATTGTGAAATGAATAAAACTGTCGCGCGGCATGTTGCACGGAATAGAGCGCAACTGTGCAATGTGTTAGCTGTTATTCATTTGTGTGGAAGACCGTTTATTGGAAAATTAGATTTTGTGCTGAATAAGGACCAATGCTCCAGTGAAATCGTCTTCGGTGAAATTGGGTCTAGATCAAAAAGTTGTCGCTTGTTCAAATGCTGATTCTAGTCTTATAATACGCAGAAGTTATTTTGTTAAATACTTTTGTTTAAAACTTTACACAAGTAGGTCATAAAATCCGTAAAAAAATTATTAAATTACGACGTTTTAGGCCAATTTTGCTCTAACAATGACTTTGAATTTCACGCCCCAGATCTGACGTAAAAGCCTTGTCCTTCGATGAATTTAAAGAAAAACTTTTGTTTTCATTCGGCGAAACTCAATTCGTACTAAGTATTTTCTCCACTAACCAAAGGCCCATTGTTGTATGATTCCGTTTATTATCCCTGACTTTTATTAACGTTTTGAGTTGTTGACAATTAAACAAGACTTACCTATATGGTATATAAAATACTAGAAGAAGTGAACGTCATGCGGGTGAAGATCGGAAAGTAAAGTATAATGGCAGATGCACAAATAAAAAAACGCAATGGTTTTGTAAACCTGTTTTAAATAACAGGTCAGCCCAAGTTAATACGTAATAGATTCAAGCGTTACTTTCGAGTAGCTAGGTAATTTGTTTCAGTTTGTTTCCTAGAAACTACGCTTTATTATGAACTTTCTACTAAAACTTGACCTAGCTATAAATGTTCATCTGTACACTTGTACAGTCAAGAAATTTAATTCCCTACCCATTTCGTTGAAATGTCGTCTGACATTCGCAATGCATTAAGGTCGATATGTCAAACGAACGTCTTGCTCTATTGCACTTATGGTGACAGTTTGCTATATGCTATTGAACCTTAGGTGGGTTGGAAATTTAATTCCTTGACTGTACATATAAAAAATAAGTGTATGTGGCCATGATCTTAACGTTTTTTTCCACGCAGTCAGATTCCTCTTTTGTTATTTAAAACTTTTCCACTGAATATCAAAAGATTATACTTACCAATCAAAAACACATTCACCAATTCAACAATTTTATCGTATATCGTCGACGTGTCGTCGTGATCGTCGTCGTGTATCGTTCCAAAACCTAATCCGCGTAAAACCTGCAGAAAGAATACAACCCATAATATTTTATTCTCTCACAGAAATAACAAATAGTGAAACTAGTATATAAGTGCCGCAGTGCAGTGGGTTTGTAAGTGCTTATGTACAATAAAGAGTTTACGTACAAACATATATAAAGCAATTTGATGTTTACAAAATTCAGTGAACTATTAACTTTTTTACTGTTATGTGTAACTGTTACGACCACGCATGATGTAAATAATTTTGATTATGATGATGAATCAAAAAACGGTAAGTTCCTATAGGTAATTACGAATAATTCTTCTTCTTCGTCGCTACACTCTTGGCAGAGTGGTCGTGGCCGTCGTATCTTGAGTGGCGAGCTTTACGACCCGGCGCCATTCTTCTCTCACGGCTGCGCGTCTAGTGTTCTCGTGCATGGGCTGGTTTGTGGCGGATTTGATCAGGTCGGTCCACCTCATGGGGGACCGACCGCGTGGTCTGGTGCCCTCAACCCTGCCCTGAACCACCAGCCGCTCGATGGAAAACTCTCCGCGTCTCGCTATATGCCTGAAGAAAGAGAGGATTCTGGACTTAACCACGGAAGACAGGCGCTGTTTAATGTTTAGCTCCTGAAGAATAGAGTTATTGGAGCGAAACTCTGTCCAGGATATTCGGAGCATTTTTCTCCAGCACCACATTTCAAGCGCATCGATCTTTCGCCTCTCACTCTCTCTTAGTGTCCAAGTCTCCGCGGCATATAGGAAAACAGGAAAAACCAAGGATCTGACTAGCCGAGTCTTTGTTGCCTTTGTGATGTTTCGGTTACGAATAATACACAAACTTATTTACATACATATATCAACCAAATTATAAAATGGGAGTTGCAGCTGCAGATACTTTGTCAACCCAGAGAGCTAAATCGGAGCACCTTTTGTGTCAGTAATTTCACCGGCCTTCTTGCTCTCCACGCCGGAACACAACAGCGCGAGCACTGCTGCTTAGCGGCTCTGTAACTTTACACAAATCTCGAGTGCGAGATGAATTTCGATTAATGTAACAATTGGGACCTGTGCATGTACTATTATTTATTCGGTGGTATAGTTACAAAACAGTTTTATTTCAGATAAAAGAACTGATACAGTGGAGATGCCCTCCAATTGGCCGAACCAATGGGACACGGGGGTCATACCTTTCGTGTATGATTATTACTCCGCAAGTAAGTACTACCAGTTCTATTCCATACACATTAAATGGTTTCGCTACTGACTGACTGCCCGACTAACAGGCAACCACTGACCTATAAGTAATGGACTTCTAGTCAGCGTTTAAAATATGGCCGCATCTAAAGTCGAACAAAAGTACAACAAATCGACAATCACTCGCGCTGTTAGTCTGTCGGATCGACGGCGCTGCTGTCAATACTATTTTTTTGTAAAAAAAAAACCTATTTGCAACGAAACTTACTAAATTATTATTTCATGCAGTTAGATGTAAAAGTGTAAATCCAATGACTATAAATGGTAACCTAATAATTTGCATTTGTAACATTGGCGTCAACCTGTATTCTTATGTTGGTCCGTTTTTCTGCTGTCTTTTCGTATGACACTGTACATCCATGTATTATAATACCATTGCAGGCAACACACAGCTTAAAAATTGTATCTTCTTTATCTTTTTTTTACCTATTATAAAACAACCACCTTGTACCTTGGGGTACAGAGATTCGGGACCTCTTTGTAGAACTTAGTCTCCAGCACAGAGATAGGGGCTGTGATTCTCGCTCTGGGTCCGTGGCTGGTTCAGCAAGTTTCTATTGCCATCCAGCAAGGCAATGTATAATGGGAACTTTTGAACCAGGCACGACACACAGCGGGGATTTTTATTAGGATGCATTAGTAGGTAAGGTTACATTTTAGACGAAACTGTTGTAGATCCAATTTTTTTTGTGAAAACGTACTGACGAAGCCTGGTGCTGAATTCTTGTTTGTATGTATATTTTTAAAAATACATAATTATTTTTCTGTTTTAACTAATTACAGAGATTTTGTTTAAAATAAAGTAGCTATCGTGCATGTACGATTAACACCAATTGAACAAGTCCCCGACTAAATATAACTATGGAAATCTCGCCGCATCCAGCTAACGTTATGTTTTTTGGATCTGTAATTATTTATAATCAGTGCAGTTTATTCTCCAAACAGTAACTTTTGTGTAGGATTGTACGAAACCCTCTTTTTTTAAACGATCGCTTTTTTTTAAACATGATTTTGATGTAAATGAGTCTTTGCTATTCTGCTCACGCTCGTATTGATTCTATTATTACGTCCTATTCACATTCTCTGTGCATATACTTAGCTTTAATAGAAAGTAATTTTTTTTTGTACTTTATGAAGTTATTATATTTTATTGCAGACCCAAAAACTTTCATAAAAATAGTACATAAAGGCCAAGATGTTATCAAACAGAGCGGGTGTCTGAAGTTCCAGGAACATAACCCAATAGAGCTAGCGACGTGGGATAATTTCACTTACCTTTACTACAGTTACTCGGGAGTACTTGAAGAATGCTGTGGAACATACTTCAACAAGGACGTTGGAAGAAGAGTCAGTATTTTTTCTGGTAAAGGGAGTCAAACGAGCATGGGTCCCTGATGAGAAGTAATCATCGCCGCCCCTGGCAACGAGGGATCTTAAGAGAATCGCTGACCGTTGCCAGGCTTTAGTTTTATGATCTTGATGATTATTGATGATATTTTTTTGCAATAACACAGTTGTCCAGCAGTTGATTCAAATAATCATAATCATAATCATAAATTTATTGGTAATATTCATCACACGTCACATTTTATAAATTATTATTATTTAACATTAAAGAAAGTCCATTGTACTTAAATTCATCTCACAATCATTCATACATTAATCATATTCAATAAATTACAAAGTCAAACTTTATGTCAAAAACAAAAAGAACAACCAATAATGCAAAATAAAATTCAATATTAATACAATTACCATAAACGGAAATCGATTGAAAAATTAATAACAAATAAAATAAAAAGGAGATACGTTTGAATAAAAAATGAATAAAAATAAAAAGACAAAAAGTATAGGTAATAGGTTGATGATGATGCAATATGTATAGGTAAAAAGAACTGTTGCAATTCGCGAGATGTATATCTATAAGTATGTGTAAGTGCATATTGCGTACATACACGCGTACTAATTAAAAGCGTATATCTACAATGAGTTAACTACAACCAAAGCCCACACGCGTTCGTGAGATATAGTTGCAGGCAAACAACTTGAGCATAAATCGAGTGGAAGGGGTATGTTTGCACATACACATTTGTACTACAAACGGAAACTGCAGTAAAGGTCAGTACTCCAGTTGTTTGCCGGAAACTGTAGCAATGTAAAAACAAAATTTAGTGTTTTTTAATATAAAATTTAGTGTATTTAAGAATGCTCGCATTTCAAAAATGACATTTATCCTATTACAACTAAAGCATTAGTTGCAACAGGATAAATATCATTTTTGAAATGAGAACATTTTCAGCTGGTGCTGATAACGCCGAAGTGCAGAAACCCGGGGGAAGTTGCGCATGCGACCCTGCATGCGCTCGGGCTCACTCACGACAAGAAACAACACTTCTCCCAATCCGCTGTCGATGCTGTACTGAACCCAAAGAAATGTAAGGCACTGGTATGCAAAAAGAACTCGACATCTCCATGGTCAAGTTCTAGTTTAGAGGTGTCCGGCAACTAGCGGGATGGTCAGTTTGTTAGTCACGAGAAAATAAACAGTAAATGTACTTTTTCACAAAAAAGTAATAAAAACTTATTTATTTATCTTTATTATTAAAAACCTATCACTTAAACTTCTGGGCAAAGGCGTAGTTTTTCCATAGCTCTTGCTTGAGAGCCTTTGCTAACCAATCCTTAAAAAACATGATTATTTAAAAAAACCAGACTCCGTATAAATAAAGAACTGAAAACCAAGTACAAAATATTGAACATAATGTTAATGTTTAAAGGTATTGCTAGCGGACGCAAACCAAAATAACAAAACACATTTCGCTTCCACCAAACAGATCATGTTACGAATAACTATAAAACCTTCACTTAAACTCAGTATTCTGTAACGGGGTTGGTAAATATTCAGCCAACTGTGAAATTACTTAAAAAAAATTTTTTTTATATATTTGCGCCGGCGTACGACAGTTCTTAAATCTTCAAAGCAATAATATTTAGCACAGTTCATCCTAACCTAAGAAGAAAACAAACGAATATAACCTAAGAGACAAATAGTATAAATAAATATTAAAGTTAAAGTTTCTTCTCTACACGAAGCCTAAAGCCAGTATTTCTTATTCCACGAAGTCCCGAAACTAATGTAGAATTTTGCGTCGTGATACTATTTTTTTTATGAAATAGGAAGGCAAACAAGCAAGTGGTTCACCTGATGGTAAGTGATCACCACCGCCTATAGACACCCGCAACACCAAGAACATTGTTGATGCGATGCCAACCCAGAGGGCTAAGATGGGATACCTCTTGTGCCAGTAATTGGACTTGCTGTCTTGTTCTGAACGCCAGAACACAACAGTGCAAGCACTGCTGCTTAGCGGCAGGATTAGCGAGCAAGATGATAGTAGCGATCCGGACGGACCTTGCACAAGGTCCTACCACCCTACTTCAGTCACTAATTATGTGAACACCTTAATTCGAAGCTAATCCTTAACGTGTCAGCCAATTAAAAGTCTTTACAAGTTATCCATGAACATATTTTCAGCACCTACGTACTCTCTAGTATTTCTATCTACACAGCTAAAAACCAGAAATACTAGATCTGCCGCCGCCTCTTACGTAATATCTAGTAGAGAACTAATGGTGAGAAATAAGGAATTAAAAGGGATCATCTTTTAATGGTTGTATTTGAAATGCGTCAGATCGATAAGATCGTTTTGTTCGTACCTACTTTTACTTCCGTCGCCACTCCGGAATGCACTAGCTCAGCTTTCAGACGGCTTTCTTTTATAAGGAAACTGTCTGTTATCTTTGCTTGTAACTTTAAATGTATTTAAATTTTCAAGCTATGAAGAAGAGTCATGGTTTTTCACGAGAGACAGATAGTCTTTAGTGTAAAATGACTATTTAACTCCCAACGAGGGGTTTTATAAGGTTTTCTGTTCATGGCATTGTCACTCCGTTTCAAATAAGTGAACTAATTAAGTAATAAAAGTAAGTTTTGTTTTATCTCTTTCAGCATTAATTGTGTAATTTTGTACCTTTATTTTTTCTGTTTGCTGAAAAAATATTTTTTCTTTGTTTAATAATATTCAAATATAATTTCAGTACTTGTATCATTGTATTAATATATAATGTTATCACGTATTGCTGCTTATGGCAGTACTTATCAATTTCTGTTAGCTACTTCTGTTAACGTCCATTGTTACTTATTTTAACATTTTTCCTCCTAATACTTCTTATGATCTTCGCCGCGACGTATTTTTCTGGTTCATTAATCAAATTCGTCAAACAGGATTTTCTGATTGAAAAAAGTTTTCGGAAGTTAGAAAAGTATCTTCTTATGTACTTAAAGGTTTTCCTTGGAAAATATTTAGCGAAGTTTGGTAAAAAGAGCAAGCCTCGCTTATTTTAAGTCAATGGTGCCGGAGTATTTAGACCAGCGAGAGTTGCTTTAGCTCGTCATAAACCCCGCTTAAAGGTATATTAAGAAAAGTTAGATTATATCCACTTACGTAACTTGGTTTTTAAGTGCTCTTAATTTTTTTAGAAAAGGAAGAAAAAATCATGCTACAAACCACTTTTTGAGACATTAAAAATAGAAAACTAACAGCGAGCAAGGCATGATATGGACGTTGACGTCCAAAGAGGTGACTTTGAGGTGTCTTCGTTGTCAAGTCAAGTTTTCAAAAAAATTATATATTTTTTAATTTGATTCAAATGAGCACATTTCGAAACAAAAATATTTATTTTCTTCATTATGATAATACAGTTGATTTTTTGATCAACTTCTTTAGACAAAACGATGTACATGTATTCTTAATGATAATCTACAAAGATTTGACAGACTTATCCCATTTGCTTCGAGATGCATATTCAATAATGTGTTCTAAAATGTAACTCCTAATATATTTCGTTAAGTTTTAGAGGCATTTTCGAACAAATAAAGCAATGCATTGTCTTGAGTTGAGCAACGTAAGACCACTTTAATCCAATACGTTTCCTTAAGCGTACCTACTCATCACGAACCTTCTCAATACATATTAACTCGAAACGTAACTCAGTGGGTCTGTCTCCTTCTGAGCTAGTTAGAACGAGACGCAGTGAGTTATCTAGCGAGTTTATGTGTGTCAAAAAGGTTCGTGTTAGATGCATAGAGGTTGTTATTATCTGCCCTATTGCGGTTCAGTAAAAGACTATAGGATTACGTCATGTAACCCTATTTGCACATTGTTCAGAGACCTAACGAATTAGAGGGGTCATTTCTATTGTAGTTGACTCGCGTATAGTGTTTCCAACTCACTGTGTCTCGGGATGGAAGGTTGTAATGCGGTTGGGGGTGGTGGTACTTTGTGCAAGATCCGTCAGATCGCTACCACTATCTTCGCTAATCCAGTCACTAAGCGGTACTGATTACACTGTTGTTGACCGGCGTGGAGGGCAAGACAGCCATTGAAATTACTGGCACAAGAGATGCGTTGTTGATGTGAGTTATTTCAGCGAGTTGGAGTAGTTTTCACATAACTGACTTACAGTTCTTTATCTTCTTTTGTTAAGGAACTACTGTTAGGTAAAATTACTGACACAAGATGTATCCCATCTTAGTCCTTTGGTTTGGCATCGCATCTGCTAACTCCTTGGTATTGCGGGTGTCTATGAGCGATGGGGAACACTTACCATTGGTTTTAAATTATGGAAAAAAGTTTCTTGGTAGCCATTGAAGTTAAATGGCTAAACTTTTTTTTCTGAGTTAGGAAAACACGCAATCTTTTCTCCTGTCAAACTTATCGAACATAGTATCGAAGTAAGTAATTTAGGGTATTAGTGAAATATCGGGACATTGGGTGTGTCATATTCCCGACCAAGGGGACGTATCAGTAGGTAGACCCCTTTAAATCGGGAGATCCTGCGCAAATTAGGACAAATGGGACAGCATAAATAATAGTACCTGTAAAAAAGTTTCTGTCAATGAAAGTAAAGTATAACAAACTTTACTTTTAACAAACCGAAAATTAAAATGAAAAAAAAACACAAGGCCACACAGGCTCTTTTACATGTCTGAGTCTACCAGCACTTCGGAAAATGAAAAGATTCTGCTGGGAAGAAGAGCCGCAAGTAATTCAGCAGCTTATCCCTTTTTTCTTCTCTTTTCAAAACAAAATTACAGAGTAACATACACAAGGTCTATAGTAAATACTTAATTAAAAGCAATACGACTAAGAGACGAAAAGTCCCCAACTATAATTCGATCAATACAATTTGTATTACTGTTTTGCTATGATTGGCCAATAGTTGCAGGCGCTAAACAGATTTCGTGGATAACGAGTCTATTCAGAGGACAAAAATTGTAACAAATTGGAAAAATCAGTGAACGAGAAGTTCTGGGAAAATTACATTTCTTTCACACAGTAATTTGGCACCGACTGGCGCGGTACACGTCTATAGACTGGTATAATGAAATGTGGTACAAACGGAGTCTAAATAAGATGTATGGAAACATTAAAAAATATCCCAACGAAGTGAGAACCCCTCCTTGTTTTTATGTCGGTTAAAAAAGTACAGAACTGATTCTTTGAAAAGACCACTTTATTTGCTAAATACTTTTGACATAAACTTTGCCCTCGATTTTATAGTGTAGCTTGAGTATTGCAAGTGAAGCGTAAGCACACTGAAAGGATTTTTTTTGTCCCTTTTTAAATGAGATTTTAGTCTCAAAATGTAGTTAATTGTGAAAGCCAAATTTCGAGTTTCAAATTTCAATTAATACATAGGGAGGATAGGAAGCTACTAGTGGAAAAAAACTGCTGTTATTATTATTAAATTTCTCTTCATTTTGAATAACAAGGATTCATAGACATATAATTCATTTAATAAATTAGATATCGCAGACGCCTAAGATTAGAAGCAATTGACATATGATTTTTTATTTTCTTGATGGGGTTAATTTTATTTATCTTATCTTCAGTACCGATGTACCTGTTGCAAGCTTATCTCATATAGATAACAGGATTGTGTTTAGTTTGATATCTCAGTATAAATTAGTAAAACAAATAAGACGTAGTAATTTGAAATACAGACATCCAGAGCTAGAGCGTTGTAAATGAAACGTTCCACATACAACTCAATATAATTATTTAATTTTTATGGCTAGCTTTTACATTTATAAGAAATAAAAACATTTATATTACGAACTTCTTCTTCTTTAACTGCAAAACTAATATTTACCGACTTTGAACCATTTATTTTCACTGTGTACATGAAACTTAGCATAACACAGATCAGTGCGCTTTTACGACTTATTTATTTACGTAACTTTTTTTTAAATATGGTAGTAAATATATCGACATTAGTGTACTGTAAAAAAATTACAGAGACATTTATATTAGCAATGGATTATTTAAAACAGCATTGCATTGCACAGGCAGTTGAAGTGCTCATAAAACTGTATATTACATGGCTTTGCCATACTATTTTTATATTGTTCTTTAAATACGGTAACCGCAAATTTATAACTTTTCGCACCCGAAACTTTTGGACCCTTATTATTATTAATCGTCTCAATTCTTTTTATCTTTTGAACTGAAATAGGTAAGCAATTAAATTTTTTATCGAATACTAAAGCCGATATATCAGTAAAAAAAAAATACAATCAGCTTTTGATAATTGTTTTATCGTGAAATCAGTAATAAATACTACTACATAGGTATGATACCTCGAATCCTAAGCAAACGAAATCCCAGACATAAAAAATATACATACACCATTCATTAAAAAAAAACTTTTTAAGCTAACAGATGCTTTGTCCCTTTCATTTGAGGGCAAACGTCACAATGACAGATAAAAACATAAAACATGTTAACTAACAAACGTTTACGCAGCGTTTATGAATAAGGGGGTTAATCTTTACTTATTTCTTCGCGAACTTTTCTGAATAGACACAAAATAAAAGGTAAAACTACCCAGTGTATTAATAAGCGACTAGCGGAAGAAACTCGCAAGCGAGAGCCAACGAGCTGTACCCTTACCATGAGTACAATGCATCTAGCCGTAACCGTACTCGCTAGCGACGACGTAAACGATTTGTATGGGGAAGTGTACAGCGCCTCTAACGCTCACGTAGAGAACTAAAAATCGCTAGTATGAGTCCAACGGTAAATTACCAATCGTAATCTAAGCGCTAGTGACTAAAGTTTTGTAACTGTTGCCGTAGAATATTGGTACCATGAGTCACCAATTTGACACATGTCATCGAAAAATATCGTATCGACTATGGTTAACTCTTTCACTGTCAAATGGAAGCGTATTTAACCGCTATCGACTGTAGTAACGTAATGTGAATTTTCGATAGAAACACATGGTAATGGTACTGATGTTTCGGCAAACGCGCTAATTCCTGACTTGGCTGTAATCAACTTAGCGGAACTTTGCGACTTATTCGCGACTGCTAATGAACAAACTCACTACGGCGCACGGACAAGACAAACTCTCAACGTGTTTTAAATTATAAATACACGGCCAGTAGAGCGAGTAGGTAAAGGCTGTGTCTCCATCACTACGTAGCATACAACAAAGTCGCTATCTGTTCCTGTCTGTCTCCTATCTAATCCTAAACCACGCAACGGATTTTGATCCGGTTTTCACTGTAATTCGGAAAGTTTTTTACAGAAGGTTTTTAATTAAGTACAGTGCACTTATTACGTTTACCGGGACTTAAACGCGATAATAAACTGTTTATTTATTTACCTCGACGTTTCGGCCGCCTTTCAGCAGCCGTGGTCACGAGCAGACTAAAGTGGAGGGTGTCACCGATGTTCATGTCCGATGGATCTCCGCTGTTAAGTCCCGGTAAACGTAATAAGTTTGTGTGAAAATGGTGTAAGTATAGTTTTTTAACATAAAACTACCGTGAGACTCGGACATATTAATAAAACGGATCACTCACGTATTTTTACGTCGAAAAATGCCCGACATAAAAATACGTGAGTGATCCGTTTTTATTAATATAAAAGTACAGTGTGTTCTAATTAATTTTTCGTTGGTAAATAGCACACGTGCGGAGCCGGGGCGAGTGGATAGTATTAACACAAAGAAGCAAAAAAGTGAGACTGCGTTTCATACGCTAAGTGAGAGACCCAAAGGTCCGCCGGAGGGGGGGGGGGGGGGTCTAAGGAGGGCAATGGATAAGCGATTCTCTTAAAATCGCTGGTCCCATGAGCGGCGGGGATCACTTACCATCAAATGAACCGTATGCTTGTTTTACTCCCTATTCCATAAACGAAACGGTTTGATAACTGGAAACTGAACTTTCTAATAATTTGCTATGTTTAATTGTAAAGTAGTTCTAAGCTGTATTAATTGCAATTTTTTTTACATTTGTATTATTGCTATTTTCTAGACATGTTTTGGATTTGTATAAAGTATGTTATAATCTGTATTTTAATGCAATTTGGTTTAACTGTATACCTTGATTATCGTTTTGTTAATTAATTACTTTTGGCATGTAAAATGTATTGGAATTTTAAATGATAAATAAATCAATCAATCAGTCAATAAGGTTCAGATTTATAGACAAAACGGAATGAATGAACAGCATTCAATTGTATCAGGACCACGTAATTCTATATGAATACGTGATAATTATACAACTTCACTTGGAAATTGAATATAAATTGCAATTACCAACCATCAACCTATTAAGATTAAATTATTCCATCAAGTTGTTATGTGATGGAAGATAACGGTCCCAGTCTTTGCCATTGACCCAGTGACGACATGATACAGAAACATACGAGTAAAAAAAGTAAATTAAAAAAATCAAAAACCCAAGTGCGTAAAACGTAAATAATACTGAAAAAAAAAACAAGTCGAGTGATCTAGAATTCCTTTAAGTAATATTAATAACTACACCATTGCAATAGTTTCATGAATTTTAACTGGGCGGACAGATTATTGGAAAGATTTGAGCCGGTCTACATTTTAATGGGTCCTGACTGTTAAAGTTCATGAAACTATCGCATTGGGGTAGTTATTAATTTTTACTTAACAAAAAACTAGACTACTGGACTTGTTTTTTTTTCAGTTTTGTTTACTTTTTACGCAGTAAGGTTTTGACATTTTTAATTGACTTTTTTATTTTATACTTTTTAGTTCGAATTAAGTGAGAATGGTTACTAACCAAATTTAAATCGCTATAACTCCTAAATAGTCATTAAAAATTAAAAAAAAATAGTAAGATTAACGTAACGTTGATTTTCAAATACCTTTGAATTTTGATTATTGTCATGTCTTTTGCAAGATTAAGATACCTACATCGATTGACGTAAATATCATCAAAATCGGCTTACGCGTTTGGTCTCTAGAGCGCCATAAAGGGACAAACATACATAGGCTGATAAACACATTACCATCCTTTGCGTAGCGCAGTCGGACAAAAAAGATGGACAACGATCTCACTACTGATAAAGTAAATATCCAACGCGTGTCAGACACTGGGTCGGTTACCTTACCATCTTAGTTTTACAAAGAGCAACAACAAATCAAAACAAAAGTAAATAATAAACTAACAAATTATCTTTAAAATAATTTAGCAAAATTTCAAGAACTTATCGCCGCGCGTAAACTTTTCTTTATTGCGTAAATAAACAAAAGAAAGGTGTTTATAAATCAGGAGAATCTGATAGGAATGAGACGATATTTCGCGCGGCTGTGGAATAAACCGACGGTGCTACGGCCAGATGATTATTTGGGCAAATGGGTTCTTTATTCCCTTAGAATTGGCAACGCGGAGCTCATTGCGAGACAAAAAGAAATCACAAGATACGTTGGAGCGTTTGATTTATTTTTAAGCCGACTGCGGCAAAGCCAAAACGAAGGGTTATATTAACAGTCCATTTATGTTTGTGTTAACGTACTTATGTTCCATCGTAGCGTGGAAATTGCTGATTTTGATGAATGAGGTGTCAATCGATTTGTTGTTATAACTCGGGTGACAGGTTTAAATTGGATGAAAGCGTTCGTTAAATGACAATTCTTTTTAATTATCGTCTAAAAAATCATTAAATTTCAGATTTATTGGAAACTATTAGGGGCAAAAATGCATACATAACTAATGTTATTTTATTTATAAGTTACTTTTGAATACATCTCATGACTGTCTGTTCTCCAAATGAATAATTTATACAGTAGAACGCCATGTTTATATGAAAATGAAAATTTAACAAAAGATGCCTCAATAATGCTTTACATTTATAGTTAGATCTTCGAATACAACGTCTAAGTGGTAATTATCAGAGTTCCTAAGGACATCCAGTCCTAGAAATACCTTACTTATTCAATATGGTAATTACATGGACATGTTCTTGCCTTTGTCTCGTGGCTTAAGAAAGTCGTAACGTGCTCTCGACCTACATTTTATACAGCTAACAAGTCATATACAATCTAATTCACATCACACATGTATACATTTTCTCTTGATAACTTTACAAGCTTTATAATATTATCCGCATTTAAATTTAACTCGGTATGAACAATGATATTATAATGCATGGATGTATAGTGTCATATTAAATGACAGCAGAAAAACGAACCGACATAAAAATACAGGTTGACGCCAATGTTACAAATGCAAATTATTAGTTTACCATTTATAGTCATTGGATTTACTACTTTACGTCTAACTACATAAAATAATAATTTAGTAAGTTTCGTTGCAAATAGGTTTTTTTACAAAATAATAGTATTGATAGCAGCGCCGTCGGTCCAACAGACTGACAGCGCGAACGATTGTCGATTTGTTGTACTTTTGTTCGACTTTTGATGCGGCTATATTTTAAACGCTGACTAGAAGGCCATTACATATAGGTCGGTGGGTACGAAGCAAGCAACAGATATCTCGGTATCTGTGTAGGTAAGGAAGACCAACCTACTTAAATATTACGTTATACGTTAATGTTGGACCTTTCCATAAAAGTCAATGACTCGCTTGCGTGATACGATCCCTGAAATCGTTTATTTTACTGTTATTACACATTTCATTTCTTTTTTTCGTTCAATAAGTTTGTTATTAACAATAATATTAGCATACGCTAATTTATTACGTTGACCCCAAAATAAAGTACACAATGAAAAAAAGAGCCTAAAGCAAAGGAAAGATATTAACAAATATAATACTCGAAATAAAGAAAAATTATGTATACCTAAGACACGAACTAAGAAGTATTTGAAACAAGGAATAGGAATTAAAATCCAAATGTACAACATGCTACCAACTAAAATTACTTGTTTGCCAATGCAAGATTTCAAAAAGAAAATCGAAGGCTTTCTGAAGAAGAATCCATTGTATTCCATAAATGAGTACATGGATCTAATAAAAGATGTGAAGTAGTGAAATTTATACTGGTTTAGTAAATGTTAATTGTTATTTTGACTTGCTAAATGTAATGTTTGTTACATGGCCAATAAATCTATCTATCTATCTAAACGGTCGATTTAATGAAAAATTAAAGAAGTAACTCTTGCAAGTAAATAGCTGTGTTATTTGGGAAATTGTTCGATACTCGTATTTAGAGTCTTGCCTTGTTTAAGGGACCATTTATATGGGGCGAGTTTTCGTATGCGACTTACACTACATTGCTAATCTTGATCGATCGATCGATCACATCATACCTCGGTAGCCTCGGTAGTTGAAAAAAAACACTGAAGATTTTAATTTTAAATCTATATTTATAAATAAAAGAGTTACGTTACTGACTGACTGACCGACAATACACCGATTAAACAGTCAAAAATTTAAAAATGAAATGACATGCGTTCCTAAAGGTGTAAAGGTGCCCTAAGAATTTAGGGAAAATCTACCATTAAGGGGGTTAAAAGGGGGATAAAAGTTAAAATGTAATCTCAAAACTAAGCAGCAGTGCTTGCTCTGTTGTGTTCAGGCGTGGAGAGCTAGACAGCCGGTGTAATTACTGGCAAAAGAGGTTCCATCTTAGCCCTTAGTTGACAACGCATCTGCAATCTCTCTGATGTGGTAGTAATCACTTACCATCAGGTGACCCACTTCCTTTTTTGCCCTCCAATTCATAAAAAAAGACGAAGTCGCGGGCAGAAATAGCACTTAAGTAGGACAATTTTAGTATCCATTCGATCAATAGAAGCGTCTAGCTACTTTTTCGTTACGCTTTGCGCAATTTTATTTAATTTTTCCAGCCCAACTTTGGACTACTTTCAACTCAAAAGTATCCTTCTGATTCTCAACACCAGACTTTTAAACTTGAAACTTACGATGTCCTCGAAACCTGAAACTTTATTTTGTAAGTCGATTTTACGGCCATGTTGATGAAGAGTTCCAAACGAATTCTAACTTTCCTAAATTGAGATTGCGACCTGTGCCAGATATATTGATATAAGTCGTAATTGTAAACGTAGCATAAGTTGCTCAAAAACATTTAAACAACCCTATTCTTTTCAAAGTTGACTGTGACATTTTGTCCATATACATGGGGTGCCAATTCATACAAAATATAATTAGTTCTTATATTATTAAGCGCTTGGCCATAGGGTTGGTGCATTTCTTGGTCCACGCATCATTGGCATTGCGATCCAACGTGAAAATGCAGCCAGTCTTATGGGTTCTTTATCGCGGGGAAGATATACTTATGGGAGATATTTGTACATACCTATATAATTAAGTTTTAACTTGTTTCGTTTTGCATTCTATTAAGTCAATTTCTTCATCAGTTTTAAATAAACTAACATAGATGGTATCATAGGTACCATCTCTCGAAGAAGAAATATTAAAACTGTGTAAATTAAAACCAAATGATGAATAAAGATAGATTGCATATTTTATCAAAAAGTCGGTATATACACGAATTTCTACTATTATTTAATAACATTATTATTGCGACTATTATCACAGTCGCTTTAAGCTACATGACAGACATAATAAAATTAACAAACTTCAATCACGGACTAGGTAACACAAATTGCAATTAACCCCCAAAGTGCGCAAGTAAATCGCCGTAGTTAGAAAGCTGCTACTTTATCTAACTAACTAAGAGTAAAAGTAATTCTAATAATAATTCACATTGTCATTACATAGCATTTTAATTAAATAATTCACTTTCAGAATTCCAATTAATTACTAGCACAACGTTTTTTTTTACGTTTAAGCGTTCGAAATATTATTACGTTGACTTCAATAAAAAACTACACAGCATTTTATTTGATATTACATTAGGACTTCAAATGCTTCAAGAAACTTGGAAAGATTTTCCAAACACCTTCCTTCCAGACAAAGGCACTTGCATTCCAATATTTTGCCACGCTTGAAGTCACGCGAAGTGCATACGAACTCACGAAGGTAACAAAGTTTCCATACGTTGTCACCATCGAAATGAGAAAACTATCGAACTGTGTACAACGCTGTGGCTGAGTAGCCGACCATAGTCTATTTGGTAGACTATGTTGGATAGCGCATGCTTACCCTGAATTAAACTGTCTGTGCTAATTGTCAAGTAAAAAGCTCTGCGTTTCTTACGTTTTAAATTGGCGTCATATTTTTAGTTCTGCTATCCGACGCCTGTGTAGCTGCTAGTTAGAAAAGTTAGAAGCACTTTATTCATTTACGATAAGATTCACAGTTGAACCAATGGCTAAATATTGAAAGCCCCTCGTCACCTGCTTCACCCCGTCGCAAAGTGGTGACGCTAGGGCTTGTAACAATCCGAACAAGTAAGCAGATCTATTGTCTTCTTATATCGATGGTTTTCACCTATCCTGGATAACTTTGTAGCATAATTATTGTCTATAGAGCGTCCGCGCTTGCGGGTGCTCGAATTAGGTGCATATGCATGCCTAGTGTCGCCTAGCGAACAAATAGTTAGTGCCCGCACCCGCACCCGCGCAAGTTAGAGGACGTTCTCATACTATTTTTCTATGGGCGTGCAGCCGCTCCATGCGCCCGCGCGTCTTAGCGGAGACCTTTAAACTGCGTAGATGTAATAGCAGCTTGTATAATAATAAGTGAGGCAGTAAAGTGGACAGCACAGTTACACAAGTATAATAAAACAGTAAAAACAAAAGCATCTCCTGTGGTCAAACTTCAACGACAACCACAACAGCAAATGCTCTTTACTCAATCATTAAACAACAATTTACAAAGATACATACAATATATATCTACTTTTTGAATCCGCCATAATTAGGTAGTGACCTTAAAATACTGGTCTATAGAGCCTTAACTTTTGTCTACAGTAACGTACATTAGCGAACCTAATTCTGATTGAGACCCGAACATTTCTGCTTAGAATGTGCCCTCTATTCATTTAAAAACTGCTACAATCTGATAGTAAAACGCGGTAAAACCCTTCAACAAACACAAACAAAGTCGTGACCCAAAGCCGTTTTAAACCTACTCGACCTATAATATATTCGAGATCCTAAATCTCTTTAACGAAGCAACGGCCAACTGTTCCATGATTCACGTAAATGTTTTTACCTCTGTCCAAATGAGACTGCGAATCCAGTAAGGGCTGGGTAAAATTGGATTCATTATTGATTCAAAAAGGTCAACCCGAGTGCGGTAACCGCGACCCGACGCGGGCAACATATTATGCGACCTGTACAATTCTGAATACCCGAGTGCAGTTATGGCTCTGTGCGGTGACTGTAATTGGTGTGAGCGATTTCTAAATCCAAGTCATTACTTTTAATTACAGTATACATTAATATCTATACACTAATTTTTAACATAAAACTACCGTGAGACTCAGACATATTAATAAAACGGATCACTCACGTATTTTTGAGTCGGGTAATGCCGGACATGTTTCGGACCAGTCCGTGGTCCTTAATCATGAGCCCCCGCGGCGGTGGCGCGACAAAAAATACGTGAGTGATCCGTTTTATTAATATATCTATACACTAATATGATAAATTCCACTAAACTAAATTAAACTTTAGGAAGTAAAGAGCTGCAGTAAAACACACATACCATAACCCAAAAATCGAATTACACCACTTCTTTTAGACAACAATTATAGGTAAATCCTACATCAACACTGCCTTGTGTCTACTCAATGGTTGGGTTATACAATAATTTTGCATTAAAACTCCAATTTTGAATACATACTGGCGTTTTTGTTGACATAGTTGCATTGATGTCATATCAAAACCTCATACATACAAAGGCGGCTTTCTTCGCGCAAACGATAAGTTTAGCTATCCAGCGCGGGGACGCCGCTTGTATTATGGGCAGCATACCGCGGGGGTCTCATTTATAATTTGTAATTAGTTTATGTTTTATTTTAGTTCTTAGGTTTTAAGTTTATGTAGTGTTTTTTGTTACTTTTTACATTCCATGAATAAATTATATCTTTATAAATTTTCAGCGTATCTGACGATTGAAAGTATGTTCAAATTGACTTGAAATATATAAAACTCTTATTAAATCTTATAAGAAGTCAAAACGGGTTTTTTCTGCACCTTTTGTTTTCAAAAGGTAAGAACTATGTACTTTACAATTAGTTTACTGTTTGTTTAGTATTTATCCTTGAATATTATTATTATTTTTTTACATAATAATACATAAATAATTTAAATATAATATTATTATTATTATTTTATTACATTAAATAATCCTTCACAGTTTGCTATGTCAATAACAATCCTTCATACCTTCGATAATCGATCACAATAAACTAACAATAACTAGACATTTCTTGCATCTGCGCGTCTCTCCGCTTCCTTATCACTTCGTAGACCCAAAAATAATGTCAGCCAAACTTGTTTCTGATTCGCCGTTCAGCGACAACTTGTTTTGGGGCCTCCATTACGGGTCCTGAGGGATTTGAGGTTCCCTTAAATAGATCCGCCTGGGGGAAGACCTTACAAAAAAACACGAATTTCCTGTCCTTTCAACGGATGGACTTAGGATTGGAGATCAATGGAACGCGTCAAACTTATTCATTACGTTTTTTTAGTTTGTATCCTGTACTTTTATAGCAATACTTATATATTTATTAATTTTTAGCGGTAATGTGGCGAAACTGGAAAACGCAAGGCATGGATGCTGATGTCGCAGATTCGAGTCCTGCCATTACCCAAATTTTTCTTTGTGTTGTCATTGCATAGCATTTTAATTTATTATTTAGTTTAATAAATTGACTCAATTTCCTCTTTACATTTGTTCGTTTGTAATCGCGTTCTCGAAAACATCTCTGACAATTTCGCTGAAAATCGCGGTTTATGGAGGTGAAAAATTAATCTAGCTAGATCACATTTCTAAGAAAATTCATGTTCTCCGCGTTTTTTAATCTGTTCTGAGTAGAGCTTGGTCGCTCAGGTACTCGTGTTAATATTTTCTGTGGTAGCAACAGAGCTAGATAATAACCCAATACTGTGACCAATCCGTAAAAGCGCCAACATACTTCCGATGCCAACTGCGCCATAGAGCAAATTAACTTTAAAGTAAAGAATATCAATACCCGTGAGCAGCGCTCGACTTAACTCCGCTACATAACTCTTATAAAGCAATTACACTACATATTGAGAAATAATAACAAACTTTGTATTCCACACGTAAATGGTATCGGGCTATCTAAAATTTATTTCGCACTCAAAAGGAAATGAGATTATGTTTCAATAACAAACGTATCCCGGGCTACACGCTGCGAATAAAAAGTTGCATCCCGGAATTTATTTATCGCTCGCCGACGAACTATTGACTATTGATACAACTTTTGTAGGATCGCTTTTACGATCTGTCATATGAGTTGTGAATGGTTCAGTCCATCGCTCTAGATCCAGTTTTGTGTTTGGATACACATCCGTTTTTCAAATGTATGACATTTTATGGAAATGACGCTAAGAAACACCGGGGCTGACCTACCTCCTTAATTAGTGTAGCCAACGTGTGTTACAGAGAAGTGCTCACAGCACTTTTATTCTAATTTGTCACTTTTAATGATTAGTAATGTGATTGATTGATATTTTATTTTCACTTGTTTTTATGTTATGACGATCTCTATTGGAGACAGTTCATATTGATATTCTAATTTTAATCTTGTTTTAGTTTTAGTGTCAAATACTTTTGTTTTTTTTATAATGGATAAAATTTGTATACTCATCATTTAATTTTGACGATCTCCATATAAGAACGTGTAATTTGACATTCTATAAAAGCCTCTTCATGCGATCTGGCGTGATACTTTCAGCGTCTCAGGCCAGAATTGGCTTTTTCAAATTTTTACATCTTTTAGCAAAAACCAGCCAAGTGCGAGTCTGATTCACCCACTGGTGATTCTTTGCCGACACCATAATATATTTTCGTTATACATTTACAAAAATAAACCGTAAAAGAAGAAACGATCGTTTCTTTTGGTTACTGCTTAGAAATACGAATTTCATTGTTTGTTGTTTAAATACCTACAGTACAATATACTAATATTCCCATTTTTTTACTAGGTAGGTTAGTTATTAAGATAGGTTCCCTAAAAAATGTATCCCTAGTCTAGATTACTTTGTGTTTGTAGATAACAAAGAATAAAAAACTTGTGTACTGTAGTACTTTATGAATTGGAGACAGTAAAATTCAACTCTCCGCCAATATTTTACACAAAGTATCCTTTAGTGTTGTATCTCGTCTCGCTTCCCACCACCATACACATACAGATAGACAATGATAGCTTCAAATTAAATATAATTGCTATATATTGACAACAAAAAAAAATGGTAGTGGTAATGTGGTGACACTGGCAAACGCAAGGCATGGAATGCTGAGGTTGCAGGTTCAAGCCCTGCCATTATCTAAATTTTTCTCTTTGTTGTCATTATATAGCATTTAAATTTAATTTGAATGTTTTAAAAAATAACAGAAAAATCGAAAGTAAATTTCGATTACAAAAATGATAGGTTGTTTGTAAAGGTGGGTACTGACCATCGTTACGAGGTGTAATGTAATATGTTACACAGCGAGCATTCATGAAGTCAGTACGTAGTTGCTCGCTGGTTTCCCCGTAATACGACGTACTGACTGCACGAATATTCTCTGTGTAACATGTTACATTACACCTCGTAACGTTGGTCAGTACCTAGCTTAAGGACAATTTCGCAAAGCTATGACAGCAATATTTATTTACACGTATTTGATTTGTCAATTTTTCTGCTCGTTTTTTAAAACTACCCTGCAAGTTATTCTTAAATTGTAAACATTTTTGTAAAATGTTCCTCTGTGTTGGACAATTATAATTATTATTAGTTGTTGGTATTGTTGTTAAAAGAAACAAAGAGAAATCGTTTAGCACGATCATATAGCGACTTAAGTTTCAGGTTCATGAAATTATTCCTCCCTTCAAGGCTGGTATTTCTTTAATTCGCGAAATGATTCCACGAAACACGGCGTGGGTTGAAAAGGAATATTTTAATTACAAAAGAAACGTTAAATTTGTCACAAAACAAATAATCAGAGGGCGCAGGATAAATAAACCTCGTTTTGCTTATAGAGCTACAAAAGGCAATAACAGAGTCCCTGATACTCGTAAGTACCTGTTCTAAAACAGCCTTAACATTACGTTTGACGAATCGCGAAACCTGAAAAACATCATTATCTTGAAAACCAGAAATACGTTTATTTATAGAATTTATTCACGTTATTTGGGCTTTGTATAAGAAATCAAATTATGTATGGAAGAATACGTTTGTTCGCAATACGATCTACGGTAATAAGAGCGGGAAATTATAAAGGCCTTATTCGTAACAATGTTTTGGACAGATTTACCTATCTACGAGTGTTATCATAATTTGTGTGATCTTTTTAGCGGTAGTCTTTATGCGTATACGTCACCACTCTACGCGTAATGTTCTCTACGATCGACGATAGGTTTGCCTTTTGATTATTGTTAAACCACCTATCTGTGTTTAAATAAATTGTTATTTACTAAGCGACCGTAGTAATCTTCGCGAGAACTACGATTAGCAAAAATATAGAGCATAAAAAACTATCTAAATCTTAGAATCTAATCTAAATTTTATTTTTAGGTATAATACAGCGAATTTCGCCTAACCGTATTTAACTATTCTAAAGTTCAAACTGAAAGAGACGAAAAAATATTTTACCTCAAGGCTACAATTATAATATTTTTAATCTACACATATATTATTAAATGCTCTATAATACGTTCAGAAACCATAGGAAATGACCAGCATTATTACAACCAATGTTATTATGAGAATTTGTCTGTGGTAGTAGGCAAATCTGTACTGTAATGGTCATTACAGTACCGATTTCTGTACTGTAATGGTCATTACAGTACTGATTTCTGTACTGTAATGGTCATTATATGATCTCGAGTGACATGAGGATAGGGACTTCATGCGTTTGTCTATGATTTAAAAAAAACGTTTGGCTTGACGGATGGATCGAATGGCCGTCATTACTGTAGTTATTCGTTTGTTGCTTTTTTGCTGTTACGGTTTTTTGCATTTATGATATGTGTGTAGATAAAGTATTGTATGCAACTGTACATAATTAGGTCTTAAAACACTCGTGTGATCCTATTATGAAACTCGCTGACGCTCGTTTCATAAAACCACACTCGTGTTTTAAGACCACTCATTATGCAACAGTTGCATAAAATACTATTCCACGTCACTAGAAACCTCAGAATAATTACTATGTTAGCGAAAACAATTTCTTGAAGAAAGCTTTTATACCTATTTTATTTTTATTTTAATATTTTATTTTTATACCTTAGATTACAGGGTATGGCAGGTAAGGAAGGATAGGTTATTTTAAAGGATCCGTACCTCAAAAAGAAAATCAGAACCCTTATAGGAACACTCACGTTTTTTTTATGTCGGTCCGTCTGTCACTGCCAATTTGCTCCAAAAGTACTGGACCGATTGAGTTGAAACTTGGTACACATTATGTAAGACGGTGACCCAAAGACTGACATCTAACGTAAATAAATGACTTTTAAACATTTGGGCCACTTTTGAGGGTAAATTAGAATATTCTAAAAAAGTTTTGCAAAATATCGTATAACATTTCAAATAAAAGGCCTGTTGTGAGAATCTAAGTTTTTTTGTTTTTATACATGTGAAAATGACTAAGGTAATGTACGTCAGTTAGAAAAACTCATCGGTAGTTACATGGCGACCGCTGATGTTCGAATAGAACAGAATAGAATACTTTTATTATCTAGAACACAGTGTACAGAATCGATTCCTAAATGTTTTTGTTTCCATCAAGATTCAAGGGATAATTTAGTAGCAATCATGCTTATATTCTATAAAATATATTTAAGTCAACACAAAGAAATCGTGATAAATAATAATAATAAACAAATTATATGATGCCAAAAAACAAAAAAAAACTTTTTTTTAATGGAAAATGTCAACAAGAAGAAGGAAAAAGTGAAAATAAACAATATTTTAAAATAACCAACCGTTCGCGCTTCAACGGGATAGGATAGATAATTCAATTAAATATCCTTTCACCATCCGAATAACATTCAAAAGCAATTTGATATATCAGGGTTAACTGTCGGTTATGTATTAGCACAAATTATGTAAATTCATAATCCCACCGTATACACGTCAGCGTGCCCGGTGTAAGCTCTCGTTTGTCATGATAATCTACAGGAAGCTAGTTCCATTTCAATTTACATATATATTCAACTGATTTAACAGCGATCGTTCGTTGTTTTATGCTGAAACAGCGTTTGAAGTCTTAACTTCGATTCTCTTAAGAATCGACTGCTAACTCCCGCACTCTTATGGATGTACGAATAGTAAAAAACTTAAGTAAAGCCCTCGTTGCATGTAGTAGTAACGTGTCCGTATAGACCAGTTGATGCTCCCTATTCGAAAAATGACGTAAGTATTATATCAGTTTTGTACACTACTACATGCAAGAGGCCTTACCAATCTACCTACTTACATTTGAAGGCAAAGATCACAATGACGGATAATGATAAATGTGGTAAGTTGAGTCCCGACCACATCGATGCGTTTATGCGTTAGTTTTTTAACGCCACCTTCCATACAGAAGTGCTTAAACTAAAGCTCGCCAAAATGGCCGGTTTTCATAGAAATGCGGCCATTTTGGTGAGCTTCAGTCACCTGGTGAGATTAAAAAATTGCACCCCAGGTCACATCTTACAGTGGTTTAGTCTCTACGCAGGCCTAGTTCGGATTGGGAACTTCACAACGCAATTATTTGTTTGAAGGGGTAGGGTATGCATATTTTTTCCCTTCGCTAAAAACCTCTCGGTAAATTTCAAATTAAAAATTGTACGAACATTTTGTAAAGAGAGACGTAAGTTAAATCATCAGGCTACCACGACTTCCTAAAGCCTACGGATACTTATAACACCTCAAATATCACTCACGCGTCACCGGACCTACACAATAAGTTGTGCAGGGAGCAAACATGTAAAAATACTGGCCATACAACAATCAAGGAGCTCTAAATATGCTGCTGTTAAAATTTACATGCTGCTGTTTGGTAATAAATGCAGTTTCATTATTTTCTTTTCTATTCATACGTATGGGAAAACAAAAGATTGCAAGTAATAACGGTAGGTAGGCCGCAATATTCAGCGTGATGGGCGCCGTAACACAATCTATTTTGATAGCGGCCTCCACTTATTATTTCTGAAACGAATGCACTGCCCAGAAAGTGTCGCGTAATCTGCTTAACATGGATAAGGTAACAATAAACTTAAAAGTAACTTAGACGTTTAATAACGCAACGTATTATCTACCAGGCCACTAATTTACCTACCTGATGGGTGCCCACCTTGGAATGTTGGTGCTCCCTGCTGCATACCTTGTGTTTCACGTGCATCGGGGCAAGAGGTATCTTAGAAGAGTTATAAGGGCCACTCATAATACCCCTCATAACCAGCAGAGAGAATAGGGGACCCTGCAACACTTTGATGTAGCGGCTAGAAAGGCAAAACTGGCTTAAGCTAAGCTAAGTGTCTCCGGAGTAAGGTGGAGCTCTTAGATCACGATACTCGAGGGAGTCAGGACAGAAGAGAATGCTGGCTTCTACCAGAAGAGGGTTAGAGTGGTTGCCACTGTTTGACACAAGTCCCAAGAGCGAAGGTACGGAAGCATGTACCTCGTTTGCGTGGTTGCAGAGCTCGCAGATACACTTTAGTCACCACCGACGGACCTGTAAACCCGATATGCACTTGTTACAAATAGTTGGCCGCTATCTTCTCGAATATGCACTAACAGCAATGGTTTGTATTGATAAATTGATTTTAAATAGAACCACCATTAAAGTCAGTATAGAAGACTACGTTCTTACCTATACTTATACATATGTATAATGTTATAGTGGAGATACAAATTTTAGCACCCTTTCTGTATCCCAGTGCTGGGCAAAAACTTTTATCCTTTTAATGCCACACGCGCCGTAAATTATATAAAAATACATTAATCTGTGATTCGTTTATAGTACAAAACAATTTGTTACAATTAATTTAGCTTAAATATAGTCAAATAATATAATGTAGAAGTATGTATACCTTTTCAATTTCCAAAGTTGTCATAATTTATCTAAATCCCCAAGGACGGATCCATGTTATTATAGACGGATGATTTGTAACTTATGGTGAGAAAAATACGGCTGTCTTCTGGCACAAGGATTATTAATCAAAAGCATTTGATATCAGAAAAATATGATTTTCCTCTTTAGTAGGAGGTCGTCTGATGTTTAAGTGATGCTTTCTATGTAGGTCACATAAATGGATGTTCGTTTTTGAGGCTAAGCGACAAAAGCAATTACCTTCAAGTTTAGTTTAGATGATAAATCTCTGGAATCGTACATACAGGATTGAATACTTCATAACTTTTATATGAATTTTCATAAAGTTGTTGTTATTATGGATAAAAGCTTTGTGCGGGTACAAGCTAAGTAATAAGTCAATAAATGAAAATGAAAATGAGAATGAAAATTAGATTAAAAATGAAAATGAAAAATTATTTTTTCAATTATATAGGCTCTTTTACATATCTGAATCTACTAGCGCTTCGGAAAATGAAAAAATCTACAGAGAATATTTAGGCGCCTTGAAGCAGTTTTATATTTGCGAGACGTCCCGATTTTTAATCTAACATTAATACCAACTAAACCATAATAACGAACACACACACGACACAGATTAATAATATTCAAATCGTAACGATTCATAATGCCACGCGTTGAACTAGACTTTGATATAGACAGAAAAAGGAAATAATTAAAAGATAGAAAGAATCAGCTAATATAGTGACCTAAGTACTATAAAAGTCCTGACGATCTTCTTCTTTATCTTCTGTACATGGTATAAAGTCGCAATTTTTCCTGTCTGCCTTGATTTTTATAGTGTATCTTCGCCCGCCTTCTCCTCCTAAACTACGCAACAGATTTTTATACAGTTTTAACAACAACAACAACAACAACAACAAATACTCTTTATTGATTCACACAAGTAAACAAAAACTTTATCTTTACTTTTAACTATTATTTAGAGAATTTTTAGGGAAGTTTTTTATATACATTACATCCCGATTGTACTCGAGCGAAGCCAGAACAGGTCGCTAATATGATATATTTCGACGTATATCAAATTGGTCATAGTTATACGATAGGTGTAGGTACACTTATCGTTCAAATCATGTTTGCATCTTTATACATTTCGAGAGTTTCTTCCTTATAATTGGGTCGGATCGACACACAAGGACTCTCGTAGTTGACATTTGATTTTCCCAACCCTTTGCAAATTTATGAATATTTAGAGAAAACACCTACATACCTTAATCCTGAGACCGCTTCTTTCTAACCCTATTATTTCTAACAACGTTTCTTTAAGTACGTCAAAACAAGACAGAAGAGGTCATGTTTTGCTTTCGTTCATCTGAAGGCAGGTTTAACCTTGTTAGCTTAATTGTAATATTCGTTTGCATTTAGTTGGAAAGCTAGGCATGGTTACGTATTGTAACAAACTATATACTATACTATAAATATACTAATTTAATTAAATGAAAGTTATGAATGAACAAATATGTATATTATATATACAGGTGACCTCATAGCAGTAGCCTCAGCGAACAGCGAACGACCAACTCTCTCATAGTTCTTCAAGCTGGGTTGCTATCACGAGGTTCACAATAGAAAGTAATACGATAAGAAAAGAGGTCTGGGCCCAATTTCATAAACGCGACAGATGACAGTGACAATTTGGTATACATTGTTTGTCCACTGTGCATCTTTGCACTCTCTATACATCTGTGGCGTTGTTAGTCGACACAGTAATGTACAGCGAATTGTCACTGTAACCTGTCGCCTGTTGCGTTTATGAAATTGGTCCCTGGTTGTCCTTCACACACAATATAAAAACACACAAATAATCATTGATCTGTGGCCTCAAGTTGACCAACCCTAGTTTAAGTTATCCCTCCCAACATCTCTGTAAAACTAGTGTCATAAGAAAGAGACGCACATAGATGAGCTCACATAGACTAAACTTTGTCATGTTAGGCCCAGTGGATCTACTAGCCATCTGACACTGCCGATACAAATCCAGAACTACCATTAACAATATAAAATCGTGTTTGGAAACTTAAAATCTAAAGATCTAGGTTTAAAGTATAGTATTACCGGTTTAAATTAATTAATAAAGTGCATAGAGAACCTTTGTTCAACGCCAGTAGAGGACTTAAGGCGGACAAGGCCAGGACCTACAGATGCAAGATATAAAACACGGACAATCACAGCGAACGTGGCGGCGGGCGACGCAAAAAATATACCTTGGTGACTTGCAGCGTTTTTAGCCGTTTAAGAATCTGACAAGAGCCAATTTGGCAAATTGACCGTTTACTCCGGCTTCAATCTATTCCCTCGGATAACAGACAACCATGAATGAAAGCTCGGAAAATTTCACGCGTACACACATGAAACCGACAAAATGTAGTACCTCAAAATACACTAAATACTACATCAATAAACTAAAATTAGCACTAGACTGTAAAATATATAATTCTGAAATACGTTAGTTTTTCTGTTAATCATTGCGTCACAAACATCTGTTAAAGATGCCTTGTTGCCCTTGTTTGACTTTGTACTTGTCTGACATAATAATTTGTTGTTTTTAAAAATTTGCACGCTGGATGTAAGCAAGGAAGCCTGGAAAGGATATTTACCTAAAATTAAAGCAAATAAATAGTCAATCATTCATTACATTTTTTTAAATACGACGTCATTTCTCTTGATGATTGTTTTTAATAAGATACGAGTTCTGACCTGTTATACTATCCACAAAGCATTTCGAGTGCTGGTCTCGCGGCAGCAGGGTATACGTTACTTTTCTTTAGTTTCAGGCAGCCAGCCAAACGTTTTTAATTAAGTTTCCAACAAACGTAAGCCGCAATCCCGAAAAAATTGAGACAAAAAGTCAAAGATTCAATGAGCAAAAAACGGGAATAAAAGATCTGTTTAACTTGGAAATGGATTTCTGCGGTAACCAAAGAAAGTTTTTATCTCATTTCTCGCTAAGATATTTTCGCATTAATCTGATGAAAATAACAACGTGGCTTTCTTCAAGTTTTAAGTACATAAACTTGTTTGAACTGAGGGCAAACGTTCGAATGAAATGCTCTATCTAACTGCTAGTTGCTTCGAGAGCGCACAGGTAAACAACTTTGGGATATTAAGTAAAGAAATTCATTTAAACGGCATCGGTTAATGAATTTATTTACACTTTTTATTTATTTGATTTCCTAAATATATACGCAATAATAGTAATAGGTTTTCTGGATTAATTAGGCCACTTCGGTGATAATAAAACGAGTTTTTAGTATACTAGCGGACGCCCGTAACTTCATTCGCATGGAATTAGTAGCCTATGTCCGTCAGGGATAGTGTAGCTTCTAAGTAAGTAGGTCCAGAGAGTACCCCCTTATACAGACAAACAAACAAAGTTTACCTCTTTATTACATTAGTATACATTAGTGTAGATGTAGATTCATTTGTTTAATCTAGTATTAAGCACATAGAAACAAAAATAATGACAAATATAAACACAATAACTAAAACTTTTATAGGATTTTAAAACTTCGATAGGATTCAGTCCCCAAGTTCTTAATATTTTGAACTATTTGAAACTAACTTTTATTCGCGACTTTGTCAGCGTAAATTTTGGATTACATACTAAATCACCACCCCTTTCAACCTCTTAATGATAGAATTTTCAAAAACCTTTTTTAAAGGATTTCTACACCCGTTACGGAGAACGTGTTCCAAAGTTCATGTTTCCATCTTTAGCATTTTAGGCTGTGCAGTATCTGTAAGTCAGTCAGTCGGTAATGGAACTTTTTATGACTGTAGGTACTACCATATTAAAACCTTCATCACCTTCATTCATCATTCACCTTCAAATTTGTACCTCATTAAATGTCTTATATTATATCTTAACGGAGCCTTGAGGATTTCTTAAAATTTCATTTGGATACAGAATTATTCATGTTAATCTTGATTTCGATGACAAATGCCTCGCCACTGTCCTGCTCATGTGCGCCTTGATTTCATGAAATCATTCCGCTTATATGTTTTGGCATTATACAGCGCCTTAAAGCGTGGTTTCCAGTGCGAGCGGGGCGGACCCTGCAAGGACTTAATTTAACTCGCAACAGTCTAAGACGGGCCTACGGACACCTCGCTTTAGAGTCTCCCAAATCAATCGACGCGCAACGAAGTCGGCCGAGCCGTTTAACATCTACTATGCTCGTATTGCGTAGACATAAAGCGTTTTTGATCGGCTAAAGCCGATTCCGCGTCGATTGGTGTGAGGAGACCCTTAGAAGTTCTATTTTGCATTGCACACATTGACGATCATATTTTTAGAGCGTATCTACTTGATCCGTCCGAGTAATCTACCTTAAATACGTAATAAATCCCACCACACCGCTCAGCGATAAAGCAACCAAAACAAAATTTGCATAAAATGAAAAATTCTATCAGAACTCGGAGTAACGCAATTAAGTAAATCTGTTCGGAATTTAATAAGCCGACCTAAAAACATCAAATAAAGCTCGAGCACGCAAAGGCAGTAACAATAAAAGCGTTCAACAATAAGGAAACCGCGGCACAGTTGAATATTTTTATCATTTTCATTAAACTCTCGAGCCAGATGAAACATAACGGATGGGCGAAGTAAGTTGAGCATTGCGGGATTTCTGTCCAAGTTTCTGCGAAGCGTACCCCGGGGAGCGTTTGTCATCGCGCCGCGGCCCACTGACGGTTTCTTTAATTCTACCAAAATTATTATGAAGCTATACTTATAATGAAGGCCGCGAGCGTAACAAAATCTTTTATTTAAATTGGCCTCAACCCTTGCAAAATTAATGCGTTAACTCGGGCGCACGTTTATGATGTCGCGGCGAACTGCTAAACCCGCCATTTGCATTTTTTTCCTGTGCTGATGTTTCATGCGCCTTGAGGGACAAATCGTCATATAAACCTAACAAAAATAACTTATAAAATGATAGTTACCATAAAAAACATCTCAGGAATTTAGATAAAAATTCTAAGTGTGAGACAAAAAAGCACTGCGCACTGACACGGTAGACTGTAAAACGAAGAATAACATTAAAATATTTTAAAAATATGGTCAACAAATACAGCCGGTTTAATTCATGGCACAAGAGGTATTCCCTCTTAGGCCTCTGGGTTGGCAACGCATCGCTATCTCCTGTTGACCACCAGGTATAAAACCTACATACTATCTGTGGCTTACTAGCTAATATATCTGTTTTAATCTTGCTTATGTATGAAAAACTACTTATTATCATTATGATTAACGCGTGCATTAAAATAATATCAACATTAAACTTTGAACCGCAAATTATTCAAGTTACATAATAAAGGCATTAAATTATGTGATTATTCATGAAACGAGCTAGTGTGATAGGTAAACGACTTCTTGAGTTGGTCGTACGTTGGTGTTATTTGATTATACACAGATATTACACATTATTCCATATTACATTTTTTTAAATAAAATAGGAAAGCAAACAAGCAAGTGGGTCACCTGATGTTATGTAATCACCACCGCCTATAGTCACCCGTAACACCAAGGAGATTGGAGATGCGTTGCCAACCAAGAGGGCAAAGATAGAATACCTCTTGTGCCAGTAATTGCACTGGGCTGTCATGCTCTCCACACCGGAACACAACGGAGCAAGCACTGCTGTTTAGAGGCTGGATTAGCTAGCAAGATGGTGGTAGTGATCCGGGCGGAGCTTGCACAAGGTCCTACCACCCGCAAAATGTATTTCTAATCCAGACCGTGATTCATCTGTCTGTCAAATTTCATCTTAATCCGTCCAGCTGATAATGCGTGAGTGAGGAACAAACATACTAACATCATTACAAGTCAAGAAAACACTATTTATTGAAAACCTCACGGAAAATAGTTAACGAAAACCTACTTACTTTCAAATTCACAATATGAGTAGGATTAGTGGGATAAACTAATTGAAAAAAAAAAACAAATTCGATTATCATTTCGATGGCTAACCCGTGCACAAGTTCAGCATAAAAAGCTAATCTGTCACTTGCCCTACCCTTAAAAAAGGACGGCGAATGAAAAGATATTTCTTCAGTTTTTTCGGGCACCCGATCCGGCTTGACTCGCTTACCCTATCGCCCCATACTTTGATATATCCCCGCTATCAGTACTAAAGCAAAAAAGGTTACACGAAATTGAATTGCACGGCATTTTCGCGGGCGGACAAGTCCGTTTATGGACGGACAAAGAATATAAAATTATTAGAGTCCCCAGTTCTTGATGAAACCCTAAAACGCGAAGTATGATAATTTTGCGCTCGCAAAATACGAATGACCTGCTTATTTCGCTTCTAGCGAGGTTATGGTATTTCATTATGCAAGCTCTGGGGCTAAGACAAGTCACTTGAACACTCTCCGCAGGATTTTATGAGGGCACTTTAGCTCTTTTAACATGGCAGCGTGATAGCATCTGGATATAAACGGGGGGAATTATTCCATTGATGGCCCGAGTTTCGTACGGGAGCTCCGTGAGTGATGACCGGAAGTTTACTCGTACATTTGGATGTACGTTACAAATCTTTCGTTCAGTTTGTTTTCAAAAGTATAACTTTAAAATAAAGAAATAAATTTTACCTCAGATTTGACTTACTGTTATTAAATTTAAATAATTTGTGTTTATGAGTTCACTCAAACGTATATCCATTAATGTTAGAAGGTAGGTAGCTTGTGGTTTGCTTTTTATGGGTGACTTTATCTTTTTCTTATCACTCATATACACATGCTATTTTATCATTTATGTTGTGGTTGATTAGAAGAGGCTGTATAGCCTTAACGTTCGATAGAGCTTAAATAAATAAATAAGCTGTAACAAAGTTTTTTCTTCTTATAGTGCCATATTTTTCTTCCAGTTCGACTACGATGCTAAAGGCAGTCAGCTCCGCCTAAATCAGCCTATCTCTCGCAAAACGGAACAGCTTCTGACCCGTGGCCAAGCCTGTCCACTCCATATTTTTTTAAATAAAACAGGAGGCAGATGACCAACCACCTGATGGTGAGTGATCACCACCGCCATTGACACCCCCAAAAACCAAGGAGACCGCAGATGCGTTGTCAACTCTGAGAGCTAAGATGGAATACCTCTTATGCCAGTAATTTCATCGGCTGTCTTGTTCTTCACGCCGGAACCGCAGGAACAAAACAGTGCAATTGCACTGCTGCTTGGCTCCTATAGGTTAGGTTGGGCTTTTTTTTAATTTCTTTATCTATTCATAAACACCTATCCTCCTAATGCTGAGTGTGGAAGTGCACCATAGCTTTTATTGAACATTCTTTACCACTAATTATTTTTAAAAGTGAAGAAAAAAATAAGGGATAAGCTGCTGAGTTTCTTGCGGCGCTTCTTCTCAGCAGAAACTTGCATTTTCCGAAGCGCTGGTAGACTCCGACATGTAAAAGAGCCGTTATGACCCATTTGCAAAATAAATTTTATATATTTTTTTTCATAATTTATGATAATTTACTTTAAAAACTTATATATATATATATATATATATATATATATAATAAATAAATAATAATATAATATTGTTCATAAAAAGATAGAAATTGGATCGTTTATACCTTTTTAGAAATCGCAAATCAGAGAACGACTTAAGTCTGGTACAGGCGACCTTTCGAGTAACTACTAAAGTCTCAATAAAATAGAAACATTAAATAAAATAGACATTTCCTTTACGAACTTGTTGTGACGAAGCGGCCGGAACGAAGTGGTTGAAAGCACCCATTATTTTAACATGAACTGTGCTTAATGGTCTTTTATGGGAAACGGAGGAATATGGAGGTCTCTAGGGAAGCAAGGAATTAATGGCTAAGTGGAAAATATTCCTTTTATGCACAATACCTAATGTTTTTAATGGGGTATTTGTTTTATAAGTGGTAATTAACTTGTTTTTATTACGTGCTGACGAAAAAAGGAAGAAACAAAAGAACTTTTTACTACCGTTTTTGACATCCGTAGCAATTATAGTATCTTACATAATTGTAATTAAGTAATGTATGTACCTAGACGAGATCTAAAACGTAACCAATTAACTATTTAAATAAATTACGAGCCAATAACACCTTATAACCCTTTAATGGAAGAATTTTCAAAAATCCCTTAAGAAACACATATTCCAAAATTTATGTTGCCATAGGTATTCGGCAGTTTAGCCCGCGCATTGTCCGTCAATCAGTAACGAAATTATTTTACTCGTATAAGTACTTATAAATTTACGATTTCAACTGCAATTATTATGCTAGCGGACGCCCGCGACTTTATTCGCGTAAAATCAGTATGCTATATCCGTCAAGGATAATGTAGCTTTCTATTAGTGAAAGAATTTTTGAAATTGGTTCAGTAGTTCCAGAGATATCCCCCTACATACAAACAAACTAACAAAAAAACAAACAAACAAAGTTTTTCTTTTTATTATATTAGTGTAGACTAGTGTAAATGTTGTGTAGAATAATCTTATCTCACAATATTGGCAACACAAGTAACTAATTTGACAAAAGCCAATATGCACTTATGGTATGGTGGTGGTTTAAATTTTTAACCAATAAACTTTATCTCATTCAGAGAATCGCAAATACTACTAGGGATTTTGTTTACTGTCGCGTGAATCTGATTATATACGGTTATCCCGAGAGAAAATCTCGTTACCAATAAACCTGCTCAGAATATTGTGTTACTTTATTTCCTGGTGGCATGTTGCTATCTTTTTTGTTACTTGTGTAATCTACGTCAAACTGTGGACAAAAGGTTTTAGTTTCAGTCAGTATTATTCTGCACTAGTAACCCGCCCCGGCTTCACAGGGGTACAATTGCAATGTAATGTCCATGAAAACCTACCGTTAAATTTTTTCTAATTGACAATGACAGTGAAAATAGTATAAAATCCTACTATATTATTAACGCGAAAGTTTGTAAGTATGGATGGATGTTTGTTACTCTTTCACGTAAAAACTACTCAATGGATTTGGATGAAATTTGGCACACACATAGTTTATAATCTGGAATAAACCATAGATTACTTTTTATCTCGTAAAAATGCATAGTTCCTACGGGATAGCGATAAGTGAGTTATACGCCGCCGTGACGTAATGAGCAGCATAGCAACTAATTCTCATTCATTTGTCCAGGAAATATACCAGATTACATGTTTGGTGCACGTTTGCTTGATTCAATTAAACAAGTCTACGCGGACGAAGCCGCGGGCAAAAGCTAGTTACCGATAAATCTTGAATATAGATATCCAAAATGCGGATTTATCGCTTGAGAGCGATCTCTTCCTGACAACCTTTGGAAAGAGATAAAAATTAAAACTAAGATGACAAGATGGTACCCATAGGCGGTGGTAACTTTCCACCAGGTTTTCACATCCATAAAAAATCTAGTCTTAGTAATGGCACTTCGTAATTTTAACAGCTAATTCCGAACGACTGAACGCGACATCGCGAGGGGAGCAAATAATTAGCTATCGCGGACAAATTGAATCGCGTTTGGCAGATTGTCGCCGCCGCGGGCTGCGTACTGGAGGATGATTCTTTAAGCGTAACAACGACGAGCTCGATGTCGAGCCAGTCGCTTAGAGAAAACATGGCCCTCATATTTGATGTGGTCTAAGCGATACTGAAGCGAGCTACAAAACGGGTGAATAGCCTAGTGTAGAGTAATTTAATACGGTAGAGGGATAACAAGAAACAAAATAGAGGTAAATGGAATGTTTTTTTAGTTCATTCGCGTGGTCAGTGAGAGATCTGGAGTCTCACGGCTAATGGCCGGGAACTGATCAGCGATTCTCTTGGAGTTACTGTATCCATTTTGAGCAGCGGTGATCACTTTCCATCAGATTACCTGTATGCTGGTTTGCCTCCTATTTACATAAAAAAATCGTAGTCATATTATGTGGTTGTACGACACGGCAATTGCTTTACAGACAGAGCTATGTAACGTATTAGCTTCAATACGCTTTTGTATAACTGCAAATACATTAATAAACAAATACAATACAACAATAATTACTAATACAATAATAATTACTGGCACAAGAGGTATTTCATCTTAGCCCTCTGAGTTGGCAACGCATCTGCAATCTCTTTGGTGTTGCGGGTGTCTATAGTCGGTGGTGATCACTTACCTACAAGTGACCCACTTGCTTGCTTGCCTTCGTATATCACAAAAAAAAAGATCCGACTCATACCATAAACCAACCCAACTTTGACAATCTTGTAAACGTAAGTCTATCAGAGGTTTAAAGCCTAAAGGTCTAAAAGTTCTATTCACCCCGGCTTCATGATATCTTACACTTTCGCTACGCATGGTGCCTAAAAGCCGAACCAAACCGGTCGCGTACACGTCACGTATGCGACGCGGATCAAACTAGCTAAGTGAGTTACAAATCTCACTTACTCGCCGCCGCCGTATCACTTGGACGGTTTCGAACAGGGACCGCTTGTATTTAATAATATTTGCATGTAAAAATTCAACACCGAAGGGTGAACGTGTGATGCGTGATCTGAATGAATCGGAAAGTGATACAATCTTAAAAAATAAAATAAAAAATGGAACAGAAAATTCAGTGTCTATTGCAGCTGAAATTATAAATATTTTTCGAAATAAATTGACAAATCATTAGTATGTGGGGTGGGTACCGGTAATTCAAACAGATCGTAGACTGTTGCCCATGTTACACAGCAGATCGTCAAATCAAATTTAAAAAAATATTTTCTGTAACTTAAGCATAACAATAATGAGAAGGAACGGAAAAACGAAAAGACGATATCTAATTAATTGATTCAGGCGTTACTTTGCGAAGGTCCATATCAACAAACTGGTATCAACACAGTAGTGTTTACTGGTGGTAGTATATATTTGAGTCTATGTGATATATGTATGTTGTTTCGTGTGGAAGTGGAGGAGAGTGGGTTTTTGCATGAAACATATATATATCACACAGACGCAGCTATCGTGCACAGCACTGGTTTCGCGGAGTAGCAAGGTAATTTGCTCCAGTTGTTGATATGGACCTTCGCAAAGTAACGCCTGAATCTATTAAATTTTTACGTTCTACGTAGCAACAACGTAAACCAAAGCACTCATTCTCCCAAATCCCTATTCCTTATAATTGCTGAATTCCATCGGGAAAACGTAAAGAAGTCCAGCGACACACGACCTCCTTGCCCGCTATCCCAAACTTAATTACCAAAGTGAGTATTAAGTAATCAATTTCGTTAACTCTAATTCGAATCGTGAACTTTGTGCAAGCACCGTAATTAAAGTACGCGAGTGGTTAATTGCTTTGGGACTAGCAGTCCGCAAAGCACAAGCAAAAACGAATCGATTGGCGCACTGCCGCTGGGAGTTTGAATTTCCTCTTAAATAGTTAATTTAATAAAATAGTTATAGTTCAGTTGATTTTTAACCAACCAGATAGACCAGTACGTTTTTGCTTTAAAAAGGTGCAGCGCGAAATGTTTTGAGGCCTAATGCTTTGGAATGAGAATCTTAAGAAAAATCAAGTTTTCCACCTCTGAAGGTTTAACTTCAGCCACCATTTTGAATGAGAAGAGGCAATTTTTTTTTTCAAAGCACGCTTAAAAGTTCAGGTTTTTTTGTTGGTTATGTGGTGGAATTGGTAAACGCAAGGAACGGAATGCTGAGGTTGCTTTACCGAGTCCTGGCTGCCATTACCCTAAGTTTATTATATTCGTGTTGTCATTACATAGCATTTAAATTGAATAATTTGAATTGTTGACTGTATGACAAAAGTATATAGAATATGAGAAATAACGAAGATGGAACTACACTCACTTTACTGTATGTACCTATACCTGTCTATTCTGTGCTTAGAAAACTACGGGGATCTTCTGTGATTCACATATACCGTCGAGTAAAATGTATGGATATTTTGATCAACTATAAAAATTATGTTTATTTTGTTAGAAAGACAAAAACGACAAATTATTAAAAAATGTAGAACAATAATTGACAAATATTGAATAAATAATATTGAATAAATCGTTAATTAAGAAGTAACACGTACGGGGTTATTAGAGGTAAGGATTTTTAAATCGACTCTTTGCGTCTTAAGTGTGCGATTTTTGAAAAATACATACATTTTCGATTTTACTTCTCCGGTATAACCATAATGACACTGAACGTGTGTATTTTAATATGAGATAGGTGGGCCAAAATTCTTTTTAGTGCCTAAAAAAAAATTTAAAATGTATAAGCACTTTTACCAAATTGTAGATGTCTCGCAATATTTTCCTAGTAATATTACGTTAGTTCTCAACCGGGCCCCAATTTTTATTATGAATTTTCCCACCATCCTGGGTTTTTTATTACAGAAAATTCTCATTTGGTATCCAAATTACCACTGCGGCACCTGTCCCCATGACTCCTCAAGAATAGTGTCCACTGCGTTACCAAACAATAGTTTTTTTCTTATTCTGACCCCAAATATTTTTATAACAGTCATCATTCGGGTATGCGTATGTCATTCCGAATTTAAAGATAACATATTATTTTAAGAATATCAGAATAAATAAAAAATATGCGTTAAAATGTACAAGGGACATTTTTATAGGCATCAAAAAGAATTTTGGCCCAGGTATTAAAAGTTAAAGGCAATCAGATATACTCGAGCAATCGACAATATCAATAGCGGTGTATGTAAGATACAACAACAACAACAACAAATACTCTTTATTGATTCACACAAGTAAACAAAATAAAAGAACACACATAGGGAAATTTTACATGGAATTCAACAGGCATTCAGATACTTTGTTTTTAATTGAAAAAAAAAAACATCGTTAAGATTGCAAAGCAAACTGCCAGCAGTTTTAATTTCGTGAGGCATTCACGCTATTTTTATTGGCCGTAGTTCTGTTAAACGTTGTATTTACAGTGGAACTTGGCTCTGCCCACGGCTTCTGTCGCCTGAGGTGCAACTTTTAAATCTTACGTTAACGTTATACAGACAAACGCTTTGCCTCCCATTTTGCATGCTTGCTTGCACGTCCGATTGCCTTTTGTCTGTTTGATTGCTTGAAAACTTGCTTTATTGGATGTGTAGTCGACCAAGTAATTGCTTGACCACTTTTCAACCCTGTTCCTTTGTAATACGGTCGAAAAGTGGTCAAGCAATTTCTTGCCGCGGGTACCTAAATGCTAGCTAGTATAGTATTTAGCTGCAAAGATTCACATTTATTTAACAAGTGACTGTCCCTCCTTAACCCTTAAGCTTTATTGCCCAGGTTACTAGATTACGTGATCTTTACCGAAAATATTGTCTTCCCTATCATTACATTCTTTTTTTAATTCGGTCACCGTTTGTTAACCTGTACCGTCACCGGTCACCGTTTGTTTGTGCACCGTGTACAATTTGACCGTGGAGGCGATTTACACCTCTGCTAAGCAAAGATTAAGGTAATTAATTTGTTTTTGACCCTTAGAGACTATACATCTCTAAGTTATTTAGACTAAGTATTTGATCAGGGACCATATTATACATCCCGATTCTAATTTCTTTGACCTGGGGACCCTATACATCTCCTGGTCAATCTGTACCAGTGCCAGTTCGTTCAATATGCTTAAAGCTTGCTGTGCTATTTATTGTTATCTTTTTTTTCACACTTAATGTGAACTATTGTTATGATTGTGTATATTGCTTTGTAATCTTGTTTTGAAAAGAGAAGAAAAAAAGATAATCTGCTGAGTTTCTTGCGGCGTTTCTTCTCAGCAGATTCTTCCATTTTCTGAAGCGCTAGTAGATTCAGACATGTAAAAGAGCCTATATGGCCTACTTGCAAAATAAATTTTTCATTTTTATTTTCATTAAAAATTACCGAACATTGTTTATTTATTTCTCATTGTCATTTTTTACGGTTTAAATAGGTCAACAAGCTTAGCTTAAAATTTTCGTGAAACAATAAAAATCAACCCCAAGCAAAACAAGGTAAAAATACCAGTCAATAACATGGTACAACAATGTGAATTAAAAATTTCGAGTTGTTCTAAAATCGCATAAAGTATTCATAAGTAGACACCCCGCTGTTTGTTATAACTAAGACGCCGAAACCTGTGACGGAAGACAAATAAAATCAAACAAGCGCCTCGTACGGAGTTCTAAACCCATTTATGTATCTTTGAGCCTTTAACGAAAAAAGTTCCATCATAATTCCGTTCTAAGTAAAAAAGTAAACAAACTAAGTAAAAAAGGCAATCAAAAGTTACGTAAACAACTTTTCGACGCTTACGTGAAGAGGGTGCCGCGAGTTCCCTGAAAATACCTTATAATATTATGTTGAATCTCTGCAGGGCCCTTAAGGCAAACAGTCGGCTACGTTCCCACCTAAATACACAACTCGTCGCATCCGGAAACCCAAGGTGTGGGTATTGGTAGGGAACACAACACCCTGCCAATAAGATTCTAAGTTAGAAAGTTAATTGGTGCATTAAAGACCGAGGCATTAATTATGACAAAGTCTAGAAAGAAAGAAAGATAAAAACTTTAAAGTCTCTTCGGTACAATACACACATGCACACATCACGGCAGAATAAAAATATCATAAACATAAAAATGATGATGATGATGAAACATAAATTGTCTTGTGTATGTCACCATGTCATTGTGAAAACCATTAGTTTACATATCACGTGAGATAAAAAACTATCGATTGTGAACTGTATCACACTGCTTACAATATGGCGTTTTAGTTTTAAAGGAAGTTGACGAAGCCGCGCTTCGCAGTAGGACACTTTTCCAAGCTAGAATAATAATGAATTTCGTTTTATGATGATAGAGATGGGTTTCTTATTTCATCTTTATATAACCTTATATTATGAGAACAATTAAGAAAATAATATACATACAACACTTTTTTTTGTAAGTCGCTTAAAAAGTAAAACTGTCTTCACGTTCTACTTTACCCATAGCCGAAAATATGTTCCGAGTAAATTAAATCTTCCCTTACTAACATCTCTCTTCGCAAAACGAAACGCGACGAGGTTTACGAAACTTGATTACAATGGAAGATATTTCGAAATTTATTATTACGCTTCTGTAGAATAAACAAACTGCTGATGATTGAAAGAAGAGATAAGACAAAGCTTAACTCACTGCCTTTACTTTAGTGAGATGTTTTCAATGCTACTGCATTAAATAAATATTTAAAGTTATGTCGCTTTACTTCGGCATTTAAGTACCTTCTTTAAAATTACGAGTAAACCTTTTTTTTGCTTGTTACTTTTCTCTAGATACATATTCTGCGTCAGTGCCTAAACTCAACTGCCTGTTTCTGAATAGGTGTTCCCCTATCATTTTTGAATATGATTGAAAGTGATTTGAATCAAAATATTGCAGAACTTCATTTAAAAAATGCTAGGTTTACTGCTGGTTGGGAATAAAACCTTTGATAAGAAGATACCGGCAAGAAACTCAACGGGGGTAACGTTACAATAAGTATTTAATTATAAGATATGATAAAATGAAATAATCTATCTTAAAACAAATTAAAAATCGATCAGCTATGCGATGATAGCGTCAAAGTTTAAAGAAAATATTATGTTTGCGGGTCGTTGGACCTTCTGCAAGGTCCGTCCGGATCGCTGCCACCATCTTGCTCGCTAATCCTGCCGCTAAGCAGCAGTGCTTGCACTGTTGTGTTCCGGCGTGGAGAGCAAGATAGCCGGTGTAATTACTGGCACAAAGAGGTATTCCATCTTAGCCTACTGGGTTGGAAACGCATCTGCAATCTCTTCGATGTTGCGGGTGTCTATAGGCGGTGGTGTACACTCACCATCAGGTGACCCACTTGCTTGTTTGCCTTCCTATCTCATAAAAAAAAAGAAATTTATTGGCACGTAAAAACTCTGGTAGCACGCTTCACAGACACTTCGAATTATATCAACAAGATCAAACGGCAAAGTAAACCGTCTCACGAGACGTTTGACGTTAACTATCTTTACATAACTGTTTATGGAACATTGATATATCGTTATCAAAATTTTCTACATTGACCCTCCTTTGGTATAAATCATGGATGGATAGGATTACCTCGGCTGTATTTTATGTCGCATCCACAGAAGGGTCCAGCTATGTGAAATATGGCATACTTAGTCTAAGTAAGGCTCGAATGATGAATTATGTATCATTTTTTTCCTTCAGATAATTCCTTTATAATTCCTAAACTGGACAACGAATAAATAAATGAATCATAAACGTGATAGCCCGACTGCACATTAGCGCTGATGCTGACTTAATTAAATACAATACTTACCTTATGAATTAATAAGCGTATTCTCAAACTGTAACAAATTACCTTGCTACTCCGCGAAACCAGTGCCGGGCTCGAGCAAAACAGCTGTGTCTGTGCGACATATGCATGCAAAAACCTACCCTACTCCGCTTCCACACGAAACAACATATATCACACACACTCTACTACACACCACCACCACGTAACACTAAAACTACACGATCGACGCGCGTTTCGCCTCTTTACGAGGCATCATCCGGGTCTAATAGTACGGCTAACTAAACTGACAAACTAAAACATTCAGTACGCCATTCGTTCAAGTAGCGAACGGTCGCGTCCATAATACGAGTACATATAATTAAAGATTGAGATTGGAGATTCAGTTTATCAGAATTGAAAAGCCAGCACACGTACTTCTTGAAGGCATAGTTACAATAAAAAAGGTACACTCATTGCTATGCAATGAAAACTTTCAAAGCAGCCAAACTTGTGCTGCGGAAGTTCGTATCTTAGAACTAATACGGTATGCAGCTAACTAACCATAACTATTCCTGGTTAGTAAGCGGACGGTCGAAACAATGTTCAGTTCACTTATAAGTCCGTTGTTTAATATCGATTAGCTGCTTTCCTCACTGTTCTGGGTTTGAAAGGGTTGCGAAATTGCCCCAAAGATGTTTCGACGGATTATAAGTTTAGGAGATATACTGACTGTTGGACAGATTTGACGTGAGCGTCTCCCTTGTGAGAGCCAGAGCACTTCGAAACTCCAATGCATGTAGGTAACTATTAAGGAAGTATAACTTTGTTTAAAAGTTGTGGAAATGGAATTGGAGTAAAGTGAAATTCTGCTATAAATCTGCGTTAAAAAAAGTAAATAAGTATATAAACATTTTCAAAAATCGGACCAACTTTTGAAAAAGAATAAAAAGAAGTTTGTGCCAGGGTTTTGCTGTCGATAAAAAAGTAGCAATACTTACATTACAAACATTACTGTCTGTGCATAAGTCGCGAATTTTATGCGTACCTAATTATGTATTTATCAATATATGTTTGAAATATCCGCTGTAAAAAGTTTTGCTCAGATTGAGACTAGGTCAGTTAGTGTAAATTGTTGCAAAATATTTTAACAAATAAGTGAAAACATTCAGCGCTACATTCAAACGAGCTAATATTCTGTTTTAGGAATCCATGAATGTTAGGTCCCGCGATCCATATAAACGGAAATAAACCGCAGATACCCAGAGGTGACACACAGCCTGGTCTACTGGAGATAATAGTGAGGGTGACAGCTGATAGTTATCGCGTGCTAAAAGCCCGTGTGCGTTCATAATTTAATACCTGGCACCAATTTTATAAACGTGACAGGTGACAGGTGACAGTGACAAATCGCCGCACATTGGTGTCTCGACAAGTAACGCTACGGATTTACAGAGTTAACATCATAGTGGGCCAGCAATATATACCGAGTTGTCACTGTCACCTGTCGCCTATCGCGTTTATCAAATTGGGCCCAGGGTGTCTGGACAAAGTGACACTCTGTTAGCGTGAACGCTGGTAGAAACAACAGAATATATGGGTTTGACATTGACGATCGATATATTTCGACGTTGGGTTTTGCCGCCTTACGCCAAGTCCTTACAACTTGTCGTTATGTTTCTTTTTTTATGAAATAGGAAGGGAAACAAGCAAGTGGGTCACCTGATGGTGAGTCATCATCATCGCCTATAGACACCCGCAACACCAAGAAGATTGCAGATGCGTTGCCAACCCAGAGGGCTAAGATGGAACACCTCTTGTGCCAGTAATTACACCGGCTGTCCTGCTCTCCACGCCGGAACACAACAGTGTAAGCAATGCTGCTTTGCGGTAGGATTAGCAAGCAAGATGGTGGTAGCGATCCGGACGGACCTTGCACAAGGTCCTACCATCCGCAACTCGCACCTGTAACTCCTTTTGCGTCATTCCGGTTCGGACCAACGAATGCACTAGTGCAAAAAATATGTGTGTACTAAACGAACACGGGTATAATGCAAATACAGGTGATACATTCTTACTAGTGGCAGGTGTTATCGCGTCAACAGTATCCTTCAAAAGTGCCACTTTACGGCACGAATAGCAGTGAAAAGTTTTGCCTGCTGTGCATTTGACTAGTCCAGTAGGACGGAGTTACGCAATGCAACAAGCGACTACCAGCAGTTCAGTTAGCTGGTCTGCAGAAGTGTTTCGGTCCATTTCTCGCCTAAAGAGTGTTACAGCTCCTTTAGTAATTTTCACCCTATGCTGGCAAATGTGCAAGTTAATTAATACAGTTAACGGTAAATATTTTAGATAAAAGTTTAAGTTTCTCACCTTCAAAAGTTTTCATTAACTTTATTAGTGGTATTTCTACCTCCATTTACGGCCTCCAACCGACGAACCGTAGGTGTAGATACTGTAGATGCTTACTGTTCCTACTTTATTTTGAATAATGAAACTTCCTATAGATTCTTAATGAGCTTCCATAAAGTTTTTAAGCAAACTCTACAGCCGTATATCCCATGCGGTGTTGAAACTTCGAGTTGTGTTCGCTTTTGCTTCAAATATTCCACCCACTCGGTTTTCAATATTGCCAGAGAGTAGTTCGGCTAAAAATCGCGATAGTGGAGCGGAAGTCAGGACCTCTAGGAGCTTTGTCACATGAGTGAATACCCTGTAGGTGTTAGGTGACTTTATCCAAATGACTCTACACAAGTGACTCTGGAGAATCAAAGCCTAATTCTCTCACCACTATAAGATACGGCAGTGTGTGTGTGTATGCCTGACGTGTCATAGATGACTTCATCACGCCGCTCTTCGAGGAAACCAGCCTATATGCTGGCTCAGCTAGTGGATAACTTTTGACAGATACGCACACACCGCCTTGTCTAATAGTAATGCAGTCGAATGAAGCTATGTCTCTGTATGTTATTTACTCATATGGCCGTGTTACCAACGCAATATAGCAGCTTCAGTGGTACACTCTCTTTGTATTTATTGGGAATTCGCGACTAATCGTTGTTTGAAAGCCTCTTGTGGCCTCTAGCTGTTTTCAAAAGAGCTGTATCGTCGCTTTTTAAATTTACATCGGACGAACGACAGAGTAAAGTGGCGTGATCTTGTGTTGGGGCCAAGACTCATCTTAAGTTGTTGTGCCAAGTTAGTTAGATTAAATCTAAACAACACCTAAGAGTTTAAGTAGCAAAATAATGTTTATGTATATGTTATAGTTAAGGGCAAAAACGATAAACTACGCACGTTGCCGTTTGCAAATTGATTATCATTTTTGTTTTATTTGTTTATATTTGACGACAGTCACTAGTGGTGCGGTCTTAACATGACCGTCCACATTTAATTTATTCCTCTGTATGGCTTAATTTAGCAAGGTGTATTTCAAACTTAAATTATTGCGTTCATTTTCTGGATATTTTCCCCAGCGTGTATAAAACCTCCTTTGTTACCAAATGTGAAGAGTATAGTTCGCCGTTATTTACCCTATAGATTTTGATGATTGAGTTTGCAAGTTTCAAGAAGTAATTAATAGATTCAGGCGTTACTTTGCGGAGGTCCATATCAACAAACTGGAACAAATTACCTTGCTACTCCGCGAAACCAGTGCCGGGCTCGTGAAAAATAGCTGCGTCTGTGCGACACATATATGTTCATGCAAAAACCCACCCTCCTCCGCTTCCACATGAAACAACATATATCACACAGACTCAACTACACACCACCACCATTAAACACTAAAACTACACAATCGACGCGCGTTTCGCCTCTATACGAGGCATCATCAAGATCGAACGACGCAGCTATTTTGCACGAGCCCGGCACTGGTTTCGCGGAGTAGCAAGGTAATTTGTTCCAGTTTGTAGTTTCAAGAAGGGACATAAATGGCTGTATCTTTTGATAGCGATGACTTAAAAGCTTTATATTTACCTCCAATGGGTCATCGTTTAATTCATTACCTCTACCCGTTCATGGGTTCCGAAAAAGTATAATGACAGATGGACAGACCCACTGACAACAAAGTGGTCATATAAATAAGAATTGTTATTTTTAAAACGGTCTAACCAAACATTTTTCATACGCGACGTTCGCCTAATGGATTGTTGGCTCGGACGTAATCAATGGAAATCATCCCAAAAAATAGTTTGTTTAATTTAAATAAATAAATATCTTGGGACAATTTACACCAATTTCCCTAGTCCCAAGCTAAGCAAACCTTTTGTTATGGGTACTAGACAACGGATAAACATACATATATATAGATAAATACATACTTCAATACAAAAACATCCATGACTCGGGTACAAACGTTCGTGTTCGTCACACAAATATTTTCCCATACCAGGATATGAACCCGGGAGCACTTGCACAGGAAGCAGACACATGTGCCACTGTGCCATTCAGGTCGTCGTTTGGAATCACGTATTCTGCGAGAGTGTGGTACTACCCCAATCGAATCAGGTGAATGCCAAATGCCAAATGAATACCAAAAGTACTTAAAGTGCTTCGACTAAGCATTCTTCTTAGGCTTTATCCGTTTCACGCAGGACGTTTTCAAGGGAGGGGTTAACCCGAAATCATTCCAAGACCCCGAATATATTACCCACTTATAGTGTTCCAAAGGGAGGGCTACAATGCCCGCGGCAACAAAGGTCCAGTCTGAATGGAACTAAATCCTTCTAAAATTACCTTCTTTATATAAAACTATCTGATGCCCGATGCGACCGCTTGGGATTAGTGCGGTGACTTACTGACTAGCGGGCGGGGGTCTTTATAGTGTACGGGTCTGTAGCAAGAATAGTTCTAAGTATTACTGCATGCATAGGGGTTTAAATTAAAAATTAAACTTGATGGACAGCCAAATGTAAATGTCATACATATCGCAACGGGCGGGTCTTCAAAAATATCTCAACACGAAAATAAAAACTGGAAATTTATAAGAATTTATTTAGGAAAAGAAACAAAGTAATTCCAGTAAAGAAAATAGAAAAGATCAAATTTTAATAAAAATTCAAAACTAATTTTATTGAAATAAAACTAAACAATAATAACATAAAATATGAATCAAAAGTGTGTCTAAAGTTAAAAGAGTCACAATAAACAAAAGCACGAATTCTTAAACATAGTAATTATGCCCAGAATCAATTTTAATTAAAAAAGTACCAAAAGTACACTTCTTTTGTAGAATAGGTAATTAAAAACTCATTGCATGCGAAAGAAGTCTCGCATAATTAAAAAGGAAAGAATCCTGCATGAAGTATGTTACCTTAATAATGTTTTTACATTAATGACTTGTCACGGGCGTCGCGTGTTCACAAGTAATTTAATTTAACGTTAATCGAATAATATATTTATTATAATTTGTTTTAGTTTTTACATCCATAAAGTACCTTCATTGTTATAATATCTTTAGAACTACTTAATAGATGGAGTTTAGGTAGATTGTTCCCTATTATGGAAACCTCAACTTTTAAATACGCTTGTACGCTCCACTTTTTTAAAGTTCTAAGCATTTTCAAAGACAATTTATCGAGTATAGACTGCTATTCTCCATGCATTGAATCATAGTTCCTTTCTTGCCCTTTGGCCATTACTTTTTGCTGCTTGTTTTTCTGGTAGTTTAATAACCAACATTTAAAGTCTACAAACGCCAATTTGCTATTTTATCAAAATATACCCCACAAACTACATAACAGCGCCTAGATTTATTCAGGTTAAGTACATAGTCTGAACACGACTTTCATAAGGCGGCTATCAGTCTTTGTATTTACTACATTATTTTATGTTATTTTTAACGTTTAAGTTTTAAAAAATACTCTACGAAAGTTAAAATGACATCTGTTATTTCATTGAAATTATAAATTGTAAAAGTTTTTCCGGCATCTGTTTGTTTAATACGACTTGATTGATGAGAAGTAGGTACCTCAAGAGTTCGCAACTTAATTCACGAAGTTAATTTATCAAAACGAATTCATTTTATCCAATTTTCACGTCTTGTTATAATTTCATTACGGCAATTATCGAGATTCAGAATATTCGAAGTTGCCGAATGAGTTGATCAGGATAGATTAAAGATAATCACTTTTTTTGCTTCACTAAATTACTTATACTTATCTATAAACATTCTGATCAAATTCTTTATAATCAGGCTGCCCCGCCCATTTGCAACCACGTTCAGCAGGGTTTTGAGCGGCGGAGCTTGTACATCTCAACCAATTTAATTCATAGGCCGCTGTAGAATATTGTCGCAATGTGTCATCACTGAGATATTATGACATTTATTTTGAAAAGGCCTATGAATCAAAGCGTAGCGCTTGCTCATAATGCCATGAAAGCCATCCACGCGTGCCTTCTCGAACACTCGCGCAGCACTGCAGTAGCGTCATCACCCGAAACGCATCGCTATATTGACGATCGAATAACTTAGTGGTTATATTGACCTCGACTATGAAGCTAGATGTTCCGGGTTCGATTCCCGGGTAGGGCCAATGCTGTATGATGAAAATGAATGTTTGTACCCGAAACTTGGATGTTACATGTATTGAAGAATGTATTTATCTATATAAGTGTGTATATCCGTTCTTTAGTACTCATAGTATGCTTCTCTTATTTTGGGACTAGGGCAATTGGTATGAATTGTCATAAGATATTTATTTATATAAATATTTAATTATATAATTGCATACGACGGTCATCGTATGTCCACTACGTAACCTTACACATAAATTGCAAGTGTAAAAAAACATAAAAGAATACTTCACCATTTTGTTCGTAGCTGAATTTTAAGCTACAAATGGAAAACCATTAAATACCTGAATCACCAAACTAGAGTACTTTACATTCCAAGGTCTTACATCCATTAACACACACCAGCAGAGCTGAAACACCAGCTAAAGGCAATGCAGCGAGATATCTGCAAATCTTTAGTTGTAGCAAATAAATGTTCCGGACTGCAGTGACTACACTCGGTTACTGCAGGAGAGAAAATAATGTAAACAGATGTTAGTTGATTCCATTGTATGAGGTGGACTCCATTTTTGGTTTGTTTTGGATTTGCTAGTTCCTATCACTTTCCATCAGATGCTACGCATGCTAGTTTTCCTGCCTTTTCCAAGAACTCACACAGACTGATTTGCTGATTGGGAGATTGGTGTCACAATTTGAGTGTTATAAAAGGTTGTTCACGAATAAACTGCATATAATATATATATAAAGTTTAGTGAAAAAGAAATAGTTGTCTTATTTAGGTATTATAATTTACATTTACGTCCTGTTGCTTCTTTGTTTTCCGATGTACACAAGACTGTAAAAAGGGCTCAAAATGTCGAGTCATTCACTACATTTATATCAAGTCTACCCGTTTAATAAATCCGATAAATGATGTCATTTTGACGTTTACAAAACAAAATTGTACTTTTTCATTAAAATATTCCATCATCCGTTGTCAGCCGACTGTACACAGTCAAGCGTAGGTCACTCTGGGTGCAAAATTTAATCCTCTTACGTTTACGCCATGTTTACGAATTTTCAAACACAAACGAACCGACTATAGTAGTGTAGTTCAAAGTTGAAGCATAAGATTGTTTGGCAAATAAACCCGTAAGCTCATTAGCACCCTCCGGTGTCGGAAATTGCTCCAGTTGGATCTGTGCAATTAAAATACTGGCATTTACATACCTGTCCGTACTTACACCCTACCTATATATAGTACACTTGTTTTTAGACCATAGTAGGAAGCTTGTGGTGCCCGATGTACCCACACTTTGTGGTTACACCTAGGGATATTATGTTGTCTAATTCATTGTTGAAGGGAAACAGCAAAGCCTTACGCAATTTGTTCGGAGATACAAGTTCATTACGTTAGTATTTTTGAATTATTTTACATGCTGTATACTATAATGCGTTTCTTGAGTCTTAAGTCTTCAGATTGATTAAAATGAAAATGAAATGAAATGAAAATTATTTAATCCAGATTAGTTTAGTTTATTTATTCAGTCAATATAAAATTACATTATAAATTGCATAGAATATCAAATTGACACGTTTTATATTGAGATCCTCAAAATTACAAAAAGTATTAAACACTAAAACTGCACAAAATTAAAATTCAAATATCGACATCAATTTTGTTTCCTCTCCTTGTTGAATAAAATATGACGAATTTTACTTATAAAAACGAAATTAAAATCTAAATAATTGTAATAATTTTTATCATACATAACCATCTGCTAGAACAAATTATACTAGTAACTTCTGATATAAAATCATTCATCAGCGGTGTGCAGACTGGTAATAATTATTACGGAATTGAGGTTTTTGTATAATTTCACGTCCCGTCGGTCTCAGATTGGAGTGTTAAATTAGAAAGTGAAATCGACTGTGTCATTTCCGAGCAATAGACGCTCAAGGTAACGGCGAAATAAGACGTGATTACACTGGCAAACGGATGATTTAATTTTAGTTCCTTAAAGATTCTAAAAGTTAAAAAAAATTAATCTATCAACAAATTACCTTGCTACTCCGCGAAACCAATGTAATGTACTCACGTGCTAAACAGCTGCGTCTGTGCGATATATACGTCGTGCAAAGACCCACCCTCCTCCGCTTACATATATGTACTCCTTCTTTTGTGTCATTGTCACTATCATTGTGCAGTGAAATGTCAAACTTTCTTTTTAATTTACTGAACAAAATACTTTATAATTATACTTTTCTATTACTAAATCCGAAGTCGAAAACGTAGGGTTCAACTCGCAACGATTTTCCGAGTCAAATATCGGTTAAAATATTTTTTTAAGTCATTTATGAGTTTTGGCTAAAAAGTAAGTAAGTAAGTAAGTAAAGTAAGTACACTGATTTCTAAATCAGTGTAAGTACTTAATTAACACTCTTTGCAATAGCATTATGCCATTTACAGAACTTTCCCCAAAAATTTGAAATCTTCTCAAGAAATTGCCGAGTACATTTGAGAGCTTTAAAAATGTTGTGCCTACATATACAAAGAGATAATATTCTTTGAAACTATCGTGAACTTCTCAAGAAAGTTTCACAATTTCAAAAATTTACTTCTGATACAATACTACGAGTAGTTCAAAAGTGTTCCAAACCAAAGGATCCCACTCCATAATGATAAGTAAAATATTTATATTTATTATATTGAATTTCATATTTCGTACACAACATTTTTAAGAAAATGGCGCCATCTCTCGTCAGCTAGAGGTCACGGTCAAAGTTACCCGGTTAAATGAGATAACTTAAATAAGCCTTAACCTTAAACCTTTAAAATCAATAATGTAACAAAATATCTCATTAGTTCAACTTATTAGTCCTAAATTATTTATGCATCCGTGTATTCCGACCCCTAGTTAAGGATAAATTATGTTTCAGTATCGTTCCGAGCCGATTGGCGCGGAGTTTGGCGATCTATAATATTTATTAACCTTAATTGGTTTATGGAATTGACAAATGACCTCGTTGCTAAATCCTATCTTAATATTATAAACTGGAAGGCTGTTAACAAGTCGGTTTGTTTTGGAAATCCTTGACGTCTACGAAGTTGAGATGGTACACTGAAATAAGAACGAAACATAAATACGGAGAAGCGCGTGCTTCGCAATTTAACTTTCTGTTCTATTAAAGGGTCTTTACACTTTTAATAGAACAGAAACTTTAATCAAAAAGCAGTATAGCTATCTATTGCACAATGCAATCTTAATTCATAGCTGAGACAGGACATAAATTGAGTACATCATTAACGCATCTGTCTCTACTGTACTCTGCAGTGTCCTTGGTGTTGCGGCTGTCTATGAGCGGTGATGCTCACATGTTCTAGTTTTTCTTCCTACTTTATTAATTAAAAAAAGATGTTCACCATTTCACCAATTATCTAAGCACATCAAAGAAACGTGTGATGAAACATAACATGACACCTTAAAGATGTGTTCCAATTACCAATATCACTCACGAGGTAAAAGTTTATGTATCAATAAACTAATATTATATTAAGCAAATAAACGCAAACACCCACTTTAAAACTGTCAAGTGCATTATTATTAAAAATTAAGTAACGCGTTCGCCTGCCGCTGTCAGGGCGTTTACTTTACACAATTATCCTCAAATTGTAATTAAAACGTTAATTACGTTTTTATTTGACATCTTTTTCCTCGTCCACGAAATGTAATGGGCGTGTGGGAGACTAACAAGTTTTTAATGAAGTGCTTTTTCGTGCCTGTTTTTCTTTAACAACGTTATAGATTAAGAGGAGGCTTCCAAATGTTGTATGTTTATTAGAAAATGTGCCAACAAGCACGCACACCAATTAATTAAAATTTATAAGAAGAACAAATTTGAACATTTATCTGTGGTCTGCTAAAACATGAAAGAATAAACATAAAATGTGTACTCTGCGAGACTGATATTTTACGATTCTACGAGTTCTGCGAGTTTGGAATTTTGTGACTTGAGGGTGTGCGAGTTTGATATTTTGCGACTCTGGGGTTTTGCGAATTTACTACATTGCGACTCGGCAGCACACCGTCTTCTATCCTTTCCGAGCTTCTACTGCATTATGCTGTATTAAGTGCGTGGTAAGCAAACCGAAGCCTTTGGCATACGGAATACAGCACACAAAAGGCCGGACAAACAGACAGACAACAATATGACAGCAATAACTGGACTCCGTTTTCCCCTTTAGATACGGAACCCAAAAAAGCGTACAATGCTCTATAAATGCCAGTAGTTGATGCATAAATCAGAGGGCCAGGGTGTCACATTCCTCAATGGAACCTGCGCGTGAAATATGAACGGGCAGGTCGCCGCGAACAACATGATCCGGCGAGTTTTGTTACGGGCTGTGTTCCTTGTTTGTACCTACATTATTTGTGAGGCGACTTTGTTGGTGGACATTTATAAACCAGACGCAAGATTTGGCCGGAATTGATGGCCACTAAAAAAATTCCGTTTGTTGTATTCCATAGTCTGATTTAAGGCTATCATCTGAAACCTCCCGAAATACTATTTCTTTTGCACATGACGGTTTATGAAAAAAATATGTCTTGTCACTATTTGAAACGGAATTTTCATATCAAATTTTAGTTCATTGTGAACTCTACATTTTGAAATTAGAGTCTCATTGTAAAAAGTAGCTAGCTATACGTGTTTATTTTGTGGATCCTTCATATGCATACGTTCTAATTGTACCCGACTGAAATATTTATACGTACCTACTGAAAAACATCAAAGGTTTAAACGTTGAAAAAGACACAACTACTACTACTAGCACAGAATAAGTAATAGTCCTACTAACGTACAGGAACTTCTCTTTTTCGACCACCATTAAACGAATTCCAACTTTATGATCAGGCACAAAAAGTTCGTATTACTTCATAAACATTCGCCAAGCGGCATGTGTCAAAAGGAAGGCACCGCCCGCGCCCGCCTTCCACCCGCAATGGCCTGGCGTACCGCTAGGGCTGGGCTCTTTACTATAATACTATCTCTCGCGACACAGAGAGAGCGGGCGCGCGCGCGGCAAGCCGGCAACCTACTGCGATTAACCTATGCCATGGGTGGTGCGGCGGGCGTGCCTAAGGTGCGTAGTGGAACCCCCCTGCTACTAGCACAAGAGGTGTTCCATCTTAGCCCTCTGGGTTGGTAATGCGTTTTCAATCCCTTTGGTGTTACGGGTGTCTATGGGCGGTGCTGATCACTTACCATCAGGTGAACCACTTGCTCGTTTGCCTTCCTATATTGTATAATAATAATAATATCAAGAAAATAGTTTTTAGCGTTTGTATTTAATAACAGCTAACGGAACTCGACACCAAGTTTAGATCAACGTGCTCTTCGGTTTTCTCTTAACTGTTTATTGTCTCACTCAGCGACTCTATCTAACTAGTGTTATAGGAAAGGGACGCGTATATAAATAAAGTCATCTTGTTTGGCTGTAGAATTTGTAGAAACATCATATTTCAAGTCTCACAATACAATAACATTGTTTTGTAACTTGTGTAAAACAATTTGTGGTTAAAAATTTAACTTTTAGCTACAAATGGCCACACGACACCGCAGCCACTACATCTCGTGTGCTAACTTTCAGAATCCATTGGACCCAGTTTAGAGTTGGCCTAACACGATTTAACACCCTCGGCCCAGACCAACTCACTAAACTGATTATGAACTGTCTAGTCTCGAAGAAAAATTAGGGGCGCCAGTGGAGACCGTGTTTCTCACAGACGTGGTTGTTTTCGGAAGTTTTTATATCACTAGGTTGGTCATTTCTTAGCTTGAACTGCGAAGATAACTATAATTAGGTACCTATCATACTTCGAATTGTACTTTTTTTACATCGTTCTCAAGTATAGCAGTGTACTCAAGATCGCATTTGACATTTCTTGTCAATAAGAAAAACGAATTAGATCTGTAACTATGAGAGTTAAAATAAAAATCAATCTATTTTTTCAGCAAAACTTGATCTCCTTAAAAACAACAATTCCATTTGATATAACATTAGTTACAAATTTTATTTATTGTTTTAAATTATTTGCCGATCAAGATGTTCACAATTTCAATATTAATATAGGTTATGATTTGACAAATATCACATAAAAATATGCTACGAGGTACAATATTCTGAAAAATCAATATTAAAAATCAGTAAATTCCTACACATTTCGATTGAAATTAACGATGATAAAGTATCGGTTAATGTGTATAATGATATTTGACAACGCTCTGTCATACTGATTCAGGACGTGTCAATAAACGCTAAAGTATTATTTGCTGATTTAAAGGTTACTAGCGACCCGCTCCGGCTTTGCTCAGGTGTAATTTTCTAAAAACTTTGTATATAAAATACTTAAAATCTTCTGTAAAAAATCGAAATAACTGTGAAAATCGTATCAAAATCCTTTGCGTGGTTTAGAAGGAGAGAGCGGCCGAAGATATGAGAACAGACAGGAACAGATAGCGACTGTGTTTTATACTACCTACTAGTGACTTGCCCCGGCTTCGCACGATTAAATATACTAAAAACCTTCCGTAGAGTAATCTCTAAATGACCGTAAAATTCGTATCAAAACCCGTTGCGTGGTTTAGAAGGAGAAGGCGGCCGCACATACACAATAAGAATTTAAGACAGACAGGAACGGAGACTGATTTTACTTTATACTATTTAATAAAGAAAAGATGTAAAGACAAAGATTAGGTTTAATGGGCGATTAGTCAAGTTGATAGATACGCCAGTTATTTAAAATTTGCCTCTCAGCTTTAATTAGTCGACAAAAATCGTTTTTGATTTACATTGCGTAGTTAAACCATACATGATACTTGACATTCTATCCAAGGCAGCAATGTACTACGCTTTATTTGATTTAGTATGGCATTTCCGATGACAGCAGAAGTCACTAAGTCAAAACGAGTTTTGTTAAGGGTGTTTGTAACATCGATTTTCGTTGCATGCTCCATACATTTACTAGCCAAACTATCGAATTGTGACGCCAGGGCCGTTTTTTAAGGAAAACCAAGTCTCGCAACTTAGTTCCTCTACCGTAAAAAGTTGTGAGATCCATGTAATACCAAGTCGGTTGGTTTATTCAGTCCCTACTTAAGGGACCTTCTGTCTTAAGTTATTATGTAATTAGCTAATCTAACATCTTATAGTGACCACGTTAATATTAAAAATATTTTATGTTTAAATAAGACAGATTGACTTGGCCATCGCATGAAAACACAATGTAACTCAAAAGTAATACATATTATATTAAAGTTAAAAAAAACAATCTAAACAGTCTTCTTTAATATAATACGTATTGCTTTTGAGTTATATTGTGTTTGCATGCGATGGCCAAGTCAATCTATCTTATTTAAACATAAAATATTTTTGATATTAATGTGGTCACTATAAGATGTTGTTAGATTAGCTAATTACATAATAACTTAAGACAGAAGGTCCCTTAAGTAGAGACTAAATAAACCAAACGACTTGGTATTACATGGATCTCACAACTTTTTACGGTAGAGGAACTAAGTTGCGAGACTTAGTTTTTTTACAAGTTTTGTTTTTGATGGCATTATATTTTTCTTTGCTCTTTTAAAACATTCAACTGTAGGTACTTCAGCATTCGTGTATATCGTGAAATCACTTCCCCCGTCACGTTCGTTTTCAACTTCAATTCGATCAGATTTCCGGCAGATAATGTATTTGTAATATTCTGAGCACACAACATCTCGGGCTCAAGATAGTGCCGTGCCAAGAGAATGTTGGCAAGGTGCCGCTGCGGCAGGTTCTCAATTAAAATTGTCGGTCGTGCCGTGGTCGTGCCTCCCCATTAACAGTTAACTTAGTAAATCCATCGATTTCTGTTAAATCGAATGGGGAAAATAAAGTGAAAACCATATGTTTTTGTTCAAAGAATAAGCTAGTTGTGAGATGTTTAAATAAGAAGAGAACATTTTTTATCAATTATAATATATTAGTAACTAGAGTTCCCAGATGTCCCGCTTTTGGCGCCCCTGAGCGGGCGCCCAAAATCCCACTTTTCATGAAAGTCGCCAATTCAACACAGTAGGTACAACGTTCCTAAAAATAATAATATTATACTTTTGTTTATATATTAAGGTTTGATTGATCTCAGTAAAGTATGTAGTTTTTAAATAAAGGATTGTAAGTATAACTATGATTTTTTTTCTATGTCCCGAGTTTTTCTTCCCAGTCCTACTTTTTTACATTCAAGTCCCGATATTCAGAAAAGCGAACTAGTGACCCAACCTGGGTCAGCAAGGAACCAATTAACGACCAACATGACGACTGAAAGTAAAACGATTGTTTTTTTTTGCATCATCAAACGCGTAAGAGGTTCATATAATAATGTCCAATTACTGCTTCCTTCGGACATCCGCAATATCCGAGGCATCGCAGGCGCCTTGCCGGTTCTAAGAAATAAAAAGAACGGAAAATGAGGTATGTGTGCACTGTATCATAATGGCACACCTGACCTCGTAACAGCATGTTTGTGGCTGATTTACAAATAAGCATTCCTTGTAAAGAATTCATATACACCAATTACTGGAAACTACCAACAATCAAGCTTTAATTTAAAACAGGAGAGGATAATCGCAGGCTTAATTAAAAACCTATACATATAATACAACGTTGCTAATGAAACACGTAAAATGCGTTTAAACAATTTAACGCCATATAATTGTAATGAAAAATGACTTTAGTTCGGTTACAATTTCATAAATTGTACTTTTTTTTAACAACATACACAACAGAAGTAAACTTTTAAATTATTAAAAAACCGGTCAACTGCGAGTCGGACTCGCGCAACGAGGGTTCCGTACAAACTTAATAAGCACTCATTGCTCTAATCAAAACGTAAATTGGGTTGTGCGACAAACTTATTTTTTCCATTGGAAAACTGTTGTCCCCATATATTGACACAGGCCGCGGTCAGTTTACCAACTGCAAATGCACTCATAATAAGACATTGTAATGCTTCTTGTCAAATTTCATGATTCTAAGGTCAACAGGAAGTACCTTATGGGTTTTTAATTCCCTTGTGAGCTGACAGACAGATAACGAAGTGGTCTTATAAGGGTTCTTTTTTCCTTTTCAGTTACGTAACCCTAATGCCCAGATTACATTGCACACACCTTTCCGAACCATTTCGTTTACAATGAAAGAGCAAACTGGAAAACCTGCGTTATTTCTTTACAAGACGAGATTGTTCTCGTACTTAAAAGTTTCAAACAAAAGTACGACCGGCTGTTATTCTAGACCAGTTAGCAGGAGTTGGGAGAGATAAAGTAACCACTGAACCCATTACTCCGATCTAGGAACTTTTGCTTGTATTTTCTCTCCCGAGGTTAAAGGATTCTTTTTTAAGACAATTAAGAGAACCGTAGCACTGCTTGACAGGCGTAGGGCATGGTTTTGACCAGTGGGTGACACAATCGAAGAAACATAATAACCCACCATTAAAGACGAAACCAAGAAAGTGTCATTTTCCGAAAGGGAGGCACATAGTATTCACTATGAAGTTGAATATATCTATCCCTTTGGAGCATAGAGAATTTCGCTCAGTTCTCTCTTTAATGGTCCGCTAAGTTTATTGCTGTTGTACATTTTTGTAATCAAAATTTTTACTTTCGTTTTTATTCTATTTTAATTTTTTTATAAATTCAAATTAAATTTAAAATTATGACAACAGAAAGAAAAATATGGGTAACGGCGGCACTCGAACCTGCAGCATCAGCATTCCGTGCCTTGCGTTTAAACATTGCTGTTTGTACATTGTCGCTCATAATGACTTCTTATATCGCAATTTGTAGACATTATTTGTAGGCATTAAAATAAAGTAATTTGGAGACCGGAGTTTCGGGTCCTTTTCAGCGCTTTGGAAAACCGCATCTGCTGAGAAGATTCTGCAAGATACTTTAATCTATGTTTAAGTCAATTTAGTTGCAACTTGTACTAATTCCGGATTGTTCATGTGCTAAGGAGGATATGTCAAATTTACAATGTAATACTTTGTGGCGCTACATCTGGCAGCGTCTCAAACAATAAACAATTGCTATACAGCAGCCATAAAATATAAAGGAGCGAACAAGGTACTCAAAATATCTGGACCCTAACTAACGCCTATGACAAGAAAAAGGAGAAGCTGCTGAGTTTCTTGCAGCGCTTTTTCTCAGCAGAACGTACCATTTTCCTAAGCGCTGGTAGAAAAAGACATGTAAAAGAACTTATGTAGCCTACAAAAAAACATTTTCATTTATGACAATAGGATAGAGTCTTATTCACATATTTTAACTACCTTCCCTACTCCGATATATCTGGAGCACGAGAAGCTGTGAATGTGTAGTATTTATATACCGAATTCACATAGACATGAAATTAATACTATTGCACGTAATCTCGATTACTGTTCCAAAACGGAGCGACTGGTGCACAAGTGTTTCACATATGCTTATCCATATTGAGCAACTTCATATCTATGTGAAGCCAGCTTTAGACATTTTCACGATTACTTACGTAACTTGTGCTGTGTACTGTACAGCGAAACAAGTGCGACAAAGTTCGCAGCCATAACGCCGGCTTGAAAGTCGAACCTGTATAAAATATGTATTCGAATGATGTAAAACAAGTGTCACGTTGAACACATGAGTCAGTCGAGGGGTCGGTAGGCGGTTCGGTCTGCAGCGAACTAAATGCATTTTTCATGTAGTGAGGGCAACTTCGCCCGTACTTTGCGACGGCCTTTAAAGCTAGTTACACTGCGACCAGCGTACGTGTTGGGACATATTTTTTAATCTTTTAGCCGCCGTTGTCTGATTTTTAAGACGCACAATATCCGGAACTGTGACATGATTTTGTCGCAGTTCCGGGACTAAGGAATTGGCCGTACTAAAAATGCCGGAATTGCGCACCCTAATCCAGAGGGTATTCAAATAGGGTTCTAAATGTATTGCGCTTACAATATCGCGCTTCAATGTGTCTGCCGCTGGTAACAAACGCTCATAGTTTTTTTTTAAATGTACCAATTTTTTACTACTTATACGGTAACATTTTGGCAAAAAATAAAATAATTATTATGTTTTGTCGAACGTGTAAATAAGGGAATATTTCTTTCTTTGTTTCTCAAGTGTAGCAACAACAAAGCAGCCATTTGGAGTTAGCTTCCAACTTCAAAAAATTAAATGTCCCATTAACATAGCTAAGAATTATCTCGATCAGTTAAATACCAACCAAAAAAAGCCTTTGAGATCGGCTCACCTGATCCGGAGTTGGAGGACACAGACAGACAGATACCACCCGCCCACTGCAGCATAATGCTAAGCCACTTTTGACATTACCACTACCGCGTTAATGTAGTTTTTTTGTTTTACGAAATTTTGTGTCTGTAATATTTAGACGAAACCGTGTCTAAATCTGTGTCTAGATAGAAACTAAAAATTTACAACACCCCTCGATTCACTAAGGAGTAAAAATGAAGCACTGTCAGGGGGTTCTACTCCGCACTGTAGGTACCTATGCTCGGCCGCCCTGCCTACAGAGTAGGCAAATCGCAGTAGGTTATGCTTTCCGCGCGCCCACTCGCTCGCTCTCGCTGTGTCAATATAATTAAAAACGAATGCAGCGCAACCCTAACGTTTCGCCAATGAGTTACGGAGGGGAAGTTGGACGCGGGCGGCGCGTTTCTTTTGACGCAAGCCGCTTGGTAAATGTGTAAGAAGTAATACAAACTTTTTGTACGTGTCAATAAAGTTTAAATTTGTTTAATCGCGGTCGAAAAAGAGAAAATTGTGTACGTTAGTTCTATTATTTATTCTGTGGCACTGTGCAGCGTTCGTAAATAAAACGTTACTACTAAGAGTACGATGCACGGATCCAAACTTCATAAGCCTCACAAAACTTGCTTATTTCCAAATACCAAGCGGATTTTCGAATATGTGTCTAAGTAAAGTGCAGTTTATGCTACCACCATCTTGCAATTCAGACAGAAAAGTTTGTTCTGGGTATCCAATAACCTTATGGTTGGGTGGAATTGAAAGTGCTTTGGTACCCCCCTCCATTCTGTCGTAAAGTAGTAACTTGCTATTCCGTTTCATACTGTAAATGAGAGATCTAGATGTCCACCGAACTTAAAGGTGGGCACCTATCGAGGATGCAAATAGGTGCTATTAAACTTCTTTCCTTGTCTTAGATACTTAACTCAACTAAAAATATTACGTGATACTGATTTGACCTTAACCTCAAATAAATCAAAGTTTATTGTGTATTAGTACTATCCTTCATCGTTTAATTTAAAATATAATCCCATCAAAAACAAAACTTGTAAAAAAAACCAAGTCTCGCAACTCAATTCTTCTTCCGTAAAAAGTTGTGAGATCCATGCTATACCAAGTCGGTTGGCTTATTCAGCCCCTACTTAAGGGACCTTCTCTGTTAAGTTATTACGTAATTACCTAATCTAACTACATCTTGTAGTGACTACATTAATATAAAAAAATCTTTTATGTTTAAATATAATAGATTGACTTGGCCATCGCATAAAAACACAATGTAACTCACAAAATTGCAAAATATTTAGGTTTTTCCTTGATTTATACACTAAACACTAATTGTATTCTAAATTTGAAACTTCTATGTCTAGTAGAAGTGCTTGAAACTTTTGATGATCGGTCAGTCAGTCAGTCAGTGACAAATTAAGAAACTTTGACTAGTTACAATTCTTAAACTACTGGTTCAAATTGAATGAAATTTAAAATATACCGTGTTTATGCAATGCCTGCTTAGTTTCTGAAAATACATGGTTCTAGTTTAATCCACAACGAAGTTATGGGGGGTCGAAAATGGCCTGAACTGCTTCGAGAAAAGGATGATACGGCCGTGCCGCTTTTTTTTGCTCGACTTGGCGGGGGCACTGCCGTGCCCCCAGATTATATAGGTATTTGTATTACCATGATTAGTAAATACATATTATTATCTCTAATCGAGCTGAGGTTTGTCAGTCGAATCAGACCTCGTTTTCTTCACAGTTTTATTACATTACACTAAAAGCTATCAGTACAAACGATTTTCCATTCAAACGTCTGGCGCAATGTCGATACAACGGCGTAAAGTCAAGTTCAATAGAAATGGTCAATATTGTAAACAAAGATGGCTAACGTGATACCTTCAATTTAAAACCAAAGTGTTTATTGAAATAAAAATAATTAATCGATGTTTTGCCTTAAAACAAATAAAAGTACACGGGTAAAGTGTATAAATCGGTAATGGGATCAAACTCGTTATTCAAAGGTGCGTGATTGGTTTGTTTACAACATTCACCGTTTCTATTGAACCCGACTTTACCGCTAAGTGGACTGTGAAAATTGTTCTCGTCTACAACCACGCAACTTTCCTGTGATAGAAAAATATAATGCTGTCTGGTTTATTTTTTAAATTGGAACTAAAGTCAGACTACACGAACTTGGCAGTGAATTATAACTGGCCACTGAGAAATTAATTTTAAACGGACGTAGATGGAACAAGTATTACGAACAAACAGCATTAGCCGACCATTAAAGAGGGTGCTGAGATAAATTGTCTATGCTTAAAAGGGACAGATATATCAAATTCATAATGCATACTATATGCATCCCTTTCGAAAAATTACACTTTCTCGCAGTTCCTCTGTAATGGTGGCTCATATGTGTCTTCGATGGTACGCTCGCAGACATTAATTGTCAGGCCACCACAGAACCCTATCATAATAACATAGCCAATCTGCAGCCACGTGTTAGTAAACAATCCAAAGCAATGTCATCGTGACAAGGTTCCATACCGGCCTAACAATTAAAGTTCGTGACTGTACACCAGTGGCTCTAACATGGCCGGCCTAGGTTTAGTTTATCCTTCTCCGGCAAACTAGTGTCATAGTCATAAGAAACTAGTATGAACTAAACTTGTCCGGTCATGTTAGGGTCACTCTACCTGTAGTATTACTTTTTCTTACAGTGAAGTTTTCAAACGCGTTACCGATAACTTCTCAATTACTTTATGGAAATCTGTGCCCTCAGGGGCGCCTATCCGCAACAAACTATTCCCATAGTAATTGAGAAGGTAACACAAACGCGTTTGAAACGTTAGTTAAAAAAACTTACGCTTTAGTAGTACTACAGTACTTAGTTTCATGTAAAAGACAATAAATTTAAGCACAACTTTGTCTCTGGGTACATCTTCAGTAAATTCTTTGTTGTTGCTACTTTTTTTACATTTAATTTTAAAGGTTGGAAATAATGTTCATTTGTAAATTAAGGACTTTTCTCAGATGTATGCTAGCTCTCAGTTAAAGCTAGAGTCACAATGTTTCATTATAAAGTTAAGCAGAATAATTCAAGGCTAATGTAGACTATTGAAGGTTTTCAAAATCCGAACAGTCATTCCCTCTGGCCAGTGTACCTACGAATGTTCTTTTTCTCTATGGTCCTCTGACCGGTAAAGATTCTCTTTGCCTGTCAGACGCGCGGACTTTTTGGTTGATCCAATTTTCTGCTTGAAATTCATGGAGCACATTTTAATCAAGCCGAATATTTTGAAAAGCTGTCCAGGTTCGGCGTAGTCAGCGCTAAACCGGCGTCGCACTCGACCTAATCTCGGCAGACAGGCAGTCACGTGCCGGTTTCATACACATTTCACTTTGAACGGTGTAGAAATAACCGAATATCCACCCCTATATCAACAACGAAGAAAATTGTTTTTATGGATTCGATATGCTTCAATTTCAATTGGAGTCGGGATCTGTTTTCCATATTCGGTGCGGCGCGAGAACGGAATCAATTTGCGTTTGAATGAGGCAAAGTCTCGGCTCGTGGATTTTCTAATGTCTATTCATTGATGAAAGAATATGTCTTGCTGCATACTAGCAGGCAACCCAGGTGTTGTTCACAAACTACACGAAGTACCCTAATGCTAACCCCCTTATTCATTAAAATTTACATATCTTTTTTTAGTAATAAATAAATAAAATAAATAAATAAATATCTCAGGACAATTCACACCAATTGACCTAGTCCCAAACTAAGCAAAGCTTGTACTATGGGTACTAGACAACGGATTAACATACTTATATAGATAAGTTTATACTTAAATACATATAACATCCAAGACTCGTGTACAAACATTCGTATTCATCATACGAACATTTGCCCCTTCCGGGAATCGAACCCGGAACCTCTAGCTTCATAGTCAGGGTCACTAACCACTAGGCTATCTGGTCGTCTAAATTTTGTTTATTTATTTAAGAGCAAACGTTACAATGACAGAGAAAGACATAACACATGTTAAGGAACAGGTTTACTCAGCGATTATGAATTAAAGTGGAAAACTTTGAGCACGAAGAAAAAGTAGCCCCTCAATCTCAGACTTTTTCACAAATGCACTCGGTGAACTAATGTATCGGCATTCGTATATTTATCAATCACTTTCGACTTGGTTACTTGAGTCTAGGATACCTAGGGATGTTGTAAAAGGCTTTATTTTATAATAAGATTGTTTCAAAATGGATTGCTATTAAGTATTCAGTAGCTTGATCTATAAAAGAATTGTGTCTCGATACAAGCAGAGTTAACGTTTTCTGTCACCTCAACCATGACTTTGTGGTATTTTGACGGCAAGTTTAAGAACTAGGTTTGAAGTTTACGATTTTGTAAACATTCTCAATAGATTTTAGAATATTTGCACTTTTTGTTTTCTGTTCAACTCCTTAAGTCCAATTGTAATTAAATTTATGAAATGTTTCAAAAAATCAAGACATGTGAAGATAGTTTTAGGAATTTTAAAAGCAAACTAAAAAATCAAGGCTTTATGGTTTGGTAGAAGGTGTAAGACTACCGCCATTTGTATGTAAAGCTCACTTAGGCTTAAAGCGTTATTCACTTAATTCTGTAAACGTAAGTTTTCCGAAAAGGGCAAAAGACAATTAAACATTATATTTTTTATTAGCTTGCCACAAAAAGCGAGTAAATATGAAGAGACTGAATCTACTTTAGGTATCTCCGTCTTACATCGATACGTGACTAGAATCGTAAATAGCACCATCCTATATAATAATCCGAATAAAAACCCTCGCAGAATTATTCGTTAAAATTATAGGAGGCATTCCCGGCTCTCAATGCGTTCTTTCGTCAATTGGTTTCCAGGTATAATTAAAAAGGTATTCTTTTCAATTATGTTTTTAACGACTTAGAAAAGTAATTATGAAAATCAGCTGAAGAGCTGGGCTTCTGTCGACATCGTTCTAAGTGATATTGATACCGAATTAAATCCGATGGTAGCTCAGTCTCCTTTTACTTAAATCATGTCTAATAACTTTTTTTAATTTGCTCAAATCTTAGGTAACACTGATTTAATGACTAAATAAAGCAGACTAGAATAAATTATTATTCATCAAATCTTTTACAATTACAATTACTAAACTAGTAACATTACACACAATTGATTGACATGTCAATAATTACAATTCAAATTTTACGATTAATTTCTATTAGTGTTTAATTCAATTGAATAATACATAAGTAATTATACCAAATCGTTAGTCATACATACTCAGATGACACAAAAAGATCAGTTAGGTTTCATCTATTATTTCAGGAAGAGATAGCGGCTTAACGACAAGACCGCCTGTTGAATCCCATGTAAAATTTCCCTGTGTGTGTTCTTTTATTTTTTTTGTGTGAATTTTATTTTATTTTACTTGTATAAAGGGTATTTGTTGTTGTTGTTTCAAAAACATCTAATTCACTAAATCCTAACTACCTTTAATTAAAATGAAGCCATCCTAGTCCATTTAAAATACGACATTTATGCTTGATTATATAAAACCTGTAAATCAAAATGCCCCTCCAAATTCCAATCAATCAATACCATTTTTGACATTGCTATCCATAAAGAACCTTTACCAAACCCAGGCTCAAACTACTTACTCTGCTCACTTACTTATTCTGCTTTACATGCATAAATTATTCTGTTTAACATACAACTCGGCTGGCCAACGCTTCATTGCAACATGTAATCGCAGCTTAAAACTGAAGTTCGGTTGTGAAAGCCACGTCGAGCAAAATGTAATAATAAGCATAAAGTTAGTTTTCATTTATATACATAAACAGAAAATATTTACATTGGGAAAATTAACACTAATACAAACAATAAATATATTTATTTACAGCAAGAACACGTCGTCCAGGTTTGTACTGCGAGGCATGGACCCCAGAACGCGCTATTACCCCGCTAAAAAATTAGTATAGTAAGGATTATGTACCACTCGGCATTGGTCGACAAATATCGTTTTTGATTTACATTGCCTCTTTCGACTATTACTCGTATTCTTTCGCACGCGCGGCAACTCTATTACACCGGCCCCAGTGTAGTGGTGCGCCGACATTTTAGCACAGAATAATTAATAGTACTAACGTACAGAAACCTCTCTTTTGCGACCACCATTAAACGAAATCCTACTTTATAATCAGGCACATAAAGTTCGTATTACTTCATAAACATTCGCCAGGAGGCATGTGTCAAAAGGAAGGCGCCACCCGCGCCCGCCTTCCACCCGCAATGCCCTGGAGCACCGCTAGGGTTGGGCTGCTTACTGTAAGACTATCAACGCGCGATACAGAGTGAGCAGGCGCGCGCGCGCGGCAAGCCGGCAACCTACTGCGATTAAACTATGCCATAGGACATGCAGCGAGCACACCTACATTGCGGAGTGGAACCCCTCGGGTTTTTGTAGCTCCGCGAAGTAAGCTGCACTTGTCTGTTGTTACATGGTACACGACCCTATTTCTAAAGGTAGGTAAAGTTCTATCTATGTACTATACATACTATATATATACTATATATGCACATTAAATTTAAATGCCAAAATTAATGATTTTATGACAAAACAAAGAAAAATCTAGGGTAATGCCAGGACTCGAACCTGCAACCTCAGCAATCCGTGCCGTGCGTTTGCTTGTTACGCCACATTACCAACTACCATCCATTGCGAGTTTTTCAATGTGCTTCATTTTAACAGTAATTTTGTAAGTAAATTATTGATTTTTTAATTATAACACAACTGACCTCGGTGCCATCTTTGAGAAACGTTTTCAAGTTATCTCTTTCAACTGGGTAACTTTACAGTGACCCCTAGCTGACGAATTAAAGAAATCTCGGTTTCAAGAATGTGTATATTAGTAAGAAAAACTCATTGGGTCATGGCGAGGCTGGGAATCGAACTCGGTACCTTAAGATTACCAGCCCCCCCCCCCCCCTTCCCCAGCCACTGTACCACCAACGCTCTTTGCCACGTTTTATAGTGCAAAAGTCGTCACGCTATATGATTAAATTTCAATACCTACCCAGAAAAATAACTAACTTAACTTTGTACATTGTTTCCAGCTTCAATTTGCTGCTTTAAAACGGCTTTTCAAACTCTTACAAAGTAGCGAAGTACGCCAGTATGTAAGTTATAAGTAAAGCCCGCATAATTTACGAGTGTCGGTCTTCTGCCCGTATATAATACTTACTAGGTATAATATAGGTACACAAAGTTATTACTTGTCCAGTTTTAAACCTTACCTCTTTGCAATACAATCTAAAAGTGGTCAAGTGAGTTCTTGGCCGACTATACCGACTAAGATATACGGTAGATATAGTCGACCAAGAAATTGCTTGACCACTTTTCGACCGTATTACAAAGGGATAATGTGTAAAAGTGGTCAAGTAATTACTTGGTCAACTATACATGATTTTTGCTGACAATTATCTGAACCATATTCATCTTGGCTTGGCTTGCATAATGACTTGATACAAAAAAATCGCGGCTATAGGTTAAAGTTTAGAGGGTGGAAAAGGATATCGCCGTTTGTATGGAGAACGCTGGGTTCACATTCCTCTTAAGGCCACTGTCGACATTCCCCATTCGTATTTTTACCACGCTTTTATTAGCTTCACCTTTAACTACCTCTACTTATGAAACTAATCTTGGAAATCGAATTTAAGCAACCTCTACATTGTTGTAATGATTTGAAACTTCGAAAATGTATGTTTTCCCGATGACAATACAATAATTTGGTGCTATTGAGCTGAACTGATGATGGAACAAGGAAGTGGATACTAGAACTTTGAAACAGCTTCTAGTTAACCTTCTGAGTTCGGGCTCAGGCCCGGGTTTAGAGGAGGGCAACCGAGGGCCTCCACAAAAGAGGGACCCCCACAATAGTGACTTCAGAAAAAAAACAAATTCAGACTAGTAAACAACTTATCCTTTGATATTTTTTTTCGCGTTTTACCTTTATCTACAGTAGTTCCTACAAACATGATTATATTAAATATTAACAGAGGACGAGATAACTCTTTTGAAAAAAAAATACCATTTTATTTGGAAAATAATTTGGGGCTATGGGGCCTCCACTCCTTTGTTGCCCCAGGACCTCCAGACATCTAAATCCGGCACTTTTTGGGCTCATTTGTAGGTAATTTGTTCTATCTAGTTTACAAACATTTCAATGATATTTTAAATTAATGAACTTGAGTCATGACATAAATGTTACAGTAATATATTGACTATGCGTCTTTATATACACATAAGTGTATACCTTTATATCAGTTGCTTATTACCCAAGACCGCAAACAACTGTAATCGCCTGAGTCTCAATTTACATATTGATTTGACCGAAAACTTGTCAGTTAAGCTTGGATAAGTCGTCGATAGAGAAATAACACTGGTTTTAAAATTATCACCTTCCCGCTCACTGCCTATAAAAGTGGGTGTGATTCATCAGACTGAGAGGAATTTAAGCCGAGTATTTGAAAGGTAGTAAACTTCCACAACAGACGAGCTAGTACTATTTGGCACGGCTCTCAAGTCCCGCGCCGTGACAGCATTATGTCTCTATCATCCCCGTGGAGTTAGAAAGGGAGAAAACCGTGACAAATGGGTCTACCCGTGATGTAGACATACTTATTTGGGTTGTAAAGCGTACTGTGTTAAGTAGGTAAGATGACTTCACACAATGCTGAATTAATCCTAAACTTTTAGTTTTATTTAAGATATTAATCTACAACCGATGGAACAAAATATTGAGCGCTTAAATTATAACTGTTTAAGTCGTATTTTCATATAAAGAAACGGTGACGTTCTATTTTTAGTAACTTTATAGTAGGTAGTTAAAAAGTAAAAGATCGACCGAAATATACTCTAGTTGGTCCATAACATCTGTCACAAACTTTATTACAATTTAATTCATTTAATCCGGAGCTACTACGCAACAGACAGACAGGACAAACAGACAGACTCATGAAATAAAAGAGGCTTTGAACTTATTAGACCATTCTGCGTTGCATCAGGGGCTAAAATACAACCCTGTCTCACGCTTTCGGTTTCTTCAAGAAGTGTCTAATTCGTCCCTCCATCGCCGTCTACGTATGCCACGGAGCCGCTTCGAGTTTGTCGGGCTCCACTCGGTGGTTACTCTGGCCCACAATTCGTCTGACATACGGCAAATATGACCAGCTCAGTCCCTCTTAAACTTGGACACCTAGTGACCTACATCTAAAATTTGAGTTGTAGAACTCAGGGTGATGTTCCGAATACGATTCACTAGTTTATATCCTAGCATACTCCACTCTATGGAGTCTCTATGGATCGATAGCAAACACCGAGTCTGAACTTTATAGCGTCCGTCGTTGATATAGTGCAGTTCATAATTAATATTTACTAAGACAAGGAAGAAGGAGATAATCACTATTCTTATTTTGAAATAAACGGATCATACACGTATTTAAAGTCAAGTTATCGCTCGACATGTTTCGGACCAGCGGGGCGATTCTCGGTTTATGCGAGATTCATCTCGCACAAAAACCACTGTCGAACCGCTTGGACATCTGTCATTTTTTGACGTATCTCGCACGTGAGATGCATCTCGCATGAACCGAGAATTGGGGTCCAGTCCGTCAAGCCACGGCCGCGGGGTCTTATGAGTAAGGACCATGCACTGGTCCGAATCATGTCGGCTTGAAATAAGTGAGTGAACCGTTTATTTTAGTTCTCTGACTCCACGGTACTTTTATATTAAAAATAACTCTTCTGTTGAAAGTTAATACCGAGCCAGACAAGGACACAGCTGAACCATATTAAAGGGGCTATTAGTCCGACCTGCGACGGTCAGCTAATGATGCACCGGCGAGCGCAATCTAATTTGTGACTACCTCATCCGACTAACTAAGTTACACTTTGAGCTATAAATTATAGCCTTTGAATAATTTTTGAAATATTTCACTGCGACGCAAATTTTTGACGCTGGCTAAAGCGAAGTTCTTCGAGGAACAGTCGTTGATGGATCTGCATATTTTTTCAACCGAGTATTGAATCAGTTTAATATAGTTTATAGATTCAGGCGTTACTTTGCGGAAGTCCATATTGATACTAAAGGAAATTTGTGTCTTTTTTCTATTAGTATGAGTTTAATATGTAAAAAAATACTGTCCCTTAGAAATAAGGAAAAAGGCACAAATGTACAAAAAAATCCCGACGATTTTTTTCCGGCTTAACAACTTTGTTTAGTTTAATCGTTTTGACATTTAAATGTAAATTAAATGTCTCTAAACGCATCAGTCGCACCATACAGAATGTCAATAGATAGTAATCTATTATCTGTCCAATTTCACTAGTACATCACACAGGGAGTTTTAATCCCGAAACGATTAAATTGCCTGAACTCCGTAAGCCCTTTTTATACCCAATTTATTTGTCGAACGAACTATCACTACCCGTGATGCGGCGCGTCCGCAGCCTTATTCTGCCTTATGACAAACATTGATCTCAAAGTTAAGTTATACATATAGTGTCTATACATATAAAGAAGTATTTCATAATTTATCAGAGTACCAAGTAAAAAAAGAAATCAATTCAAAGGTAAATTTAATGCTATATAATGACAACACAAAGAAAAATTAGGGTAATGACAGAATTGCAACCAGCAACCTCAGTATTCCGTGCCTTGCGTTTGCCAGTTTCGCCACATTACCACTACCATACTCTGCGAATTTTTCAATGTGTTTCGTTTTTACGTTCATTACATTATTGATTTATTTGGGAAAACTACCCTCGGTGTCATCTATGAGAAACTTAATCAAGTTATCTCATTCAACTTGGTCATTTATGAATGCCCGTTAGCTGACGAGAGATGGCGCCATTTGTTGTTAATTTTTTGTATTTGATATTAACTTTCCTTTTTTTTATTTTATACATTCAAATTTAATTTAATTATATTTAATTTAATTTTTGTAATCCTAATTTACTTCAGATTACAAAAATTCAAAGGTACCTATTATAAAAAAACACGAACATTTCTAAATTAACTGCTGCGTCTTTAAATGAGACTTATGCGACAACCAATTTTAAATAACTCTTATGCATTAAAACAAACAACGGTTTTGCTGAGTAGCTTCACAAAGCAAGGGCAGACATTGAAAGCAAAATATATCCAGAACGTACTACAAAGAAAACTTCGCGAATGATAATAAATGTTATGTTGCACAGTGTACAAGAAGCAATTTATTTCAAAGCGTAGATAAATAGCGCTCGTCCCATATCTTTATTATACAAATTATGAACTAACTTTACCGAAACGAACATTCAAATATTCCAGAGAAATATTACTCTTCTCTCAATAATTCCAAAAAACACATTTATGCACCTGCTTTTACGCTTCTAGGTATGAATATTGCTGAGCGTATACTCGTAGAAGTTGCGGAACGCAATGGGGTATTATTTTTTGTTTTTGAAAAGCGATAGGTCTTCACTTGGCCACCGTTTCACATGGAAAGTGATGATAATACCGAATGTTGGACGCAAAAAAAATGCATATTTAGTCTTCTTTTATAAAGAATACCGCAAACAACGGCTTTTATCACTTATTGGTGTAATGAGTGGTATCCATACTTAATGCTCTGGATTAAGAATGTATCACGGTAACGTTCGTAAATAAAACAAACCAAGATGCGAGAATCCATTACCATTAATCACTTAACTTGTTTATCTAAGAAGATGAAGCAAATTTTCAAACATTTGCAAATTTTTGGATAAAAAATTCTTCGCACGCATCAGCGTTCGATGGCGTTCTAACATCGCGCGTTCTCCGAATATCCCTACGGAATTAGGCATAGCATTTAAATTGAAATACTGGCAGTGATAATTCAATTTCTGGAGGCCGGGCAGGGGCGGGCCGCGACGCTGGCACTGCCAATACGAACAGTAGGCAAAGTGGCCTACTACTTTTCGACTTTATTCCTCGTCAATGAAGGCTCAAAAGTGATAGGCCACTTTCTTGGCCGACTGTATCTTCCGGAAAACTCGCTAGCTACCTTAGTAGACACCGACACGAATTATTTTTCAATTTCGCACCCCGAAAGTTGTAAAAAGTTTCAGGGTAAAATTCATAACACCAATCGTTTTTGAGCCGTGAAAATGTGCATTAAAAATATGTAATGGTGTTTTGATCTCGTTAGGCTTGTAGTTGAGTCATGCTTAAGTACATCAGTGAACTCAATATCGGATTTGAAACATTATTTGTTAGACTTACCTATAGTAATAGCTAAAAAACTTAAGAGAGAAGTATGTATATACGTAACTATAAAGAACAACATGGCTATGGTGCGGTCAGAGCATATCACAGCCCGCGTCATCATCGCCAATGTTTATTAACACCTTATAAATATTACAAAAAAACATCCAAACGAATCGTATTGTTAGTATTCGATTCATCTCGAGGAAAACACAAAGTACACAATAGCGAAGCTTTTTCCGGACAGCGTAATGAGGAAATATGCCGACAACACGCTTCCGTATTACAGGATATCGTCTTATTAGTGGTAGGTATTTCAATAGATCATAGCTCATATCAGGCAGAATTTATGGGATAGCGGTTTCACAAATATTTAGTTACGAGATTCCCTGTGGCTTAGCAAGCGTGATATTATTTTAATATCTACTCAATTTAAAGGATAACAAGTATCCTATGTTTTCATTTGGATTTTTTTATAAAAAGCGATCTCCAACGCCTATAGACACCCGCAACACCAAGGAGATTGCAGATGCGTTACCAAACTAGAGGTCTAAGATGGAATACCTCTTGTGCCAGTAATCGCACCGGCTGTCTTGCTCTCCACGCCGGAACACCACAGTGCAAGCACTGCTGCTTAGCAGCAGGATTAACGAGCAAGATGGTGGTAGCTATCCGGACGGACCTTGCACAAGGTCCTACCACCCCAAAACCCCGCAATACCCGCGTACATGATCTTAGTATCTGTCTGCCCAAATGCCATTTAGACATTTATACGTGATTGTGGATTAGGTACACATCCAAACATCCCAATATCATTTACCTTTGCATCTTCCTACACTACCTAGTATAAAGTCGCTATAGATTCCTGTCTGTCCTAAATCCTTATGTTCGGCCGCCTTCTCTTTTTAATCCACGTAACGTATTTTGATTCGGTTTTCACTGTCATTTAGATATTTTTTGCGGATGAACTGAGACTATATCCATGCTGGAGTCCTTTATTCAAGAGCGTTCCGTTTGAATATGGAACGCGGCATAAATAACTGGTGCATTCTAGATATTGAAGAATCGAACCAGCCAGTATTACCACCTAGCTACTACCCCCGTAATACCAGGTTAGCTTCGTTTTCTCGTCAACTGGGCACACATCGAAATAAACCAGATTTATTGACTGTTGCTCACATCGATGTGTGTGAATAAAAGATGAAGCCGGCCACAGCTACGGGTGGAATAGAAAAAATGGCTTCGGACGCTAATAAAATATAGCAACTGACGTTTTTATTTTACGAGCCTGTTTATTGCTTTAATCCAGTGTTTGTCAACCGGTGAACGTTAGACTAGACGCAGTTTTCAATAATCAACATTTAGGGTATGCCGTATTTCTTTGCCGTATTTTGTTTTCTAAGATTTTTGTCAATGTGCCCATGAACCTGAGACCTGAGAAGGGCTCGAAACGTCGGGAATTAGATTTGTTACAATATGCGCGATTTAAACCATTTAAAATGTACTTCAATGTCTACAAGTCGCCAAAACATAAGAAAATATTATGCTGTACTCTTATTTAATAATTTTGATATTTAGTGCTTTAATACTGTGAAACTTAATAATGGATGTTAACACAAAACAAACTGGAGCAAAAGAACCTTGCTACTTGTATGAATGGCATACTACCACTACTACTACTACTAGTATCCCATTCATTCAATTAGCGAACGGTTTTAGTATGTAAGATCCACATAACGCATAAACGCGTGCAGATCGTGTAGTAAAATGTTTAGTGTTAGTTCATAGTTGACTCTGTGTGATGTATGTTGCTTCATGTGGAAGCGGAGGAGGGTGGATTTTAGCATGAAACTATAGACAAGGCAGCATCGTCACTAGTGTACGCAATTCAAATTGTTGGTAATTAAACGCACATGTGCGTTTTCGGCATGTGACGAAATTTAGAAAGTCAACGGCGGCAGTGCCTGCGTTAAGTTTGGAGACCACTGATTCAGCCGATCCCGCTACGGTCTGACGCCGACTGGACTCTGCAAAGTCTGGACTCAAACGTCTAGCGTTGAGACTCACTGACCATAAAATTATTTGACGAGATAAACATTTATCCCCGAACGCCCACAAATCTTGTTTCGTAATTCTAGCTTTTGCCCGCAATTTCTCGTAGAATTTATGTGTGACATCGTCGTAGAGTATGACTTTCGGGAATTTTCTACCCAAAATTTCTTAACGGTATTGCAACTGAATATACAACAAACTTTAACCAAAACGAACTAAAAAGCAAAAAACACTCGTTGGTGTCGGTGTTAAAATTTTAGAAATTGTATGAATAAATTTGATTTTGTGATTGAATCGGAAATCACATGTAGATGTTCTTAACTGGTTAGTTTTTGCTTTTTAGTTTTTAGACAGTGGTTTATTTTTTATTAAAAACGCTTTTAATTGGTCGGTTTGTTTATCTAAGTTACAGTAGCGTAATGTCCAAAATTCTGATTATATCAATATGGACGCAAAGTAACGCCTGAATCTAATTATTTGCGATGATCACTTCCCACCAGGTGACCTGCATGCTTGTTTTCCTCCATTGAAACAAAAAAATCTAACTGCAACTTGTGATAATGTTATATAAATAAAAATTTATCGATAACATAATATGTTTCATCGAATAGTGCAAGCATTTATTTATGTATGACTGGACTTTTTTATATAGAATTTCTTTTCTCCTCGAAGTGAACAAGATGTGGTCCATGAAACAGAACAATTAAGTAAATAAGTCATTGAAGTTCCCAAATAATTTACTTAACTGGTCGTAGAATTAAATTTCTGTATCAAAATCTCTGAATAGCAGTGAAAATCGTATCAAAATCGAGAGAGACTGGAACGAATAGCGACTTTATTGAAACTACATTAAGACAAAGAAAAAGAGTTACAATGAGTCTAATTAATAACATCAATGATAACTTAAAAAACGCACCTCGCTTCCGTAATATTGATATTATGGAAAACGATCATTATTGTCGATCTATAGGACTTCAGAGAATGAGGTGCTTCAATTACTGACGACATAGTCGAGGGCAAATTATTGAAAATTACAAACTCAGACAAACGAGCGCTTCGACGGTTTTAATTATTTTCCATTAGTAGGTACACACTTGTACTGTGAGATTAATTACGTTTATTATTGGATCCAAAATAAAATCCATTATTGATAGGCACTTAAGTTGAGAGGTTTTATGAAATTTAAAGCGATGTTTTATTAATTACTGCCGGTTTTGCGGTACCTACCTGGTTTGTGGGTGCGCCCACCGAATAATAAATCACAATTCTTCAATGTCACTGGACCTTTGTGGGTATTCTTTGTAAATTAAAAGTTAATGTATTTAATTTAAATTTCTGATGTGTTTTTATATAAAATAGTAACGCAAACGAACAAGTATGCCAACTAATGGTAGGTTATCACCATCGCTTACAAACAACCGCAACACCAAGGAGACTGCTGATATATTGCCAACCCAGAAGGCGAAACAGAACCTCTACCTCTTGTGCCGTCTTCTTTTTTTCCTTCTCTTTTTGTACTCTCTTGTGTGCTCTTTGTTGTGGAATACCTCTTGTGCTAGTTATTTCACCGGCTGTCTTGCTCTCTACGCCGGAACACAACAGTGCAAGCACTGCTGCTTAGCGTCTGGATTAACAAGCAAAATGATGGTAGCGAACCGAAAAGATCTTACGCAAGTTACTATCACTCGTAATTTTTTTTAAATAATAACCAACTATAGCGAGAAAATAAATTTTGCGCGGGTAAACCGGCGAATTAAAGCTTGGTTGACATAAACTAGCTCAGTACGTACGATAAAATGAGGACAAAGATAGTACTGGTAGTCTCAGTGACTAAGTCATTTTAGTGTAATCATTTTGTTCACAAAAAATATAGCCTATGTCACCCAGACTACAATTACGAACCGATTGATATCTCATTCATCAAAATCGGCTCTGTCGTTTAGCCACTACAATGGAACATACGTAAATACAAACATACATACATAGGCTGCTAAAAACATAACCCTTCCTTTTGGCTTTGCCGTAGTCGGGTAAAAAGGCGCACGCTTAAACACAGTGTGCGAACTATAAAGTAATGAACGTGCATTTTGTGTATAATATTAGGAAACTTTAGCGTAGTCCAAGTAACGAAAAATTCTCAGCATCGAATTCGCTAAATAAATAACGGGTCGAATTACACGTTATTATTAACGGATATCCAGCCAAAGAATGCCAGCGAAGATTTTATTATATTAAAAGTAATATTTCGCAGGCGACAGAACAATACTAATAAGGAAAATAAAATTTACAAAATAAGGTAAACGCCCGTGCAGTGATTATAGTTTAAAAATCAAGGTTGATGAAACAAAGAAACATGGTGAAATATTTGCGCGTAGTAGGACCTAGTGCAAGGTCCGTCCGAATAGCTACCACCATCTTGCTCGCTAATCCAGCTGGTAAGCATCGGTGCTTGCACTGTTGTGTTCCGGCGTGGAGAGCAAGACTGTACTTACTGGCACAAGAGGTATTCCATCTTAGCCCTCTGGGTTGGCTATGCAGCTGCAGTCTCCTAGGTATTGCGGGTGTCTATGGGCGGTGGTGGTCACTTACCATTAGGAGATCCACTTGCTCGTTTTCCTCCCTAATTTATACTAGCTTCCGCTCGCGACTTCGTTCGCGTGGACTTAAGTTTATTGCTTAAGCAAGTATTATCCAACGGGACCTTCTCTCGGGATAAAATAGTAGCTGCCTTCTCCATGGCCTCAGATATGTCCCTAATTTTCAAAACAATAGGTGCAGTAGTTCCCGCAAAAGCGTATTAAACAGACAAACAAACAAGCTCACTTTCAAATAATTAATAGATTCAGGCGTTACTTTGCGGAGGTCCATTTCAACAAACTGGAACGAATTACCTTGCTACTCCGCGAAACCAGTGCCGTGTTCGTGCAAGTTAGCTGCGTCTGTGCGACATATATATGTTCATGCAAAGACCCACCCTCCTTCGCTTCCACACGAAACAACATATATATCACACAGACTCAACTACACACCACCACCACTAAACACTAAACGACACGATCGACGCGCGTTTCGCCTCTGTACGAGGCATCATCGGGATCTAACAGTACGACCGTTCGCTATTTGAACGAATGGCGTACTGACAAACTAAATCATGTTGCTCAAATCCCGCCTACCGCTAATAAATTCACTTTCGCATTTATAATATTAGGTATGGATTCAAAGGAAAACCCTCTTTTCGCTACAAACTTGGACTCTTACCTCTTTTGGATGCAGTAGGTATCAGCCACTAGCATAGTGGACACACGTGGAGCCGAGGCTTGTACCGAGGCGTTAGTGGCAAGCGGCTGGTTTACGTGCACAGTATACCGAAGGACCGCGGTCACGCAACCTCACTGGTCACCGGTTAACGGAAGCACGGGGGTAAATTTAAACCAGAATTGGGCACTAGCGATCGGTAACAAGGTAATATAATCCACCTAGCACGAACCTTCTCGGCAGTCGTTAATTCGCTACTCAGTGCGTCTCGTTCTAACTAGCCTAGTAGATGAGAAACGCACTGAGTTACGTAGCGAGTTAAGAAGATTGCTCTCCATACAAACGGCGATATCATTTTCCAACGCTCTAAACCTTAATCAGTAGCAGACTCCGTTATCAAGCGGGCAGTTTGGTGGTTCCTGCCATTAGTGATGTACAATGTCAACAAAAAACTTTTGTTTTCCACTTCCACTCCGTGGTAGCACAGAATAAATAATAGTACTAACGTATAGAAACTTCTCTTTTTTGACCACCATCAAACGAATTCCAACTTTATGATCAGGCACAAAAAGTTCGTATTACTTCATAAACATTCGCCAGGCGGCATGCGTCAAAAGGAAGACGCCGCACGCGCCTGCTTTCCACCCGCATTAATACTATCACAACGCGCGACACAGAGTGAGCGGTCATACAGTCAAACAGTCTTAAATACATATAAAATCTATTTGCGGTAGGTACAGTCAGCCAATTTCATTCATAGGCCACTGTAGAGCGTTGTCGCAAAGTGTCATCGCTAAGATATTATGACATTTATTCAGAAGTCTTTTTTTTAATGAAATAGGAAGGCAAACTAGCAAGTGGGTCATCTGATGGTAAATAATCACCACCGCCTATAGACACCTGCAACACCAAAGGGATTGCAGATGCGTTGCCAACCCAGAGGTCTAAGATATAATACCTCTTGTACCAGTAATTACACCGGCTGTCTTGCTCTCCACGCCGGAACACTACAGTGCAAGCACAGCTGTTTAGCGGCAGGATTAGCGAGCAAGATGGTGGTAGCGATCCGGACGGACCATGCACAAGGTCCTACCACCCGCAACTTACATTCTGGCTAGAATATTCTATTGCGGAAATCAATAACAGTAATCTACCTAAGCAATATTGTTAAGTTCCGTAATGAAACTTTCTGTACATGTATAGTCGACCAAGAAATTGCTTGACCACTTTTCGACCGTATTACAAAGGGGTAAAGTTCAAAAGTGGTCAAGCAATTACTTGGTCGACTATACCAACATCACTTAACGATATGAACCGAGAAAGAATTCCGATACTTTTTAAGAACTCCGGCGACAGTTCAATAACCCTTATTCAAGTATGTTCACCATTGTCAGCAAGTCGATCTTTCATATCTTTACGTACCTTTTTACATTGTACATTTTTCCTTATTCCACTATATTTTTACTATGTCATTGTTTCATTTGCCACAATATTATTTTCAAACCTATTTTAAGGAAAGGGAAAGTAAACGAGCGTACGGGTCAACTGATGGAAAGTGATCATTGCTACCCATAGGAACCGGTGGCCCCAAAAGACTCGCTGATCCGTTGCTAGCCTATAGGTGTCCTCCTCCGATGGGCCTCTGGATCTCTCACTCTCAGTACGAAATGCTACTATCAGACTACTATATCACGCCGGTATTTTGTGAGAGTGTGGTGTTACCCCGACCGAGCCAACTTATTCGTACTGCTATCAATAACTTGTTACAGTGTGACTCTATCACTATGAGTTTTTATTTGCAAATTTAACTTGTATTCATTTCTTTCCTTAGACCTCATCATCATCACTTTCCGTGAGACCATGGGTAGTTAAAAACCGAACTCAAGTTCCAGTTTTATACGGAGCTTGAGTTCGGTATATAACACCGACAACGCCAACCATCCTGCGATAAAAATATACCGCGTTAAACTTTTTCACCCATAACCTGTCGTACAAAATGTACACAGCTTACGTCAGTACAGCGGCAGCTCTCAAGTTTAGTGTGCGGTAAGCAAGTGCCGTGATTTTCATAATAAAGGCGAGCGTGCGCGACGGACAAAGGGCGGCGCCGCGCGTCAGGCACCCCCGGAATACGTAACCAGATCCTTTATGCCGTCAAAATGATATTTTGTCTGCAGATATTCGCTCACGTGACGTTTTGTGGCTTAAATTAACCTGAACATACGTGCGCGGGTTACGGCATGTATTCAATTCGAGTGTACTGTTTTCTTCCTATTTTGTTTATGTGTTTGCAATAAAAGTGGTGACAGGAGGTTTTAGAGATAAATCGTTTTTTTATTGAAAACTTGCTAACAATTTTTGCTGCTATAACATTTATGATAGAATGTGTATGTTAATTTCCCCACACTGAATCGTGTCTAACGTTATACAGAATAGCAACAAACACAAATAATCTATATAATTTTTATTTTCAGCCAAGGAATGTATTAAGTCATTTTCTCAAAATATATGGTTTTATTTAGGAACAGGTTACCTTTTATGTTATTAAACAAACGTGTGTGTCTCCGATTTACCTCTATAATGTGTCTTGAAAAAATATAAAATGGAATATATTTTTTCAATTTATCTCACATAGATGTGAGAAAGTTTAAAAAATATTAATTTAAAAAAACGTGTACTCTTCGACAAAAACAATCATCTCATAACTTAAAAGTTTGACGACGACATTCGTTTTGAAATTCACTTTTTTCTTAAAACATAAATAACAGTAAAATTTATGGTTCAACGTAACTTGTATTGTATTCAGCCAACTTGCAGCTACATATCTACGCGTAGCTCGTAGCACTGCTACGGCGTAGCGTTGTAGCAAACCGTCTACAGTTGCAGGCAAACGTCTTGAGCATAAATCCAGTCAAAGCGGTTTGTTTGCGCATACATATGTACTAGAAACGGCTACTGCGCAGTCAAGGTCAGTGCTCAAGAAGTTTGCCAGGAACTGTAATTTCGGTGCTTGTCAGTACACCTAGCACGAAATGTCACGACACCATGTTAACTCGCTACAGCCCAGTAGGAGGGAGACACACTGACTTATGTACGTAGTGAGTTAACGCGTGTCGAGATGGTTCGTACCAGGTGCACTGATACCGCGCGGTATGTACTATTAGGTGGCCAATATAAAAGTACTACAGGCCCTGCCATCGAGCACACACCCAATAGAGAGGAAATGTCACTTATTTTGCTTGAAATCAATACCAAAAGTCTTCAAACTTTAAAATCCTACTTTCTATATTTTTATCTAAATTCGTACCTATGAACATATTTAGAAACAAAAAAAATATTTATTTTCTTCGTTATTATTGTAACTTTTTATCACTAACTTCTAAACATACTTCTTTGGACATAAATATATTATAAATTATAAATTGTTTTCTAGAACAATTTTACACTTTTACATCATTTAATTTGTGAGTGGAATACCGTATTATTTAACTAATGGCAGCTAGTTCATTAAAGTTCGCTATGAAACTGGACATCTAATTCACAAAGGCTAACGGTAACGTTTGTGAATTAAGAGTCCAATTACTACGAGTACGAGTAGATACTTGTAGTTTTAGTTTAGTTTTTCATTTTATTTACTTACTTTCCACAATATATAAATGTATGTAAATAGTAATAAATTGATAAAATTAAAAGTATATTTAAAGGAGTATTAATTTACACACCGAAGTACTGAACTCGCCGCCTGGCGCCAAGCTTATTTGAGAGAATATACTCAGTTCGTGAAGAAAGCGTATGCAATTTCCGGACAAGAAGACCTTTATATATGCCAGTATTTGCAGATCGCACAGTGTTACATTGTTGTATGTAATTTGTTTTATGCAAAACCCCTCAGATGGCGCTTTCTCTCGGTGCAACGAGGTAACGTGTTCCCGTGCAATCAATTAGAAATCAGCCTACCGTTTGTACAAAGATTAGTTTTGAAAACCACTCATAGATGGCACTGTTACCTCGCCGCATCAAGCTGACGTCATGTTTTTTGTGCGTAGTCGCGTACGCGTAGTAATCGATATACTTGTCCCCACTGAAAAGTCTATGGACACTGGGATCATACAGGAGCGCTCCAACCAGTAAAACCACGACCTTTCGTCATAACATAAATATGTATGTTAGTCTTTAAGGTATTTTTTCTATGGGCCTATGCAGCCTAAAATAAATGGTTATATTATAATCTATTCTATAACATTTATTGGGACACTGACTGGACATAAAAATAATACCTACCCACATATTTATTAATGGCAGTTGGTTACTACCTACATTACAGAATCTATAAGGTTTCACCTATTTCACTAACAGGCGTTACTTCCAATCAGTGAGTATATTGAGTAGGTTCTACAACGCTGTGGCAAAAAATTCATAGCTTTACGTTCGTTTTGTGGCCACGCCACCTTTAACCTTGATTCTCTCTTATAGTTATGAGCATGCGACGCAGCTGAAAGAACACGTAACCTTGCATACTTAATACCTCAGTAACAAGTTTGGGAATTCAATAAACAGGTCTGTATCGGGCCTGTATTCCCTTGATCTCATTACTAATGCAGCGGCCACTCCCTGAAGTTTGTCTAAGGCTTGTGATTACGTTTCCATTTGGACGCTCCCTGGACACAGGCATGTCGTTCTAATCTGTTTAAGAAACCGGCTGGTCATACAAATTAAATAGATTTTAGTCGACGAGGTGCGTCGCTCCAAAATCTCGCAATATATATTAATAAAACGAATCACTCGCGTATTTTTAAGTCGAGAACTTAAAAATACGCGAGTGATCCGTTTTATTAATATGTCCGAGTCTCACGGTAGTTTTATGTCAAAAAATCTTGCAATATATGTTTTGTAGAGCTTTTTTGATGTTTAGTGTGCAAATTTGTAAGACTGCTGCTTCACCTATGCCTATAAATTGTAAGCTATGTAATTCTGAAGGCAAAAATCTAAATGAAAAGCAATTAACTATATGCAGCTAATGGCCATCTTGTGTTTTTTGTTCCATTGACGATTGGTTTTCGATGGAAATTGACGACGAGGCCAAAGGTGTGATGTTTCCCAGAAAATGCCTAATTACTCTCCTTTTGAAAGTGCCCAGATCACTACTGTCTGGAAATATTGAGGCAGGAAGATGGAACTCTATTCCTTGGCAACATTTTTAGCATAATTACCTCATATTTACTAAATATAACGTATAAATATCTGACTAAAACGTTTTAAGATTTACCCAAAACCGGACGTAAGAAAACTTTTGAAGTTTAGTAAGTTTGTAGAGCAGCCGGCACTAAATTAACTAATCTTTAGTCGTTACTGATTACGACCCGGGTCCCTCGCTGCCGTATCTAAGTACATTTTTAAACAAAAGAAGGACGAATTTACTGCCATAGTTAAAAAAGCGGCTAAGTGTAAGTCAGACTGGTGTACCGAGGGTTCCGTACCATCACATAATAAATTGATGCTTGGAAAGGCTTTGACAAAACGAGTGGATTTGCTGAAGTAAGTACCTGACATACCACTTTCAATTCCAGATCGCAGCTGATGCTAAACAATGGTTGAAAACTTGAAGTTTTCATTAGGACCTCATAACAAAGAAATGTACTTAAAAAATTATCTAGACGTCCAAGTTTCCTTACCCTATCGCCGATTAAATTGTGTGTAGTTCACTAATTTATTTTTACTTTTTTTTACCTAACCTCCGCGAAAAACTTAAGCTAAATTCAATAACCGAGAATCACCTGCAAGCGTGAAGGAAAAAATCGAAGGAAATCCTCTCGGAACTAATTCCAGAACCATTTATTAGGCAGAGTCGGATTTATGAGGTGCCGGAGGACCGCAATTACCGGGGATATAATCTTCGTACACAATGAAAATCAATATACTTCAAAGCCAGAGCCTTATTATTTCCTCTTCAGACTTTATCTGCCTATTACTAGCATTATAAACTAGCTTTTGGTCGCAACTTCGCTCGTATGGAATTTAGACGTAGGTATTAGGGCCAGTCAACTACTTTTACTTACAATTTAGATGTCTCTGGCGTTACCAAATTTGTACGTATATATGTACATTTTTTATTGTACAAAAAACATAAATGACAAAAAGAGATACAGTGATGTACAAAGGGGAACTTATCCCTTTAAGGGATCTCTTCCAGTTAACCTTTGAGTGGATGAAAGGAATATAGGAGGGACAGTCAAAGAACAAGAGTTTATCAAAATTGTCCCTTGTGTTGCTGCAAATATGTTTCCAAAAATTTATTTTACTATGCACAATTATTACGTTTCACGAATGTTGGATAGTTTATGAACGTACACCATAAATTAAATTTAAATCTGCAATTGTTTTCAAAATATTGCGAACAGTTGACTTAGTATGGGTAAAACAGGTTATCGGCAGCCAAACTAACTCGGCTTCTAGGCAGCGTAAAAAAATGAAACATGCATCTAATTTTAAGTTAGATTAGAAAGGCAATTATTCACCTTACAAGTCATTTTTAGGCACAAAATAAATAATAGTAGAAGTACAGAAATCTCTCTTTGAACAAAAACGGCGTTTAATCATAAGGAACGTCCTACTGTATGCCTCTCTATTTATCGTATAACTCGTATTCATTCGCACGCGTTTCAACTCAATTGCGGCGGCTCCAGTGTAGCGTCGAACCCCTTGTTTTAGGTTGGATTTTTATGAACTGTGTTTTGTATGTAAAGAGTTTGCAAGGGTCCTCATAGTTTTGTTTACGAGTGACGGTCTTAAATGAGTTATTAGAGACCCTTGCAAGGCTGTTCCCAAAATAGAGCTAATCAATCACAACACGCCTAGATCAAGCCGACCTCGCAGATTGTATTAACGCATCGATCGTTCAATCTCGTGCCAGTTTCATCGACCCACACAAAGGGGTATGCTAATGTTTGACAGCGAATTGGCTAACTGGTACAGATAATACATGATTATATTAGTTCGACATACCAGTACACCAAGCACGGACCTTCTCGACACGCGTTAATGTACGTACCTCAATGCGTCTCTCTCTTACTGGGCTAGTTAGAACGAAACGTACTGAGTTATGTAGCGAGTTAGGATGTATCGAGAAGGTTCGTGTTAGGTGTCGGGCATAAACGAAGCATCTGACAGAAAGTGTCTGTTCCATTTCGCCATCACGTATTACTGTTCGTAGAGTGTCGAATTTTTTATAAAGCTTAACTTTACTTTTTATTAATAGCCTATTCTTACTATATTTAAGCTTCTACATCATGATAATAGCAGCTAGAAGACACCCACAGCTGGACATATGCCAGGACCTCCACGACGGTCGGTCTTATGCTGCTCGCTTCTATTGGTTCCAGTGCACTTCACGATACGCATGCACTACCTAAATCAGTGCGTCTCTCCGCTACAGCGGCCCTAACATGACAGCCCAGGTTTAGTTTAACCCCTCCCTGCGTCTCTGTCTAACTAGTGTCATAAGAAAGGGACGCAGATAGAGATAACTAAACTTGGCCAGTTGTGTTAGGGCCACTGGGCTAGTTAGAAATAGACGCACTGAGTTACGTAGCGTACGTAGTAGAGTTTACGCGTATCGAGAAGATTCGTGTTAGGTGCACTGATCGTCGATCCACCTTGTGGGTGGCCAACCAACACTTCGTCGCCATTTAAGCTTATATATTATGCCGGTACTCGTATATCCACTATCAGGCTCAGGAGTTCCAGAGATAACCCCCTACATACAAACAAAGTTTACCTCTTTATTATATAACTGTAGATGTAGATTAGGGTTTGTATCAAAATACTTGGTTATATTTTTAATTTATATGTTCCTGCCGCTTAAAACGTTCCACACAAGTTTGTCACAAATAAGAATTAACCACGCCGTTTGCGGTCGTACAGGCGGCGCTTGCGTTGCGCAAAATGGCGTTGCGGTAGATCCGCGGTGTTGGAATCGAGCGGTAAAAGAACTCAGCGGGCCTCAACCAGTGCATTACAATTGAAATTGATTGCTGCAACTTGACAACAGTTTTACTGTTTCATTTGTATAGAATGATATTACTAAAAATTACGATCAAAGAATGCACCGATCTAGATGCCTTTTGGTGGTAGTTCGAACTGCCGATCGGACCGTTGTATGGACCTTTCGATCTTCATTATAACCCTTGATGTATTTATTCATTTTAATTGTTTAGCAATCATAGTCGCCCGTACCTCACCCGAGGACTACGTATTGCAACATTCAGAGAACAAAAAAAAACTACAAATAAAAGACAGGTGTTGGATAACCTGACTGCTGTCAATTTTACTGCACTTGATATATTTGAAACCCTCGGTGTACGCATCGGACTCGCGCTTAGTTACTTTTTTTATGTAAGATTTTATTTGTTTAAGTTTAAAACATATAAAAGATTTTGGCAAAAGTTTCTCTCAGAAAGGAATGCAAGAAAATAGATTTTCAAAGTAAATCCGGAAGCTTTTACGGTTAATACAATTAAATAAATAACTCTATTACGTATCGGCACGGGGCGCGATCAATTCAAATTAGAATAAATACAATTAACTCACAATCGCGGACGATTCCGGAAAATTTCAAAGTGATTAATAGGCGAATAATTTAAGGGATTGGCCCTCTTGTTTGGGATTAGTTCTCGTCGTTTCGAACTTGTCTTGATGGAACTTGGGAAGCCGTTTGTAGTGTTTAAAGAGTGGTAAGAGAGGTTTGCAAAGCCTGGCTGCGGTGAAAGTTGTTCTATCCCGTCCTAATTTATAAAAGTTTATAAAATAGGACAATTCCGCCAGGGCCGAAGTAAATAACAAAACTTTACAGACAATTTTGTAAAACAGTTCGACCAATGTACGGCAATTTATTTTTTATTTATACTTTTTTCACAAAATGAAGCATTTATATGGACAAAAGCGGACTTAATAAAATCAGGCCCCCTCTCGTCAGATTTAGCTCTTAATGAAATGAAATGAAATGAAAAGGGTTTATTTCAATAAAACTTTACAGAAAAATTTCAACCGAGGGCCCTATGCTGGGATACCCGGTGTTACAGGACCCTTCCATAATGATACACTGTTATCACTACAAGTCGTACAGAGAAGAATAAATAACAGCACACATACGAAACGAGTAAAAAGTAGTTACCTATTCATTTGATTACGTGCAGACACTATTACACTATACACTACACTTAATAAAGAATATAGGGGCTTAACACTGCGCCGGCGCAAGCTCAGCTCTCAGCTCAGGATTCAGCAAGAAACCACAGCACTCAGCCACACGAGATCGTAACCTGACGCGCGCCCTAAAATATATTTTCGGCCCTTGCTTTTAAAGCCAAATGGCAGACAACACATATTTAAAACGACAAGGTTTAGTGAAGTGGTGAACGTAACACGCACACACCTGATGCATCCGTGCTGTACCTACCCGACTTACCGTTCATACATACGCCCAGCGTGTCTAATGTTAACCAAAGTAGTCATTAGCGAAATCCATTCCAACTTAGCGATGGGAAGCCATTAAAAAAAGGCTTAGTAAGCTTTTATGAATACCATCATCATCATCATCATCTCAGCCACAAGAAGTCCACTGTTGGACATAGGCCTCCTCCATGGATTTCCAAAGTGGCCGGTTGGAAGCAGAATGCAACCAGCGCCTTCCTGCCACCTGTACGAGGTCATCGGACCATCTTGTGGCTGGTCGTCCTACGCTGCGCTTGCCAATACGCGGCCGCCATTCGAAAACTTTCCGACCCCATCGGCCATCAGTTCTCCGTGCTATGTGCCCTGCCCACTGCCACTTCAACTTGCTAATCCGCTGGGCTATGTCGGTTACTTTCGTTCGTCTGCGGATCTCCTCATTTCTGATTCGATCACGCAGAGAAACTCCAAGCATAGCCCTCTCCATCTCATCTCTTTATGAATACGTTTATTGGTATTTACTCCAGGGGTTCCCAAAATGTGCGCCACGATGTCTCGGAGCAATAAAGGAAATACTTAAAGTGTCACCTTTACAGAACAAAGCGAAAAGGATTTTCTTAAACACGAAGAAATCAGGGACTTTGAAGTTGGGGCTGTAAACAATTATTTAGTACTTCAATCAAGCTTAACGCTTAGATGTAATATTTCAACAGTCTTTCCTTCTGCTCATATTGCTAAGCCATTATTACTACTTGAAATATCTTAAAGTAATTAAGTTTCGGTTTAATTCTCAGAATATTTCTACTTTATAATCTGCCTAGTTAAAACTATTCCGAAGTTTGATATACTAATTAAGTTGTAGATGAAAAAGTTGATTCGTTCAACGCTTCGAACAAAGCTCTCTCCTTCACGCTTAAGAGCTGTTTCTGTAAAACTTGTAAATAATATTTTCAACTACTACAATGAATTATATTTATCTCAGCGCGTTCAAAGTAAATTCAAATTACACGCATTCGTGTAAAATTCAAACTAGTTTTATTTCTTAACCAGGCTTGGTCTTGAGAAGCTGCATTCCAAGCTTAGGTTATTCATCTCCTCGTTTGTGTCATACACATTGATACTTAAATCGTTAATTGTAGACGAATTCAAAAGCAAAGCGTCACTGAAATGTAACTGTAACCATTTTATTACAACCTTTAAATAAGCGAAACCCTATCCAACTACCCACTAGTTCTGATAGCGTACATATTTAAAACAATTGTTTTGTTACAAAAAAACAAATAATTAAGAGTAAAACCGTATAATGTGAAAATCGTAGGTCTTTCTCTATTACCCAATAGAATTTTTATAATGTAAAACGCGTCACCTTGTAGGAAGTAGTTAAACCGCTTCCCGTGAGAACAAGCGATCGTAATGGGCTATTTTTTTATTAAATAGGAAGACAAATAAACCAGTGGGTCAACTGATGGTAAGTGATCACCACCGCCTATAGACATCCGCAACACCAAAGACATTGCAGATGCGTTGCCAATCCAGAGGGCTAAGATGGAATACCTCTTGTGCCAGTAATTACACCGGCTTGCTCTCCACGCCGGAACACAACAGTGCAAGCACTGCTGCTTAGCGGCAGGATTTGCGAGCAAGATGTTGGTAGCGATCCGGACAGACCTTGCACAAGATCCTACCACCCGCAAAGTTCTTATTCTAATTTTATTTAATCTGATTCATTTTTCCACTAAATAAGTTTTTCGACACGCGTGTGTTGAATAATTTTGATGTTGTTAATAGAATTTATAAATTACTTACTACTTTAAGACAGGCCTATTCAAAGCATCCGGTAAAATTTAAATGTGCAATTCGACGAATTTCAAAATAATTAATCGTTCGGATGGGACATTAAAAAGCGTGCTCACAATGAAATATTGTAATACGTGTTATTTTCATGATACGCTGTGCAAATGAACTTTATTTATAACATCAGTTTTATGTCGCCTTCGTTACCGAGTTAAGTAATTCAAATAAGCTTATAACCTCTCTGTAAGTTGCGTAAATCAAGGAAAGCTGTATTTTTTTTATTAAATTTAGGAAGGCAAACGATTAAGTGGGTCACCTGATGATAAGCGATCGCCACTGCCCATAAACACTCGCAACTCCAAGGAGATTGCAGATGCGTTGCCAACCCAAAGGGCTAAGATGGAATACCTCTTGTGCCAGTAATTACACCGGCTTGCTCTCCACGCCGGAACACAACAGTGCAAGCATTGCTGCTTAACGGCAGGATTAGCGAGCAAGATGGTGGTAGCAATCCAGATGAACCTTGCGCAAAGTTCTAGCACCCGCAAACATTCATGAAACAGAATGACACGTAAAATTGTTTTAAACTTTCGCGATTTTCACACATATTTAGAACGCTATCGGGACTTTTTTTTTAACGCGATATAAGTATATTGTTGATTTACCTCGACGTTTCGGCCATGTTTCAACGGCCATGGTCACGAGTAGACACTACTCCACCCGTACCCGTACTCTACTCGTACTCGTGACCACGGCCATTGAAACATGGCCGAAACGTCGAGGTAAATCAAGAATATACTTTTATCGCGTTAAAGTCCCGAAAACGTTATAAATAAGAATGACATGTGTTACCATGATCCCGTCGGTCTGGTTTCTCTATTAATGGGAATCGCTGGGCATCTCTATCAGATGGCGATCGCTCCAATTGTAATAGCCTGGCCTGCCACATCTGAGATCATGGTCATAACACATAACATAACCTATAAAACGATAAAAAGCGCTAAAAGAATGATGATGTGAATTACACCAAAAAAAAACTTTTGGTTATAATTTTAGTATTTGTCTTGTCTGCTTACTGTGCAAGAGGCCCCGGATTCAAATCCTGGTATGGGTAAATATATTTGTGACGAATACGAATGTTTGTACCTGAATCATTGATGTTATTTGTATTTAAGTATGTATTTATCTATATAAGTATGTTTATCCGTTGTCCAGTATCCTTAATACGAGCTTTTCTTAGTTTGGGACTAGGCCAATTGGTATAAATTGTCCCAAGATATTTATTTATTTATTACTTGTTTAAAGTTTAGACTACATTTTCTTTTTATTTAGTTTGATTGTTTAGTTCATTTAGTATGACGGTTTTATTTTTGTTCCATTACAATCAATATAAAAAAAAAAAAAACAAAAAAGGAATATTCAAGAAAAATACTCACTTATGCTCGTAACATAACTTCAAATTCCGCCCCTATTTTTAACTTCAAGCCCCTAACCCTCCTAAAATTTGTACAAGGTAGCAGTTCCATTTAATGTTCCTCGAAAATATTACGCTGATATGAAGCCATTGTTAATTCCACGGCGCTATTGAAACCCCGTTATATTGGCTGGAGCCCGGAGGCAGCTGCAGGACTTCTCAGACGCGTTTTTCATTTACTCTCAAACGCGGCTCTTAAACAGACGTCAGTCGCACGCACCGTGCACGACGCCCTAAGTTTACCGAGCCTAGGCTGGCGACACACCTGGGACCCTAACATGACTATAATTTTTTTTTTATGATATAGGAAGGCAAACAAGCAAGTGGGTCACCTGATGGTAAGTGATCACCACCGCCTATAGACACCCGCAACACCAAGAAGATTGCAGATGCGTTGCCTACCCAGAGGGCTAAGATAGAATACCTCTTGTGCCAGTAATTACACCGGCTGTCTTGCTCTCCACGCCGGAACACAACAACGCAAGCACTGCTGCTTAGCGGCGGCTTAGAATATAACAGAGTTGTTAAAAATAAATATCTCGGGACAATTCACACCAATTGACCTAGTCCGAAACTAAGCAAAGCTTATACTATTGGTGCTTGACAACGGATATACATACATACTTATATACATTACAAATAACTTCCAAGACCCAATTACAAACATTTATATTCATCATACAAACATTTACCCCTCCCGGGAATCGAACCTGGAACCTTTAGCTTCATAGTCAAGGTCACTAACCACTAGGTTATCCCGTTATTTATTGCCTATAATATTCACATGGTCTTTATATCGAAAGGTACTGCGGGCTGTTAACAGAAAAAAACGGTCAGAGTGGCAAGAGCTATATCCCTGTCTCTTTCTACATTACCACATAAATTACATTAACAAATGAGATTAATATATTTATTTTATATATATTCTTTCGTAGCAACACCGTACATTAATTTGTACGGTGTTGCTACGAAAGAATTTCCCGTAACTTTCCGAAAGAATTAGAATTATTATTTGGTTACCATGCGACGATTTCTTTCTTTTATTTCTTTTATGAAATAGGAAGGCAAACAAGCAAGTGGGTCACCTGATGGTAAGTGATCACCACCGCCTATAGACACCCACAACACCAAGAAGACTGCAGATGCGTTGCCAACCCAGAGGGCTAATATGGAATACCTCTTGTGCCAGTAATTACACCGGCTGTCTTGCTCTCCACGCCGAGAGCGAGAGATTTTTCGAGATCTTTTTTGCTGTGAACTATGGAGTTGTGGAATGAGCTCCCCATCGCGATGTTTCCATTGCGTTACGACATGGGAGTTTTTAACAAAGGCTTTAACAATAACTCTTCAAGGTTTTCAGCGCACTTGCTAGCCTTCTGGTGTTGCAAATGTCTTATTAGCGGCGGTATCCACCTTCCATCAAGTGGACCGTCTACCTATCTCTCGATCTTTTCACATAAAAAAACTTAATGTATGCACCCTCATGGTTAACGAGTGTTTTCTGTTAAATAGTTATATTTAAAAAGTTAAAAAATATTAATATTTTAAAAAGGAATGTTAGCATCAGGTACGGACTACTCAAAATAATATTGAATACATTGATATATCTGTCATTTGTAACCGGTACCGGATGTACACCATACATTGATATATCTGTCATTTGTCAATGTAATTTGTTGTGGTAAGGTAGAAAGAGACACAAAAACTTAGCTCGTGCCTCTCACTCTGACCGTTTTTTCTGTTAGTAGCGCGTTCTCCCTTTGAATATTATCAAACCGTGATTAGAAAATTGGAGGGTAACGTCAGCGCACTGTCATTTCATAAACTTGCGTCAAGATTCATTCCTATATCTATGAAATGACAGTGTGCTGACGTTACCCTCCAATTAAATAAATAAATAAATAAATATCTCGGGACAATTTACACCAATTGTCCTAGTCCCAAACTAAGCAAAGCTTTTACTATGGCTACTAGACAACGGATAAACATACATATATAGATAAATACATACTTAAATACAAATAACATCCATGACTCAGGTACAAACATTCATATTCGTCACACAAATATTTGCCCATACCAGGATTTGAACCCGGGACCTCTTGCACAGTAGGCAGACACATGTGCCACTGTGCCACACAGGTCGTCGAAATGTATTCTAATCATGGTTTAATAACAGTAGGTTCACGTTTTATGTCTACTTTTTCGTTAAAACGTAAAGTTTAGTCGCATTACTTCCGCCAGTGTACTGCTACCCTTATCTATCCCTCCATCCTTTGAAAATATTAAACGTATTAAAAATTATACGTATAAAATATTTCATGCATGCTTTGCAATTGATAACATTCGCTAAGCTTTTGAGGTTGTCTTCTTCCGTAAAATTGGCTTCATAAAGCAGAAACATTTTTCGAAAGCGTTATAAGTTAATTTGATCAGTACAACCTACCCCATTTGGGTCCTAAAGTCGTTCAAGTAGCAATCTGTACTATTTGACATCGGTCCCGATGATGCCTCTTACAGAGGCGAAACGCGCTTAGATCGTATAGATTGTGTGTCTTTTGGTGATGGTTAATGGTTGAGTCTGTGTAATGTATGTGGTTTCGTGGTGAAGCGGAGGAGAGTGAGTTTTTGCATGAAAAAAAATAAGCACAGACGAAGGCACTGGTTTTGAGGAGTAGCAAGGTAATTTGTGTGACCTTGTGGCGGGTCTGCCCACGCTGCGTCTTCCGGTACGCGGTCGCCACTCGAGAACTCTATGGCCCCATCGGCATCCGTTCTGCGAGCAATGTGCCCCGCCCACTGCCACTTAAATCTAGCAATTCTTAAGGCTATGTCGGTGGCTCTGGTTCTTCTGCGGATCTCTTCATTTCTGATTCGATCTCGCAAAGAAACTCCGAGCATAGCCCTCTCCATTGCCCTTTGAGTGACCTTGAGCTTTCTTATGAGGCCTTTTGTTAGCGACCACGTCTCAGTACCGTACGTCATCACTGGCAACACACATTGCTCGAAGACTTTCGTCTTAAGATACTGCGGTATCTTGCACGAGAATCTCCATAAATTTCTGTATATGTATTTCTATGAACCCCTACTTGTCGTTACTACCTACAATATAAATAAAGCCCATAGATTCTACTCGACGAGCGCCGCTCGCACAAATGGCAAATACTTGACACAGTATTCAAGCTCCTTTATTGCTAACAAGCAGCTAACAGGATTTTTTGTTGTACATTCAACGTCAAAAGTGTCTAAACACTTGTGTTTTGACTAGCAACCCGTCCTGGCTACGCTCTTGTACAATAAATATGCAAAGTATAGTGGACCAAGTAATTTCTTGACCGTTTTTGAACCTTCTCCCTTTGTAATACGGTTGAAAAGTGGTCAAGCAATGTCTTGGTCGACTATACATAAGAACCGTCTGTAACAAATCTCTAAACAACAGTGAAAACCGTATCAAAATCGGTAAAGCAAATAAATGTTCTGAATTTCACATTTTTATTCCTGTGTTTTTTATTTAGTATTTATTTCTATTTCATGTTTAGGTGGGATTATAGTAAATCTAATTATATACTTCTCTGTACATAGTTATTTGTATTGTTTGTGTATTTCATCGTATATGAATATGAGTAAATCCTTTTTTATTTTGCTCAAAGGTTTAGCTGAAGGAGATCCCTTTAAGAAATAAGTTCGCTTTGTACCATTATCTGTATTTTCTGCGTATTTGTTTATTATGTATCTACCATAAAGTGATTACATACATTGTCAAAGGGTTGTCTTTTACTGAAGTTGATTGGTTCTAGTTTAGTGGGTTGGTTTTTAGTGAAGTAATGTAGTATTAGTGATAATAAATAAATGATAAAATCTAAATTAAATGGTTAAAATGTCCTTTCGGCGTGTAAAAGGCGTGGACACTCTACTCCGGCGGGCTATAATTGTATTTGCAGAAGCACTGCAGTGACCACGCTTTGTGCATTCCCAGGACGGCCTTACTTTCAGCGTTTCAGCGAGTAACAGACTAGTAATGAGATGTCGCTATAAGATTTCACCGTCTTTAAAATGTTATTTTCCTCATTGTGGAAATCCCGCCCTAGTGAACTTTGCCTAACGAATGGAACACAATAGTGAAATTAAAGTCAGGTTCAATAGAAATGTTCAATGTTGTAAACAAACCAATTTACCATTACACACCGTAACCACCCACTTTTAAACAACGTGTATGGTTTTAGTAATCGAAATTTACTTCCTATTTTTTTTAACATTGAAATAAATTTAAATGATAATGCCAACACAAAGAAAAATTAGGGGTAATGGCAGGACTCGAACCTGCAACATCAGCATTCCGCGCCTAGCGTTTGCCAGTTTCGCAACATTACCAACTAGTTGGTAATGTGGCGCCCTACTGTGTACCCCAATTTTTCTTTGTGTTGTCATTATCATTTAAATTTTTTTCGACGTGTATGGTTCCATTACCGATTAATACACTTTCTCCTTGTATTTTTATTCGTTTTCAGTTGAAATATCTATAATTTTTTTATTATTTTAAGTAAATACCTTCGCTTTAAATTAAAGGTTAGGTATGTGACAAATGATATTTATTTGTTTACAGCATTAGCCATTTCTATTGAACCCGACTTTAATAATGTCGTAACGAGGGAGTTTACGATTGGGTACTGGCTAAGCCTAGTAGTTAGTGAGCTTGAGTTGGAAGCTAAAGGGTGCGGGTTTGATTCCTGATTTTTGTATGATGAATAAATTTAGGAGCATAGGCCGCGGTGAGGACTCGCTTTAAGATATATTTTTTGATTTGTTTTGTTACTAAATGTAACGGTTTTATGTTCTTACTACTAACTTTAATTCCACACCATAAAGATTTATGATTCTTTTGTATAAAAATTAACTTCTGAGATCCATATTACTAGAAGTTTACATAAATAAATAAAAATGAAGAAAATATACAATACAATAAAATACAAATGCTTCTAGGTTGGTAACGTATCTGCAATCTTCTTGGTGTTGCGGGTGTCTACAGGCGGTGGTGATCACTTACCATTACCTACTACTACGTTTGCTTTACTATTTTATAAAAGAAATATAATTATGCTAAATTAATACCACATTAACAATTCACAGAATTACAGGTAAATTTTAAGTATGGGTAACCAAAACGAGGTCTTATCGCTTGAGAGCGACCTCTTTTTTCATCTACCATTTGTCAAACGACAATTTTGTCGCAGTCAGTTTATTCGTTTTTCTATGAACCGTTTACAACAATTCTTACTTCATAAAATGTTTTTACCTACAAGTAATTTAAATCCCGTAATGATGTTTTGTCTGGGTAAGCGATCGCCTCGAAGATGCAGAACTGCAACTTTGTCGCTCCAAAGGCTTCGCGGCGAGGTGCATTTAACGACAGGTTTAACTTAACATTGTATTTTACTCTACCCTGTTATTCTCTAAGCGCATCAGCGTCGAGTCCGACGTCGAGGGATCGCTCTGTCTCGCTCACTCTTACTAGTGCCCTAGAGCAAGACAAGGTGCTATTGGACTTAGCTGCTTTGGAAGTAAGGTAAGCTTGTCTTTTGAGACAAGCTGACAGACGGACGGGGCAACTTTAAGCAATGCTTTAATGGATAAGCAACGTTAAACATACTATTATGTGTTTAGAAAAGAGAAAATACATCAATTATAATTTTTAGGGTTTCGTCTACAAATGGTGCCAAAGGGACTCTATTACGAAGCACAGCCGTCCATCCGTTGTTTCGACTTTTATTTACTATTTATTTATTTAATTTTCATTACACAAACTTATCTATAATATGTACAAAAAGCGGACTTACTGCCTTAAGGCATTCTCTACCAGTCAACCTGAAGGCAAACTTTTAAAGGGCTTTATCTTTTGAATTATTATTATTATTATAGCGAATATCCAGTTAAATAATAAGTATAAAAAAGGATGGTCCCCATACACGAAATGTGTTTTTATCTACATACATATCATACTCTATAATGCGTTCAGAAACCGTAGAAAATGACCAGCATTATTACAACCAATGTTATTATAAGAATTTTCTTGTCTGTGGTAGGTAGGTAGGTAGGTAAAGTAGGTAGGTAGGTAGGTAAGTAAATCTGAACATTAATGGTCATCACATTACCGATATCTCTAACGTTTTGAATTTAAATTTGGAACAGCTGTCAAAATTCAAGTGGGTCTCTATTCTAGTATCCATAGATATTAAAACAGTTATCGATACGAAACGTCAACTCAGTATGTTTTTTTAATATAAACGCTCGACATTTGATCTCGAGGGGCATGAGGATAGAGACTTCATTCATTTGTCTATGATTTAAAAAAACATTCGTCTTGACGGATGGATCGAATTGCCGCCATTACTGTTGTCATTCGTTTATTGGTTTTTTTCTGTTACGGTTTTTTGCAGTTATGATATGTGTGTAGATAAAGTAATGTATGCAACTGTATTTAATTAGGCCTTAAAACACTCGTGTGATCCTACTAATACCACACCTGTGTTTTCAGGCCTCTTATTACAGAATTTTGTTTTTGTTGTTATGTAAAAACGGCACGGGTCAAGCTTAGTGTGAATATAAGGCAAACTCTAATGTATAACAACATGAAAAAAAAACTGGCAAGTCTAAGTCGGAACTGCGCTGTTCTTGCGCGGTTTCACGGAACCCGTGCGCCCGTCCAACTCGCACTTGGCCGGTTTTTTCATGACTGTTTTGATTGACTGAGCTTATGTCGGAATTTTAAAAACAGAATATTCTACAGTAATAACAAAATGGTTAGCGATAAATATTCACAAAATTTACTACACCAAGCATAAATATACTTAAGTTTTGGCAACCGTTTCGAAGGTTACTGCGCTATCGAAAGATAAAAGACATGAATTCAAATAGACATTTTGCTATCCACAATTTGCACGCAGCGTCGAGCTAAGTGGGTTCTTTATGCGAACGAATATATCTTCGAAACGAGCGATTGCAATAACGAGTCTATTGACTGATGCCAATAGGATAATGAGATTAAAATCAAAACGATAATTCAGTTTGTTCACATAGAAGTCAATGACTTTTGGTTTTAAACGAACTGTATCAAAATCCCGTCCGTCGGCTTGTGAGTTGCGATGCCTCCTAAAAAAACCTTAAAACTTAGTCAATTGCAAGTTGATTTCGTCGAGGATTTCGTACAAACTCAATAAGTACCTACCAGACGTTGCTCTATCGAAAAAAGAAGCTGAATTGAGGGCCAAACTTAACTTGCCATTAGGTAGCTGTTGTCCTTATACATACCAAGCACATAAAATAATCGCAAAATAAAAGTGACATTAAGATCTACAAATTGTCGGTTTTCGGATTGTTTCCTTTCTTTGTGCTGTGATACCTTGCTTCTTGCCAAATTTCATGGTTCTAGGTCAATGGGAAGTATCCTAAAGGTTTTTGATTCCCTTGCGGCATAAACGGCCGTATGCTTTTCATTGCGTTGACTTAGAATTTCTTTTTTTTTTTAAGTTCTAATCGACTGCAGACTTGAGTATTTGATATTTATTTAAACTCAGTACCTCCACGCATTCCCGAGAAAAATGGTCTTGACAGACAGACAGACTGCCAGACAAAAAAAACCGACAGACAGACGGTTCCTTTTTCCTTCTAAGGTACGGAACCCAAAAGATACTATGGTGAGATTCAGATATGTTATAATTGTGACAATATCTCGCTACAGATCTCAACACACATTTGCTATATTTGCAGTCACAGAAAAGATAAAAGAGCTTCATAAAAGAGCGAAAGCGTGCTTTACACAGCGCGTGATCTACTCATTCCTACCGGTTTACGTAATATAATAATATATGTACAGATTAGTGCCGCCTGTTCATAGACATAACTGTGTCATAATCTAGCGTGAAATACCTACTCACTTTTCAAGTGAAAATAAGAACCCCTAGAAACTCTTTACTCATTGCAATTGCAAACAAAATCCGTAGAAAATCCTTATAAAAATACTTTTAATGTCCACTTCTATTTATACCTGCACCTGCGCCATCTTATTTTCATTGCCTTGTCTTCCATAAATGAAATATAAAAAGCAATAAAGGAGCTAAGACCATAAGAACATTAAAGCTAAGTTTAAACGCTAAGAAGAAAAGAATTCCGCAATTTTCCTAATTACACAGACTAGTGCAGACTGCGGGTGGTAGAACCTTGTGCAAAGTCCGTCCGGATCGCTACCACCATCTTGCTCGCTAATCCTGCCGCTAAGCAGCAGTGTTTGCACTGTTGTGTTCCGGCGTGGAGAGCAAGACAGCCGGTGTAATTACTGGCACAAGAGGTATTCCATCTTAGCCCTCTGGGTTGGCAACGCATCTGCAATCCCTTTGGTGTTGCGGATGTCTATAGGCGGTGGTGATCACTTACCACTTGCTTGTTTGCCTTCCTATTTCATAAAAAAAAACCTCTTTCTTGTTAACAATATTGTTTATGATATATATTATACCTTGCTACTTCGTGAAACCAAGAAGCATGAGCAAGAAGCAAAGAAGCAAGGTAATTTGTTCCAGTTTGATGACATGGACATTCGCAAAGTATCGACTGAATCTATTAACTACTTTTTATTCGGTATGGAAAAAGGTTTTATCAAAAAAGTTAGTAAATTTTGTTACTCGTGCTGTAGTCCTAACATAACCGGCCAAGTTTAGTTTCATCATCAGCCTATTTTCGTCCACTGCTGGACATAGGCCTCTCCCATGGCACGCCACTGAGCACGATCCTTGGCCACTCTCATCCAGCTCCTGCCAGCCGCCTTGCGAAGATCATCGCTCCACCGAGTCTGAGGACGTCCCACGCTACGATTGCCGATCCGTAGTCTCCACTCAAGAACTCATCTACCCCAACGGTTATCGGTTCTTCGGGTTATATGGCCGGCCCACTGCCACTTCAGCGTGCTAATGCGGTGGGCTATGTCGATAACTTTGGTTCTCTGTCGGATCACTTCGTTTCGAATTCGATCTTTTAGAGAAACTCCGAGCATAGCCCTTTCCATAGCACGTTGAGCAACTTTAGTATATTAGAGTTTATTTCTATGGGCGTCCCTTTCTTATGACACTAGTTTGACAGAGTAGCAAAGAGGGATAAGTTAAACCTGAGCCGGTCATGTCAGAACCACTGCTCTAACTGCACTGTCAAATTAATAGATTCAGGCGTTACTTTACGGAGGCCATATCAACAAACTGGAACAAATAACCTTAGCAAGGAAGTAATAACAGCAACAAGAGATGGAATAGCAAGGTAATTTGTTCCAGTTTTTGTTGTTGAAATCACATCATCAATTTAAGAGCCGAGCTCTGTACACCTAACAAGAACCTTACCGACGCACTGTATCTTTCTATGTAACTCAGTGCATTTCTCTCCTACTTGGCTAGTTAGAAATTTGGAGCTGGGCTCATACTCCTCTTAAGGGTGGTGAGAGTTTGGGTTACAAACAAACTTCTACCCTCCTTTAATGTCTAAGAAGTATTTTTTTGTGTACCTCTGCGGGCCTAACATTATAGACCAGGTGTTAAACTAACCCCGAGAGATAAAACTTTAAACCCCGCCTTATCTTAACCCAAACGCTAACATGACTGACCACACAGATAAAATTAACACCAGGGTTAAGACGGTGTTAAAAAAGATAAAACTGTGTTACTACAGTAATGAAAATATTGTTGATTAATTCCGTTCATTCGTTCATTTTGCAATGTGACAGAAACAACCATGCATAGATTTCCTTAAACATACATAGCTAGCTTTAAAAACAGTCCTGGACGATTTGCATCTGTAGTTTCCGAACGAAAATCAACTAAATTTGACACTTGACAGTTAAAAATTTTGAAATTTGACAGCGATCAGACATAACCTGTTACAATTTTAGTAAACAAAAGGAAAGCAAAAGCCTGAAATAAACCGAAGTCGCCGAAATGCCGCCGAAAGAAAATAATAATTCTGTAAATATATTTTCTATTTATTTTACCCGCTACAGAATTTATGGCGAATAACAGGTAGTTTGGTAAAATGACAAACTGGAACCATGGTTGCAGGACCCAAATAATAACTAAAATCATCCGAAGATCGTAACAACCTTCATCAATAAATGTGTGCTTGACTGTGTGCAGTTAACTTGATAGCATTGACTAGATAATTGATTATTAAAATTATTGTTTCAGGCGTTGCACAATGGTGCAAAAACTCATTGGTACATACATGGCTAACGCTGAGGAACTAACTCGGTACCTCACGAACTCACGATAACGGGTCTACCTCTATGCACTAAGCCTCCCAATGCTCTATGTATCCCTAATAATAAACATATTTTTCTTATTCCTTCTCCAGGCAGAGGTTATCAAAAACATAAATGGGAAATGAGGGCCAACTTCAATATTATGATATACTATACCTTGGTTGTTGACTTCAACGACAAAAGAAGTGAGATCTAAATGGGTGCCAAGTACAATGGTCACCTGTAAATCAAAACAGTAACCAATTTGTTTCATTTTCAGATATGCACCAAGGCGCCGACGAAATTATTAGTACCTCACACCTACGACAAATAATAAAATGTATAATCATAGCCTAATACACAACCACTTCGCTGTATTGTACTTTTTAATAAACATATTTTATGACTATGCAGTTGTATATTATTTTAAATAAATCAACCTTTGCAAGCCCAAACTGCAATTTTCATGAATTGAAAATTAAACACTCCTTACAAACTCAAACCTTATAAAAGTTATAAACGTGGGTGGCAATTATTATTAATTATTACAGTGTGCTTATTTCAGTACCAATGAGCAGATTTGACTGGGGTAGTACTATAGGGACGTGAGGTACCTTCAAAATAACAAGCTAACGCATAAGTTTAAGAACTTTATAATTTATTCTAGTTTATTTTCCAATTCTTACATTGCATGTCAATCTAAAAGTCAAAATAAGTCCCTTTTCTTCTTCTACTACAAACTGCCACTCTTGTTGCCGTGGTCAGCTCTGGAAGAGGCTGTAAGGAAACCTAAAGTACCTTGATTAGACAGAATACCGACATGAAGTAGTATACATTTCGTTTCGTGCGATTAATGATGATCCGAAGGCCCAGCGACAGGGTGGGCGGCTAAACGTTGACAACGGATTAGCGACTGCAGGGTTGGTGGTTATCATTAGCGGGAGTGATCACTTCCCATAAGGTGACTGGCATGCGTCTGTCTTTTCCATAAAATAAACAAATCAATGTAGTATCGTTTTTATCATTTATTTATTTGCTATTATCACGGGGTCACACACGGCTCAATAGAGTAAGTAAATAAGTGTGCTCGTCACATTTCACAAAAACATTGGTAACACGTAATACAACAGTTTGGTAACTATCCCACTGAATTAATAACCTTTTGTGATGATAAAATCTAATATTATAAAGTAAAGACACTGTTTAAATAAAATAAAATATCTTATACCCACCTACGACGACCCAGATAAAGTAACCCGTTTTATCTCGATTAACTGTCAAAATGACGCTAGGTTTATCACCGAATGTGGCCGGTCATGTTAGGCAAACGGATAAACTAACCCTAACACCTGTCAAAAGAGTGCTAAACACCGTGACACGTGCGGTCATGTTAGCCACCGGGGATAAGGCTAGTTTATCCACGATGGGAGTGTTAAAAACAGATAAAGTGGCTGTCATGTTAGGGCCGCAGGGTTAAGACGGTGTTAAAAAAGATAAAACTGTGTTACTACAGTAATGAAAATATTGTTTAATAATTCAGTTCATTCGTTCATTTTCGCAATGTGACAGAAACAACCATGCATAGATTTCCTTAAACATACATAGCTAGCTTTAAAAACAGTCCTGGACGATTTGCATCTGTAGTTTCCGAACGAAAATCAACTAAATTTGACACTTGACAGTTGAAAATTTTGAAATTGACAGCGATCAGACATGAAGACCTGTTACAATTTTAGTAAACAAAAGGAAAGCAAAAGCCTGAAATAAACCGAAGTTGCCGAAATGCCGCCGAAAGAAAAACAGGTGTAAGTATTATATAATTCTGTAAATATATTTTCTATTTATTTTACCTGCTCCAGAATTTATGGCGAATAACAGGTAGTTTGGTAAAATGACAAACTGGAACCATGGTTGCAGGACCCAAATGGTAACTAAAATCATCCGAAGATCGTCGACAACCTTCATCAATAAATGTGTGCTTGACTGTATGCAGTTAACTTGATAACATTGACTAGATAATTGATTATTAAAATTATTGTTTCAGGCGTTGCACAATGGTGCAAAAACTCATTGGTACATACATGGCTAACGCTGAGGTACGAACTCGGTACCTCACGAACTCACGATAACGGGTCTACCTCTATGCACTAAGCCTCCCAATGCTCTATGTATTCCTAATAACAAACATATTTTTCTTATTCCTTCTCCAGGCAGAGGTTATCAAAAACATAAATGGGAAATGAGGGCTTCAATTTTATGATATACTATACCTTGGTTGTTGACTTCAATGTTGTTGATTTTATGTAGTATGTCTCCATGTATGAGACCTCTTTAACCCTCTTTATTCTGTGCTCATATCAAATAATAAGATAGAATAAAGTAAACAAGTAAATGAAACAATTATTTATTAGTATAGCACATTTAGCTTGAGCCACTCTTAAAATCAAAGCATTAACAGTTCTAGAGCATATTCTAAATCACCTGTAAATCAAAATAGTAACCAATTTGTTTCATTTTCAGATATGCACCAAGGCGCCGGCGTACCTCGAATTATTAGTACCTCACACCTACGACAAATAATAAAACTTATTATCATAGCCTAATACACAACCACTTCGCTGTATTGTACTTTTTAATAAACATATTTTATGGCTATGCAGTTGTATATTATTTTAAATAAATCAACCTTTGCAAGCCCAAACTGCAATTTTCTGTATCATTAATTGAAACTGAAACACTCTTTACAAACTCAAACCTTATAAAAGTTATAAACGTGGGTGGCAATTATTATTAATTATTACAGTGTGCTTATTTCAGTACCAATGAGCAGACTTGACTGGGGTAGTACTATAGGGACGTGAGGTACCTAGGGCTTCAAAATAACAAGCTAGCGCATAAGTTTAAGAACCTAAAGGTCCTTACAATACCTTGCTTAGACAGAATACCGACATGAAGTAGTATACATTTCGTTTCGTGCGATTAATGATGATCCGAAGGCCCAGCGACAGGGTGGGCGGCTAAACGTTGACAACGGATTAGCGACTGCAGGGTTGTTGGTTACCATTAGCGGGAGTGATCACTTCCCATAAGGTGACTGGCATGCGTCTGTCTTTTCCATAAAATAAACAAATCACTGTAGTATCGTTTTTATCATTTATTTATTTGCTATTATCACGGGGTCACACACGGCTCAATAGAGTAAGTAAAGAAGTGTGCTCGTCACATTCCACAAAAACATTGGTCAATTATTACACGTAATACAACAGTTTGGTAACTATCCCACTGAATTAATAACCTTTTGTGATGATAAAATCTAATATTACAAAGTAAAGACACTGTTTAAATAAAATAAAATATCTTATACCCACCTTCGACGACCCAGATAAAGTAACCCGTTTTATCTCGATTAACTGTCAAAATGACGCTAGGTTTATCACCGAACGTGGCCGGTCATGTTAGGCAAAAGGATAAACTAACCCTAACACCTGTCAAAAGAGTGTTTAACACCGTGACACGTGCGGTCATGTTAGCCACCGGGGATAAGGCTAGTTTATCCACGATGGGAGTGTTAAAAACAGATAAAGTGGCTGTCATGTTAGGGCCGCTGCATTCCATAAAATTTAGAATGTACTTTGTCTGACAGTCAGTCAGTGAGTATCGGCATTGACTGACCACCTTGATTTTTTAACATTGACCTTGGTAGGTAGGAGTTTCAACTTGATATCTACCCTATCCTAAAAAAAGGATCTTATGGTGTTACTGATAAACTAGGGACGGACGTACGGACAACAAAGTGATCCTATGAGGGCTCAATTTTCTCCTTTTCAGGTACGGAACTAAAAATGTACATATTTAAAGGCTAGGTCTTATTCTTTTCCACCATAATACGAGTATATGAAACGCATAGCCCTCATTATTTGCACAAACAAAAGCAAATGTACTGAAACATCTCAGCATACATATGCTTAGCACGTTTGCGCACTGCGGTTTTTATTAAGAGCTATACATGCATGTAAATTGCATTAAAAGAACAATGCTCGTCTCATCGAGGCAAGTGCATACCGCAGTGCGGTGTTCGTTATAGAATAAAATGATTATAACTTCACGGCCGGGTTGAGACAGCTGGCTGTATTCTGTGATCACTGTTCAATCTCAAATTGAAATGAAAAATAATTTTGGTGCCAATTAAATAAAAGTTGACTGGTTTTTTATTGAAATTAAAAACTACTATCACACTTGTGATTCTGTTTTGTTTCCAAATAAAGATAATAATAATTATAAAGAGTAAATAAAAAAATACTGTCACAACTAAGTAGTTTGATTGGTTCTTAAGATATAGGTGACGTAAATTATTTTACCTACTGAAAATTATCAAAGGCCACAATTTCATTTTGAACAGAAAATTTAGCTAGACTTAAACCTTGAAAAAGATTAAGAAAACCGTTTTTATCAGCTGCAGTAATGGCTACGAAACCCTACACTGAGTATGGTCCGATAAGTTTTTATCCAGTTTTTATTTTCAAAATGCACTAAATTTCGCTTTTTAGCTAGATGGAAACTACATCGCTTGGCTGAGCCCCGGCCGCAGCGGGGCGCCAGTGCATTTGACAATAAAATGAAATTAAGCAATTCCCGCCTCGGACGTTCATGAAGACTGACGTGGAGTTTTACTGCTCCGGCGACGTAGCCTCGCCCCCGCAAATCGAATTACAGTAATTACCCCCGCGATCTGTTTCTAATTAATTAATTTACGCATAAACCCAATTATGTATGCTCCGCATTGTTCCAATTACCGCGTTTTGGGGCCGACACGCACGCGAACTTGTTTTGATGCACTGCCTCTGATATAGAGAAGATTTTTAATTGGTTACCGAGGAATTTACACGTCGAGCCGCTTTATAATAATGGGTGCTTGGTTGGTTGTTTCATCTGAGTTAAATTGTGTCTCACGTTATTGTATATATACTGTTGATTGGACCACTTATTATAATTAATGGAATTTTAAATATTTTGAAAAGCTTAACGTCTACGTTTCACTAAGTATTCGGTTTTTTTTGCAGAGAAGAAAAAAGGGTTTTTTAAAACAACCCTTATTAAAAAAATCTTATAAAAAAAATCCCATGTTTATACATCCCTGTGTGTGTTTTTTATTTTATTGTTGTTAAAGGGAATGTAAATCAAAAGTGTCGTTTTAATCGTACCTTAGGCTGCTGATAGACTTGCGTGTTCACTTGTAATGAGAATTCTTACGAATGTTACAAAGCTCACAAAATAAATAGAAAAAAGTTAAGCAGCGTGCAGACTATGCTCGATGTTCCGTTTCAAGTGCAAGCTCTAGTCTGTCAGCACCTTTGGCTAACGTATCCTATGCCTGCATGGTCAGTGCCTTACAAGCTGCTATTATTTATAACTTTTGCAAGTAAATGAAGGTTAAACACACGCTTTCAACAATTACAGCGGAAGGAGAATTCATAATTACCTGTACAACACACTTTCCTGTTATTACTTCGTACCGCGAAGTTACTTATATTTTCCAACGGAATATTTTCCCTTATTTTTGTTAAACTTCTGCATCGGACAGTGATCGATAGTGTGCCAAAAGAACGGGTTATCTCGGCACAAATATTTACAAAGTTTGCGCGGATGCGACCCGCGCGGACAATGATCCATTGCTTTTTGAAAATAGTTCCGGAGACGAAACAGACATCGAGTAAACAGGGACCCAGTCGAATGACCCTTGATATTGATGCAAATAGGACCCTTTCTTTTATAAACAAATAGAAGGAGCCCACCCCATCAGAATTTCACAGCGTCCGTCTTCGTAACATGGGTCGGCGGCATGAATCATTAGCTAGTTACGGCTAATAAACTTCCCATTATCGCAACAACTCATTTTAACACTAATATACCTATTTGGCATTCAATTTACTTAATTATCTCAACATAAACTACATTCATCAAGTGTAATCCGCTTGTATAAGCTGACGAAAATAGTTTTAACTAAATTTAGCCGCCGCCCTATAGGCATCTTCTTAGTTTAGTCTATAGAAATATGTATGTATCCTTTAACTGACAACAGAAACCATGCCACATAAAGTAGCTATAGCTTCAATATATCTATTCGACGACATTTCATATATGGAAAACCTCTTAGTCAAATGGTTCGATAAAAAGCCAGTACAAATAAGCGAGTAGTTTTCATTATTTATTCTTTCTGACGTACACTTTTAGAAAGAGCATTTGTTGAAATAAAATGAGTATCTTGTTCTTCCACGTTCCGACTATCGTCGATGCGGATTAGCAACGAGAAACGGCAATACCCTCGTTGAGTGCTAAAAGGTTCTATGTCGGAAATGTAGAAGCATCAACCTTTACCCTTGTAACTTCTTCGCAAAGTTCAATTTTAGAAACTATAAATTGGAACATGGAACTTTGCAACAGCGAAGTAATAACGTGCGAGACTAATGCCCAGCTAATTTAATATGTTCTCTATTTGTACAATAACGTGACCAAACTCTTAACTTTGCAGACACACTACAACTTGCAGTCATATTATTGCTGTGATAGATATAAAAAAATCCTGGCAAATTAATAATGAAATGGTATCATAAAAACTTTGTTCGTGAATAACAATAAACATCCTGGAAATGTATTTAACACTATAATAACTTATGAAACTATGTGAGTAAACTACACAATACCCCGTGGACTTCGTTAGAATTCTATAAAACCTAATAAAAGTAAAAGTGGAGGACTGGTTAGTGAGAGAAATGTGGACAGACAACCAATAAGATGGTCAGATGGTGGTGGTCGTTGTAACCGGTAAAGGATGAATAAGGAAAGGTCAATACTGGAAGGAATGGCGTGACATGGAAGTGACATGGAATGGGAGCATTGGGTATCCGAGCTAAAGAAGAAGGAGAGAGTAAAAGTGTAAATGAATACGCTTTGCCAAGTATTAATTGAAGTATCTAAACAATAATTTGCCTCATTTGTTACACGCTGGGATTATTTTACTATTTTTATACTACAGGTACTCACTCCATAATATTGGTTTTAGTACAATACTCGAGTTGTGGCCAAAATAACCACTGAATGGAGTCCGACAAACTCGCAGCGGAAACCTGGCGGACCTTGACGGCGTTGGAGAGACGAATTAGATTTCTTTTCGAAGGACTGGCCACTGATAGCATCAAACCGGGAGCAGTAGAAGCGTTGAGAGGCCTTTTCTCAGCAGTGGGACTCAATGTAGACTCATGATGATGATGATGAATTATTACTCACATAAATTAATTTAATTTAGCATTTTTCAGACAAAAAGGTAACGAGATTCGTATCATTTAAATCCGGTTTCTAGATTGAAAAACTACCTTTACCTAGCAATAGTTTTTTATATTGGCTTTCACGTCGTTGGGTTCAGGATCAGGATGTATACTGCCTCCAACAACTTATATATTGGACGTGTTGGGGGAATGTTAGGTACATAATTTGACGTTAGCAACAGTATTTGGAAATATCTTTAGGAATTTGATGGCTCTGAGAACCGTTTAGTAGTAGTTTTAGGTCCTGACGCAACACATAGGGGCTTATATAAGTTAAAAGGCTCTGCCAGTATGTACGTCTGTGTGTCAGTCAGTGGCCTCATAGCTCCGGATCTAACTAACCGATTTCAATGCGGTTTTTCGTTTGGTCGTTGAATTAAGCGGGACGGTTCTTAGCGACGTTCGGTGCCAAATGGATAAGAGGTTTCAGGGATATCTAACCTTTAAAATATGTTAAGAGTACATTCAACCCCCTTTATTCATAAAAGTTTACCAACCTCTTTCAACTAAAGTACGTTTTATTAATAGACATAATATAGCATAGAGTTTTAAAATTGAAAGCGATATTTTATTAGCTGATTTCTTTACTTAAATTGGCATTACAATATGCCAAAAAGAGACGACTACGTGAATAGACAAAATGGTTACCTTAGGTGCACATTAGGATTGTATAATCTACGTTTTACTTATTAATTTGCAGGTTTTATTACCTAAACGCACCCCAAAGATAACCATTTTGACAGTTTTGGGTGTGTACGTTTGATATGCTTTAGTTATTCATCCAAGGTTATATTCTTTTCACTGAAACAGATTCATTAGACAGTTAAAGATGAAACATAAATGTTAACAAATGGACGTTTACTGAGCGTTTATGACTAAGGGGGTGTTTCACTTTGATTCGCTATTACCAGTGTCTTTACTTTCTATTTTTAATCGGCATTTACTGACGTTAGGCGTTTAGACATAGGAGCGTATTATTGTATGCATCTCTGTTTATTATACAACTGGTATTTATTTGCACTTGCGGCAACCCTATTGCGATGGCCTCAGTGCAGCGGTGCGCCGAACGTTGTAGCTTTGCTAAGTGCGCGAACTGTTCAGGGTCCGAACTAGGGTTGCCACCTTTTTTTGTAGTTAAAGTACATTGGTTATTTATTATACGCAAGAAAAACAGTACATAGTACCAAAATAAAGTACTTTTTTATTATTATGACTAAAAAAATATTTTTTATTGCTTTTTGCAGTTTGAATCAAATTAGTATCTTTACTAAATTATTGCACTTGCGGTTGCAATTGCAAGGTTGTGGTCAGGAATTATCAAAAACGAGTGCTTAAATGATGTGGCGCTGGCGAAAGGCGACATCGATTCAGCACCAATCGATAAATTTCGTTTAACGAAAAAATACTCACAACTAAACTGTTCAAAATCCCAAAGAAAACAAATCATGCGAAATAAAGTATTTTCGTGTACTTTATTGGTCTCATAAAGTATAGAGTACAATTACCTGAAATAACGTAAATTACTTTTTTATAAAGTACGGGTGGCAACCCTAGTCCGAACCCGCAAGTTCTAGCCTCATATTCAGGAGCTATAACCACTAGGCTATGCGGTTTAGTGCTAGAAATTGAAGTTCTACATTAGAGTCGGGAAGCTAATAAGGTTAAACACCTACGCGAGTGGAATTTCCATTCCCATTTGTGCGGCATACGTTGACGCGGCCGCTGTTCGGTGTTTACGCTGCACGCGGATGGTCTAATTGCTACATCGCACTGACGCCTTCTTGCATAGTGTAAATTAACCCGATTTTGAAATACGTTACGGGATTTACTAGAAAACGACAAACTTCATTGAGGAAAAAAGTTTTATTACACGCAACCAAAATTTTGTTTACCTATAACACAAAAAGTGATTACCGAACTAATTGTTACACCTTACGTAACTCTTGATTTTAAATAAATCATGAAATGTTTATCAGTAGCAAATAGTTTTGCTAGTTTTCAGTCCAAGGCTGAACATATTAATGTGTAAACCACGTTTAATTTTTTTATTATTATTATTCGGTCTACAAACTGGATATTACAACTTAAGCTAACGACACATTATGCTTAAAATTAAAGTAAGTACATCTCGTGTAAATCCTAAAACAGTAGACACAGCATGGTATTTTCATATTGTAACATTTTTTAGGTTTAAGAATATGTAGGTTTGTCTGTGGCCTACACACTCATCTTCTCTCTGCTTCAGCCTTCCTATTCGCTGGCGTGCTCTGTAACATTTTTGTATTTTTGCTTTCAATAAAGTGAATTTTTCTAATCCTGCATGTGTTTTAAACAGCTAGTTTAATTTAACTTTGATTACCATTAACCAAAATCTCGAGTATCCAAACTAGTTCGTTTGTCCCTGTTTTTCAGTCTTTTGTCTTTGGTTGATGTCAGTAAGACCTCCAAATCCCACTGAGGAGTTGATGTGGGGAGCACTTTTATATTTTTATGCGGCCTCCTTGTCATCCCGCATAGTCGGAAACGCGTGAGTGAAGCTAAGTGATACAAGCATAAAGGCTGCGGAAATTGATCACTTTCAGGCGACCCGATGCCTGTTTCCCATTGTCGTAGCATAAATATTGTAGTATTATTTGTTAGTAGGAATAAGACCGGTGGAATAGCAGCCGTTGATTAATATTACTAAATTAGATGAATTTAATATAATAGCAAAGTTTTGTTAGAAGCTTTGACTATCAAGAAAACTGCGTACCAAAAATAAAAAAAGATTATGTTCAAAACCCTGGAAGTCACTACATATATTCAGCCTTCTGTCTTCCACCTGCTATGATGATAATGACGGAGAAGCAACAATCTTCTTAAAATATGATCAACCAAGAATACATTTTTCACGACACACATAAATTTCCATAGTACTGAATAATGCTATTACAAGTTTACAATGTTTCTTTTCTATGGAACGGATTTACAACAGCCACCTTAACAGCCTTAAATGGTTATGTGATTGTGATCTTTGTGTTAGTCAAGATAATCATTAGGCAAAGTTGTATCTTGTATACCTACCCACTTAATACGGCCTTAGAAGTTGCTGACCATCTTAGTACCTTCTCGCTGTCGATATGACGAATTCGAGAAACTCTCATTTCTTACGTTACTACGACAAGGTTCTTCAGTTAAGCTACTTCTGAGGCCGACTGTACAATAACCTGTGTTAATTATAATTAATCTCGAAACAAAGATTGTAAAGACTGCGCCCTTCAGTCGTGCAGTCGGGCCGCGGGCGCCGCCTCGTTACACTGAACTCGTCCATTATTTAAAATTCACGCGATCCCAAAACAAATCCCTGCCGTTCGGCGGTAGTTCATAATTAAATTTGAGAAACTCAATTTAAAATTTAACAAGTCTAGCTGTAGGCTGTCATTAATGTAGCATCAGTTCCATTAAAAATGTAGCCACTTAATTGGACTGCATGAGGGTAAATTAAGGGGAGTGGCATCACGGGGATTAACAAAATTACCATATTACGAAAAGCTAATTACTGACATCAAACTCGTGCGCGACGCGCGAGCCTCGCGTGTGTAACTGAGCGTGTGCGAAGACGACTTTGAAATTACAATTACCTACTTAATTTGTGGGGCCCGAGGCTTCGGAAGTGATAACAAAAACTAACTTGAGAACCCCGGGCGGGCGGGCGGCTTCGACGTTTTGTCGAGATATTTCCTCGGGTACAGGCCAACTTTCATGCTCGTATTACAACAAGGAAGACGCTCAAAGTAATAACGAGAAAAGTCAAATTTGTGATTTTGTGATTGTAAAATTAGCTAAAGAGTTTCCATAAATAACCGCCGACACACAACATGAAGATCGAATGTAATGGTACCTTGTGCTCTTTTTTTATTTTAAGCCAATTATCTATAAAGTATTTGTATGTACGTCGCTGGAAGTAAAATATGCTTCGCCAAGCAACAAGATAATTCATTACATTATTCATTTACATGATCTTTCACAAAAGCATTAAATAATGACAAATTATAACGATTAATTCACAATGACCTAGTCAGAAAAGACGTATTTAATTTCTTCCTTCAAAGTTATTCGGTCGGCTTGAGTATTAAAAAAAACAAAAATTGATAGAAATCATAACGAGGGTTTTTGAAGACACCATAAATTGTTAAGAAACAAGAATCAAAGCAAAAATATTTCGTTTGCTATAAAAAAAAATTCTAGACTACGTACGTGGTTTTAGTAATAAATCGCAATATTTAACCTAGCGTCAGTCATAAACTCCAGGTGAAATTTATTGCATCCGCCTGCGATCGGGTTCTCAACATCGAAGCGCAAACCACAAAAAGGATAAATACACAGACATTAACGTTTTACACCCAAAAGCTTTTAGCTCGTAAAAAATCGGTTGAATCACACAGCCTCGCAGCGCTCCCAATAAATCTAAAAATACCTACAGTTAGGCGTTATGATATGAATAACAAACTCGGAATAATATTTTACAAATACCTTTAATCTCACAGAATCGGGATTTCTTTATTTTGTCATTCATGCCGTTCAGCAACGCATGAAATTATTCGTAGCTTGCAAAAACCAAGTCAACTGCTACCTGAAATATTATCAGGCCGAGATAATTCCTCTTTCGGTTCAGCGGACTGAACTGTGCGCATATTTTTCTCATTTCTTAAAAGGGAAGTTCTTTAAGAAAACAACACAAAAAATTAAAAGTTTCGCAAGTTGGGGAGGTTTTTCCGTGTAAACGGCGCGGCGCACCTCACGCGCTGAATGAGAGATAACGACCGCAGTTCGGTTATTTATGACTAACGAGCCTATTCACAACCGTAGCGCGCCAAATGGAGATTTATGAAACAGAAAATGTCGGGTAACGTACGTCTTGAGCGTAATTTGTAGGACGCGATGTGTGCCGCAGTCGCTGCGCAATCTGCGAAATGCCATCCCGTTTGGGGATTGCTTCTGCTCCGTGAACGGTGCTCCGCCGCCAGGAGGATACTCGACTCGAGTCCTCGAGTACCTTTAGCCTCCGCTCTGCGTTTTAACTCGGACTCGTCGGACGCGGCGCTTATACTGATCCTAAGTACCTCGAATAGAATGGTATTAATATCATTTTATTTCGAAACATTTTCTTTGAAAATGTATTCGAAAGGATTTTAACGTTCTTAATCCTTATCGCAACACAATATAAGTCTAAATAAAATGAAAAAGACTCAGCATGAATACATACAACGATACAACGATGACTTATCCATCTTTGTGGACATAATCTAACTGATGCGTTAAGAAAGGAACGCACCTAGAGGTAACTTAAACTTGTTTTATAATACTTAATACATACATACATTTACATCAATCAATCAAATCAGGCCACATGGATGTGAAAGGATCCACAGCTGGATAAAGGCCTCTGCATTTTCATGCCACTTTGCCCACCCCTATGGCATTCTTATCTATAGCTTTAAACCCACTGCTGCGTGCCATCTTACCAACAGGGACTGATTCGGTCCTATTTAGTCTAGTAAACACTATTATAATATGTTGTATTTATAATCTTTTTACGTTACGAATTTCAATAATTTACTCGTTATGAAATACTTTCGAAGACTGAAAAATGTAATTAGTGGCATAACGGTAAGCTTTGACTCCTCTCTCCGTGCTCCGAAGACAATTAATTTCATTTCGGAACCCGATCCGGCAACACCGGCAACAAAAGACAATCGGCAAACAACGCACGTAAACAAACCGTGAAATGTTAAACGCGAATTACAGAAGGCAACAATGACCGGCAATTAAGGAAATCAAACAAAATTCAATAGGGAACATTTGTTCAAAATTGCAAAACCCTAAGCCGAAAGGGCCCAATTTCCATTTTATTAGCATGAGTTCGGAATAAAAATGTGTTTATTCTGGGATGAAAGCGAGATGGCCCCCCCATAAAGAGATCGAGTGCCAATACAGATGAAAACGCAATGTTATTCTGAAGCGTATTCCAAATTCAAATGGATTTCGTGTTTATGAGTAGGCTCCCAACACATTTAAATGTGTTCGCCGGCGCTCGAGCATAAACAACAATTAGCATCGTTTAGATTTACGGTTCATAAAACTGTTTGGAAGTATCAGATGATAGGTATACGAGAATAATGTGAGTAATGAGGGAAATTTCCAGGTAACGATTTTTCGTTAGCAGTCGCGACGGTGACGGCGGCGCGTCCAGGAACACACGCAATAAAATCACCTCGAAGGATTTATAGCGGACGAATGCCCTTGATATTGCAACAGTAAATAATATCTTTCGTTAAAAGGACCATTTTATTGGCACCCTTTCCTTTTATGCGACGATTATGTCATTTTTACGAGCGCTCCAATGCTATTTACGTATTTTTATTGAGAATCAAACGGAAAACTCTTACATAAAATCCAAATGATCCCGTAAAATGTGCACTATGATATTATAATTGAATATTTGCAACTTCGACTGAAGGACCACTGCGGGTATAAAATTTATGGGATCGCATAATATTTATGGCAACGTTTTTTACGGTCAATCTCAACTTTAACATAAGTAGTGTTAAGGACGGTCCGAAGCTCTCAATTCGTAACAGGAAATCTTTTTACATTACTATTTAGTCATGTGTCGGATATGTCAAGCTCAACATTTGAAGACCTATGTATTATTTATTTTCAGAGTACGGTCAGCCTTAGACGTAGCTGAACAATTTAGTACCTTATCGCTGTCAGTAATGTGCAAATTCAAGCAACTCTCATTTCATACGTAACTACGACAAGGTTCTTAAGTGTTTAGTTACTTCTGAGGCTGACTGTACCTACAGATCGCGGTAGTGTTTACCTCGAGAATGCGAACCTTACCAAATAGTCCGAAACATTTATTTTACGCCTTCTGTGAGTGTGAGCATGTAAACAACCTCGCAATATATCGCGAAGGCTACTTTTTGTAAATATTTGTGCCAAATTTACAATTTGCCGTCTTCGCGACACTGCATCGATCAACGTCGCGCCACCTCGACCGGCTGCTAACAACTTGCCCGTTTAATATAATTGGATCGAATAATTCAATACGATCGTCAACAATTATTATAATGTAATTATTAATAACAATCCTATTTATACTATCCATTATTTAATACAAGCATCCCAGACTGACTGGGACTCTTAGCAAAACCGGTCCTAAGCGATACGTAAAAACACTCAAACCAAATTAAAGAAACTTATTTTAATTAGATAAGCTGTCTCACTGGTTGGCAAAGCTTTCCTCTGCTTTTTCCACTTTTCGCTAGCCTTGGCACGCTCCTGCCAATCCAACTGAAACTTATCTAAATCGTCACACCATTGCCTTTTTGGTCTGCCTCTGCTTTGATGCCCGGCGCATGGAAGCCAATCAGTGGCAATATTGGCCTAACGATCCGGATGCATTTGGCAGACATATCCTACCCAGTTCCACTTAAGATTATCCCTCTTTTCCTTCCGATTGGTAAGTTACCGACAGTATGTATGTATGTAAATTCTTTATTGTACGACATAACATAAATGACAAGAAGAAATACAGTAACCTTAGTTCTGATTTGATCAGTTCTCTGTAACTAGTAGGATATTGCACTACGAGGTTGGCTGGTAAACCTTCAAGACCGGGCCACATTGGATGCGTATGCGCCACGGTTCCGGAGACACGCGTATACAGGCCGGTTGTAATGTGTAGAATTATATGTTGAGATCCTACATCCTTTGTGTTGCGTGCACGTAATGCAGCTCTACGAAGCGAGCTGGAGCAGTGCTGCATGCGCGTCCGGTGTGGCCCTTCCTTCAGTTTGAGTTTCGGTGCTTTTATTAAAGATCAGTTGCTGAGAACAGACAGGCGTGGCATGATCCCGTGGAGACCCTTTGCACCATTGGGCTGCCAAACGACGACAACAATAAAGAGCGAGTCTTTTGGGTGAGCGAGCTACATCTTTGACCTCATCTACATTTACCACCAGGTGAGATTGAGGCCAAACGCAAATCCATTTCTAATAATAATAATTAAAAAAATGATCAGGTCTGACATGGTCTACCTGTCGACATGCTAGAGCGTCAAGGATCTTACTAGCTTTCGCATCGTTAGCACTTACCTGAACCAGTAGCTCCCTCAGACAATTTCTACGCGTATATACCTAGCGATATCTCATTGAAAATTCTAGTCTTACCTCGGCTTGTTCTTTATTGCATATCACTCAAACGGTGTTGAATAGAGAGACGCTGGTTGTTAGTCCTCCAGCTCCGAATAAACTTTGTATTACATTGTTAAATTGTTTCACGTGCATGTCGTTTTTCCTTTGCCAAAAGCTCATAGCAAATTTTAAATTAAATTCTTTAGGGATGAGGTTCGGATACACGGTTAAAAAAAATACTCTATTGGAGCCGATAGATGCCCTTTCGACTTACACGACGTCGATGGTAAGTAATTGTATTTTGTTGTTTATACCAACCGGATTACGACGGGCTACTTGATTATGTAGTGAAGCATAAAAATATTTTATGGCCAATGCCCTGTCGTCAGTATATTGGCTAAATGTATTGCGTGCGCAGCGTTTCAGGTTCGTACCCTCTGAGTAAAGTTTTTCCAGTTAAAGAAATACTTTGAAATTTTTTGCTACTAGACTACAAAAGCAAGTATTTTTGGAGAACATTGGACATTTTATTTATAGGAATGCGTTCATTTAAAGTTGAGTCACATTTAAAAACTGTCTAAACTTATTTATAACTTCAATTGGGACTTTGAGGCCCAAATCGATTTAACATCTAGGTTGAAGTTAAATATGTATCTATATGTGTTTGATTAAATAGCGAAAGTTTTCAAAAATCCATCAAAATTTTTTTTTTCATCTCATTTTACATCAACTCAACCCTTTACTAAATGCTCAATTATTGGACTTCTGGATAATTATGATAAATAGAGAATTCTTAGCTAGACTGTCGTTGTCGCTATTTTTGAAGTTTCGTGGTTTTGGTCGGTTTTATTGAACAATTTAACTCGGCGGATAAGTCAATACAAAATTTCACCACTTGTCGATTTTCTTGAATATTCTGAGAGAACCTAATACTGTTGTTTATAAACAACCCCACAGGCGGTTCACTTTCATTTATTAGGTAAATAAACTTTCTGGCTCGGGTCTCGTCTATTTTCTACAGGAAATGGAGAACAAAAGTTGTTGTGGGCTAATGCTATATTTTTTGTTTTCCCAGCCAAAGTATTTCGAGTGTTTTAATTTGTTTACGGTACTTCCGGAAATTCATTAAGTTAAATTAAAAATTGTTTTTATGTAAGTAAACAATTTATGCATTTCGTTGAAAATTATCTAGAGATTTTTTTTTGACAGACTTTTAATAGAACAAACAAAAATACCAGGTTCTGAAAAGTTTTTAATTAGTTAGATATCTGCACTGTTGTCAAATCAATGTAAATTTAAGTGAAGTGGGTTAGGAAGGCTCCATACCACCATCGTAACCAATGTCAAACCTACCATAAGGCGGCCACATTCATGGCCGCTAGGAAGGCCATATACGCCTCTTCCAACACCCTGCTCGTGGCGGTGAGGGAGTGGGACGCGAGCCCGCTTCACGAGCGCTGGAGGGGCTACCATAAGCCGGTTATCGCGGGACTGGGGTGACTCGTGGCGAGTTTAGTTAGTAATAATTTTCAATATTGTTTATGTGTAATTAGGTATTTTATTTTACTTTATTTTATTAATAATTATGTTACTAATATGGAACTAATTGTTCTGGATTAAATAATTTTCATTTCATTTCATAAGTAAGGTCAAAAATTCTAATTCCTCATTTAATAAAATTAAAAACACTAGGTATACTTGCCCGGGACGTTGAAGTTTTAAGACCCACCCGCGGTGTTTCTTCCAGCGATTTACGCTGCAAGTGGGGCGAGCTGAGACCGAGCAATGTATGTTGTGGCTGTTTAATGAATGTTGAGACCGGGCTGAGGAAAGATACCGAACGAAACAAAACAAAAAACCGCCGCTACGGCGAAGCGGTTAAGCTACGCGGCTCTAAAGGAAATAAATCATTTACCTTTTTGTTTCCCGCAGCTTTGCGCTACCAATCCGACGTCCGCGGTATGATTCAGACTAAATACAACGTCGAGTGGAACATTTCCCACGGCGAGCTATCACTGTCGCTGCGGCGATAAAATCAAATCAGTCGAGTATTAGGGAAGGGGATATCGCCGTCTCCCACGGACGCATCACTTTGACACCGGCATAAGTAGAAGCATCTGAGGTCAACCAGCCGTCTCTTCGACTCGAACAATTTGTCTCCGCGCGAGAGGAGGAAACCCCGGACGGGTACAAATGGCAGATTACTTCGAGTTTACTAGATTCCCACCCTAGACAAATGTCGCATCCACTCGCCCCGCCTGGCGCGCCCTAATGAATGCCACTTTGAAAGCAATATTATGCAAGAATTCATCACACAGACAATGATGTACGGCTAGAAATGTATTAACACTATTATCCCGATATTAGTCCCGGTACCCGTGAACTTTAAGTGCCATTACCATGACGTATGAGGCGTATACTTTGGGGGAAACGATTTAGTTACAAAGTATCTACAAAGTCGCAGAGTGAGATATGTGCCCGTGTAACTGTCGCGCCGAGCACATTTCGCACCGTGATAGGAGCGAGGGTAAATTAGCCATAACGTGTAAATTGAAACGCAGGCAATCCCGTGAGTTAACGCGATTCGGGACGTACATCCAGCCTTTAATGAATAAAGGGACACGATGCCGGCGTCTATATCTGCTCGCAGGGGGCATGAGACAACTTGTAACTCAATCAAGGTAGGTAAACTAGACTGGTGACGCTCTGCCGTGTACACATTCGTGCACGTGTGAATCATTTTTCACGCGATATTCGATTACCGGCCCGTATGGAACAAACAAATGATGCCCTTTGTATTCGGGCTCGGCCGTACTCGCGATGAGTAATGTCACTATATTGGTGATATTTTGTCCCGGTAAACTTTACAATTCGCAATGAACTTTCCACGGTAGGTAAATTCCACACGGGATAGGTAATTTCGTGTGTATGAAGCCCAAAACCAACGTGTATCCATAAGTAAAGATATCAAGGTGTTCGGAGAAAGGTAGGACCGTTGGAAATTCACTAACGTAAGGGACGGCTAGCTCAGGGAAGGGATGAACAAACTGGCGGTAACTAGAGAATTTAATTAATCGTAACTAAACCCTTATCCAATGAATTGACATGTTTATCACATAACTAACTCAATTATAACGCGCAGGCATAGTGGAATAATTTATGCCGGTGTTAATCTACAAGTTGGGTAAAGATTTTTAACTATTTATTTTCTAATACTCTATTCGGTTTAATTAAAGATATAAGGTACTATAAAACTTAAGGTGAGTGTTCAGATTTGGAGGTCCAGAGCATCTAGAGGCTGACAACGTCAACAATCAGTGACTGTTTGAAGGTATAGTTAATCATAGGCAGCAGTGATTTTGCCATCAAGTAACCAGCATGCTTGTTTTCTTTCTTTTTACAGAAAAACTTACTTTTAAGTAAAAAAATCAACTCTTAAGTATAGTCGACCAAGAAATTGCTTGACCACTTTTGTACCTTATCCCTTTGTAATACGGTCGAAATGTGGTCAAGAAAATTCTTGGTCGACTGTACATAGTTAACGATAAAACATCTCCAAAACTAATGTTGATCAAAAAATTGCCCAATCAAAATAAACATGATATCACAGTGATGGCTAGACGCAGGATACTGTTTATTATTTTAGATAAACATTAATGATGTTTGTGACTTAGATCATTTGCTTCCGTGCAAAGTATAGCATACAGAACCTTTAGCTTTCCAACTACATCAGTGGAAACTTCAATGCCGCCCAAACGGAACTCAGTTTCCAGTGTCGCCTTCGCATCACTTTTACACAGCCTACGTCAATGTGGTATCTCAGAACGTAAGTATTGAGTTTCCGTTCAAGCGTAAAATGATGCGCCGCTCGTCCAAATCATTGTTTATTCTACACAAAACATACAAAAAGTATTTGACAAACAAACCCTATCAGAAAATGTTACCTTCCGATTGACCTTTGATAGCTCCCGACGCAATTTTAAATGGATCGGAATTGCTAAAATGTTTTCCGTTCTATTTTGTAGATTCTTGATTGTCGAAATTGCCTTGTTGAAATTGGTTCCTAAACCAATCTCAATATTCGTGGAAGGCTTTGACTGATTTACTTTTTCAAATTCTATATGTTGCAAATTGTAGTTCCGAGGACTACGATTCGCAAAATGTAAGTAAAAAAAAAATTTTTGCTCAAACACACGGGTCATAAAACAATTGGCATAATTTCACCACCTCGATTGGTCTTTAACGGTTCAGAAAAGTTTGGCTGGCTTTTACAAACGACTTTAAATCACAGGGTGGTAAGATGGCGTTATTTTCGGTTGCAAATAGTGAAGCGAGTCGGGCGCGGAAGCGCGCACAAAGCGGCACGTCTCGGCCCCTGCGACTTGCGACCCAATGCTATTACGTCTACGTTATTTTAATAGAAAATTCTCTGCTCATATTTTGGAGGCAGTATCATGAAGCTAACCAACAATGGGCCACATTTAAGGGTGAAAGCATCTTAAAAACAAAAATTGTCTATCTTATGGTCAAAAATTTACAACATGGTACATACAAGTTATGTTTTCACCGCACCGTTTCCTCACTTTTGACAGTGGCACAGTTCGTTCGCTCATATGAACGAGTCATTGCCATTAAAAAAAGTTACGTTTTCTTTGAATAGGCCAAAGCTACCCCAGGTACTATATGTATAGTCGACCAAGTAATTGCTTGACCACTTTTCAACCCTATTCCTTTGTAATACGGTCGAAAAGTGGTCAAGCAATTTCTTGGTCGACTATACAGTTGTAGACTGCCTAAATAAATATTAGGAGGGTAGCCTATTGGGTTGTTTAGATTAAGAAACACGTTGCCGGTAGACGGGATTACGGAAAAATATTTAAGTTTGTTAGTATACCATGCATTTAAGTGGGGAACGGTCGCACTATTTAGATCCCGTCGATGCCTCGTGCAGAGGCGAAACGCGCGTAGATCGTGAAGTTTAAGTGTCAAGTAGTGGTGGTTTATAGTGGAGTCTTTGTGATGTATGTTGTTTTGCATAAAAAATATATGACGCACAGACAGCAGTAGTTTTGCACGTCCACAGCAACAAGGTAATCTGTTCCAATTTGTTGATATCGACTTCAGCAAATTAACGCCTGAATCTATTAATTATATAAGTTTTTATAATAAGTTTCCTATCTTAGCAAGCACTGGAATTGCCCATTAACAAGCTTAAAAGTACTTGAAGAATGGGCTGTTGCTGAAGGCTTAAGGCTTAGGAAGGTGTCTGGAGTAAAGTCTAGTCGCCTCCACCTGTCTGGAAGGGCTAGGTGAAGCATTTAACATTTTTGTCATATAAGGAAAGTCCATTCATTCTCGCTTGCCCTATCATTTAAAAAAATATTCTAACCTAAAATTTTAGTTTTTGCCATTAAAATATTGTTTATTGTTTGAATAAAACATTAGGTACAAAGCAACAAACTATAAATTACTTCTATTTCAAACTTGGATTTGCTTTATTTAGGCGATTTAATGAATTTTAGATGACAAAAAGTTAAATTTTAGGTTAGAATTTTGTTTACATGATAGTGAGAATGAATGGACTTTACTTAAATGACAAAAATGTTAAATACTTCTAGCCCTTCAAGTGAATATTGTGTGATATGCATTAATTTTAATTGTATATCTTCTGATACAAAAGTACAATGCAAAAATGATTTCAGTGGCCCTTTTCACTAAGCTACAAGTTACAATTTTACAAGTCTAAACCGGCAACATTGGACAATAATGACCAATGGCAATGGGTATAATGACCAATGTTGCCGGTTTAGACTTGTAAAATTGTAACTTGTAGCTTCGTGTAACGGACCACTGAAAGAATCCTACTTGAATGAATGACCTTTTATCACCTATCTTTATTGAGTTTGAGAATATTTTTGGTTTTTATGTTGTCATTTTTATTTTAATGACTTATATTCAGTTCTACTGCTTGACTTTTCGTGGGCGGGGAGCAAAACAAAGAGTGAAAGCAACATCTGGTAATCTGAGCCCTGCGTATTCTATTCTATGTTTAATGTAGGCATTGCCATCAAAAATATGTTCCCCGAGGTAATAATACACCTGACGTCGACGGTATTCCAATCTGACTTTGCTAAGGTCGAAGCCTAGGACTCCGGAGAATTGTAACGAAAAACCTGACATTCGCTTAGATCGAGTCGAGTGTTAGCTCCGAGGCTGAACAACACCGTATAACTGGATGGGAGATACAAATAAAAAATATCTATGTAGCGTTGTATGCTACGTACAAGTACATGTTCTTTATACAACATTTTACTGCTTGTGTTTTCAAAGGTAGAAAACGAGCTAGCGGGTCGACTGGTAGGAAGTGTTCACCAACTGGCCCTTTGGGGCCAGAGACAACAAAAATCGCAGATCCATTCCCAGCCTTTAGGTGTCCCCCTCCCCTCGATACGCAGTAGCAAGCTACTACTTCTTACCGGTATTCTGTGAGTGTTGTACTACCCAGGTTGAGCAGGCCTATTTACACTACAACCAGCAACGGCCTTCATTGTGTTTATCTGTAAGAAAATTTTTTTTTACAACAAAACACGTAGGTTAAAAGTCTACAATAGTTAACAGTATTTATAAACGATTTTTAATAGTAAGTTTCAGTTACTTTACACGAATATGGAGCTCTTTGAAACGATGCTATAGCCACTGTTTCGCGCACGTTTTGGTTTCTGTTAATGCAACGTATATATTACTTTGCAGCATGTGGCAATCGTTGGCTCGAACCCCTTTTGCCTTAAAGATAAAACCAATGAATCGTGCAAAAGTGTCTTAGCCAGATTTGTCTCGTATTTCTCGTAACTTCTATAAGTCTCATCGACAGTTTAAATTATTTAAGATGTGACGGTACTTATGCCGTCGTACTTGAAACGCTCCTTCTGTTCCTGAATGCGCTGCGGCTGGGCTGGTGCCAAGAATAGGTTGTGAAGACAATCTATTTTATTGCGTTACTATTTTGCGAATTCACGCCTAGAGGCGGCTTATATAAAATCTTGTCACAATTTGCAACTGAAATTGAATATAGTGCCTTTGAAACGGTGCATTCGAAATTGTTTCAGTTTTCTTTTCTAAATAACGTTCCTGAGGAATTTATTCAACTCTACTAGAAGCAGCTGGTTTTATTGGAAGTAAATTTTTCGTTGGCAGTATCGCGCATTGTCTACGTGATTTTGATTTCAATAGTATCGACACTAATTGAAGTCGGGATGCAATAGCCCGGAAACTGGTAATGAATTATGAAACATCACTAAGATGAATGGAGCAGAAGGAAAGTAGATAAAGCGGCACCTACAGCCTCCAACCCCATCGGCCCATCAATTATGTCGTATGCGATCAAACCCAGTGTCCATCTGCGTGCCATTTGTTAATGTCGCGCCCTGTCTTGCGGACCAGCTAACAATAGTAGCTACTATCACACGGAAACCACCTTTGACACATCGCAATAAAGCCCAATGCAACTACATCGGTAAGTTGGCGGCAAGTAAACACAGGATCGTAATTCAACCCTGGTGACAAAGCAACATTCAGCAAATCAATGGTCGCGGAGCAAAAGTTGTTTAATGACTGTTTGCTTTAGTAGCAATGAAGATAATGGCATTATGCTTTTTAAAAAAAATCATAGTTGAACCAAAAATCTCTGTAAAACACGTATAAGTGAAAGCTAATACTACAGAAAAAAAATCGGAGAGTGCAAAGTACAGGATTAAATGGGAAACATGATCAGCACTGACTTAATTAACTTTGTACCTTGACGTTCTCTCTAAGAATTCGTCATTTTTTGACATGTGAAATTTTCAATAAGAAATAAATATATGTATAGCTATTTATTGTCAAATCATTTATCTAGATTCCAGAAGCGCTAGTACGCCAGTTTTTGTCGCGGACATAAGCATGTATCCCTTTTAAACCAATGAGCATGTGCGAAAAAGACGAACGCTTTACGTCCACAATAAACACTAATGCGCTACTAGTGCAGAAATGGCACCGTCAGTTTCACAATCGAATGAACAATTTACAAAGTTTAAGTACGCGTCCCCAGAATCAGCAATAAATATTGAATTATTCAACAACATGCCAAGCAAAGTACGCGAACACCGTAAGAAATTACAATGGTTTAGTTTCCTACGCCAGTGAACACCTCCGGTCGCATTAATCTTCCTCGTAACCTGGTTACGGGCAGGGTCGCAAAGTTTCGCGTAATATTTCATGCCACACTGCGAATATTGCTTTTCAACTATCGACTAGCCTTGAATTTGTTTATCCGATATGACGACGGCAAAAATGTGAGTGAGCAGCGTTGTTTTACTTGTTAGGGTTCCGTACAAGAAAAGGCAACCGGAACCCTTATAGGATCACTTTGTTGTCTGTCTGTCTGTCTGTCAAGACCATTTTACTCAAGAACGCGTGGAGGTATTGAGTTGAAATTAATATCAAATACTCAAGTCTGCAGTCCCTTTGAGCCGTGAAAAAATCAAAGTTCTAAGTCAAAGGAATCAAAAGATACGGCCGTTTATGCCGCATTTTTCATACATTCGCAAGGCACTGGAAAACCTAGGGGTACTGCCCGTTGACCTGGAGCTATGAAATTTGGCAAGAAGCAAGGTCTCACAGCACAAATAAAATAATAAATCCGAAAAGCGTAACTTTGTTGTTAACAACAAACTTTTTTTGGTCTTACAAAAGTAAAATGCGATTCTAGATGTTGTTGATGACGGAACCCTCGGCGCGAGTTCGACTCGCTCTTGGCCGATTTTTTTACCGATTTTGTCACCTACATCCATATGGGTGACTTAAGAGCATTGTGTACGAAGCCTCAAAAAGCGCCCTCCATTCAAGCTGAGGTAACGTTTTCCGCCCTCTCATTGGTCATGATTTCTTTAGTATCCTTGTACGCGACATTACGCGACAAAACCTCTACCAATAGTTCGTAGCAGTCAAACTTCCACTAATTAAAGTGGTGGATTTTCTTTCTATTTATATTGGGTTAATTTTGAGACACATAATGAACGGATAGGCACTCTGTAATACCACTCAGGTAAAATGGATCTTTGGGTAAGTCTATTCGTGACCACGACCGTTGCAACACGGTTGAAACGTCGAGGTAGATTAACAATGATTTTACCAAATTTAAGTCTCGTTTGACGTTAGAAATAAAACCGGATGATGAACGCTTTGTAAAACTTTTTTTATCCAAATTCATTTTATAGCTTTATTGTGACAAAACACCACTTCAGTTATTTTAAAAGAAATAAAACACCAAAATAATGTTTTATAATATCGTAGAAGAGTGATATTTAACTCTAAGGATTTTTATAATCACAAAAAAGGACATACACTACGTATGCTGGGTTGCTATACACTTTCAGCGATCAATTTAGCAATGTACATACAATATGTTTAAAACACGAGTATAGTTCTTAAGAGAAACAAATTGCTTTGTAACAACAAGTTTGCCAATTACGACTAGCTCAATGCTATTTGATTGCCGACTGAGCGTACCTGCTTCGACATTATTGACTTTCAATTTACTCGTAGTTATGAAGGCAATTGGTTCTACGAACATAATGACATGTCGACGACTGAAGAGAATTTATAAATATGACTGTAAATGTAGCGACTGAATAAATAAAATTGCATTATGTGAGAATAACTGATTGAAGTGGCCTTGGGTAAGCCACATTTGTCATAGAACAGAGGTGCATTTTTTGAATCTCATCAGGTGTCTAAAGCTCACCAAAATGGCTGAATCTCTACGAAAAACGGCCATTTTGGTGAATCTAGTCACCCGGTGAGATTCACAAATCACACTCCAAGTAACTGCTGATAAATACAAGCGCGTTCAGTGCACCTAGCACGAATCTTCTCGACACGCATTAACTCGCTACGTAACTCAGTGCGACTCTCTCCTACTGGGCTAGTTAGAAAGAGACACACTGAGTTACTTAGCGAGTTAATGCGTATCGAGAAGATTCGTGCTAGGTGCACTGAACGCGCTTGTATTTATCAGCAGTTACTTGGAGTGCGTGCTAGGTGCACTGCAGTAGGGATCACGTCTTGGCGAACGAAGTATGGGCCACCTTTCAGCTCTGGCTGCAGCTCTTCCTACTTGCAAGCAAGTAGCAAGTAGGAAGCAACTTTGGGTGTATAAAGCAGCGAACAGGGCTTTGTGGCGCGCCGTAAGAGACGCCTATGTCCAGCAGTGGACTGCTGAATGATTTTGGTGGACTTAATGTGTGCTATAAATTCACTGACCTATAAATAATCACCGTTTAAAAAATAGCCGCATCAAAAGTCGGACAAAAAGTACAAGAAATCGACAATCGCTCGCGCTGTCAATCTGTCGGACCGACGGCGCTGCTGTCAATACTATCATTTTGTAAAAAATGCTATTTGCAACGAAAGTTAATAAATTATTATTTTATACCGTTAGACGTAACATTGTAAATCCAATGACTATAAATGTTAAACTAATAATTTGCATTTGTAACATTGGCGTCAACCTGTATTCTCATGTCGAGCCGTTTTCTACTGTCATTTAGTATGACACTGAACATCCATGCATTATAATATCATTGTAGAAAATCACACGAAATATCAAGGCTTAAAACTAATCACGTCCCTCTAACGTCACGTTTCTTTAATAAAAGTCTTTTTTTAAGAAATGATCGGCAGTATGTAGTAAATGAATGCCAAAAGACCGGTTTCGAAAATATTACATATATATTTGTGTGTAAAACAACGAATAACCTATAATTTTTGGAAACGGTAACCTATGGGTCTTGCGACCTATGAGTTTTGGAAATAAAATAACTAGAGACGAAGGAGATTAGAGATCGCTTCTTATAAGGAAATGTTTTCTCAGTAATACATATAGGTATGTATCTCGAACTTAATCAAGTAATCATGTTTGCGTAGTATTTATTTCTTAGAAGCGAACAAAAGTTATAGGCTTGTATACCTATTCACCAATAAATTATTTCTCCAAAATAATCCCAGTGAAGTGATCAATAAATAAGATTATAATTATACAAAGGTACGCATCATATTTTTTTTGAGGCTCCTTATTTTTTACAATGCGAAAGGGAGTTTGTTTATCTTTCTAATTTTAATTTGTTTTTGACCCTTAGAGGCTATACATCTCTAAGTTATTTAGACTAAGTATGTATTTGATTATTATTATTTCAGGGACCATATACATCCCTACCTATCTAATTTCTTTGATCTGGCGACCCTATACATCTCCTATTCATTCTTAACTAGTGCCAGTTCGTTCGATATGCTTTAAGCTTGCTGTGCTATTTATTGTTATCTTTTTTTTTGTGTATCTATGTGTGTATGTTATGTACTATTGTGATAATTATGTATATCGCACTGTAATCTGTTTTGAAAAGAGAAGGAAAAAAAAATTACTGCTGAGTTTCTTGCGGCGTTTCTTTTCAGTAGTATCTTCCATTTTTCGAAGCGCTAGTAGATTCAGACGTGTAAAAGAGCCTATATAGCCTACTTGCAAAATATTTTTTTCATTTTTCATTTTCATTTTCATTTTCCTCAGCCTCGTAACGGATACTCAGATTTTGTTAATTTTTGTACAGGAATAATTGAAGGGCCACAAAAGGATAAAGGCTACTAAAGACTCGATCGAAGAAGTAGTTCCCGTGGGATCTTACTTGACCCACGCAAGCGAAGCCAAGGGTAGAAGCTAGTGTTACATATGTTTCATTGCATAACGATAAATTGTCAGTTTTTGTATGTATCCGACGTTACGTTACGATTTAGCGTCTTAAACATTTTTTTTATGCAAGTCAGCCTCAACCTTCTCTTTTAAATTGACAATTAAAGTATGTTCATCCATACTTGTCTAACCAAGTAAACAAAATTCTAACCTAACTAAATCTCTGTGTCGCTTAAATCGTTTATAGCATAAATAAAACAAATCGAGTTTGTAAATAAAAGTCGTGATTTATAACGGGTTGTTTAAACCCTAAGCATTACATAGCAAAAACTGAAATTTAGATTAGACTATTTACTACATAGTTAAAACAAGTAAGGCTGAATATGGTTTAAGGGAGTGATTATTTATGAAAATATAAACAAATACACCTAAATGGGGATGAGGTCGCCTATTTACCTACATCAGTGTACCTTGAGGTACACTCATATTTATTTACATGTTCTTTTACGAGAAAGCATTTAAAAAATTAAAATAAGGAATGGTGTACGTATGATAGGAAATCGTTTTTTATTATCAAAACTTATACTTCACTAGTTAGAGGTTCGATTTATTATTTATTTATTTAATATAATTGGATTAAAAAACAATTGAACCTACAAAAGGCGGACTTAATACCTTAAGGCATTCTCTATCAGTCAACCTTTAGGCAAAACAGAAAGCTTAGTAAGTAGTGCAACACAATATACACCGGAATATAATATAACTAGCTTCTGCCTACGGCTGCGCCCGCGTAGCCTACAGAAAACTAATGACAGGGATGGACTTTCCAAAAAGCCTTCCTTGGTATCCACCACTGTAATCTATCCTGTAATCTATGTGTAAAATTTCAAGTCTCTAGGTTTGGGCTGTGCGTTGAGATATCAGTCAGTCAGGACTTTGAATTTTATATGTATAGATTATGCATAAAATATCACGTCACTTTTTTTGTAAGATTTGAGGTTTCCTCTGCCTCCTTGTTTTCAAACAATAGCTGGCAGCGTCAAGATTTCTCACTAGGGCGACAATGGCACGGGCCGTTAAGTTGATGACGTCATAAAAATTTTATAGCGGCGAGTGTTAGGGGAGCATTGACCTAATTGAACATTACAAGAAGCTGAATCAAAGCCAATTATTATACAATATTGCATTTTCACGTGACTTGGCTCGCGGAGAGAGTTTATAAAACCTTTTTTTATGGAAAGGGGAGGCAACACAATCAATTCAAGGGAGGAAAACAAATTCATACAGAAAAATTCGCAGTGCAAAAGCGCCAAGCTCATTATCACTCCAACACCGAGATCTCATGTCTATATTAATAATATAACATACAATTGATACTAACATTTTCATTTATTGCTAAAAAAAACTTTTTTTTTTAGAAACGTAAAATATTCAAGCATCGCACGGGTACAATTAGTACGTAATACACATAAAACCCTCCTGAAAAAAATCTCTAAATAACAGTGAAAAACTTATCAAAATCCGTTGCGTGGTTTAGAAATAAGGATTCAGATCAGACAGGAACGAATAGCGACTTTACTTTAGAGGTATACTACATATGTGAAGATGAAGTAAGTGGAGGTATCACAGGGCGGGCACCGTAGTGAGTGCTGTCCCCCTAATATAGGGTATTGTGTGACCAAGACCCTATATTATGGGGCTAGCACGGGGAACCTGTAATCAATGTCTTCGACGGCTGTTGTGTACTCCGGGTCTAATTCACTTTGAATACCAGTGGCCCTAACATGACCGGTCAAGTTTATCTGAGTTTATTTCTATCTGTGTCACTTTCTTTTGACACTAGTTTGATAGAGACGCAAGGAGGAAGAGGTTAAACCTGGGCAACTCAGAGCCACAAGGTATATTGCAATTCTACGAGGTTGAAAAGCTTTCAAGTCTCTTTATGACTTGTTGGATTCATTTTGCGTAATCGGACCCCTGGGGTTGGGTTTTTAAATTTCACCAGGTGCCTAAAGCTCACTAAAATGGCGAATCTCTATGAAAAACGGCCTTTTTGGTGAGCTTTAAACACCCGGTGAGATTCAAAAATCGCACTCCTGGAAGCATTTTTCCTTTTATTTTTCCTGTAGCCAATATTCCAACAGCACTATTTTCCAGTTGTACATTTATCAGACTGATATTTCATCGATATTTACTGACTAAATAGAAAGAGGTTCTATTAACTAGGTGTACGTTAGGGTAGTTTTAATGTAAAATAAAACCGGCTAGAGATTTCAACACGGCTTATTTTTTTGGGTACGGTAAGATCTTTGACATGTTTGGTTGGTAGAAAATAGGTTGGCATTTTTTTGATAATCCTCTGCATTTACAAATATTATATTATGTTACATACATAAGTTACACATACATACGTTATATATCATGAAAAACTCAAACAAGTGGACTGATTTTAAAATGTTTAATTTTTATTTTGTCAGTTTGTTTGCCTAGTTCTGGCTTTGCTTTGGTATGTTTTATTAAAATTAACAAGACTTTTTTTCTATGTAACTTTAACTTTTTACATGTTTAAGTAATCTGATTAAATGTGAACATGTTTTCCTTGCTGAATCAAAAAAGACCTAGAACTAAACATTATGTAATTTACTGTAGAAACATTGACAAGTACGTAACACTTAAAACTTTCGTTGTTTGAACACGTAGTTATGGTTATTTCGTAATATAACATTATTGTTAATTTACATCAGCGGTTCGTTATTTGAATGTTCTAAAAAACCTCAGGAGTAGCTGAACATTCTAGTAGGTATGGACCTACCTTGTCGCTGTGAGTAATGTGACAAATTCGAGCAACTGTCATTTTATACGTTAATACGACAAGGTTCTTAAGTGTTTAGATACTCCTGGGGCTTACTATACCACGCTTGTAAATTCGCTACAATATTTGCGGCAGCTTTCCAACTAACCGCTAACAACATATTGGAGCGCCGGCAAAAACACGCCTCTGCTTTGCAAAACTAATATCATCCCAAAAGATACACACCGAGTGACAGGAACGCGGCATTGTGTAGCAGCGGCTCTGTCTACGAGTTGGTGGCAAACGGCAGTCGAAAAGTTCCTACTTAATACAGACACGTATGTACGAGAGGAAGAAAAATCATTTATGAACACGAGTTAGGCACAATTGTATGTTACACCTGTAGGGCAGGAAAATAATGTCTCCGATCTTCGGTGCTTAAAGAACGAGCCGAAGGAGAGGGCGATATCATACGACCTTATGCTTTTTTAGAACCGTAGTATGTAAAATAAGCGGTAAATGCCACTTGCCACGCGGGGTGAGATAAAAAACCATGAACATGAAAGGTATGAAATAAAATAAACTCGTAGGCACAGACTCTATGCCTCTTTGAGGATCTTCTTTAATTAGGTATTTTTAAATAAAACAATGAAATAACAAGGCTGTTGATAAACACTTCTTGTTATTAATAAGTAAATCAAAATATAATGTCTCGTCAAAAATGGCACAATGTCAAGCTAGATTAATTCCTCGCCTATTAAAGTCAAACAATAAATAAGACTGAACTAAATTAGGGTTTAATTCAACATTAGCAATTTATTTAGGACATACTGAGCTGACGGTTTCGTTTCATCTTCTTTGACTATTTTTTAGACTTAACTTCATAAACTGGCGTAAACAGTAAGTCTTATTTCGCTATAAGGCCCAAAGCTTAGATAGGTAGATAAATCTTGACACACTCTAAAAACACGCTGCTTTTATTTGACAAAACTCGACCGGTAACTCAATATCTGTCAGCGAAACTAGAATTTTCCGCGGCGTAGATGGGGAAATAAAATAAAATGGCGACGAACTGACATTTTATATTTTGTTACTGGCAACTCCCCTCGGATCGGCTTTCACGCCGTATTTTCGATAAGGTGACACTCGATACTAGCACGTCACTAGTTAATAGTGTTCTTTTTGTCCAACACAGACTGGCCATACCATAAATAATCATTATTTTTGTTTGTGTATTTTCGAGCTGTCAAAAAAACGTAGCGTCTAAATTAATGCTTGCAATCGATTTATTATTTTCAGTATTAAAGTCACTACAATCTTCGTAATTCTTTTATTTACAAATATGCTAAAATAAAATATATAAATAGCCTTTTTCAAACAGATTATGCTGAAATAGCATGGTTTATTATTTGTAATATCTTTATTAGCAGCTATTATTTATTTTAAAATAGCACTGTAGCATAAAAAGACTCGCCAAGGTTGTTTACAACATTTCTAATTCAAAATAAACGACGTATACATATAGTGATAAAATTTACAAGTCTTAAGGATCATAATAGAATAAAGAGTTTATTTTTATTTTTAACTCAGTGGCTAGTTATCATTAAAAAACTCAACGATGGATAATATATAATTTTTCCAACCTGCGCCCAAAGTGCCCATCGTTGCTTCTCATTTAGGTCCATGGAAACCGAAAGAAACGGTGATAGCATCGATTTCTTAATGTCATTAACTCCTATCATCTTACAGTTCCCGAGATTTTCTTGTCTTATTAGCCGTTTGTCGATTGACGCAAATAGGGCAAAGCTAAAACGCTTCGTAACATATCAAATTAGTTTATGAGGAGTCTGAACCCAGCGCTCTCCATACAAAAGGCAATAACTTTTTCCAACCCCTAAACTTTAACCTATAGCCATGACTTTTTTTGTATGTTATCATTTTGCCCTAGAACTAGGTTTTGATTTTTAAATACTTTTAAAAGTTTCTAAAATATTGACGCTTTTTTGTTTTGTATTAAACTCCTTAAATGCAAATATTGTCAAATCTATGAAAATATTAAAAAAAATCAAAACATACAAACCTAGTTCTTCGTTCGTCTAGGCATAATGACAACATACCAAAATATCATTGCGATAGGTTAAGGTTTAGAGGGTGGAAAACGTTATCGCTGTTTGTATGGGGAGCGCTTCTTGGGGCCGTGTTGACACTCCTCTTAATTAGGAGTTGGTTTTAGGTTAAAAATAAAATTAGTGACGAAAATCAAAATGTTTTGTGTCTTGACAAAACATAATAATACCTACTAAAAGCTTTTACTAGTCTATGAACACTTTATTTCGCGTATACAATATTTGTGCCTTCCGATTTCATTTAAAAAATGTACAAGTAAATTATTGGTGAGAAAATATTTTACATAAATCAAGCAAAAATGCATCTTGTCTCAATGTTACAAAGACTTTGACATGTCAAAGGTTTATTCACGTTACGTGTACAAATCCTATTCCTAAAGTTTCGAGTTCTTTTAAAATTGCTTTATTTCATTGTCTACAAATAGTGAAAACATAAGAAACAATTACGTTAAGATAATTATTACGTCGCTTAGGAAACGTGAAATAGGCAAAAAATCTTCGAAACTAAAACAATGGTTAAGTATTTTAATTTCATTTTAATCTTTAAGCTGATTATCCATTTATGCTTCACTGCCACTAACTGTATACATGGGTACAGTACCAAAAATTAGTTCAATAAGGTCTAACCGGATCGCTACCACCATCTTGCCTGCTAATTTAGCTGCTGTTGTGTTCCGGTGTAGGGAGCAAGACAGCCGGTGAAATTACTGCATAAGAGGTATACCATCTTAGCCCGCTTGGTTGGCAACGCATATGAAAACTCCTTGGTGTTGTAGGTGTCTATTTGCGGTGGTACTCATTTACCATCAAGTGACCCAATTGCTCGTTTGCCTTCCCATTCAATAATAAAAACATAGCCCTTCCTTTTGGCTTTGCCGTAGTCGGGTAAAAAAAAGTTACTTCGGATGTATAGTCGACCAAGTAAATGCTTGTCCACTTTTGAACCTTATCCGTTTCTTATAAGGTCGAAAAGTGATCAAGGAATTTCTTGGTCGACGATACATTGCTGCCTTTAGATATAAGATCAAGTGTAAAGTCCAAAGAAGCGATGTAAATCAAAAACGATCTTGTCGACTAGTACCAAGAGGCAAACTTTAGGAAATGGTACTGCACCCGACTTGGAATAATACGGAATTCTAGAACATCAAAAAAATAAAATTTATTTAAATGCGAAACATCTGCCGCACGTTTATTAGCAATGAAGGCTTAACGGGCCCGTAACATGTCATAACATAGGCGTGTTGCGCAGACTAAATGGCCTCTCTTACACCGAACTTATGCGCATAAACTCCTGTTTCAATTTACGGGATGCGACTAATTTGGTCCCGGGACCGACCTGTGTGAAATATGTCCTCGATCCGAGCCTAATGATCCTGCCGGTAACTAAAATATGCCTGGCGGACAGGGATAAGTTCATTAACTTACCAGCGCCGAAGGCTAGCTAAATTAACTGGGAACTTAAGTTAGAAATATGTGGTGTTAGGTTCATCTGTCGTTTTACTTCCTTTAACGAAATTGTAGGCAAAGATACTGTTCCTTTAAATTTTACATCCATTTTTTGGCTAATTGGCTCCATAATGCACCATATATTCTGCAGTGCGTTTTAATATTGTTTAGCTACAACCCTACAACCTACATAAATAGTTTATTTTTACATGTGAGTGCCGCAGAAAGGCCACCGACGAGGCAGGCTAAGAAAGAGATGGCGGAATGACTTGGACGGGATTGAAAAGAACTGAGCTGACATTGCGTCGAATTGGGAATTGTGGAAGTTTTGTGAAGAGGCCTTGGCCCAGCAGTGGGACACAAATATAGGCTATAAAAAAAAAGTTAATCAAAATTACTCCAATTTTAATTATTGTTTTTGTATTCTAAATATTCAATTACCATTTCTGTAATTTTATTTCTATTTTTTATGTAACTTCTTGTTTGTAAAAAACTCTTTTTTTTTTTATTAATTGGTTGAAAAAAGGCTTAATGCTGAGTTTCTTGCAGCGCATTCTTCTCAGCGGATGCCACTTCCGAAGCGCTGGTAGAGTCTGTAGTCTTATTGCGTTAATTGGAACGATTTCATATTTAGTTTTTAATTTTTTTTTTCAATTATTTTTTCAAAATTGGGTAGTTTGTATTCTAAAATTTTTTGTCAGTCTGCCCGTGAACATGGGACCTGTAAAGGGCTCGAAACGTCGGGAATTAGATTCGTTACAATACATGCGATATAAACCGTATAAATTGTTTTATTTCAATGTCTACAAGTCGCGAAAACATGAGAAAATACTAAAATTACTCCAATTTTAAAGTAACGCCTGAATTTATTGATCAAACGATCGGTAATATCAAAATAATTTTACGGCCTCTAATAGAACCGTTCAATAATTTATTACAAATTTGGTTATACGCACCTAATTGACGATTCTACGTAATAATCCAATAAATTCACTTCACACCTGGAATGTATTTCTACGAACAATGCATTTCCGCGCTCCTATACATTAATTGGGACATGAAAATTATGTCCGTCTATTTGTGTGTTCAGTCAGCCAGCCGGAACGCAAACTCCCCCTAATGCTCCAGCGTGAACTAGGTTCGTTCGGTCTAATTTTCTACCAGGGATTTGATAACATAATTTATCTTCAATTAAAGATAGTTTCTACTATTAAATAGTTAGATCGTTAAATTCGTCATTAAACAAGAAACAAAAGTAAAATAACTACTTTTAATATCTCCAGGACATTCGTTTCACAGCCGTGTATTGACCTCCTCTAATTTATGAAATAATAGACTTCCTTATTATAATCCTTCTTATTGTTCAATGCAAAGTCCACCTTTAAGAATTAACTCCATTGCAGTACGAATACTGGTTGGTAACGTTGGTTTTGTATGCATGCAGCGTACTGCATGCATACAAAACTAACTCACGCCTGCGAAGCTTGTTCCTAATGGAATTATTTAATATAGAATTTTATGCAACTGCTATATAATGTCTTAAAACAAGAGTGTGGTTTTATGAAACGAGCGTCAGCGAGTTTCATAATAGAATCACACGAGTGTTTTAAGGCCTAATTATATACAGTTGCATACATAACTTTATCTACACACATATCATAACTGCAAAAAACCGTAACAGCAAAAAACCAACAAACGAGTCGCAACAAGTATGGCGGCAATTCGATCTATCCGTCAAGACGAACGTTTTTTTTAATCATAGACAAACGAATGAAGTCCCTATTGTCATGTCACTCAAGATCAAATGTCGTGCGTTTAAATTAAAAAATCATACTGGGTTGACGTTTCGTATCGATAACTGTTTTAATATCTGTGGATACTAGAATAGAGACCAACTTGAATTTTGACAGCTGTTCCAAATTTAAATTCATAACGTCACGAGATATCGGTAATGTGATCACCAATAAACACAGACTACTAAGAGATACTACCCAATAAAGAACAGATTTACCTACTACCACAGACAAGAAAATTCTTATAATAACATTGGTTGTTATAATGCTGGTCATTTTCTATGGTTTTTGAACACGTTATTGAGCATTTATGAAATGTGTGTAGATAAAATAAGTAAACAAACCGCTTTTATCAAACTTACACAAGCACACAATAAATATAACTAGAAATATATTCCACTTATTTCTCTAGGCCTTCTTTTTTTGATATATTTTAGTTATAATTTTAGTACTAAGGTTTAGTTTTTATGTAGTTTGTTTGTTTTATTATATCTACATTGTGGTGGTCAATAAATTGATTTTATAATTTCTCTAAATTATATTTAACGTAATCAAAAATATAAACAGTCTTCCTTGATAATCGTAAATATTTTTCTAATGCATTTGCGGTTTTGGCTATTCTAGAGGTGTTAAATTAAAAAAAACATCAGCCTTCCGTGTTCAATGACATGTGAATAGATAATATTTTACATTTTATAACAGTTATGGTAACTGTACGTACCCTACAAATTATTTTTACCAGTGGTTAACATCATTGTCACACGTTATTTATCGTGTTTCCGTACCTTCTCGTCGACTATTGGGTCACTGTCAAGGACTAGGACCGTCACCTTACTGCTGAAAAAATGTATTATTTTTCACATATTTTATTAAACAAAAATCTGGTTTGAATTTTACCAGACACATAGTAAAACTTTCAAACTACAATTCATATTTTTGGGTCACACCTAATGAAACATACCAGCTGGCCGGAGACGTTGTGCCGGCCCCCGCACGCGTTGCTAGGGTAGGGGAGGCCTGCTCTTCTTCATACCAATGCTCACAATTGCTCTGTTAAATGACCGAGTCAACATACATTATGTCCTTATAAGTACAGTAGGGGAAATACATTCACGTACCACCTTAGAACCCTGTCGCAATGACACGACGCGTTAATCGCCACGCTATGTCATACAAATGTCAAACGTATGTCTCCTCGGCTTGTTTCTACGGTGGTACATGTTTGGATTTCCTTGACTGTACCTACTTTGTTTTTGTATGACACGCGCACAAATAGTCGCCTATTAAAGAACGCCATGCTCATAGCAGTAAATACGCATTTTTTAAATGGCGTGACCACTCAATGTGTCTGGTAAAATCAAACCAACCAGAGTCTATTTCACCCGTCCGTTCAACCATATTCCATAGCAGTAACACGCTAGACAGCTATCGGAACGGAATTGCCGCCGATCCCCGAAAAGGGATAATCTCGGTTACGCGGGAATTAACCGGACGATGCGTAATCCGGTGATACAGACATTGCGTATCCAATCTCGACAAATTGCATCGATTCATTCCGTAACGTAGCGAGAACAGCACTTCATAATAGCCGGCTTGCGCTGAACAATCATGTTCATGGCCCGCCGTTTTCCAATTTTCCTCTAGGTATTTTATGACTTCGCAGTGAATCTCGCCAATAATGAGCTGTCAAATGGAGCTGGAAACTTCTTTTATAGCTGTATTCGTAATAGGGGTCAAAGGCAAATCATGAGAACGTTTAAAACTTTCCTCTATTTAGACTTCTTTTGATCCTTTCCGATTGCTCATATATTTTTCATCGAACTGTTTTGCAATATATAACCAGCTGCTGAAATGTTTTTAGGTACTTATGAACAGCTTTGGCACTCTTCTTTAATAGACAGGAAACTTTACAAATGTAAAACACATACATTGCTATGCCCTACTAGGGTATCATGTACCTACTGACACTGTTTTTATATCACCTGTATTTAATGAACATGATTTGCAATGAATAAATGAAATTAAATGAAATGACATTGCCGGCTAATATCTAAATATGTCTAAGCTCGAAAAAATATACAATACAGTGTACCTTTTGCATTAATTGCATACTGTGCAAAATACAAAGGTATACTTATATTTTAAGGGATAAAGTTCCAAGTAACGTAAACAATACGTTATCATGATTTGGTGATTCACCTCAATTTACACGAGATATACAGACTTCTACAACTGGACTAACATTGTCAATAAAACATGAATGCAATGAAGACCAGGAGTGTTATTTTTGAATGTCACCGGGTGACTAAAGCTCATGCACCAAAATGGCTATTTTTATAAAGATCCCGCCATTTTGGTGAGTCTTTGTCATCTGGAAGGGCGATTTTGAATCTTACATGGTGACTAATGGTCACCAAAGTGGCCGTATCTCTAGGAAAACCGCCATTTCGGTGAGCTTTAGTCACCCGGTGAGATTCAAAAATCACACTCTAGTGTTTAAAATTTCAACAGAGTATTGGGAACATTTAACTTTTTTTAAACTACAAGGGGTGGCTTTTACACGCTTTTACGAAATTCATACTTATTATCACGTGTGCAGGATAGCAGGCATTACAGACGTTTATTGCGGACACGCGTGTATTGCTCCAGCTACAGCCTCCCACTTTATTGTACCAGATTTAAAACAAAAAAGTCCTGACGAAAATATAGTGGTATTTTTTTAGAGATTGTTTCATTTTAATTCGTATGCGTATGTGTGTACATGCGGGCTGTTGCGTGTTTGTGTGTGTGTGTATAAATAGATCCTTATCAAAATATCCTGACATTTCAATAGTCTGCAACTGGAATCCTGACAGATTAGACAGGACCAATCCGTATGTCTAGTAAGTTAGAAACACTTAGCTCATTTTCATGGATGTTGTAGGTCCTTACGTAGGTTTTTCTAAAGTAGGGCACCGATTCACAGAGCGATTGGCTCAATCCCAAGCTGATACAAATATAAAATTTAAAAAAAAAGATACATTTTTCTGCGAAATATTAATTCTCATCGGAGTTAAAGATGCCAGCATCTATGCATTTCAGAGTCGAACGTTTTAACTGAGTTCCGCGGTTGCCTTTATCGGGAGCACTTAAAGCTGCATTCAGCTTATTGCGGCTTCAAACCGTTGGATTTGCGCTTTTAAATTTATTGAAAGTTGGGTCCGACGGACATGGAGTGCTGCCGACGAGTTTACAAAGAGCTCGAGTCTGCTGCGGACGACAAACTAAGTTTAACTTGCGAAATTATATTTCGAACCTCGGCTTATAGCTCTATGTGTTGGTTTACTACAGTGTTTTACAAAGAAAGCAATAATTAGTTGCTAGATATTCAGAAAGTAATTTGTAATTAGACGTCTACTTAGGTTGTGGTTTAAGTAGCAACGTACGTTAATAATAGCAAGTGAACGTAAATTATAACAAAGGAGAAAATGTTTTGTTACAGACTTCTAGGAACGGATGCCCGCACACGTTCCGTTTTCTACAAAACAATTAAATTGTAGCATACTTATAGAATAATCCTACACGTGTATGATGTTATTTCTGAAACAACATAAATGTATACCAATTGTCTTAATTACAAACTAAGCAAAGCTTGTACTATCGTTACTAGGCAAGGGTTACCCACTTATGTAGATAAATAATTATTATTATTATTAAACGTTTATTTCGGAAATCTCCACGGAAGAAAAAAAACGGGGGAAATGCAATGTACGCGTAATGCCCGTGCCAACATTACGTACTGTTGTACGTAACCTCCGCTAAACCGCTCCCAGTCGTGTTCTGTCATCCCGCGGAGGTGTTAGTCTCGCGAAATACCTTATTTTTCCCTAGCCATGCCGTATTGTTCAGTTTTAGAGTGCAAGAACCATAGTAGGAGTAAAAATCTTCAAAATGGGGGTGTTTCGTACCACCGGTAAGTACGATTTTAATGATATTCCATAAAAAATCTTAGTTATTTTCATTCTACTAATAATTTAACAGAACATTTTGTCAAAATTGAACCGTACTTCATTACAATAAAGTTTATTATTGATTGATTGCAATTACTATTTCGCTCTAGAAAGTTCTGCGTTACAGTTGGTACAACAATGTTGGGTGGGGACACTGTTTTTATCGATACATGTATCGATGAAAGAAATTAAGTAATCTTTATTATGTAATCATCTATTCATTTATATACATAATAATATATCTGTAACAAGTCCGTGTCTGTACATATTTTTTTTTGAGAAAAACTATTACTAGGGCTATTTATAAGCGCAATAGAACCCAAAACTACGATTTTTAGAATTATTATCTGTTTGTCTGTGCGTTTGTTTTGCGTCTAATCACGTCACAGATTTGATGAAGGCGATAGTTGAAAAATATATAAATGTTCGCATACATCATTTGTTGAAATTAAAATTAAGACTTTCGAAACGCCAGTTCTTTAACAAATACGTTTTATTTCAGGGACAATGCATAAAAAATTAAAATGAAACAAAGCGCGTTTTACTATAACCCAATACGTAAAATGATACGTTTCGTATCGATAACTGTTTTAATATCTGTGGATACTAGAATAGAGACCAACTTAAATTTTGACAGCTGTTCCAAATTTAAATTCATATCGTCACGAGATATCGGCAATGTGATCACCAATAAACACAGACTACTAAGAGATACTTTTTTTTTAAATCTTAGACAAACGAATGAAGTCCCTATTTTCATGTCACTCGAGATCAAATATCGTGCGTTTATATTAAAAAAAAAACATATTGGATTGACTTTTCATATCAATAACTGTTTTAATATCTATGGATACTAAAATAGAGACCCACTTGAATTTTGACAGCTGTTCCAAATTTAAACTCATATCGTTACAGAAATCGGTATACAATGCCAATTAAAGTTCAGATTTACCTACTACCACAGACAAGAAATTTCTCATAATAAAATTGGTTGTAATAATGCTGGTCATTGCCTACCTCCTTGCACCGTCTTTCTGAACGCATTATAGAGCACTTATGATATGTTTGTATATAAAATAAGTTTTACTACAAAGTATACACACCTTTACACGTGTCGTGTTTCACTTTCTAGAAGTATAAACGTGTGAAGTGTGAATAGTGGTGGGTAACAAGCATTTAACTTAAAATTGCACTTTTTGCCGTCAAAAAAGTATTTATTTATCGCTTACTTTTTTTAATTATAGCCTAAATTTGTAACTTTAGGTCATGGTAGACCTTTTATACATAACCTAATACAAGTAAGGCTGAATAGACTTCATGCTGTTTTATGTGAAGGCAAAGGCAGGCGGGTTTGAAGTCGAAACATCTTAACATGTCTGTCTATAATGTCATAGAATAGAATATAATTAATAATTCAAAATGAACAACACCGATGTCTGGTACAATATTTTGTGTGCGATGAAAGACATCGATATCGATAGATAGCTAGCATGGCTACAACCCGTCCACTCGGTCTGTCAAAACGAACCAAAACCATGTGTCACTTTGAATTTTTAGTACGAAAACCGGCCGCAAAATTTCTTACCTACTTGATACCGCGATATCCGCTTAGAAATCCACAATCTGTTTTACTTTTTTGTATCTACCAGTAAATTTCTGACGATGAATTTGTTTTCTGATGATGTGATAGTCATTTCAGGGTAGTCACTTGGGTAAAATACGCCCCAATTTTTGCACCGAAAGTGGCACTTTACAACTTTTGCAAGTCCAGAATTGGCAAATTATTACATTCAGACTTAGCATCTTTTTTAATGAGAAACCATTGTGCATTTCATGGCGGTATCAAGTAGGTACAAAATTCTGCGGCCGGCTCTTCTACTATTGAAGTGAAGTTGTTTTAAGTGACATCTAGTGTTGAGTAGCGGAACTACGAAGCCAAATTTTCATTTGACGTTTACATATTAAAATGTCATATAATCAGTTCGATGTTAATAAAAAGTAAACCTTACACGTTACTCATAAGGTATGTTTTACTTACGAAAACTTGTGTACCATTTGTCTTATGGGTTGTTCTACAAACGAAGGACGAAAATGAGTCTGAATCCGGCCCGACTTTTTTTTCCCATTCTGGTTGCAAAACATAGTCTATCATAAAGAATACAACACCTTTCAGCCTATGTTAAGTGGAACAGTCAAAATATTTCAAAATTTCAGATTTATGGCCATTTCAAGAAAATCAAGTAACAGGAAACTGAGAATATAACCAGAAAACTGAGGATTAAGTCGAAAATCAACAGAAATTAACGTTTATTTCTGAATATTTTTACAAATAAATAACAATTATTGCATTAAAGTCACTGGAGCCAGTTATTTCCTGTCGTATCTTCGCTATAGAGAATACCACAAATAACGCACTTATAGTCACTGGATTCGTGCTTATTTTTCTTTGTTATTTTTAATTTATTTTCTTTATCTCTATGTTTCTTTTGATTTCGGTTGTCTATTTTATTTTACCTCCTTTTTAACTTTTTTTTTATATTTTCTTTTTTTTTGCACGTTAACAATATCTTAAAATTTTCTTTTTTGAGTTATAGCTTTCCTCTGACCTTTTATCTGTTGTAATTGTTCAGTAATTTGATGATTCTGGAGATTTTTCAATATCCTGGGTCTTAATTTGACAGGATCCTGAGACCAGGTTCCTGAGAATTTTTGAATTATATTTTAAAAAAATCATCGATTTATAACATTTAACCAAAGTTAAGCAGAACTAAGCCTTCGTGTAAGCAACTTACATATAAAAATGCTAAAATTACCATATTATTATGTTTATTTCGTAAGTAAATATCTTACCAGAATTCTGTGAACTTGACTGATTACGACGCGATTGCCTCCGTTAACTGTGCCGGGCCGGCTAAACAACACGCTAGGTGCAAAGAGATAGGTGGTATTCTTTGTCTTTTTCGTATGCACAACCAACTCATCCGAACGACAACGTCGCTCGGCCAATAGAATATTGAATATTCGCTTATTTTACATTGAACAGGATCCTGACATAAAACTGATGGGACAAATTCTAGAACAGGATTTTATAATATTTTTGGTGCAATAAAATAATAATATGTCTCCCAGGTAAGAAAAAAAAAAGTCCTTTTTTTATTCTTGTTTCATTTATGGCCTCAATGTCGTAGTAAATAAATCACAGTACACTTTCAATCCTATTTTGCTTGTGGGACACTCCAGGATCCTGAAAATTTTACGTTTTGAATTGAAATTTCGTCAAGAAAATAATTTTTAATCTCCATCATTTTTAGTGACCAGCTAGGCATAGGTATGCTGTACAGTATGTTATACAAATAAATTAGTTTGTATCAATTTTTTTATGATATTTTAGCTGGGCCGCCGAAAATTCCTTAGTTTGTAGAACTACCCTTATATCGTTTGACAATTTTAACCAATCATGATTATGTTATTTTAGTAGTGTAGTATAAGACGATAACCACAAGTGTGTGCGTGTGGCGACACCGGTACTGGTACAAATAATGCTTTAAACCACTTCCCCCGTTTTTTTTCTTCCGTGGAAATCTCCATATCGTAATAGTAATACAGGCAGTTTTATTATGACTACGTTAGTAAAGAAAAGTAAAACAATTTAAATAGGAATGTCTAGTCACCTCTCGCTGACATATACAGGGTATCCCATGGTTGAACGAAAGGGCCATCAACCCTCTCCGCAACCGTGACCAGGAGACTGTTGGTACTGCCGCGCACGCGCCGTTATACTTAAATAAATATAACGTCCAAGATTTTGCTAGAAACATTAATATTCATCATAAAAATATTTGTCCCTCCCGGAAATGGAACCTGGGACTGCTAGCTTCAGAACCGAGTCAAAATCACAATTAGGTTCGCAAATGTCTGTCCTGTGGACTGCACTTAGGGGCTATAGTCCAATATTTTTTGGTCGACTTTACATCCGCATGTATAGTCGACCAAGTAATTGCTTGAGCATTTTAGAACCATATCCCTTTGTAATACGGTCGAAAAGTGATCAAGCAATTTTTTGGGCGACTATACGGTGCCTGGAGTAGTTTTGACCTAAAGAAAACATTAAAAAAGTTGTATGTACAAAAATCGTTAACTTTGGACCACAATTTTTTTTTTATCCGGCCGGGGTCACTCTACCGTCAAAAGAGCCAGAACTTAGATCTTTCTGACCTCTTCGAGTGTTCAGCTACTTTTACTGCTGACAGTAGTATATTATGTCCGATGATGGACGGAGAAATGTTCAAGATGACGATGACATGATATAAATCATCCGCAATACATATTAATCTCAGACCGCGTGTAGTTAGATCCCCATGGACTTCGTTAACGCAATCCGCAACGCTCTAGGTGCCTCGCTTTCACAAAACACACAATGCCTCGTCTAATGCCGGAGACAGTCATTTGAATTTCGTGCAGATGTTTGAGTCCTCTAATTGGATACGAGTACGAGCGATGCACCTTAGGAAATTAAGGTGCTTCCTCACTGATGTTTCAATAGTAAAATAAATTTGGAAAGGAAAAGACAAAAAGCGCTGGTGGACTGTGGAGTTACTATGTGCCAAGGAGTTTTACTTTTGCTAACTTACTCACCTGCTTACTAGCTGGGCGCAAGGACCCGAAGTGGATATTGGCCTTCGACCATGCCTTGCGATCTTGGGCCAGCTCTCGACAGCCATCGAACCCGAGATACGAGAGATCTTTCTGGACGCCGTCCTCCCAGCGGTAACTAGGACGACCAACTGGCCTACGTCGATTCGGTCATCCCAAGTACGCCCTTTTCATGGCTTGATTCTTTATGTCTTTAAAAACTGCGATATTCACGGAGATGCAGATTTTTTACATCCGCGGTTGCGAATATTTTGAAGCTAGCATCCTCAGACACGGATGCCAATGCAGATGTCATATTTTAATACATACGTAAGTACTTCTCTCCTAAAATATGACTCTCTCTCAAAGTATATATATAAATCACATTGTGTTAGTGGGGTCATTTTAAATTATATTAGTCAAATAGGCGCGGATAGCCATCCGCGCCGAAAAAATAGAAGAATTACCGAAACAAGCACCGAAACCACGATTCTTATTGGTTAATAAACTAAAGTAGCAAACACACAGCAGCAGGCACGTGCCACTCACTGGTCCCGTCCATAGTTTCTCGTCGTGACTTGCAAAACATTCGCACCCGCAAAAGCTCCGCACTAATCCAATAAGGATGCGGATGCTAAAGCTTGCGAATGCAGATGCAGATACGAATATTTTAATAAGAGTTGACCTAATAACGGTTGCATTGAAACTGTTACATTTATTCCAAACCACGATCATCTTTATCTTTTATATCTCTACATAGTATAAAGCAAAGACGCATTTTTTCCTGTCTGTCCGAAATTTTTATAGTGTATCTTCGGCCACCTTCTTCCTCTCTACCCAAAGGATTTTGATGCGGTTTTCACTGTAATTTAGAGATTTTTAGGGAAGGTTTTTAAATACATTTTATCCCGAATGTACTCGTGCAAAGCTGGAGCGGGTCGCTAGTTGTTAATAATAAATAAATAAATACCTATTTTTTTATGTAAAAATAACATTGTAATTGTAATTTAATTAAAGAATTACACTTTGTTGAGTTTCTTGCCGGTATCTTCTAATCAGAGGTTTTTCCGAATCAGTGGTAAATATGACATTCAGAAGGTGCTTCCTGTAAGTCTAATCTGAATAAGGATATTTTGACCTTGACTTTGACTTTAATCCGAAAGTGCGATTTTGCGCCTAAATATCGTTTATGCGGATGTGGGCAATAATTCCCCATATTATATTAATTTGCCTTATCGCTTGTATATGTTCTCTAATAGCTCAGCCGTACCAGCGGAGACTCCGCTGCAGGCGAGCACGAGCGTGACGAAACCTCGTTACTCCTCCCCCTCCCCCCTACCGACCACTCGGGAACCACTAGCGACCAAATTAACGACCACAATGTCAATTAATATGTGTTAACTTCCAAATCTGAGCACTACACCAATTTATCGAGTTAGCGAACTCTAGAATCAGGACATGAAATATAAATTATGTGTTGGAAACACGAACTGTATTTAGTTTAACGGGCCAAGTGTGTGTAATTCGGTACATGTTATATGGTCAGCGGTTTAGTATGTAAGGACGGTTCACAAGCTGATCTGAAACTTTATATGAGGCTAATTTCAAAGGTAAGGTGCTGGTCCAATTACCTACTTTGAACTCAGAAACGTGTCACATCGTATTGGTAATTACTTGATATTGGTTATGGATAAATCGTTTATTCAATGTGCAGAGAATCATGGCATCACTTGAGAAATAGAGCGTAAAATTATTTTGTTTCCGGTGCCTAAAAAAACCAGACAAGTGCGAATCTGACTTGTGCTTCTGAATTTTTTCTTGTACTTAGATGATAGTTCATCGCATTGAAAGACAAACTTAACTTTGTAGTTGAAAAAGTCACGGTCAATTTATCAAAGTAATTTCCAATAAGTAATAAATTAATCTAATCTAATCTAATCTAATCAACTGGAAATGTAAACAATAATCGTGCAACTTTTTAATTTGATTTGACAACAAATTTAAAAAAATGGATTTTTTCCTTTGCTTGTGCTGTGAGACCTTACTTCTTGCCAAATTTCATGACTCTAGGCCAACTGGAAGTACCCAAGCCCAAATAAGGTTTACAGACGGACATCTAAGTGATCGTTTTGAGATAGGGAACCCTAAAAATGTTGCGTAATCATTTTATATTTCGAATTTTGATAATGCAAATACTTCGTAATCGTAGTCTTCGTAATTACGTATCATCTATTCAAAGTTCTGACTGACCAACTGACTGATACATTAACGCACAGCCCAAACCTCTGGACCTAGAGACTTGAAATTTTGGACACTGGTACCTTATAGGTATATGTGGTGCAGGCATGCGCTAAGGAAGGATTTTTGGAA